>CM054154.1:43402482-43472482 GCA_028751875.1 Rapana venosa
GGGGGGGAAGGGGGAGAAAAAAAAAAAAAAAAAAAAAAAAAAAAGGGGGAGAGGGGGGGGGAAAAAGGGGGGGGGGGGGGGGGGGGAAAAAAAAAAAAAAAAAAAAAAAAAAAAAAAAAAAAAAAAAAAAAAGGGGAAAAAAAAGGGAAAAAAAAAAAAAAAAAAAAAAAAAAAATTTTTTTTAAAAAAAAAAAAAAAAAAAAAAAGAAAAACTTAACAAAATAGAAAAAAAACAAAAAAAAATTTTAAAAAAAAAAAAAAAAAGAAAACAAAAAAACCCATTAAAAAAAACAAAAAGACCGCGTTAAAAAAAAAAGAAAACCCAAAAAAAAAAAAAAAAAAAAAAAAAAAAAATTTTTTTCAAAAAAAAAACCAACAAAACAAACCAAAAAAAAAAAAAAACCCCCTCCCGGCCCAACCCCCCCCCCCCAAACCATTTTTTCACGCCCCCCCCAAAAACCCCTTTTTTTTTGTTTCTTCAAAGTTTTTAAAACGTACAATTTTTCCCCAAAGATTTTTAAAAAGGGGGTTTCCTAAAATTTTCACAGCATAAATTTTTTCCCTTTTAAAAAAAAAAAAAGAGAGAGAGAGAGAGGAGAGAGAAAAGAGAGGGGAAAAACCCCCCCCCCTTAAATTACGTTTTTATATAACCCCGCAACTTGGGCCGTTCGTCTGCGCCCACGGCCAAAAGTTTGCCTTTTTTTTAAAAAAACAGGTAATTGAAAAGCCTTTACCTTGACGGCTTCTCCCTTTTCCTCTACTAAAACTGAAAGAAATACTAATTAAAAGTGACTCCAAAAAAGAGTGATCTGCCTTTGCGCCTTCGGGGGGGGGTTTTTTTTTTTTGGGTGGAGTGTGTGTTTTTTCTTTTTTCCAAAAATTTTTTTTTTTGTTTTTCCCCTTTTTTTGGCCAAAAAACTTTTTCTTTGTTTTATTTTTTTTTATATTTCGATTTATAATTTTCACTTTTTGATTTTTCAAAATTTTCGATTCGATTATGAATTGTGTTTACCGACGTGTGGTCTTTTGTGACCCTTTTAATCGACCCTACTGCCGTTCAAAAAATTGCATGTGATTTACGAACTGACACCCCCCATCAACAAATCTAGTGTGTGTTTTTCTGCTACCATGGCATTTAAGCCGCAGACATTAGAGCTATGCTCGCACCTGAAATTGCCAAAAACATACACGCTTGCTCCATATTAACACTATAAAACCTTGGAATTCATCGCCCAAAACCAAAGGGGAACACGGGGAGGCCCAGCACGCCAGTGTGGGGTTCCCCTCCCCTGTCCCCCCCTCACCCTACGCACTTCTGTCACCCCTGCACCTTCTTCCCCCTGCGCCGTCCCCCCCCCCTCAGCTTTTGATTGTTCTGTTTTTTTTTAACTCTGATAAGTTTTTTTTTTTGATGATTCGATGTATATCAAGTGTTTTCAAAAAACCGAATCCCCCTTTCACAGTTCTTTTTATCATCTTTTTCCTGATTCACCATCCAAACTCTTGTCGTTCTTCCCCAGCCCACTCCACCACGCCTTCTCCTCTTCCCCTGAAGCTGTCCCCAAATCACCACTTTCTCTTCAACCCCTTTCCCCTCCTTTAATCTCCTTAAGTTTTGTTTGTTCAATGTGCAGTCTGCCGTCCAAATGGAAAAGCCACTACATATTGTTTCATCTTGAAAAAAACATTGACTTAACCCTTTCCCCACCGAACTTGGCTAAACCACATGGCCATAGCCAAAAAAAAACAGCTGATCCTCCGGTAAAACCCTTGCTTCCCCGACTCTCCGAGAGGGGGGGATTGCCATCATTCCAAAGAATTAGCCATCTCTTCTTTCAGTCACAAAACCTTAATTTTCCCCCTGAATCTTTTTAAGTTTGCGAAATCAAACTCAACACTGGGCCCCTCTATTTCTATCGCGCCTTACCGTCCACCTCCCAGCCGAAAAAAAACCTAACTTCTTCTTTTTTTCACCAAGAATTTCCCGTCATCCCCGACCACTACACCCTTTCCCCTAAATTAAAATTTTCTTGGTGACTTAAATTCCATTTCGAAAACCCCAGTCTCCCAATGTCAAACGTTTTTCTCTTTCTCGCCCAAACCCATTCTCTCTCTCACGGGAAAACAAAGCAACGCACAGATCTGGTCATTTTTTAGACGGGCTGATTACAAATGCTTTCATTAAAATTTTGTCACATCGTTTCTGTCACCGACAAACTGCATTTGATCATTCCCCCATTCTTTTCCATCTCAACATCAAAAAACCCTGTCAGAAAAATAAAATATTACTCGTCGAATCGAAAGGCCCCTTAGACATTCATACCTTCTTTTCCCAAGTTTCCCAAACGTTTTTTTAAAACCCTTTGACCACCTGACCTCTCTGTCCTTTTAAATAAATTCTCCGCCAACTGTTGATGACAGCACCTCCTCTACATTCCTCCCTGACGCCCCCGTGCCCCATGGTATACCCAAGACATCTTGATAGCAAAGCGCAAACGCCGGAAACTAAAAAACGGCTGTGGCGGAAGTCAAAAACCGAAATCAACAAACAGTTTCCGAAAACAAATAAACAAATCAAATTAATTTTAACAAAGACAACTACTACTTTCCCAAATTTCCGTGTAATCCATAAAATCTCTTTTTTCCCTCACTTTAAATCCCCTTTTTTTGGATCTGCAAAAAAATCCTCGCCTAACACCCCCACTTCTGAATTCCATCCTTTTTCTGCCTTCTTTTAACAAATTCAAAACATCTCCCAATTGTCAAACCAATTCCAGCTGGCCTTCCCCAGTTCACGGCACTCCTCTCCTTTTCCCTTTCCCACCCCAAATGAAAAAGAAATAGACAATCTGAAGAAAATGACTTAAAACATGCGACCTTGACCCCATACCTGCTCCTTTTTCTCAATGCCTTTCCACAATTGTGCAAATTTATCACAAAATAGTAAATCATCTCTTCGTCAGAAATTTTTCCCATCAGCTCTTAAAACGCAATACACACCCTATGAAAAAACCCGACCTCGACCCCAAACATTCTGAAAAATTTAAAGGGCCTGTCTCAAACTTACCCTTTATCTTAAAGTACAGAAAAAGTTGTTTCAAACGTAAAACAGTCCCCCTTCATTCCAATGATTTTCTTCCACTTTTCAGTTGCCTATCCCCCCAACCACGACCGAAACCCCCCTAGTCCATACTTTAGATACACTTTTACTTTGCTTCTGATGCGGGAAAAAATCTCCCCCCCTCACTTTTTTAACTTATCGCACCTTTGATACCATAGATCCTCAATTCTTCTTTCTCCCTCCAAAAACGTTTTGGTATTAATGGCACAGCCCCACCTGGTTTACTTCATCCCTCACAGACCGGTTCCAGAAAGTTATTGAAAAACAAAATTAAATAAAAACCTGTAAAAATGAATGTGGAGCCCAGGGATCAGCCTGGGCCTGTTCTCTTTACTCTATACACTGCTCCACCTACATATAATAAACAACCACCCTATTTATCATCATTTCTACCCCTGATACTCAACTTCAGTGCGCGATATGTTGAAAAATTGCCCCTCTTGACAAAAAATGTCCCACGCCTTCAAGACATTCAAAAAAAGGATGACTCAGAAAAATACAACTTAAGCCCAAAAAACCGAAGCCATGTCTAGGGACCCCCAAAATAAAATTTTTTCTTCCAAAAACTTCAAAAGAATTCGGCAATAGTCATTCCTTTGTCCAACTCTGTGAATATTTTGGAGATTCTTGACAACAACCTCTAGAAAAAAAACACACCCGAATGCCCGTCTTGTACTATCAATTACGGCGCGTAAACGCGTTCGCAAATACTGTCCACTGAAGCAACTTTCCCAATGTCACATCCTTTTTTTTCACGTTTTAGACTACTGTAATTCCTTTTGGTGGCCTACCAGCTCATCAAAACTCCTTCAACGCATACAAAACCACAGCTCGACTGGGCCTAAAAAAAGAAAAATTTGAACACATCCCCTCTTTTGGATCCTTCACTGGTTGCCTGTCTCACAAAGCGCAGTATAAAAAAAATACCCTCGTTTCAAATGTCTCCAAAATCTGCACCCTCTTACCTGTAACGGCTTCACCTGTACACTCCCTCCCTTTCCCCTTTGTTCAGCCGCAGATACTTTTTGCTTTCGAACACCCAGATTTAAACAAACCATGTTGGCCGCTCCTTCTCTGTTTCTGGTCCCTCCACCTGGAATGACCTCCCTCTTTACTTTGTCAAAAGCCTTCACTTGATTCCCTTTAAACCCGCCCAAAACACACTTATTTCCACCTGAATTTCCCCCCCCTACTGTCCCAATTTCAAAAAACTCTTTCACCTTCTAAGTGTTGTTCTGTGTGTGTGTGTGGTGGTGTGTGTGCTGCATGCGTGTGCGGCGTAGTGCCGCATGGATTTGAAATTGTTTTTCTCATTATGTTTAAGGAGAGTTGCATGCCTGTAAAAAGTTGAGTGCAAGGCCCTTTGATTTGTTTGTTTTCTACAAGATTCAGCGCTATATAAATTTCATATATTATTATTATTATTATTAATTAAATTTTTAATGAGCAAACAAAAATAAAAATATGGGAATTTTGATAAAACAATTTTATTTTGAATTAAAAAAATGTAAAACTTGACAAAACTTAAAAATTTTATTTAAGAACTTAAAAAAAACTTATTTAAAAAAAAAAAACAAAAAAAGAACCAACAAGAACTAAAAAAATAAGAACAAAAAAGAACTAGCAAAACCCAAGAAGAAATAAAAGCAAGAACTTAAAAAGAAAAAAAAAAAACCTGACAAGAATCTAACAAGAAAAAAACAAAGAATCTAACAAGAACATTTAAAATTGTTTAAATATAAATTATTTTGATAAAGATAGCAACATGAATTGCGACGAACTTTTGTTGATGACATCTACTGGTTCTAGTCAAGAAGAAATAACAGATGAGAAGAGTCTACGGGATAAGAAGGAGAAGTTGTATCTCTCTTGCTTGCTTGTGGTAAAACAAAGCATTACTTAGGAACACAACTAACAGTTGAACAGGTGCAGCAGTTTATCACCACAAGACTTTAAATTTAAGTATTTTAATAGGTATGAATCTCTTTTTGGGGCAAAAATGGTGAAAAGCCGGGGCATACTGTTATTGGTCATATCTAAAGCAACAAGTAGGGTCTTTAATGTAGACTCAGAAGCTGATTTGGCTTATGATTTAGCACAAAAATCCTGTTTTGTCTAAGACACTGGAGACACTTGCCTGTGATATGTATTACCGTTTTTTGGCTCTCTGTTAGCACCAGTAGTTGCTAGTATGATAACATTAAACATATAAAATTTAACCATATAGAGAAAGATGGAAGCACAGAACACAGTATCGAACCAAAAGGAACACAGGAGAATGCCAAGAACCAAGACAACCCTCCCTTTCACAAGTGACAACTGTCACCAAGAAACCTGGAAGAGTTTAAGCTGGCAAGAGTTAGCAGAATGGAATCGACAGAAAAAACTTAGCAACCAAGCAAAGCAAAAGATCTTATTGGAGAAACATTAGAAAAACAGATGCCTATAGAAAACTAAAAAAGACACAGCACCACCAAAGACAAACATTCAGTCTTACTTAATATAATGGTATAACAGCTATGTGAATTAGTTATACAGCCTAAAAGAGTATGGAGCGACAAAAAACCAGCAAGTCCAAAAACCACAACATGGACAAAAAAAACCCAAAACCCCAAACCCCAACCGCAACCACTGCCATAAAAAACAGCCTGACAACGATCCATTCAAAATGTATTAATAGTTATAAATATTTAATTTTATACATATAGTAGAAATATGAGTACAGAAAAGACTGCAGTCAATTTGGTCTACCATGCTGCAGTTATTGGCAGTCTTAGTGTCGTCTATACTATGTTAGGAAAGAGCCTTCTAAAAATGAAGCCTGCTGATTTAGGAAAACTAGACTTTGAAGACAGCGCTAAGCTAGTTGTGGTTGTAACAGCATCCATTGCTACAAAAGACTTCTTGGTAAAGCAGGGAATTATTCCAGAAAATATTAGTCCATAATAAAAGAAAATGGCTTCTTTAGTGATGATGGTTGGTGGTGCTGTAGTTAACGCACTTGCTTTTACAGGCAGCAACTACTTGTTTTCTAAACTTCATACAGACGAAGAAAGGAAGAGGCATGATAAAGCAATAGAACAACTGAACAGAGCACAGGCAGAATACGAAAGACAAAGAATTGCTCAGTTAGACTTTATTAACGAAAAACTTCGTGAACAAGGACATGCCGCAAAAACATTTTCTGATGTTGACATGGCAATAAAAGAGTACTACATTGTAACAGGCAAACAAATATCTCCTATTACTAAGCCACAGCTTCTTGATTATTATCAACCCACTGAAACCTAGAAGACAGCACTGCTCATCAAACCCTCCAGTTTCCTAGCCAAAGTTCATGACTGGCAGTTGGCAGGGCGTGGATATAAATAAACAGGGCAAAAGGAAAGGCAGCAGTAGCCGCTTGCAGCTGTAGCCGTGTTCAGCCGTAAATTACCCTTGTGTCTTTCACACATCCTCTTGCACAGTGAATTGTTTAAAAATGACAAGCAAAGCACTCTTTAAAATGAGCTTTAAATGAGCTTTCTTTTGACTCCAAACTCCATGTACTTTCTTTCATACTGATTGATGTGACAGCAGTTCAAACAGACATGGAGATAAACAGGAGAGGTGCAGGAAGAAACACAATCACAAAAAACAGACATTTCTAACTCTCTCTCTAAGAAAGGATATATTTATATTATATAAACAATGAACATGGAGAAAACATTGAATATGTCTGCATGCAGACTAACCTTTTTGGGGGGCTGTTACATTGAACCTGTTGGCAGAACGAGGCCATAAATAAACACACGGTAGCGGCTACCGGCTACCGTGCGGCCAGCGCCGTGAGAGGCAGGGTGATGGAGAGTGTGGGGAGAGAGTCTTCCGCAGTCATTAGTGTCAGCTTTCTGACTTCTCTATAAACACTCCTGCTGGCCAGGCGTTACAGCACGTACACAGTCTACTGTTTCATCAGCTTTTAGCGGTATCCTTGCTACAGCTGAAGGTTTGTTCATGAACCAATTCCAGTACAGCTCATAATTGTAACCCCAAGAACACAGTAGAAAACAAATGTCTTGTCAGTATCCTATACTATCATCAACCAGATACTCACAAAGGGCCCCGGGTTTTTATTTTACGATTTCTGATACTATTTAAAAAGCTGGGGTACATCTGAAGCGCTAGGGATACTTCTAGGGAAGCTGCGGGGTACTTTAGGTAGCTGGTATACTTCTTGGAGCCTTGGTACGTTCTAGGAACTAGGGATATTTTAGAAAGCCGGGATAACATACAACAACAACATACTTTCTACCACCTGATCGCGCGCGTGCGCGCGCACGCACGGCACACACACACACACACACACACACATACACATTAATCAGAACAAAAATCCTTCCGACTGACTGAATAAACCAAAGTCCCGGTTGCGAATGTACATAGAAAACATCGTACGCAACACTTATAAACCTGTTTCCGCTTTTTTAGTAAAGTAAAGGCATGTGCGCGGGGGGGGGGGGGGGGGGGGGGTGGGGGGGGGGGGGGGGGGGGGGGGGGGAGGGGGGGGGGGGCGCGGGGGGGGGGGGGGGGGGGGGGGGGGGGGGAGGGGGGGGGGGGGGGGGGGGGGGGGGGGGGGGGGTAGGGGGGGTGGTGTGGGGGGGGGGGGGGGGGGAACAGAATACAAAAATGTAGAAAAATCGCATACATTCGGGTAACAAAAGGTAAAGGTGTTTCCCGTATCTTAGCGTCGTTGGGGGAACGATATGTCAAGACTTCACTCCTGCAGAGGCCAGCATAGTGGTGCAAGCAAGCAATCGCCACACCTCGCTGTTTTATACCTTCCCTGACAACTAAAAAGAAGCAAGCACCCATTCTCAGCTGGGTGAACGGAACCGTACTCAAGCCAAGGGCGCGCATTCCCCCCCCCCCCCCCCCCTTCGCCTGATAAACCCACACTCATCCTGTTTAATTTAACCTTAGCTTGGAGAAGCGAGGGCTCTGACAACTGAGCTATCCCTAACAATCACATAAAACTTATTCCCATATCTCGGAAATAAAAGATTACACACACACCCACACACACGCACGCACGCAACGCTAACACACACCACACACACCACGCACACACACCCACAAAACACGCAACACCCCCAATAAAAGAACATCCACACCACATACACCAACACAAGCACACACACACATACGCACTCACACACACGCACGCAAGCACAACGCACACACATACCACACACACACACACACAACAAAACATATAGGAAAACACAACCAGGCCAACAACAAGATCGAGTACTTCGACATCGCCAAACCTTTTCAAAACGAAGGTGCGTTTCGCGTTGATAGACTCCAGTCCCTTGTCTCAATACTGGCACTTTTGGCGCCAGGGCGAAACTGTCAGCGACGACAAAGCCCCCCTCCGCTATGTCCCCCTTGACGGAGTCGTCCCTACTCTTACTGCTTCCTCGTCTGGCAACATCCAGCAGTTTGTTTCCTAAGGTGCTTTTTGCCGCTTCCAGAATGCCACGATCAGTATCCATGCCACAGTTTTTGACCTCCCGGAAATTAACACCTCCCGCGCCCCACCCTCTCAACTCTCTTCTCTCTCACTCTGTCGTCTCCCCTCCTTCCTCCACCCCCTCTCTCATTCTTCTCTCTCTCTTCTCCTCTCGTCTCTCTCTCGCTCTCTCTCTCTTCGGCCTCTTTCTGGAATTGTTCTCTTCTCAATGTCTATGTCAATGGTCTCTGTCGGTGTCTATGCTGACTCTGTCTATCTATCTGTAGTTTCTGTCTCTGTCTGATCTGTCTGTTGTCTGTCCGTCTCTCTGTATCTTCCCGTCTTTCTATCATGTCTCTCTCTGTTTAAAATTTTCTGTCTATCTGTCTGTCTGTCTGTCTGTATGTAGTCTCTATTTGTCTGTGTCTTTGTCTCTCTGTCTCTCTCACTCTCCTGACTTTCTGCCTTTATTTCTATCTCTGGTCCTGTCGATCTTCTGTTCATCATCTGCTGCCGTCTGTCTTTCTGTCTGTCCTGTCTGCCTGTCTATCTGTCTTGTGTGTCTGTCTTCCTCTCTATTATGTGTGCATATATAAATATATATATATATATACCCCCCCATACAAATTTTACTACATTTATCCTATCTATATTCATATGTATCTATACATATATAATATATATCCTACAGATATATATATATATATATTATATATATATATATATATATATATAATATTCTAAATGTAAGTGTGTGGGCGTGAGTCTGCGCGCGGCGCGCTGCGGCCGCGTGTGTGTTGTGTAACCCCTTCATCACTACTACCCCCCCCCCCCCCCCACAACCAACCCCTCCTCTTCCTTCGTTCTATAGGCTCGAGCCTGTGAGGCTCACCACCCTGATACCATTCTCTAGGTGGTGCCCCGCCATGTAACAAACAGCATTCAGTTTCTGGAATAATGTCAAAAACACACACCATCTCAAACGGTTTTTTTAACGTGTCCGCGTCCGTCCCCTACCAGACTAACCATAACCTACTCATATTGATGAAAGAAACAACAACAACAACAACACAACACACAACACAACAACAACAACAATTGCAATGCTCTAGTCCAATTGGTCCATCTGAAACAGAGTTTGGACTTTTGCACAACGGTCGTCGGTTGTATCTCTCCTTCAATAGACTAGCATCCCCGAACCGCTAGCTCAATCGACCATGAGTGGATGAGGGACACGTTTGGGGTTTTTTGGAAATTGGGATCAAACCTCCACTCCGTACATGTTTAGTCCGAGCGTGGATACCTCCAGTTCAAAAATGCACTTGGTGGACAACACGCCCTGTTTTTGCTGGGTCTCCAGCCTACATGCACAGCGGACGATCGACGGACCAAAACCTGTCCCTACACTTACCCTGCTTCCAGGAGAGGGGGAGAGAGAGAGGGGAGAGAGGGGGATGAGAGAGAGAGAGAGAGAAGAGAGGAGGGAGAGGAGAGAGAGAGAGAGAGAGAGGCGGGGGGGAGAGGGGGAGGAGGAGGAAGGGGGAAGGGAGAGGGGGGGAGAGGGGAGGGGAGGGGGGAGGGGAGGGGAGAAGAGAGGGGGGAGGATGGGGGGACGAGAGAGAGAGATAGATAGAGAGAGAGAGAGAGAGAGAGAGAGAGAGAGAGAAGCGAGAGACGAGAGAGAGCGAAAGAAAGAAGAAAGACAGAAGCGAGATAGCGAGTGAGAGGGAGAGAGAGAAAGGAAGACAGAAAGAAAAGAAGAGAGAGAGCGCAGTGAGGGAGAGAGAGAGAGAGAGAGAGAGAGGAGAGAGAGAGAAGAGAGAGAGCGAGAGAGAGAGAGAGAAAAGGAGACAGAAAGAAACGCGAATAGAAGAGAGAGAGAGAGCGAAAGAAGAGAGAGAGAAGAGAGAAGAGAGAGAAAGAGAAGAAGAGAGAAAAAGAAAGAAGCGAGAAGAGAGAGAGAGAGAGAGAGAGAGTGAGAGAGAGAGATGAGTGAAAGAGAGAAAAAAGAAAGAGCGAGAGAGTGAGAGAGAGAGAGAGGAGAGAGAGAGAGAGTGAGAGAGAGAGTAGAGAGAGACAGAGAGAGAGAAGAAAGGAAGACATAAAGAAAAAGAAAAAAGAAAGAAGAGACAGACAGGAGGAAGAGAAGAGAGAGAGAGAGAGAGAGACAGAAAGAAAGAAAGCGAGAGAGAGAGTGAGTAGAGAGAGAGAAAGAAGAGAAAAGAAAGAAGCGAGAGAAGCCAGAGGGAGACGACAGACAAGAGAGATCAGAGACAGGGAGAGACAGAGAGAGGAGGGAGGGGGTCAGAGAGAGAGACAGATACAACTAAACAGGAGAGAGAGAGACGGAGACAGAGACAGAATAGACAGATATAGTGAGAGACACAGACGAGGAGAGAGGAAGAGGGGGGGGGAAAGAGAGAGACAGAGAGAGCGGGTGGGGGGGAGGCGGGGAAGTGAGAAGACAGAGAGAGAGAGAGAGGGGGAAGGATGGGAGGGAGAACAGAGAGTCAGAGACAAAGAAACTTAGAACAGAGAGAAATAGAGGGCGACAGAGAGACAGACTGAGACAAAGACCGAGACCCGAGAAAAGAGAGACCGAGACATAACAGAGAGAGACATACGGACCCACATGAGAGTGAGAGAGTCGAGGGTACAAGATAGAGAGAGACAGAGACAGAGGGAGAGAGAGACAGAACAGAGAGAGATAAGAGAGAGAATGCGAATAGCGAATATCGAGAGTCAGAGACAGAGGCAGAGAGAAAACAGGGGAGACAGAAGAGAGAGACTTAGAGGCACTGAAGAGAGAGACAGAGAGAGGAACCCGCAGATAGCAGAGCGGAGAGTGAGGAGTACAGAGAGAAAGAGACTAGACAAAGACAATGACCATGAAAACTTCTATTTCGAGGATACAATGACTAAGCACACAATGTGCGCCTTTTTTACATCCCAGTCCCCCACCCGTTATGGATACATTCATATTACTAATAAATAACGCCAAATACTTATATAGTCTCACAATAAAAACAAGGGGAAATAACCCTTTTCAAAAAATCAGCTACCCTTCCCAACAAAATCACCCCCCCCCCCCCCAAAGCAAGCAATTAAAGAAAATCCATAAAAAATTAACCCCAAACCCCCCACAGCCCCCCAACAACACAGCACCCACCCCCCCTAAAGTCCTAACCAAACCAAACAAACAAACAAAAGAGATAAGTGAAAAAACCAAATACTACCAACAAAAAAAGATGATAAAAACAAGAGAAAAACAGACAAACAACCAACAAACAGAACTGAAACAACAACAATGCCAAGAAAAATACAAAACACAAACCAACCTTAATAAGTCATTAAAGGATAAACAGCACAAAATTGTCAAAAAACATGGTACACATACTTTGTTACACCATAATTATACCACCGAATAGAGGCACTCATTAAACCTTAAGTAAAAGAGGCAAGTCCAATAAAGTATTGAAAAATATAAAATAGGAATCCCTTCATCAAGGATAATACTAGACTAATAAGCAGACGATAAAAGGTAGAGAAGAGAGAGAGAGACTGAGATCAAGAGACAGAGTGTTGTGTGTGTGTGTGTGTGTGTGTGTGTGTGGTGTGTGTGTGGGTGTGTGTGTGTGTGTGTATTTCAGAGATAATAACCAATATATAATTCCGCAAAACAGTATGCGATCCCAATCAACACTACATTTTAGAATTAACCTCGTTTTCACATTATATTCATGCTAATGAAAATAAATTTAATAACCCATACATCCACACAATAAAAACAAGGAAACAACACCAAGTAGAAATTTAAAACTATATCAGTCGATGAGAGAGAGAATAAGAGTGGGGAGGTGAGTGAGTGAGTGAGTGTGTGTGTTGTGTGTGTGTGTGCGTGTGTGTGGGTGTGTGTGTTGTTTGTGTTTGATTTTTGATTTGAGCGTGTGTGGTGTGGAGGTGGGGTGGGGGTGTTTTCAGGGATAATACTCAATATTTAATACTCACATAGCACTCGATTCAACACAAACACTTTTTTAAAATTATGCTCATGCCAAATTGAATGTCATGGTAATAAAATAAGTGCAATACCCATACACTTTCCAATAATAAGGAGGGGTAAAAAGCCAATAAGGTCATAAAATGAACACCTACACATTGTAAAGTAATTAGAAAAAAAAATCCTTTTTTTTCCAGATAAATAATAAGTATTTCAGTGACTTTTTTTACATATAATCAAAGAGACAGACCCCGCCCATGGGGGTCACATTTACAAATGCATCTCAGTACTCATACTTTCAAGCAAAAGAAGCAAAGGGAAAAAAAATTTTTTAAGAAAAAGAGAGAAAATAGAGATAAAACAAACAAACAAACAAACAAACAAAACAAACAACCACCCAGACAGCAAAAAGATCAAAAGTGACCCCAGAACCCTCCCCTCCCCCCCCCCACACACACACACCAAAAAAAAAAAAAACCAAGCACACAAACAAACAAAAAAAGAAAAGAAAAAAAAGGAAAAAAAAGAAAAATAAAGACAACAACAAAACAACAACAAAAAGCAGACAAAAACACCATCCAAATAAACACACAAAAAACAAAAAAAACAGACAACAACAAACAAACAAATGGAAACAAACCACATAAAAAACCTCAAAAAACAAACAAACCAAAAAAAAAAAACAATTAAAAAAACCCAGCACCGGATTCCCAATCCCACAAACCCTTCACAATCCCCACACACCACACATCCATACACCAAAACACAAAACAAAACAAGCGAAAAACCCAAACAAAATTACCAACAAAAGAACAAAGTAACAACTACAGCAATACCAACAAGAAGAAGAAGAGAGAGAGAGGAGAGAGAGAGAGGACGAAGAAGAGAGAGACAGAGATAGAGCTAGCAGAGAAGAGAGAGATCGAGAGAGAGAGAGTAAGACCAACACTTATAGATCATAAAATTTGAACACCTTCCGATTGTAGAATAAGTACACATAGTTGTTACAAAACGAGGACTACAAAAGATATTAAAATAGGAATATCCACAGGAGAGAGAGAGATAGAGAAGAGAGAAGAGAGAGGCAGGAGGAGAGATAGGAGGAACAGCAGAGAGAGAGATAGAGAAAAGTAGAGAAGAAGAAGCACAGAGAGAGAGGAGAGAGATAGAGGAAGAAGGTGACGGAAGTCGAGAAGCGACTCAGGCAGCGAGAGGGAGGAGTAAGAGAATAGCGAGAGAAGAGAGAGCATGAAGAGCGTAGAGAGAGACCCTGACAATGACAATGCACAAACTCTTTTAATTCGAGGATAATAATAAGCACTCCATGTGCTTTTTTAAAATCCAGTCCCCGCCCTAGGATACATCTTCATAATAACCCAACACTAACAGTCTCACAGTAGAAAACATGGGGAAATTAACCCTTTTCAAAGCAGCCCGCCCCCCCTAACAACATCTCACACCCCACCCCCCACCCCGAACAACTAATAAAAGAAAACCCTAAAAACTCCCCCATAACAACCCCCCCCCCTCACACCCACAACCTAATGAACCACCACCCCCCAACAAAAAACAAACAACCAACCCACAACCAAAACCAAACAAACAAAATAGAAAGAAAACCAAACCACAAGAAGAAAAAAAAAAGAGAAAAAGAAACAACAACAACAACAAAACCAAGAAGAAGAACAACCAAACTTAATAAGTTCACAAAGATAAACATCTACACATATCAATGGTAAATATACTTGTTAACATAACAAAAACGATTATTGAAAAGGGCACAGCGTTAAGAACTTAAGTGCAAGGACAAGTCCAATTAGAGATTGAAAATTAAAAAATATGAATCCTTCATCAGGAAACACCATAACTATAAGCAATAACGATAAAAGGATCAAAGTCAATAAGTCAACGTTTATTTTCAGATGGTACATTGAATAAAGCCAGTGCATGTTTGCTTTTTTTTTCATCAAACCACTATCTCTAAGAAAAAAAAGCGAGAAAACAAAAAGATAATGTATATAGCCAGACATAGAATAAAAAACCATAATTCATAATAAACTATGTGTGGGCGGTGTTGTCGTGCGGGCGTGCGTCGTGTTAAGTGTAGACTTTGTTGTTGCATTGTGTTTTTGTGTTGTTTTCGTTGTCACAACATTGTGTTCACTGTGTTGTGATTTTTATGTTTCTTTTTGTTGCGTTGTTCTATGTGTCACCATATTGCATTGTGATGGGCTGTGTTGTAGTTTGTGTGGCTTTTGAGTTGTGTTTTGGTGTTACCAACCTTGTATTGTGTCATATTAATAATTACGAGTGATTTGTTGGGGGGATGGGAGGAGGTGGAGGGGGGAACCAACCCACACACCAACAACAACAACAACAAAACAACCCACAAATCAAAACTTCAAACTTTAGCCGACGATTCGAGTAACTCGCCGAAAATCACCCCGCTCCTGACTGTTTAAAAAGTTGCAGATTTAATCTCTGATCAAGTTGAATCAGTGCCAAAAGCCAGGTCGTGATAGCCCTGCAAATCGATAGATAACAGTCAGGATGCGCATAAATAAAATAACACCTTAACACGAAAGCCTCGCGACTGTCAAGAATTGACTGATCACCATTGTAGTCATTACAACGCTGGCAAATTGAAAAAAAAGCCCTGGAGACTTTATTTCATTGTTTTAAAAGGAAAAACTACTTGTTGAATCGTCGTGCTAATAGACTTGTTAGTGTTTGTGTGTTAGTGTGTGTTAGTGTAGTTGTGTGTGTGTTAGTGTGATAGTGTTAGTGTTAAGTGTGTGTGTGTGGTGTGTGTGGTGTGTTCGTGTGTGTGTATTTTGTGTGTGCGTGATGTGTGTAGTGTTTGTTGTGTGTGTATGTTGTGTGTGTGTGTGAGTGTATGTTATGTTGTGGTGTGTGTGCCGCGCGCGCGCGTGTGTGTGTGTGGGGGTTTTTTGTGTGTGAAAGAGAGAGAGGAGAGAGAGAGAGAGAGAGAGACAGCGACAGAGACGAGACAGAGAAGTGTTATGTGTGTGTGGTATTTCAAAGATATATCCAATTTATAATTCCAAAATCCATTCAACACGCTCACCCACAACACATCATTTTGATCATACTCCGTTTTCGAAATTTATCGTCCATGAACAATGAAATAAACTCAGATACAACATATATTCACACAATAAAAATTAAAACAAAACAAAAATAAGACATCTAAACCTATACAAGTCATTGAGGGAAGAAAGTGATGAGAGAAAGGAGGGAGAGAGATCGAGAAAAGAGAAGGAAGAGGATGCAGAGAGAGAGAGAGAGACGAGAGAGAGAGAGAGAGAGAGAAAAGAAATGAGAGGGAGAAGAAGGGGTAGAGAGACAAAGAAGGAAAGAGAAGAAAGGAGATAGGAAAAAGAGAGAGATAGAGAAAGGAAGAGAGAGGAAGAGTAGAGAGAGCGGAAAGAAGAAGAGAGAGAGAAGAGAAGCAGAGAGAGATAGGAGAAGAGAGAGAGAGACGAGAGAAGAGAGACGAAAGGCGAGAAAAAGAGAGAGAATGAAGAACGAATTTTTATACATTTGAACAAAAGCTTACAGGCCCATCAGTCAAAGAGGGGCAATTGTAAAATGAAATATTAACAATAGGAATGAGTATGAAAAAAGGACATGAGTAATAATCCAAAGTCCAAAAAATGGCCAACCAATATTTTCAGTGTAATAGCGTATAGGATCCGTTTAATTCATAGTCTGCTTACGTTATACTACAGCTGCGTTACATATATTGCTAAAAGAGATTTAGAGCTCGACAAATTATTTGAAGCCATAGCACCTTTTTGTACAAGAGTGGTGGACCTGTTGTTGGGTTTGTCAAAAAGCAATTTTTTGCGAATTTTATGATAATTCTACAAGCAAACAAAAAAAGAAATTCTCTCGTCGTCTTTACTTTCTTCCTCTTCGTTCTCTTCTCCACATAAATGCTTGGACAAGAGTTGTTGTCTGTTCTCCGCTGAAATATACCATTGTTTTGCAGTTCAAAAGACCACAACAACTACAATCTTAGCCTAAATTTTTAGTAAATTACTTCGAACCCTGTAATTAGTTAACCGACTATCAGTATACTGTCGAGGACCAAACGCATCTTTTAAAAAGGAGCTATCCAAGTGTATTTTCACTTCACTAGAGGACATGACCAGACAATTTAACTGTTCGATGCCGAGAGCCAGTGTTTGATGAAAAAAGAGAACAAGAGAAAGAAGAGAAAGAGAGAAGAGAGAGAGGAGAGAGAGAGAGAAGAGAGAGATAAAGGAAGAGAGAGAGAGAGAGAGAGAGAGAGAGAGTGAAAGAAAGAAAGAAAGACAGAAAGGAAAGCGAAAGCGAAAGGAGAGAACTGGAGAGAGAGAGAGAGAGAGAGAGAGAGAGAGAGAGAGAAGAGAGAGAGAGAAGAGAGAGGGGGGAGAGAGAGAGAGAGAGAGAGAGAGAAGAAGAGAGAGAAGAGAGAGAGAGAGAGAAAAGAAGACAGAATAAGGTTTTATTCACCTTCATTCCTCCCCAAATACTCTCATCTTCGCGAATTGTTGGCGCTGCCAATCTTTAGTTCGTGTCTGTCACGTCTGCCGGGTCTAAGGACTTCATTGAACACGACACATACACACATATATATACACATCACATACAAACACACAAACACTCACACACACATTACACACAACACAACAAACACCCCACACTACAACATACACACAAAACACACTAAAAACGGACAAAAAAACACTCACATCACTATACACACCCGACACACACACATCACAAATCAACACAACAAGAGCACACAAATCACAAACACACATACACACACATTGTTATAAAACTCTTATCTGTTTTTGTTCCAGCAGTAGATTAGCCAAGTCATGAGTGTCGGGTGTGAACGAGATGAACAAAACATTAATTTTACAAAAACTGCATAACATAGACGGGACAGGAGGCGCGCAGCAGACACACACACTAACAAACACATTCATCCCAAAGCACACAACATACAAAACAAGAAAACACAACACAAAACAAGACAACGAATAATACAATACTAACACACCATAATTAAGAGCAAACGCGTCCACAAAAACTACCACACATGCACAATATACCAACACAAACAATGCAACCATAAAAATGAACCACAATCTCACAACTTCCATACATAAACAGACGTATGTACATACATAACGTACACATGCAGCAAACATTACATACAGACCACAACAGACCAGACCAGACACCCATATACCCATAAACACACACACACATGGGTGAAACACGGGAGGAAAACCAAAAAGAACTATAATAAAGGATATAACCGGAACAAACATACACACACACATATATATGATATATATATATATATATAAGCCCAAACACAAACAGTCACACTAAACCCGAACATAAAAATCACTAAATGGAATAGACGTATTAAAAAAACTGCAGATATAATATATTAATATATCACTATATATATATATAGAATTAAAATATATATATAAAATATATATATATATGTGAGTGTACGATATATAAAAGATATACATGATATATATACATACACACATATATATATATATATATAAAA
The DNA here is from genome assembly GCA_028751875.1 of Rapana venosa. Lineage (NCBI taxonomy): Eukaryota > Metazoa > Mollusca > Gastropoda > Neogastropoda > Muricidae > Rapana > Rapana venosa. The sequence goes on from CM054154.1 coordinate 43,420,706, forward strand.
TAATTATATAATTAATATATATACATATATGTACAACTAACTACAACACATACACCCCGCGGAGCGCGCACAAACGAGACACTAACACACACATACCCTGAACACACACATACACATACACACATTCAACAATACACACATCACCATAACGCATCACGAGATACACACATACATACACATATACACTCACACAACATACGTACAAACAATACACACACACGTAATACCACACACTAAATTTCACTCACAAACACACATCACACCATACACACAAACACTACAAACACACACACAAAGTGTAACAAGAAAACTAACGCTCACTGGGTAGAAAATAAATATTGACAAAACATATAGCAAAAATGATCGATAACTTGAAGATAGTTTGAAAATACAAAAGAAGATAATAAGGGGTGTTTATTTTCCGTTCAGAGGCACATACACTAACACAAAAACAAAAAATCCAACGTACATTAACATGCAATAAGAACCAAATGCCATATGTGTAATGCAAAGCAACACAAACAAACAATGCTGATGATTAATAGTATTTTTTTTGATTGGATTGGAAATCAAGCAAAGAAAAACAAAACAAAACATTTTTCTTTATCCGCTAAATGATAATATATAAATGACCAAAAACGAATAAATAAAAAAAATTAAGGAATATAGAAACAGTACCCAAGAAAAACCAAAATAAACAATTGCTAGGGCAATCAACCAAAAACATACAAATTACAATTTTTTTAAAAAAAAAATAAAAAGGACGAGGAGGAAGCGGGTCTGTAATTTTCGCTATACTAAATTCAAATAATGGTAATTTATTAGTGGCAGTACGCCCGAGGCAGCGTATTCGCAGTCCCGTAGACTCGAGAACTGCGCCCTTCGTCTCTCGCTCCTACTCTCTAGAGTCTCGTCTCGCTTCCTCGCGGCGAGATCGCGCGATCCCTCGCCTCGAACATTTCCATCCCAGAGTATCCAGAACAACGCATTCACTTATCCCATTTTTTAATAACCCGGCCCTTGCCCCTTGAATTAGAGGCCTAACAACAACACCACCCCACACAAAAAATAAAACCAATCAAACAACACCACAACAACCATCAACAAACAACAACAAAAAATGAGTTTCTGCCCTGTAATTTACAGAACAAGATCTATCTATAAATGGTTGTATTCGTCAACACAATCCATTATCCAAAAACTGACGGCGCGAACCTAAACTGTCAACACCAGATACATACAATACATAATTCTTTTTAAAGAGAAAGAACGAGAAGAGACGAGAGAGAGAGCAGAGAGACGGAGATAGAGAGAGAGAGAGAGAGCGAGAGAGAGTAGAGAAAGAGAGAGAGAGAGAGACAGAGAGACGAGAGAAGAGAGCTAGAGAGAGAGAGATAGAGAGAGAGAGAGAGAGGAGCAGAAGAGAGCTAGAGAGAAGAGAGAGAGAGAGAGCTAGAGAGAGGACGAGAGAGAGAGAGAGAGATAGAGAGAGAGATCGAGCCTAGAGAGAGAGTAGAGAAAGAGAGAGAGAAGAGATAGAGAAGAGAGAGAGAGAGAGAGAGCTAGGAAAAAAAGATAAAAAAAAAGAGAGAGAAAAGAGGAGAAAGAAGGGGGACAGAGACAGAGAGAGAAAGAGAGAGAACAAAAGAGACAGAGATAAGACAGCACAGAGACAGAGACACAGAGAGACAGAGAGAGACAGAGAGAGGAGAGAAGAGAGAGAGAGAGAAAGAGACCAGAGACACAGAGATACACAGGACAGAGAGGAGAGAGCAGGCAATACACCATTTAAATCATTATTAGAAAAGAAAGCCTTAAAACTCACCTTCACAGCACTTTACCTACAATCCACAAAATGCTTCCGTATCCAGCCAGCGCACAGCGCACAGCGCAGGGCTGATTGTTGCCTATAATTATAATGTTACACACACTCTCTGTGTGGGTGAAACTCATAGGCAGGTTGGTTGGCTGAAGGAGAGCGAGGATAGGCCTTGTGTGGAAAACCTACTGGCAAAAAGATCATTACGGGCTCACACTTCGCTTTTCATAGGAACAATGCATTGGTGGTTCAGAGGCAAAGTTTACTAGTCCGTTAGCAGTTGAAGACCGCGTTTGTGTTTGGTTCGATGCGTTGTCCGGTCTAGCTCCTCTTCTGTCCTAGTCTGTCGCCTGTTCTGTTGTCTGTCTGTCCTGTCTGTCTCTGTCTGTCTCTTTCTCCATACCTTTCTCCCACCGTTGTTGTGTGTGTGTTGTGTTGTGTGTTTAATTTATTTTTTGGTAAATTTTTTTTTTTTATTTCAATCGTTAATTTTATTCTTTTATATCGAGGATATGATAACACTTCTCGTTTTTACACCCAGTCCCCCGTGTGTATGTCGTTTTGTAAATTCTGGGCATCTGTTCCCACGTCACACAATGACCTACCTCTTACGAAAGCGGAACTAGTATTTTAAACGTGTGCGCAAGAATGTTCTGCTTGCGTTCGCCACACGGGGCCTATTCATTTATAGTCATCATCCTAAGGGTGGTTTGTGTGTGTGGTGTGTGTGTGTGTGTGTGTGTGTGGAGGTGTGTGTGTGTGTGTGTGTGTGTGTGGTGTGTGTGTGTTGTGAAGCTGTTGGATTCAAACTTGACACTGTGTACAATACGTGATTACAAAATATCAACACCAATACAATATATAAAGCACTAGAGAGTTTTCTTCCTCGGTCCTGTCTTTGTCCTGTCATTAATCTTTGTGTGTGTTGGTGGTGGAGTGTGTGTGTGTGTTGTGTGTGGTGTGTGGTGTGTGTGTGTGTGTAGGTGGTTGTGTGTGTTGTGTTGTTTAACATTCTTTTAACATCGAGGATAATGGAATAAACACATATGTGCTTTTTACATCCAGGTCCCCGTGTGTATAGCGTTTTGTAAATTCTGCCATCTGTTCCCAACTCAGGCACACAATGACCTAACTCTTCAAAAGCAGAACAGGAGTTTAACGTGTGCGCAAAGATGTTCTGCGTGCGTTCGCAACACGGGTCCTCAGTGTATTAGCTCTCATCCGAAGGGTGTGTGTGTGTGTGTGGTTGTGAGTGTGTGTGTGGTGTGTGTGTGTGGTGTGTGTGTGTGTGTGTGTGTGTGTGTGTGTGTGTGTGTGTGTGTTGTGAAGCTGTTTGTATCAAACGACTTGACATCTGTGTACAATACGTGATTACAAAAAAGCACAACCAATACAATCATAGGAAAGCACTGTTTCCCCTTCCTCGGTCTCTGTCTTTTGTCTGTCTTTATTACTCTGTAGTGTGTTGTGTGTGTGTGTGCGTGGTGTGTGGCGCGTGAGTTTATTCTTTTACATCGACGGATAATGAATAAACACTTATGTGCTTTTTTTATCATCCAGCTCCCACGTGTGTATTGATGCGTTTTTGTATATTCTGTCATCTGTTCCCACCGCAACACAATGACACTCTTACGAAAAGCAGAAACAACAGAGATATTAACGTGTGCGCAAATGTTTCTGCGAGCGGTGCGCACACTGGGCCTTCCTTTATAGTCTCAACCGAAGGGTGTGATGTGTGTGAGTGTGTGTCTGTGTGTGTGTGGTAGTGGTGTGGTGTGGTGTGATGTGTGTTGTGTGTTGTGTGATGTGTCGTTGTGTGTGTGTGTGTGCAGGTGTGAAGGCCAGTTGGATTCAAACTTGACATCTGTGTCCAATACGTGATACAAAATAAACAAACAACCAATAACATAATATGAAGCACTGTTTTCCTCCCGGTTTCTGTCTTTGTCTGACTTTAATACTGTGTGTGTGTGTGTGTGTGTGTGTGTGTGTGTGTGTGTGTGTGTGCGTTGTGAGTGTGCGCGATGGTTTAAATATTCTTATTACCTCGAGATAATGGAATAAACCTTATGTGCTTTTTTTTACATCCAGGTCCCCCCGTGTGTAATGCTGTTTTGTAAATTCTGTCATCTTTTCCCCACCGCACACAATGACGCTACTCTTTAAACGAAAAGGCGGAACAGGAATTTTAACGTGTGCCAAGATGTTTCTCTGCGTGCGATATCTGACACACGAGGGCTCAGTTTTATAGTCCTCATCCGAAAGGTGTGGTGTGTGTGTGTGTGAGAGTGTGTTGTGTGTTGTGTGTGCGTGTGTGGTGTGGTGTGTGGGTGGTGTGTGTATGTGTGTGTGAAAGCTGTTGGATCAAACTTGACATCTGTGTACAATACGTGAATACAAAATAGCAAACCAATCCCAATTAATATGAAAGCACTGTTTTATTTCTTTTCCTCGGTATCAGTCTTTGTCTGTCTTTCCTGTGTGTGGTGTGTGTAGTGTAGGGTGTGTTGTTGGTGTGTGTGTGAGTGTAGTGTGTGTGTGTGTGTGGCGTGTGTGTTTGTGTGTGAGTGTGTGTTTATTCTCTTTACCTCGAGGAAATGGAATATACACTTATGTCTTTTTACCTACATTATTGCAATCATTTACCGTTAAAAATTAAACCAGTTAAAAGAGGAAAAAATCGATAAGGAAATTAACAGTAATTGAAAATATCAAATATCCACTTATACATATACACGCACACACATAAATTCATGCACAACACGAGAGCGCTCACGATCACACACACAACATTATAACTATAAATGTTTTAAAAAGAATTAAAAAAAAAAAAGAAAATCATAAAAAAAAAAACGCCAGACGCCATGACAAAAAACTTACTTCACCTACTGTGTTCAGATCCATCTTTCGACTGTTTAGACTATTAATAAATAAAAAGGGACAGGAATAAAACAGTAAGAAAATACAGGCATTCGTCATATGACAATAATACCTTCATGAACATCCCTCCTCTCCTCCTCCACCCACAAAACGTGTGCATTTTTGCGTTCATACTTTTCAATTTAGCGCTTATTTTAAAAAATGACATGATTCACACAATAACTAGCAAGCAAGATAACAAGATAAGATTTACATTAATAGACTATCATAATAAGAGATTACAATTTAACAACAATCACCCATCACCATGAGACAACAACTATTACAAATGATCCCCATCACCATGAGACAACAACATAACGATGAATAGCAGAAAAGCATGGAAAGGATGGGGTGGGTGAGGAGGAACAAGGTAAGGGAAAATACACCTTCAATCAAAATTATATAAAAAAATATAAAAAAACAACTATTCAAACAAGTAGAAAACCCCTATAAAACGATACATAATTCAACCAAGCCCATAATCCACTGGACTATCAAACTAAACAATACCAAACTAAAACAGTATCGCTTATATAGTACTAATTATCTCATCTTCTAATTGCAATAAAAACACATCCACGATAAAATCTATTGAATTAGACAAGACAAAGGGCATGAAGATGAGGAGAGGAGAGCAGAGGAGGGAGAGGGATATTTTCTATGAAACAGGATAACATTCAAGAAGCTGGGGTACATCTGAAGCGCTAGGGATACTTCTAGGGAAGCTGCGGGGTACTTTAGGTAGCTGGTATACTTCTTGGAGCCTTGGTACGTTCTAGGAACTAGGGATATTTTAGAAAGCCGGGATAACATACAACAACAACATACTTTCTACCACCTGATCGCGCGCGTGCGCGCGCACGCACGGCACACACACACACACACACACACACATACACATTAATCAGAACAAAAATCCTTCCGACTGACTGAATAAACCAAAGTCCCGGTTGCGAATGTACATAGAAAACATCGTACGCAACACTTATAAACCTGTTTCCGCTTTTTTAGTAAAGTAAAGGCATGTGCGCGGGGGGGGGGGGGGGGGGGGGGTGGGGGGGGGGGGGGGGGGGGGGGGGGGAGGGGGGGGGGGGCGCGGGGGGGGGGGGGGGGGGGGGGGGGGGGGGAGGGGGGGGGGGGGGGGGGGGGGGGGGGGGGGGGGTAGGGGGGGTGGTGTGGGGGGGGGGGGGGGGGGAACAGAATACAAAAATGTAGAAAAATCGCATACATTCGGGTAACAAAAGGTAAAGGTGTTTCCCGTATCTTAGCGTCGTTGGGGGAACGATATGTCAAGACTTCACTCCTGCAGAGGCCAGCATAGTGGTGCAAGCAAGCAATCGCCACACCTCGCTGTTTTATACCTTCCCTGACAACTAAAAAGAAGCAAGCACCCATTCTCAGCTGGGTGAACGGAACCGTACTCAAGCCAAGGGCGCGCATTCCCCCCCCCCCCCCCCCCTTCGCCTGATAAACCCACACTCATCCTGTTTAATTTAACCTTAGCTTGGAGAAGCGAGGGCTCTGACAACTGAGCTATCCCTAACAATCACATAAAACTTATTCCCATATCTCGGAAATAAAAGATTACACACACACCCACACACACGCACGCACGCAACGCTAACACACACCACACACACCACGCACACACACCCACAAAACACGCAACACCCCCAATAAAAGAACATCCACACCACATACACCAACACAAGCACACACACACATACGCACTCACACACACGCACGCAAGCACAACGCACACACATACCACACACACACACACACAACAAAACATATAGGAAAACACAACCAGGCCAACAACAAGATCGAGTACTTCGACATCGCCAAACCTTTTCAAAACGAAGGTGCGTTTCGCGTTGATAGACTCCAGTCCCTTGTCTCAATACTGGCACTTTTGGCGCCAGGGCGAAACTGTCAGCGACGACAAAGCCCCCCTCCGCTATGTCCCCCTTGACGGAGTCGTCCCTACTCTTACTGCTTCCTCGTCTGGCAACATCCAGCAGTTTGTTTCCTAAGGTGCTTTTTGCCGCTTCCAGAATGCCACGATCAGTATCCATGCCACAGTTTTTGACCTCCCGGAAATTAACACCTCCCGCGCCCCACCCTCTCAACTCTCTTCTCTCTCACTCTGTCGTCTCCCCTCCTTCCTCCACCCCCTCTCTCATTCTTCTCTCTCTCTTCTCCTCTCGTCTCTCTCTCGCTCTCTCTCTCTTCGGCCTCTTTCTGGAATTGTTCTCTTCTCAATGTCTATGTCAATGGTCTCTGTCGGTGTCTATGCTGACTCTGTCTATCTATCTGTAGTTTCTGTCTCTGTCTGATCTGTCTGTTGTCTGTCCGTCTCTCTGTATCTTCCCGTCTTTCTATCATGTCTCTCTCTGTTTAAAATTTTCTGTCTATCTGTCTGTCTGTCTGTCTGTATGTAGTCTCTATTTGTCTGTGTCTTTGTCTCTCTGTCTCTCTCACTCTCCTGACTTTCTGCCTTTATTTCTATCTCTGGTCCTGTCGATCTTCTGTTCATCATCTGCTGCCGTCTGTCTTTCTGTCTGTCCTGTCTGCCTGTCTATCTGTCTTGTGTGTCTGTCTTCCTCTCTATTATGTGTGCATATATAAATATATATATATATATACCCCCCCATACAAATTTTACTACATTTATCCTATCTATATTCATATGTATCTATACATATATAATATATATCCTACAGATATATATATATATATATTATATATATATATATATATATATATAATATTCTAAATGTAAGTGTGTGGGCGTGAGTCTGCGCGCGGCGCGCTGCGGCCGCGTGTGTGTTGTGTAACCCCTTCATCACTACTACCCCCCCCCCCCCCCCACAACCAACCCCTCCTCTTCCTTCGTTCTATAGGCTCGAGCCTGTGAGGCTCACCACCCTGATACCATTCTCTAGGTGGTGCCCCGCCATGTAACAAACAGCATTCAGTTTCTGGAATAATGTCAAAAACACACACCATCTCAAACGGTTTTTTTAACGTGTCCGCGTCCGTCCCCTACCAGACTAACCATAACCTACTCATATTGATGAAAGAAACAACAACAACAACAACACAACACACAACACAACAACAACAACAATTGCAATGCTCTAGTCCAATTGGTCCATCTGAAACAGAGTTTGGACTTTTGCACAACGGTCGTCGGTTGTATCTCTCCTTCAATAGACTAGCATCCCCGAACCGCTAGCTCAATCGACCATGAGTGGATGAGGGACACGTTTGGGGTTTTTTGGAAATTGGGATCAAACCTCCACTCCGTACATGTTTAGTCCGAGCGTGGATACCTCCAGTTCAAAAATGCACTTGGTGGACAACACGCCCTGTTTTTGCTGGGTCTCCAGCCTACATGCACAGCGGACGATCGACGGACCAAAACCTGTCCCTACACTTACCCTGCTTCCAGGAGAGGGGGAGAGAGAGAGGGGAGAGAGGGGGATGAGAGAGAGAGAGAGAGAAGAGAGGAGGGAGAGGAGAGAGAGAGAGAGAGAGAGGCGGGGGGGAGAGGGGGAGGAGGAGGAAGGGGGAAGGGAGAGGGGGGGAGAGGGGAGGGGAGGGGGGAGGGGAGGGGAGAAGAGAGGGGGGAGGATGGGGGGACGAGAGAGAGAGATAGATAGAGAGAGAGAGAGAGAGAGAGAGAGAGAGAGAGAAGCGAGAGACGAGAGAGAGCGAAAGAAAGAAGAAAGACAGAAGCGAGATAGCGAGTGAGAGGGAGAGAGAGAAAGGAAGACAGAAAGAAAAGAAGAGAGAGAGCGCAGTGAGGGAGAGAGAGAGAGAGAGAGAGAGAGGAGAGAGAGAGAAGAGAGAGAGCGAGAGAGAGAGAGAGAAAAGGAGACAGAAAGAAACGCGAATAGAAGAGAGAGAGAGAGCGAAAGAAGAGAGAGAGAAGAGAGAAGAGAGAGAAAGAGAAGAAGAGAGAAAAAGAAAGAAGCGAGAAGAGAGAGAGAGAGAGAGAGAGAGTGAGAGAGAGAGATGAGTGAAAGAGAGAAAAAAGAAAGAGCGAGAGAGTGAGAGAGAGAGAGAGGAGAGAGAGAGAGAGTGAGAGAGAGAGTAGAGAGAGACAGAGAGAGAGAAGAAAGGAAGACATAAAGAAAAAGAAAAAAGAAAGAAGAGACAGACAGGAGGAAGAGAAGAGAGAGAGAGAGAGAGAGACAGAAAGAAAGAAAGCGAGAGAGAGAGTGAGTAGAGAGAGAGAAAGAAGAGAAAAGAAAGAAGCGAGAGAAGCCAGAGGGAGACGACAGACAAGAGAGATCAGAGACAGGGAGAGACAGAGAGAGGAGGGAGGGGGTCAGAGAGAGAGACAGATACAACTAAACAGGAGAGAGAGAGACGGAGACAGAGACAGAATAGACAGATATAGTGAGAGACACAGACGAGGAGAGAGGAAGAGGGGGGGGGAAAGAGAGAGACAGAGAGAGCGGGTGGGGGGGAGGCGGGGAAGTGAGAAGACAGAGAGAGAGAGAGAGGGGGAAGGATGGGAGGGAGAACAGAGAGTCAGAGACAAAGAAACTTAGAACAGAGAGAAATAGAGGGCGACAGAGAGACAGACTGAGACAAAGACCGAGACCCGAGAAAAGAGAGACCGAGACATAACAGAGAGAGACATACGGACCCACATGAGAGTGAGAGAGTCGAGGGTACAAGATAGAGAGAGACAGAGACAGAGGGAGAGAGAGACAGAACAGAGAGAGATAAGAGAGAGAATGCGAATAGCGAATATCGAGAGTCAGAGACAGAGGCAGAGAGAAAACAGGGGAGACAGAAGAGAGAGACTTAGAGGCACTGAAGAGAGAGACAGAGAGAGGAACCCGCAGATAGCAGAGCGGAGAGTGAGGAGTACAGAGAGAAAGAGACTAGACAAAGACAATGACCATGAAAACTTCTATTTCGAGGATACAATGACTAAGCACACAATGTGCGCCTTTTTTACATCCCAGTCCCCCACCCGTTATGGATACATTCATATTACTAATAAATAACGCCAAATACTTATATAGTCTCACAATAAAAACAAGGGGAAATAACCCTTTTCAAAAAATCAGCTACCCTTCCCAACAAAATCACCCCCCCCCCCCCCAAAGCAAGCAATTAAAGAAAATCCATAAAAAATTAACCCCAAACCCCCCACAGCCCCCCAACAACACAGCACCCACCCCCCCTAAAGTCCTAACCAAACCAAACAAACAAACAAAAGAGATAAGTGAAAAAACCAAATACTACCAACAAAAAAAGATGATAAAAACAAGAGAAAAACAGACAAACAACCAACAAACAGAACTGAAACAACAACAATGCCAAGAAAAATACAAAACACAAACCAACCTTAATAAGTCATTAAAGGATAAACAGCACAAAATTGTCAAAAAACATGGTACACATACTTTGTTACACCATAATTATACCACCGAATAGAGGCACTCATTAAACCTTAAGTAAAAGAGGCAAGTCCAATAAAGTATTGAAAAATATAAAATAGGAATCCCTTCATCAAGGATAATACTAGACTAATAAGCAGACGATAAAAGGTAGAGAAGAGAGAGAGAGACTGAGATCAAGAGACAGAGTGTTGTGTGTGTGTGTGTGTGTGTGTGTGTGTGGTGTGTGTGTGGGTGTGTGTGTGTGTGTGTATTTCAGAGATAATAACCAATATATAATTCCGCAAAACAGTATGCGATCCCAATCAACACTACATTTTAGAATTAACCTCGTTTTCACATTATATTCATGCTAATGAAAATAAATTTAATAACCCATACATCCACACAATAAAAACAAGGAAACAACACCAAGTAGAAATTTAAAACTATATCAGTCGATGAGAGAGAGAATAAGAGTGGGGAGGTGAGTGAGTGAGTGAGTGTGTGTGTTGTGTGTGTGTGTGCGTGTGTGTGGGTGTGTGTGTTGTTTGTGTTTGATTTTTGATTTGAGCGTGTGTGGTGTGGAGGTGGGGTGGGGGTGTTTTCAGGGATAATACTCAATATTTAATACTCACATAGCACTCGATTCAACACAAACACTTTTTTAAAATTATGCTCATGCCAAATTGAATGTCATGGTAATAAAATAAGTGCAATACCCATACACTTTCCAATAATAAGGAGGGGTAAAAAGCCAATAAGGTCATAAAATGAACACCTACACATTGTAAAGTAATTAGAAAAAAAAATCCTTTTTTTTCCAGATAAATAATAAGTATTTCAGTGACTTTTTTTACATATAATCAAAGAGACAGACCCCGCCCATGGGGGTCACATTTACAAATGCATCTCAGTACTCATACTTTCAAGCAAAAGAAGCAAAGGGAAAAAAAATTTTTTAAGAAAAAGAGAGAAAATAGAGATAAAACAAACAAACAAACAAACAAACAAAACAAACAACCACCCAGACAGCAAAAAGATCAAAAGTGACCCCAGAACCCTCCCCTCCCCCCCCCCACACACACACACCAAAAAAAAAAAAAACCAAGCACACAAACAAACAAAAAAAGAAAAGAAAAAAAAGGAAAAAAAAGAAAAATAAAGACAACAACAAAACAACAACAAAAAGCAGACAAAAACACCATCCAAATAAACACACAAAAAACAAAAAAAACAGACAACAACAAACAAACAAATGGAAACAAACCACATAAAAAACCTCAAAAAACAAACAAACCAAAAAAAAAAAACAATTAAAAAAACCCAGCACCGGATTCCCAATCCCACAAACCCTTCACAATCCCCACACACCACACATCCATACACCAAAACACAAAACAAAACAAGCGAAAAACCCAAACAAAATTACCAACAAAAGAACAAAGTAACAACTACAGCAATACCAACAAGAAGAAGAAGAGAGAGAGAGGAGAGAGAGAGAGGACGAAGAAGAGAGAGACAGAGATAGAGCTAGCAGAGAAGAGAGAGATCGAGAGAGAGAGAGTAAGACCAACACTTATAGATCATAAAATTTGAACACCTTCCGATTGTAGAATAAGTACACATAGTTGTTACAAAACGAGGACTACAAAAGATATTAAAATAGGAATATCCACAGGAGAGAGAGAGATAGAGAAGAGAGAAGAGAGAGGCAGGAGGAGAGATAGGAGGAACAGCAGAGAGAGAGATAGAGAAAAGTAGAGAAGAAGAAGCACAGAGAGAGAGGAGAGAGATAGAGGAAGAAGGTGACGGAAGTCGAGAAGCGACTCAGGCAGCGAGAGGGAGGAGTAAGAGAATAGCGAGAGAAGAGAGAGCATGAAGAGCGTAGAGAGAGACCCTGACAATGACAATGCACAAACTCTTTTAATTCGAGGATAATAATAAGCACTCCATGTGCTTTTTTAAAATCCAGTCCCCGCCCTAGGATACATCTTCATAATAACCCAACACTAACAGTCTCACAGTAGAAAACATGGGGAAATTAACCCTTTTCAAAGCAGCCCGCCCCCCCTAACAACATCTCACACCCCACCCCCCACCCCGAACAACTAATAAAAGAAAACCCTAAAAACTCCCCCATAACAACCCCCCCCCCTCACACCCACAACCTAATGAACCACCACCCCCCAACAAAAAACAAACAACCAACCCACAACCAAAACCAAACAAACAAAATAGAAAGAAAACCAAACCACAAGAAGAAAAAAAAAAGAGAAAAAGAAACAACAACAACAACAAAACCAAGAAGAAGAACAACCAAACTTAATAAGTTCACAAAGATAAACATCTACACATATCAATGGTAAATATACTTGTTAACATAACAAAAACGATTATTGAAAAGGGCACAGCGTTAAGAACTTAAGTGCAAGGACAAGTCCAATTAGAGATTGAAAATTAAAAAATATGAATCCTTCATCAGGAAACACCATAACTATAAGCAATAACGATAAAAGGATCAAAGTCAATAAGTCAACGTTTATTTTCAGATGGTACATTGAATAAAGCCAGTGCATGTTTGCTTTTTTTTTCATCAAACCACTATCTCTAAGAAAAAAAAGCGAGAAAACAAAAAGATAATGTATATAGCCAGACATAGAATAAAAAACCATAATTCATAATAAACTATGTGTGGGCGGTGTTGTCGTGCGGGCGTGCGTCGTGTTAAGTGTAGACTTTGTTGTTGCATTGTGTTTTTGTGTTGTTTTCGTTGTCACAACATTGTGTTCACTGTGTTGTGATTTTTATGTTTCTTTTTGTTGCGTTGTTCTATGTGTCACCATATTGCATTGTGATGGGCTGTGTTGTAGTTTGTGTGGCTTTTGAGTTGTGTTTTGGTGTTACCAACCTTGTATTGTGTCATATTAATAATTACGAGTGATTTGTTGGGGGGATGGGAGGAGGTGGAGGGGGGAACCAACCCACACACCAACAACAACAACAACAAAACAACCCACAAATCAAAACTTCAAACTTTAGCCGACGATTCGAGTAACTCGCCGAAAATCACCCCGCTCCTGACTGTTTAAAAAGTTGCAGATTTAATCTCTGATCAAGTTGAATCAGTGCCAAAAGCCAGGTCGTGATAGCCCTGCAAATCGATAGATAACAGTCAGGATGCGCATAAATAAAATAACACCTTAACACGAAAGCCTCGCGACTGTCAAGAATTGACTGATCACCATTGTAGTCATTACAACGCTGGCAAATTGAAAAAAAAGCCCTGGAGACTTTATTTCATTGTTTTAAAAGGAAAAACTACTTGTTGAATCGTCGTGCTAATAGACTTGTTAGTGTTTGTGTGTTAGTGTGTGTTAGTGTAGTTGTGTGTGTGTTAGTGTGATAGTGTTAGTGTTAAGTGTGTGTGTGTGGTGTGTGTGGTGTGTTCGTGTGTGTGTATTTTGTGTGTGCGTGATGTGTGTAGTGTTTGTTGTGTGTGTATGTTGTGTGTGTGTGTGAGTGTATGTTATGTTGTGGTGTGTGTGCCGCGCGCGCGCGTGTGTGTGTGTGGGGGTTTTTTGTGTGTGAAAGAGAGAGAGGAGAGAGAGAGAGAGAGAGAGACAGCGACAGAGACGAGACAGAGAAGTGTTATGTGTGTGTGGTATTTCAAAGATATATCCAATTTATAATTCCAAAATCCATTCAACACGCTCACCCACAACACATCATTTTGATCATACTCCGTTTTCGAAATTTATCGTCCATGAACAATGAAATAAACTCAGATACAACATATATTCACACAATAAAAATTAAAACAAAACAAAAATAAGACATCTAAACCTATACAAGTCATTGAGGGAAGAAAGTGATGAGAGAAAGGAGGGAGAGAGATCGAGAAAAGAGAAGGAAGAGGATGCAGAGAGAGAGAGAGAGACGAGAGAGAGAGAGAGAGAGAGAAAAGAAATGAGAGGGAGAAGAAGGGGTAGAGAGACAAAGAAGGAAAGAGAAGAAAGGAGATAGGAAAAAGAGAGAGATAGAGAAAGGAAGAGAGAGGAAGAGTAGAGAGAGCGGAAAGAAGAAGAGAGAGAGAAGAGAAGCAGAGAGAGATAGGAGAAGAGAGAGAGAGACGAGAGAAGAGAGACGAAAGGCGAGAAAAAGAGAGAGAATGAAGAACGAATTTTTATACATTTGAACAAAAGCTTACAGGCCCATCAGTCAAAGAGGGGCAATTGTAAAATGAAATATTAACAATAGGAATGAGTATGAAAAAAGGACATGAGTAATAATCCAAAGTCCAAAAAATGGCCAACCAATATTTTCAGTGTAATAGCGTATAGGATCCGTTTAATTCATAGTCTGCTTACGTTATACTACAGCTGCGTTACATATATTGCTAAAAGAGATTTAGAGCTCGACAAATTATTTGAAGCCATAGCACCTTTTTGTACAAGAGTGGTGGACCTGTTGTTGGGTTTGTCAAAAAGCAATTTTTTGCGAATTTTATGATAATTCTACAAGCAAACAAAAAAAGAAATTCTCTCGTCGTCTTTACTTTCTTCCTCTTCGTTCTCTTCTCCACATAAATGCTTGGACAAGAGTTGTTGTCTGTTCTCCGCTGAAATATACCATTGTTTTGCAGTTCAAAAGACCACAACAACTACAATCTTAGCCTAAATTTTTAGTAAATTACTTCGAACCCTGTAATTAGTTAACCGACTATCAGTATACTGTCGAGGACCAAACGCATCTTTTAAAAAGGAGCTATCCAAGTGTATTTTCACTTCACTAGAGGACATGACCAGACAATTTAACTGTTCGATGCCGAGAGCCAGTGTTTGATGAAAAAAGAGAACAAGAGAAAGAAGAGAAAGAGAGAAGAGAGAGAGGAGAGAGAGAGAGAAGAGAGAGATAAAGGAAGAGAGAGAGAGAGAGAGAGAGAGAGAGAGTGAAAGAAAGAAAGAAAGACAGAAAGGAAAGCGAAAGCGAAAGGAGAGAACTGGAGAGAGAGAGAGAGAGAGAGAGAGAGAGAGAGAGAGAAGAGAGAGAGAGAAGAGAGAGGGGGGAGAGAGAGAGAGAGAGAGAGAGAGAAGAAGAGAGAGAAGAGAGAGAGAGAGAGAAAAGAAGACAGAATAAGGTTTTATTCACCTTCATTCCTCCCCAAATACTCTCATCTTCGCGAATTGTTGGCGCTGCCAATCTTTAGTTCGTGTCTGTCACGTCTGCCGGGTCTAAGGACTTCATTGAACACGACACATACACACATATATATACACATCACATACAAACACACAAACACTCACACACACATTACACACAACACAACAAACACCCCACACTACAACATACACACAAAACACACTAAAAACGGACAAAAAAACACTCACATCACTATACACACCCGACACACACACATCACAAATCAACACAACAAGAGCACACAAATCACAAACACACATACACACACATTGTTATAAAACTCTTATCTGTTTTTGTTCCAGCAGTAGATTAGCCAAGTCATGAGTGTCGGGTGTGAACGAGATGAACAAAACATTAATTTTACAAAAACTGCATAACATAGACGGGACAGGAGGCGCGCAGCAGACACACACACTAACAAACACATTCATCCCAAAGCACACAACATACAAAACAAGAAAACACAACACAAAACAAGACAACGAATAATACAATACTAACACACCATAATTAAGAGCAAACGCGTCCACAAAAACTACCACACATGCACAATATACCAACACAAACAATGCAACCATAAAAATGAACCACAATCTCACAACTTCCATACATAAACAGACGTATGTACATACATAACGTACACATGCAGCAAACATTACATACAGACCACAACAGACCAGACCAGACACCCATATACCCATAAACACACACACACATGGGTGAAACACGGGAGGAAAACCAAAAAGAACTATAATAAAGGATATAACCGGAACAAACATACACACACACATATATATGATATATATATATATATATAAGCCCAAACACAAACAGTCACACTAAACCCGAACATAAAAATCACTAAATGGAATAGACGTATTAAAAAAACTGCAGATATAATATATTAATATATCACTATATATATATATAGAATTAAAATATATATATAAAATATATATATATATGTGAGTGTACGATATATAAAAGATATACATGATATATATACATACACACATATATATATATATATATAAAATAATTATATAATTAATATATATACATATATGTACAACTAACTACAACACATACACCCCGCGGAGCGCGCACAAACGAGACACTAACACACACATACCCTGAACACACACATACACATACACACATTCAACAATACACACATCACCATAACGCATCACGAGATACACACATACATACACATATACACTCACACAACATACGTACAAACAATACACACACACGTAATACCACACACTAAATTTCACTCACAAACACACATCACACCATACACACAAACACTACAAACACACACACAAAGTGTAACAAGAAAACTAACGCTCACTGGGTAGAAAATAAATATTGACAAAACATATAGCAAAAATGATCGATAACTTGAAGATAGTTTGAAAATACAAAAGAAGATAATAAGGGGTGTTTATTTTCCGTTCAGAGGCACATACACTAACACAAAAACAAAAAATCCAACGTACATTAACATGCAATAAGAACCAAATGCCATATGTGTAATGCAAAGCAACACAAACAAACAATGCTGATGATTAATAGTATTTTTTTTGATTGGATTGGAAATCAAGCAAAGAAAAACAAAACAAAACATTTTTCTTTATCCGCTAAATGATAATATATAAATGACCAAAAACGAATAAATAAAAAAAATTAAGGAATATAGAAACAGTACCCAAGAAAAACCAAAATAAACAATTGCTAGGGCAATCAACCAAAAACATACAAATTACAATTTTTTTAAAAAAAAAATAAAAAGGACGAGGAGGAAGCGGGTCTGTAATTTTCGCTATACTAAATTCAAATAATGGTAATTTATTAGTGGCAGTACGCCCGAGGCAGCGTATTCGCAGTCCCGTAGACTCGAGAACTGCGCCCTTCGTCTCTCGCTCCTACTCTCTAGAGTCTCGTCTCGCTTCCTCGCGGCGAGATCGCGCGATCCCTCGCCTCGAACATTTCCATCCCAGAGTATCCAGAACAACGCATTCACTTATCCCATTTTTTAATAACCCGGCCCTTGCCCCTTGAATTAGAGGCCTAACAACAACACCACCCCACACAAAAAATAAAACCAATCAAACAACACCACAACAACCATCAACAAACAACAACAAAAAATGAGTTTCTGCCCTGTAATTTACAGAACAAGATCTATCTATAAATGGTTGTATTCGTCAACACAATCCATTATCCAAAAACTGACGGCGCGAACCTAAACTGTCAACACCAGATACATACAATACATAATTCTTTTTAAAGAGAAAGAACGAGAAGAGACGAGAGAGAGAGCAGAGAGACGGAGATAGAGAGAGAGAGAGAGAGCGAGAGAGAGTAGAGAAAGAGAGAGAGAGAGAGACAGAGAGACGAGAGAAGAGAGCTAGAGAGAGAGAGATAGAGAGAGAGAGAGAGAGGAGCAGAAGAGAGCTAGAGAGAAGAGAGAGAGAGAGAGCTAGAGAGAGGACGAGAGAGAGAGAGAGAGATAGAGAGAGAGATCGAGCCTAGAGAGAGAGTAGAGAAAGAGAGAGAGAAGAGATAGAGAAGAGAGAGAGAGAGAGAGAGCTAGGAAAAAAAGATAAAAAAAAAGAGAGAGAAAAGAGGAGAAAGAAGGGGGACAGAGACAGAGAGAGAAAGAGAGAGAACAAAAGAGACAGAGATAAGACAGCACAGAGACAGAGACACAGAGAGACAGAGAGAGACAGAGAGAGGAGAGAAGAGAGAGAGAGAGAAAGAGACCAGAGACACAGAGAGACACAGACAGAGAGGAGAGAGCAGGCAATACCACCATTTTAAATCATTATTAGAAAAGAAAGCCTTAAAACTCACCTTCACAGCACTTTACCTACAATCCACAAAATGCTTCCGTATCCAGCCAGCGCACAGCGCACGGCTGATTGTTGCCTATAATTATAATGTTACACACACTCTCTGTGTGGGTGAAACTCATAGGCAGGTTGGTTGGCTGAAGGAGAGCGAGGATAGGCCTTGTGTGGAAAACCTACTGGCAAAAAGATCATTACGGGCTCACACTTCGCTTTTCATAGGAACAATGCATTGGTGGTTCAGAGGCAAAGTTTACTAGTCCGTTAGCAGTTGAAGACCGCGTTTGTGTTTGGTTCGATGCGTTGTCCGGTCTAGCTCCTCTTCTGTCCTAGTCTGTCGCCTGTTCTGTTGTCTGTCTGTCCTGTCTGTCTCTGTCTGTCTCTTTCTCCATACCTTTCTCCCACCGTTGTTGTGTGTGTGTTGTGTTGTGTGTTTAATTTATTTTTTGGTAAATTTTTTTTTTTTATTTCAATCGTTAATTTTATTCTTTTATATCGAGGATATGATAACACTTCTCGTTTTTACACCCAGTCCCCCGTGTGTATGTCGTTTTGTAAATTCTGGGCATCTGTTCCCACGTCACACAATGACCTACCTCTTACGAAAGCGGAACTAGTATTTTAAACGTGTGCGCAAGAATGTTCTGCTTGCGTTCGCCACACGGGGCCTATTCATTTATAGTCATCATCCTAAGGGTGGTTTGTGTGTGTGGTGTGTGTGTGTGTGTGTGTGTGTGGAGGTGTGTGTGTGTGTGTGTGTGTGTGTGGTGTGTGTGTGTTGTGAAGCTGTTGGATTCAAACTTGACACTGTGTACAATACGTGATTACAAAATATCAACACCAATACAATATATAAAGCACTAGAGAGTTTTCTTCCTCGGTCCTGTCTTTGTCCTGTCATTAATCTTTGTGTGTGTTGGTGGTGGAGTGTGTGTGTGTGTTGTGTGTGGTGTGTGGTGTGTGTGTGTGTGTAGGTGGTTGTGTGTGTTGTGTTGTTTAACATTCTTTTAACATCGAGGATAATGGAATAAACACATATGTGCTTTTTACATCCAGGTCCCCGTGTGTATAGCGTTTTGTAAATTCTGCCATCTGTTCCCAACTCAGGCACACAATGACCTAACTCTTCAAAAGCAGAACAGGAGTTTAACGTGTGCGCAAAGATGTTCTGCGTGCGTTCGCAACACGGGTCCTCAGTGTATTAGCTCTCATCCGAAGGGTGTGTGTGTGTGTGTGGTTGTGAGTGTGTGTGTGGTGTGTGTGTGTGGTGTGTGTGTGTGTGTGTGTGTGTGTGTGTGTGTGTGTGTGTGTGTTGTGAAGCTGTTTGTATCAAACGACTTGACATCTGTGTACAATACGTGATTACAAAAAAGCACAACCAATACAATCATAGGAAAGCACTGTTTCCCCTTCCTCGGTCTCTGTCTTTTGTCTGTCTTTATTACTCTGTAGTGTGTTGTGTGTGTGTGTGCGTGGTGTGTGGCGCGTGAGTTTATTCTTTTACATCGACGGATAATGAATAAACACTTATGTGCTTTTTTTATCATCCAGCTCCCACGTGTGTATTGATGCGTTTTTGTATATTCTGTCATCTGTTCCCACCGCAACACAATGACACTCTTACGAAAAGCAGAAACAACAGAGATATTAACGTGTGCGCAAATGTTTCTGCGAGCGGTGCGCACACTGGGCCTTCCTTTATAGTCTCAACCGAAGGGTGTGATGTGTGTGAGTGTGTGTCTGTGTGTGTGTGGTAGTGGTGTGGTGTGGTGTGATGTGTGTTGTGTGTTGTGTGATGTGTCGTTGTGTGTGTGTGTGTGCAGGTGTGAAGGCCAGTTGGATTCAAACTTGACATCTGTGTCCAATACGTGATACAAAATAAACAAACAACCAATAACATAATATGAAGCACTGTTTTCCTCCCGGTTTCTGTCTTTGTCTGACTTTAATACTGTGTGTGTGTGTGTGTGTGTGTGTGTGTGTGTGTGTGTGTGTGTGCGTTGTGAGTGTGCGCGATGGTTTAAATATTCTTATTACCTCGAGATAATGGAATAAACCTTATGTGCTTTTTTTTACATCCAGGTCCCCCCGTGTGTAATGCTGTTTTGTAAATTCTGTCATCTTTTCCCCACCGCACACAATGACGCTACTCTTTAAACGAAAAGGCGGAACAGGAATTTTAACGTGTGCCAAGATGTTTCTCTGCGTGCGATATCTGACACACGAGGGCTCAGTTTTATAGTCCTCATCCGAAAGGTGTGGTGTGTGTGTGTGTGAGAGTGTGTTGTGTGTTGTGTGTGCGTGTGTGGTGTGGTGTGTGGGTGGTGTGTGTATGTGTGTGTGAAAGCTGTTGGATCAAACTTGACATCTGTGTACAATACGTGAATACAAAATAGCAAACCAATCCCAATTAATATGAAAGCACTGTTTTATTTCTTTTCCTCGGTATCAGTCTTTGTCTGTCTTTCCTGTGTGTGGTGTGTGTAGTGTAGGGTGTGTTGTTGGTGTGTGTGTGAGTGTAGTGTGTGTGTGTGTGTGGCGTGTGTGTTTGTGTGTGAGTGTGTGTTTATTCTCTTTACCTCGAGGAAATGGAATATACACTTATGTCTTTTTACCTACATTATTGCAATCATTTACCGTTAAAAATTAAACCAGTTAAAAGAGGAAAAAATCGATAAGGAAATTAACAGTAATTGAAAATATCAAATATCCACTTATACATATACACGCACACACATAAATTCATGCACAACACGAGAGCGCTCACGATCACACACACAACATTATAACTATAAATGTTTTAAAAAGAATTAAAAAAAAAAAAGAAAATCATAAAAAAAAAAACGCCAGACGCCATGACAAAAAACTTACTTCACCTACTGTGTTCAGATCCATCTTTCGACTGTTTAGACTATTAATAAATAAAAAGGGACAGGAATAAAACAGTAAGAAAATACAGGCATTCGTCATATGACAATAATACCTTCATGAACATCCCTCCTCTCCTCCTCCACCCACAAAACGTGTGCATTTTTGCGTTCATACTTTTCAATTTAGCGCTTATTTTAAAAAATGACATGATTCACACAATAACTAGCAAGCAAGATAACAAGATAAGATTTACATTAATAGACTATCATAATAAGAGATTACAATTTAACAACAATCACCCATCACCATGAGACAACAACTATTACAAATGATCCCCATCACCATGAGACAACAACATAACGATGAATAGCAGAAAAGCATGGAAAGGATGGGGTGGGTGAGGAGGAACAAGGTAAGGGAAAATACACCTTCAATCAAAATTATATAAAAAAATATAAAAAAACAACTATTCAAACAAGTAGAAAACCCCTATAAAACGATACATAATTCAACCAAGCCCATAATCCACTGGACTATCAAACTAAACAATACCAAACTAAAACAGTATCGCTTATATAGTACTAATTATCTCATCTTCTAATTGCAATAAAAACACATCCACGATAAAATCTATTGAATTAGACAAGACAAAGGGCATGAAGATGAGGAGAGGAGAGCAGAGGTTTGGTTGGATTCGCATATGTGCTCTTAAGCCTGTGTTGTTTTTGTATGTCTTTTCACATTGTGAACACTTGTATGGCCTTTCTCCAGTGTTCTCTCGTATGTGCTCTTTCAGTGTGCTTTTATCATAAAATATTTTTCCACAGTGTTCACACAGGTGAGTTTTGTTCTTCGTACAAACGTGCACGTCTCCTTCTGAAGTAGTCTCTTTACTCAGAGTTGTGTCACAGTCAGCACCATTATCATCACCCAAATCATCAGGCATAAAGTTATCATTGTCCACCAGGTTGACAGCAGTGTTTTGTTGAGTGCCTTCTCCACTGTCAGGAATAGTTTCCAGGTTTACCTGCTTTCCACTGTCTGATGTCTGACTGTCTGTTCTACATTTTTCACAGAGGTATGGCTTACATTTTTCAGGTGCTAAAATATTTTGTTTAACATAAAAGGTGCAGATAGAATCCTCACCACACTTTATGCATGTGTATTTTTTGTCTTGAGGTTGTACATGATGTGCTGCTTTTCTTTCAGGTGTGACACTATCATCTTTTGTAATCTGATCATAGTCATGTTTGTTGTATCTGGATATGTCTTCATCATTATTATTTGTGTTGTGTACAAATCTGACTATATTACTCTTTATCTCGTCAATGCAAAGATTATCTATAA
Organism: Rapana venosa; assembly: GCA_028751875.1. Taxonomy (NCBI): domain Eukaryota; kingdom Metazoa; phylum Mollusca; class Gastropoda; order Neogastropoda; family Muricidae; genus Rapana; species Rapana venosa. The sequence continues at coordinate 43,443,130 of CM054154.1, forward strand.
CAACCTTTGAAAACAGGGATTTGTGAACACCAACAGTGAATTCACACATGTTCTTAATTAGTTTGACTTCACCTGAGAAAGAAAAACCTGTATCAAGGATCTCATATTTAGCAGTGACAGTCACATATTCTTTTGTACCATGAATATCTGCAGTGTCATTACAGTTACAAGTACAGGCAAGGTCAACATTTCCACTATTGTCAGCTGTAGTGTTCCAGTACCCAGTGGTTTCCTGCTTGCACTGAATGTTCTGATAGTTTCCAGTTGACTGTTGTGGGAATCCACTTGTCTGAGGCAGGTCTTGGGCATGTTCATATTCATTCACAGCATCAGTGTTGACAGCTGTGTTGGACTGTGCTGAGGAGTCCCCTGTCTTGATGTTGGCTTTGCTGTGTTGCCCTGGGTCATGTTGGATAACTGAATTCCTCTGCAATATCAACATTTGTTTGTTTTTTACAAGATTCAGCGCTATATAAATTCAAAATAGTCTTCTTCTTCCGTGTCTTCTTCTTCTTCTTATTATTATTATTTTTATTATCATTATTATTAGTAGTAGTAGTAGTAATAGTAGTACTAGTAGTAGTAATAGTAGCAGCAGCAGCAGCAGCAGCAGCAGCAGCAGCAGTAGTAGTAGTAGTAGTAGTAGTAGTAGTAGTAGTAGTAGTAGTAGTATAGTAGTAGTAGTACTAGTAGTAATACTAGTAGTATTATTACTATATTATTTTTTTTCTTCTTCTTCTTCTTCTTATTATTAAAATTATTATCATTAACAACAGTTCATGCTAGTTTCTGATATGAAAGTGACAGGTTGTGTTCAGTTCTATGCATGTTACTACACTTCTACGTGTCATGTGTTTGTCTGACAGCTGGTAAAATGCACAGAGAGGAGTTTTTGTTTCTACCTCTCTTTCATAGCTTTAACACTAGATGCTCAAGATGGAGCGGTGGTCCAGAGGTAACGCGCCTGTGTAGAAAGCAAAACGTTCGGGGCAGAACTGTGCGATGGTTCGAATCCCGTTTTGGCCGAAACGTTTCCCCCATCCATTAGACCATGAGTGGTGGTTCTGGGTGCTAGTCTCTCGGGTGAGATGATAAGTGTGGTCCCGAGTGTTACACATAAATAGTTAACGCACGTAAAAGAACCCACGACAACAAGAGAGTTGTCCCTGGCGAATTTCTGTAGAAAAAAAAGCCACTATGATAGAGAAATAAATACAGCTGGAGACAGGATAAAGAAAAAAAAGGGTTGGCGCTGCTCTTGTGGTGACTTACTCTCCCCAGGGAGAGCAGCCTGAATGTCATGCAGAGAAATCTGGCATGACTAAAAGTGGTATAAATAAATAAATAGATAAATGAATAAATAGACAGACTGTAAAGCTCAAGACAACATAAATGACTAGAAAACAAAGAGGCGTGAAGAAAATAGTTGCACACATGACAGACAAATACAGAGAAAAAAGAATTACCTTTTCCATATCTTCCCAATGACATTCATCCACAAACTGACAGTGAACCACACACCCAGCTCTCAAAGTATCCTGAACTGTGCTCAGACATCTGTAGAGCCATGGGTGTGTTCAGTGTTCTATGTCAATGAACACAATGTACGTGCTGCACGATTTTCTTTTTATTGTAAACTGTGGCTATGGTTGAGATGGTAGTGAAGGAACTTTAGAAATTGTTGAAATACTGTGTTCCTTTTTTTATAGCGATTGAGAGCACTTTTATGGATTGCTGTATTTGTCATTATGTTTTTTGCCGTCTGTGTGTTTGTGTGTGTTTGTGCGCGTGCGTTCGTGCGGGGTGTGTGTGTTGTGTGTGTGTGTGTGTTGTGCCTATTTGTGCGTGTATGTTCGTGTGTGTGTATGAGTGTGAGCACTCATATGTGCCTATGCATGCACATTGGGATATGCACTAGTGCACATGTGTGTGTTTGTGTGTGCACTTAAACACCTCTAGGTGTGTGAGTGTGTCCTTGTGTGCAAGTGTGTGTGTGTGTGTGTGCACGTGTTACCTATTAGCAACTTTTGATGAAGAAATGCAAAAAGGATTAAAGCAGATGTATGTGTATAACGTTTTCTACAAACATTTTGTATATACCTTTTTTTTTTAAAGATTTGTTTAAATGTGTGTGTGTTGTATATTTAATGTACATAATGTATACCACTTCAAGTCATGATCAGCTATGGTCGAGATGGTAGTGAAGGAACTTGAGAAAAAGTTGAAATAATGTGTTCCTTCTTGTATAGCTCTTGACAGCATTTTCATGGAGAGCTGTATTCGTCATTGCGTTTTTTGCCCATTGCATTTTTATCTGTCTGTCTAGTCAGCTTGTTAACTGACTATTTTTTCTGGGTTGTTAAAAGCGGGACAAAGAAATGTGGAGGGTAAAAACAGGAAAGCTACAGCTTGGTGGAACCAAGAGGTAAAGGGAAGCCATCAAAGAAAAAAAAAAGCAGCTATATAAAGCTTGGGCCAAACCAGACAGAAGAGGACTACGCCAAGTACAGAATCGCAAGAAACATAGTAATCGTGTTTGGTAAAGCCTCCAAAGAAAAATCTTGGGCACTTATGGAGAGAATTTAAAGTGAAATTTGCAAAGGAATTTTTCAAAAGTGTGAAGACGAGGGAAGTAAGAGATGAGCCATTCAATCCAACAACAGTATGAATGATGCAAATGAAGGGGGCACGCACAAAGAAAGGAATTTCTGAACGATGGGAAGAATACTTTAAAGATTTTTTTAAACCCCATCTGGAGTACAACTCGCAGCTCTCACCACGCTATAAAGACCAGTCAGAGCCCCAAATCCTTGAAGCTGAAACAAGAAAGCAATTAAGACCAGCCCAAAGGGCAAAGCGGGCAGTGTTTGACGGCATAACAACTGAAGCCATCTTGCATGTGGAGAAAGGGGAAGTTAAGTGGCTCACCATCATCTTCCAGAAAGCATGGGAAGAGAGGAAAAGTACCAATGGACTGGCAAAAGCCAATAGTGGTCCCAAATTTTGGGAAGAAAAAGGGGCAGCAAGAAAAGACTGCAGCATCTCCCAAGGGCATTTCACTTCTCAGCTATGTAGGAAAATGTAATGCAAAAATTCTGGAACAGCGCACAAGAGCCAAAGCAGAACACCTACTGAGCAATGCCCAGTTTGGCTTTCGGAAAGGAAGAGGGTGCACAGATCCCATTTTCGCACTCCGACAGCTGTGTAAAAAGAGCCATCGAATACAACCAAGACCTGCATACAGTATTCGTTGACCAAGAAAAAGCTTTCGACCGAGTCAACAGAGAAAGCTCTGGAAGACCCTGGAGCAGTACGACGTGAAGGGCAGTTGCCTTGATAACATCAGAGCAATCTATGCCAACGTATGACCCGCAGTCCAAAACAGCCATGGAACATCCAAACTGGTTCCCGGTTACATCAGGGGTCAGGAAAGGCTGCGTACTCTCTCCCCTTCTCTTCGTGATCTACATGGACCAATCACAAAGGAAGCCAACCCAGATCTTGAGGCCCTGAACGAACTATTATTTTTGCTGACGACCAGGCCCTGATAATCAGAACAAAGCAGCTTTTCAAGATCACACAGACAACTCAACACAAGCTGCGAGAGGTATGACATGAAGATCGTATCACCAAACAGAAGTTATGTCTGTCAGCAAAATCCGGGAAAAGTTGACATCAACATCAACGGCACCCAGCTGAAACAGACCAAAGATTTTAAATACCTTGGCAGCCTCTTCACTAAAAGATGAAATTGGACAGAGAGATAGAAACAAGATGCCAGAAAGCGAACGCAGTCAGTTACCAACCGCCCCCCCTTCTAAAACATTCCAGCATCCTAATGAGCACCAAGGCAAAACTCATCACGCCATTTCGTTCCCAACACTCAAATACCAGTGTCAGACATGGGCCCTAACAAAACCCTTTTTAGAGGGGAAAAATTGGTCACATGTGAAATGCCCTCCCGGGAAAAAGCCTGTCAACAAGCCCAACGCGACAAGATCAAGAATGAGGTGATCAGAGACAGGTCGGACTAACACCAATTCTCCACCATATCAAACAACAAAGGATCAGGTGGTTTGGTCACCTCACTAGAATGCCGCCCAACCAACCAGCCCTACGGGCATACACCACCAAATACAATGGCTGGAAAGCCAGAGGTAGACCAAAGAGACGATGGAGCGACTCCGTGGCTGACACCCTGCGAGCCCATGACCTGTCACTACATCAAGCCTCCCACCTTGCTGCAGACAGACGTCTGTGTCTCCCCGCGACCCCGAAGGGCACCAGCGGCAGATGAAAGAAAGAAAGAAAGAAAGTTAAAAGTTGTTCATTTTTTTGCTAGAACACTAGGATTCACCAATGGTGGTGAGATTCAGCGTATGCAATCGATTTTGCCCACCATGAAGGTAGCCACATTCCAACTTCGTAAAATATATCCTGCATACGCTTGATGTTTCCATAGCCTATCACATGCCAACATGAGTTATGGGATCTTTAACGTGCATATTTTTATCTTCTGCATATGTGCTCTTGAAATTGACATGGGAGATTTTAAAAAATCCCCACCCTCTATTAACCAGACACCAATGAGGTTCAATCCCATGACTAAATGGAACCAAAGGATTGAAGTTGAATAATCTTAACCACTGAGCTATAGTGTCTGTCATCTGTCTGTATGTTTGCCTCTGTGTGTTTGTTTGTGTGTGCGTGCATGCGTGTGCGTGTGTGCGTATGTGTTGGCCTGTGTGTGTGTGTCTTCAATTTTACGTCTGTTCACTTAAAGTGATATTAGACGATGGGGGCGGGGGGGAAATTGGGGGGGGGGCATAATGGATAAGGGCCCTTTTAAATAGAATAGATACGTTGTTGGTATGAATGCACATTAAAAGATTATTCCAATCTATATAAATAGTATGTTGCAAAAAACATGGCATAGAACTACAAAAATTAACAAAAACCCACAACAATTGAAAAATACTCTAATGTTGGAAAACAAACAATTTTGAACTACTTGTAACGGCAGCTGTGAAACAAGATTCCCACGACCATACTTTACAAAAAAGAGAATACTGGGGATTGCAACAGAGACAAGGCTATCTCACGTAATAACTCTGGATTGGCTAAAACTTCCTGCAGAGACTTATCTTGAAATGATGGTAAAAACGTTTTTAAACCTTGACATTGATACAGAACATGAACATTAGAAAATTTGTCACCGCATATACATATTTTTGGCAAATTTTGCTCGAAAGGCATTTAATTTCAATCTGTAGATTAGAGAAACAATTTTTCTAGTACAGGATTTTCGAAAACCGTACTGAGTGCAAAGAAGGTTCTCAATATCCAGAACTGAACAAGTATGCTGGGGATAACCAGACTCTTCCTGTTTCTGTTTCACATGTTTCCAGTGTGTGTGTGCATGTACGTGTGTGTGTGAGCATGCATATGTGCCTATGTATATATATATGGGACTATGTATTTGTGCACATGTATGTGTGTATGTGAGCACTCATACGTTTACATGCACATACACCTGCATATGTACATGCACGCATGTGTGTTTGTATGCGTGTTAACCATTAGTAACTTTTGATAAAGAAATACATAAAGCAGAGATATGTGTATGACTTTTTAAAACACAGTTTTTTGTGTATACCTTCTTTAAAGAGTTGTTTTCAATGTGTGTGTGTTGTATGTATAATACACAAAATGAATACCACTTCAAGTCATGATAAACTTCCCTGTGTGGAATTCTGCTTTCTCTCCCTGGGAAGATCTCATGGCTGTAAGAGCAACACTGCCCATTAGTTTTTCCTGTCTGCATGTGTATTTATTTCTCTATCAGAATTATCTTTTTCACAAAATTTTGTGAGGTAAAATTCTCTTAATGATGTGGGTTCTTTTACATGTTGTAAATGCCTGTTGCAAACAGGTCCTTGGTTTATCATCTCATCCAAAAGAACTTCTTTATTTCTAGGCAGGTGGGTTACCTCTAGACCACCTTCCGCGTGTGTCTTTAATACTGTTTGCTTATCATTTTGCGATGAACTCATGATTTTCAGTTCATGTTACTATTCATATCATTTTTTTAGGTGGATTGCTGCTAGGTTTATTCTCTGTTCAAGTTGTTTGTAATCCTGCATACCCCAAAAGGGGCGAAAGGAATAAAATCTTGAATCTTGAATCGTTCGTGCGTGCATGCGTGCGTGATTGTGTGTGGGTGTGTTTATTATTTTTTTTTTTATTCTTTTATATCGTGGATAATGGAATAAGCACGCATGTGTTTTTTACATCCAGTCCCGTGTGTATGCGGTTTTGTAAATTTTGTCATCTGTTTCCACCAGCACACAATGGCCTACTCTTCCGAAAAGCAGAACATGATTTAATGTGTGTGCAAGATGTTCTGCATGCGTTCGAACACGGGTCCTCGGTTTATAGTCTCTTCCGAAGGACTTTTATTATATTTTGTTTATTATTTATTTATTCTTTTATATCAAGGATAATGGAATAAACACTCATGTGATATTTTATATCCAGTCCATCGTGTGTATGCGGTTTTGTATATTTTGTCATCTGTTTTCATCTGGACCGTGTGAGTGTTATTTGTTTTTGTTGTGTGTGTGTGTGTTGTGTGTGTGTGTGTGGTGTGTGTGTTGTGTGTATTTGTGTGTGTTTTGGGGGGTTTATGTGTGTGTGTTTGGGGTGTTTGTGTGTGTGAGTGTGATGTGTTTTGTGATGTGTGTGTGCGTTTTTTGTGTGGTTTTGGTGTGTGTGATGTGTGTGTGATGTTTTTGAGGTGTTTGATGTGGTGTGTTGTTTTGTGTACTGTGTGTACGTGTGTGTATGTGTGTGGTGTGTGTGTGTGTGTGTACGTGTGTGTATGTGTGTGTGTGTGTGTGTGTGTGTGTGTGTGTGTTTTGTGGTGTTGTGTGTGTGTGTGTGTGTGTGTGTGTGTGTGTTCGCTGGCGTGATCATCTCTTTCTACGGTTTGTTTCTCGCCCAAGGCTGCAATCACACCTATAGGTGATCGTATCTTTACACCTTTACAAATTATACGTTTGCACTGTCACATCACAAACAAACCGTTTTAATAAAATACCTTTTATTTGAAAAACAGAAATACAATAGAAAAGAGAGAACGCTGTACACATCAAGAAAATACAGTGAAAAGAGTATTATATCTACATGTGGATTTATACACACAAAGCTTCTAAAATCTAACACTAATTTTTTTAAGCTTGGTAAAGTGTAATCAAAGTTAAAAATACAAAATTAACCCACAGTCAATTCCAACTTACAACTACCACTCCTCCAGGCCATCGTAAAAACCATGTACAAACTTGTTTTATTTAAAAAGTATCCCAAATGCAATAGACGTTTTGAAAGCTCCATACCAAAGTAAACAAATAAAATGGTTTACTATTGGTTCAGAGAAAAAGCTTCTGGAAAATCTTTTAAATGGAATATTGTTAGCACGACATTGTTAAAATCCAAACCTGTATATTGATGTTTGTATCTGTTCCAGGTTGTATGACTTATATAAAATGAAACATCAGAGGAAAAAAGATATGAACAAATGCACTAGAAGATTATTTTGGCCCTTTTTTCCCCATTAGAATATAAATCAGTTTCAATGAAAACAATACTTATAATCTAGAGCTTCTCAATGATGGTCAGAATAAATTATTTGGAGGTTGGTGGGGGGGCAGGTATTTCATTGACACCTGTAAAAGTTAAAACATCTTTCATAATTATCCCCTTAAGACAATCTGAGTCTGCCTATAATGTGTTTTTAATGCCTGATATGGTTACAGTCACCGGGGAGCCCAACCATGTTAAAAAAAAGGAATAAGAACAACACACCATCACATAACACCAAGGTAATTAATCAGGGAAATGTGTCTGGAAACTTCAACGTTATCAATTTTAATAACATCCCAGTATCAGTCACCAAACAGTATGTTGAGGGCAATAACAAAACCCACAATACAATGCACAATGAAACTGGACATATACAAATGTTCAGAAGACAAACTGTCCTGCTCATTTAGTTTCACTTACCACTCAAAAAGTCTGTCTTGATTTATATCGTGTTCTTGTTTCGAGGTGGAGGTCACATGTGTTGGGTACAAGGTTTTCATGTGCTGTATTGTGGGCAGATATCCAAGTGCGTTCTTTAGCTGTGTATACCTGGGGTTACCTTTGCTAGGTGTAGTTGTGAATGTGTGTGACTAAACTGAAGGTTCCACTCTGCAATATGGCCACTGTCTGCGTTAGCTAACCCTTGTCTGATTCATGGGATTTGGGGGCAGATCCAAAGAGTGGACATTGATGTGGTCAGTGTTTTTTGTGAATAGTTGAGTGCTCTTAAATTTTTCTTTTCTGGTGAACTTCATTTACAGATGTACAAGTGTGGTGGCTTTCTCCTGTCTAGTTTCTCGATGTTTATCAAAGATTGTTTTGGTAAACGTTATAACACAATGTTCACAGTTGTGTGGCTTTTCTCCTGTGTTGGTTCTGATGTGTACAGTTATACTAAAATTATGGTAAAATTCATGTACAGTATGTCACTTCAGTGGTTTCTCCCTTGTGGCTTCTAATGTGAACATTAAAATTACTTTTGTGGGTATAAAGTCATAACACAATATTCACTTGTGTGGCTTTTTCCCTCATGGTGTGGTTCTAACATGACCAATCAACCACTTTCCCTGGTAAAAAAGCATATTAACAATAGGTTCACTTGTTGGCTTTTCTCACTGTGTGGGTTCTAATGTCTCTGTCAAGTTCTTTTTTAGTTTGTAAAGTTTATGACAGTATGGCATTGTATGGTCCGTTCTCCCTGCATGTGCTCGCAAGTCTTTTTAAACTCCGATTATTCTTTTATGTCATCTCCACACTGAGAACATAGTATGTCTTTCTCCTGTTGCGTTTGGAATGTGGCAATTCCAAGATAAATTTCTGAGTAAACGTCATATCACAGGATGTGCATTTGTATGGTCTTTCTTCTGTGTGGATTTGCATATGTACCCTTAAGCCAGTGTTGTATTTGTATGCCTTCTCACATTGTGAACATTTGTATGACCTTTCAGTTGTGTGTACTCGCATGTGCCTTTCTATCTTGCTTTTATGATAAAATGTTTCCCACAGTTTTCACACAGGTGATATTTTTTCTTTGTACAAATATTCACGTCTCCTTCTGTCTACTCTGAGTTATGTCGCAGTCAGCATCATTATCACCACCAAAATCATCAGGCATAAAGTTATTATTGTCCACCAGTTGACACATGTTTTGTTCTTACCTCTCCACTTGAGGAATCGTTTCCAGGATACCTCCTTGTACTGTCTGGAGTCTGACTGGCTGCTGTACACCATTTCACAAGAGTATGGCTTAAAATTCTTTCAGAACATAAAATATGCTGTTTAACAGATTAAGGTACAGATATAAACATCACCACACTTTACTTCATGTGGTATTTTTTGTCTTGAGGTAGAGCACAAGAAGGTGTGCGCAACAGTCTTCTTTTGTGATCTACCATAATCTGTGTGTTGTATCTTGATATGTCCTTTCCTCAATAATCATTTTGTGTTGTTTAAAACCCCACTATAGTATTGTTTAACTCTTCAACGCCAAGACTATCTATAACTCCCCTTGAAATCACAAGCACACACAGCGCACCACAGCGAAACCACACATAAGCACAGCGCCACCACACAAACACGCACACATAGCACAACACAGCAATGGCATTGCACAGCAAGCACAGCACAGCATAGCACAGCACAGCATGGCATTGCACACAAAGCACAAGCACAGCATATAGCACAGCACAGCATGTCATTGCACAGCAGAGCAACAGCACAGCATAGCAACAGCACAACCTGCATAGCATACAGCAGAGCCAGCACAAGCAGAGCGCGCAGAGCATAGGCATTGCACTGCAGAGCACAGCAACAGCAGACGCAGCAGAGCACACAAGCACGCACAGCAAAGCACAGCACACATGTTCATGGCACAGCATAGCAACACACAGCATAGCACAGCAACAGCATGTCATTGCACAGCAGAGCACAGCACAGCAAGCACAGCAACAGCATCGGCATTGACACAATCAGAGCACAGCACAGCACACATAGCACAGCACAGCATGGCATTGCACAGCAGAGCACGCAAGCATAGCCACAAGCACAGCATGGCATTGCACAGCATAGCACAGCACAGCAAAGCACAGCACACATGGCATTGCACACATAGCAACAGCACAGCAATATTGCGCAGCAGAGCACAGCACAGCATGCACAGCACAGCATTGCATGCACAAGCAGCAGCACAGCACAGCATAGCACAGCTACACAAGGCATTGCACATCAAAGCACAAGCACAGCAGAGCGCAAGCAGAGCACAAGCAGAACACAGCATAGCACGAGCACAGCCACCACAGGCAGAGCACAGCACAGCGCACCACAGCAGAGCACAGCACACACAGCAGAGCAAAGCAACAGCACATGCACAGCACAGCACACGCAGCAGAGCAACAAGCAGAGTAAGCACAGCACGGCACAGGCATAGAGCACAGCAACAGCAAGCAAAAGCACAGCACAGCAAGAGCATCAGAGCGACAGCAGAAAACACGAGCGAAGCACAGCACAGCACAGCGCAGCAGACACAGCAGATAAGCACAGCAAACAGCAAGTAAAGCATAGCCCAGCACAGGCCCAGCAATAAAGCATAGCCCAATCAAAGCACAGAGATAAAGCATAGCCCAGCACACACGGCAGAGTAAAAATGCATAGCCCAGCACAGCACAGCAGGTAAAGCAATTGCCAAGGCAACAGCACGGCAGAGTAAAGCATAGCCATCATCAGCACAGCAGAGTAATAGCAAGCCCAGCCAGCAACAGCAGATAAAGCCCAATACCCAGCACAGCACAGCAGAGTAAAGCAACCCAGCTCCGCACGGCAGAGTAAAGCACAGCCCATCACAGCACGGCAAGTAACAGCATAAGCCCACACAGCACCAGAGTAAAGCATAGCCCAGCACACCCAGCAATAAACATCAGCCCAGCACAGCACGCTAAGTAAAGCCCTTAGCCAGCGCACAGCACAAGCAGAAGTAAAAGCATAGCCCTGCACAGCACTGCAATAAGCCAGCAGCCCAGACACAGCACGGCAGAGTAAGCATAGGCCCACCACAGCACAGCAAGAGTAAAGCATAGCCCAGCACAGCACGGCAGAGTAAAGCATAGCCCAGCACAGCACGGCAGAGTAAAGCATAGCCCAGCACAGCACGGCAGAGTAAAGCATAGCCCAGCACAGCACGGCAGAGTAAAGCATAGCCCAGCACAGCACGGCAGAGTAAAGCATAGCCCAGCACAGCACGGCAGAGTAAAGCATAGCCCAGCACGGCAGAGTAGAGCACAGCACGGCAGAGTGGAGCACAGCACGACAGAGTGGAGCACAGCACAACACGGCAGAGTGATCACATCACGGGCAGAGTGGAGCACAGCACAGCAACGGCAGAGTTAGATGCACAGCACGCAAGAGTGGAGCACAGCAACAGCTCGCAGACGGAGCACAGCACAGCACGGCAGAGTAGAGCACAGCACGGCAGCGTTAAAGCACAGCACGGTGCCAGAGTAAAGCACCGCAAGCCCACCTTTCCCAACTCATTTATTATCTTATGATGATATCAAATCCATAATTCACAAAAATATAGAACGTTGTAATCACTATCTACAGGTTTAAACACAATGCTTTCAGAATCTAAAATGTACGAAAATCGCAACTTTTATCTGTGGCGAAACATTACCAACGCTCACGTTCTCATACAATGTCCAGATCTCAAAAACCTTTTACCCGTCTTCCCTTCCCGTTGCATAGAGCCAATACTTAAAGACACCCTTTAATAAGATATTGTATTGTCATTACTCATTGTCCTATTAATCATATACCTATAGTACATAGCAATTTATTTAGTAGTAGAAATTGCAAAGTTAAGTGTTCGAGCTTTATTTCTATCTTTTCAAAGTTCATTTTTACGCTTTAGTATTATTAATATTTGTTAATTGACCAATGATTAGCTAATAGGCAATCCCCTTACACACACTCACACACACACACACACACACACACACACACTCACTTTCCCAGTCTGATATCACTGTTTAGTGGAAGGACGTTAACTGAAGAACTACTAATACTACTACTACTCCTTTCCCAGCTGCCATAGTGGCATGCAACCAGACAGTCTTAAGGCAAGTACAGCCAAGTGCAGCCCACCCCTCTCCTGACTGCTTTTTGGGGTCGGGGTTGGCTCCCCCACATGGAACAGGCAGTACTGGTTTACATGGTTACCAGTAGCAGGAGAAACACCCTGACCTGACACAGCACAGCACGGCACAGTGGAGCACAGCACAGCGCAGCACAGCACAACACAGCACAGCAGAGCACAGAAGAGTAAACCACAGTACAGCGCAGCAGAGCACAGCACAGAAGAGTAGAGAACAGCTCGGCAAGGAAAGCTCAGCATGGCAGAGTAAGCACTACATGGCAGAGTAAGAGCACAGCTCGCCGCAGCAAGTAGAGCACAGTACGACAGAGTAGAGCAACAGCACAGCAACGGCAAGTAGAGCAAGCACGGCATAGAGAGCACAGCACGGCAAGAGTGAGAGCACAGCACAGCACGGCAGAGTATAGCCACAGCACGCAAAGATGAGCACACACGGCAGAGTAGAGCACAGAATGGTAGAGTGGAGCACAGCACAGCAGAGCACAGTGCAGCAGAGCACAGCACAACAGAGAACAGCACAGCAGAGTAGAGCACAGCACAGTGCAGCACATCAGAGCACAGCATAGCATAGCACAACACAGCATGGCATTGCACAGCAGAGCACAGCACAGCAGAGTGCAGCACAGCAAAGCACAGCACAGCAGAGTAGACCACAGCACAGCGCAGCAGAGCACAGCACAGTACAGTAGATGCAAGCACGGGCGAGTAAAACACAGCTCTTAGCACTCCAGACGGAGACACACGGCGGAGTGGAGCACAGCACAGCAAGTTAAAAAAAAAAGCACAGCAGAGCAGAGCCAGAGTGAGCAACAGCACAGCACAACACACGAAAGCTCACAGAGCACAGCACAACAAGCACAGCACAGCAAGAGGCACAGCAAAGCATAGCACAGAACAGCAAGGGCACAGCCACAGCAAATGCAAAGCACAGCACGCAGAGCCACATCACAACGCAGCACAGCAGAGGCAAGAAGGGCACCAGCACAGCGCAGCACTGCAGAGCAATAGCATAGCAGAGCGCAGTAGAGCAAGAAAAGCGCAGCACAACAACTGCAATACAGCCGAGCACAGCACAGAAGAGAAGAGCACAGCAAAGTGCAACAGAGCACAGCACAGCACAGTGCAACAGAGAACAGACATGGCAGAGTGAGCACAGTCACAGCAACGCAATGGAGCACGCACAGCACGGCCAGAGTGGAGCACAGCACAGCAAGAGTTGAGCACAGCACAGCACGCAGAGTGTAGCACAGCCGGCAGAGCGGACACAGCACGGCAGAGTGAGCACAGCACAGCAACACACGGCAGAATGGAGCACAGCACAGCAAGTAGAGCACAGCACAGCACGCCATGAGGAGCACAGCACGCACGGCAGAGTGGAGCAGCACGGCGAGTGGAGCACAGCACATGCACGGGCAAGTGGAACACATAACAAGTAGCACAGCACGGCAGAAGTGGAGCACAGCACACCACGGCAGAGTTATCATCAGCACTGGAGAGTGGAGCACAGCACAGCACGGTAGAGTGGAGCACAGCATCAGCATGGCATAGTAAGCACAGCACGAAAGTAGAGCACAAGACGAAGAGTAGACACAGTGCAGCAGAGCCAGCACAACAGAGCAACAGCACAGCAGAGTGGAGGCACAGCGCAGCAGAGCACCAGCACAACAAAGCACAGAAGAGTAGAGCACAGCACAGCGCAGCACAGAAGAGCACAGCATAGCATAGCACAACACAGCATGGCATTTGCACAGCAGAGCTCAGCATAGCAGAGTGTAGCACAGCAAAGCACAGCACAGTAGAGTAGAGTGCGGCACGGCAGAGTGAAGCACAGCACGGCACAGCACAACAGAGCACAGCACAGCAAAGGAAAGCACAGCACAGCATAGCACATCACAGAGCAGCACAGCAGAGCAGAGAAGAGCACAGCACAGCGCAGCACAGCAGAGCACAGCATAGCAGATCGCAGTAGAGCACAGCGCGGCATAACACTGCACAGCCGAGCACAGCACAGAAGAGTAGAGCACAGCACAGTGCAACAGAGCACAGCACGGTGCAACAGAATACAGCACAGAAGAGTAAAGCACAGCACAGTGCAACAGAGCACAGCACAGTGCAACAGAGCACAGCACAGTGCAACAGAGCACAGCACAGCAGAGTAGAGCACAGCACGGCAGAGTGGAGCACAGCACAGCAACGCAGAGTGAGCAACAGGCACGGGCAAGAGTAGAGCACGAGCACAGCGCAGAGTAGAGCACAGCACACGCACGGCAGATGGAAGCACAGCACAGCACAACACAGCTCAGCAAGCACAACACAACGAGCACAGCACACAGCATAGTAGAGCACAGCACCTGCGCAGCATAGCACGAGCATGGTTAGCAGCAGTGCACAGCACAGCAAAGCCAATGCACAGAGCAGCACAGCAAGGCAGAGAAGAGCACAGCACAGCGCAGCACAGCAGAGAAAGGCACAGCATAGCACAGCACAGCACAGCGAAGCACAGCATAGCAGAGCGCAGTAGAGCACAGCGCGGCACAACACGGCACAGCAGAGAAAAGTACAGAAGAGTAGAGCACAGCACCGTGCAACAGGAGCACAAAGCACAGTGCAAACAAGCACAGCACAGCAGAGTAAGCACAGCACAGGGCTGAGTAGAAGCACACAACGGCCAGAGTTGACACAGACACCGCAAGGCAGAGTGGAGCACACACGGCAATGTGGAGCCCAGCAACGACGGCACTTAAGAGTAGAGCACAGCACGCCAGGGAGCACCAAGCCCAGCAGAGTAGAGCACACAACGGCAAAGAGTGGAGCACAGCACACACAGCAGAGTGGAGGACAGCACAGCACGCAAAGTGGAGCACAGCACAGTAGAGCACTCACAGTAGCGCACAAAGCACATGTAAGCACAGCACAGTAGAGCACAGCAACAGTAGAGCACACAAACACATCACAGCACAGCAGATCACAGCCTTGCACAGCACAGCAAAACAGCGGAAGCACAGAAAGCACTAGCACAGCACAATAAAAGCACAAGCCCACAGCACAGTAGAGCACAGCACAGCAGAGAACAGAAGAGCACAGCACAGCAGAGTACAGTAGAGCAGAGCAAAGCACAGTGTAGCACAGCACAGCACAGCAGAGCAAAGCACAGTGTAGCACATCAGAGCAGAGCACAGCACAGCACAGCAGAGTAGAGCAAAGCACAGCACAGCGCAGCTCAGCAGAGCAAAACATAGCATAGCACAGCACAGCATGACATTGCACAGCAGAGCACAGTACAGCAAAACGTGGGAGAGCACAGCAAAGCACAGCACAGCATAGAACAGCAGAGCACAGCACAGCACAGCACAGTACAACACAGCACAGTAGAGCACAGCACATCTCAGCACAGCAGATCACAGCCTAGCACAGCACAGCACAGTGGAGCATAGAAGAGCACAGCACAGTAAAGCACAGCACCGCACAGTAGAGCACAGCACAGCACAGAAGAGCACAGCACAGCAGAGTACATGAGAGCAGAGCAAAGCAAAGCACAGTGTAGCACAGCACAGCAGAGTAGAGCAAAGCACAGCAGAGCATGGCACAGCATAGCACAGCACAGCGCAGCTCAGCAGAGCAAAGCATAGCATAGCACAGCACAGCATGACATTGCACAGCAGAGCACAGTACAGCAAAGCGTGGGAGAGCACAGCGAAAGAGCGCACAGCAGAGCACAGCAGAGCACAGCACAGCACAGTGCAGCAGAGCACAGCACAGCAGTGTAGAGTGCAGCATGGCAGAGAAGAGCATAGCACAGCAATGTAGAGCACAAAACGGCAGAATGGAGCACAGCACGGCAGAGTAGAGCACAGCACGGCAGAGTGGAGCAAAGCACGGCAGAGTGGAGCACAGCACGGCACGGCGGAGTAGAGCCCAGCCATGGCAGAGTAGCTAGCACAGCATGGGCAGAGTAGGAGCACAGCACAGCACGCAGAGTAGAGCACAGCATGGCAGATAGGAGCAACACGCACAGCACAGCAAGGCAGAGTAAGCACAGCACAGCACGGCAAGTGGAGCACAGCACGGCAGAATGGAGCACAGCACGGGCTCGCAGAGTAGAGCCCCAGCATGGCTAGAGTAGAGCACAGCATGGCAGAGTAGAGCACAGCACAGCACAGCAAGGCAGAGTAGAACACAGCACAGCATGGCAGAGTGGAGCACAGCACGCAGAGTGGAGCACAGCACACACGGCAGGGTGGAGCACAGCAAAGGCAGAGTGTAGCATACACACGGCAGAGTGAGCACAGGCACGGCAGAGTAAGAAGTGCAGTACGGGAGAGAGAGCACCGCACAGCACGGAAGAGAAGAGCAACGCACAAGCTAGAATAATGCACACCAAAAAACCACGGCAGAGTAGAGCATCAGTCACACAAGGGAGCACAGCGAACAGGCAGAGTAAGCACAGCGAGCATAGTAGAGCAAAGCACGCAGAGTAGAGCACAGCACAGCAGAGTAAAGCACAGCACAGCGCAGCATAGCACAGCACAGCAGGGCACAGCACAGCAAAGCAAAGCACAGCACAGCACAGCAAAGCACACCACAGAGCAGCACAGCAGAGCAGAGAAGAGCACAGCACAGCGCAGCACTGCAGAGCACAGCAATACGCAGAGCCAGAAAAGCACAGCCGCAGCACAACACTAAGAAAATATCTTCACAGCCGAGCACAGCAACAGAAGAGTAGAGCACAGCACAGAAATTATAGCCACATGCAGAGTAGAGCACAGCATGCAAGTATAGCACAGCACAGCAGAGAAGAGCACAGCACAGCAGAGTAAGCACAGCACAAAGAGCACAGCACAACACAGCACAGCAGTGCACAGCACAACAGAAGCAACAGCACAGAAGAGTAGAGCACAGCACAATGAGCGCAGCATAGCACAGCACAGCAGGGCACCAGCACAGCAAAGCAAAGCACAGCAACAGCCTTCACAGAGCAGTTCACCGCAAGCAGAGACGAGCACAGCACAGCGCAGACACTGCAGATCACACAGCAATACAGAGCGCAGTAGAAGCACAGCGCAGCACAACACTGCATACAGCGTGCACAGCAACGAAGAGTAAAGCACAGCACAGTGCAACAAAGCACAGCACAGAAGAAGTATAGCACAGCACGCAGAGTAGAGCACCAGCACAGCAAAAGCAGAAGAGCACAGCACAAGCATGGCATAGTAGAGCACAGCATGCAGAGTAGAGCACAGCACAGCATAGCAGAGCGCAGTAAAGCACAGCGCAGCACAACACTGCACAGCCGAGCACAGCACGGAAGAGTAGAGCACAGCACAGTGCAACAAAGCACAGAACAGAAGAGTAGAGCACAGCACGGCAGAGTAGAGCACAGCACAGCATAGCAGAGAGGAGCACAGCAAAGCATGGCATAGTAGAGCACAGCATGCAGAGTAGAGCACAGCACAGCATAGCAGAGCGCAGTAAAGCACAGCGCAGCACAACACTGCAGAGCCGAGCACAGCACGGAAGAGTAGAGCACAGCACAGGACGGCAGAGTGGAGCACAGCACAGTGCAACAGAGCACAGCACGGCAGAGTGGAGTACAGCACAGCAGATTGGAGCACAGCACAGCAGAGTGGAGCACAGCACAGTGCAACAGAGCACAGCACGGCAGAGTAGAGCACAGCACAGCAGATTGGAGCACAGCACAGCAGAGTAGAGCACAGCACAGTGCAACAGAGCACAGCACGGCAGAGTGGAGTACAGCACGGCAGAGTGGAGCACAGCACAGCACGGCAGAGTGGAGCACAGCATGGCAGAGTAGAGTAGAGCACGGCAGAGTAGAGCACAGCATGGCAGAGTAGAGCAGAGCACATCACGGCAGAGTGGAGCACAGCACGGCAGAGTGGAGCACAGCACGACAGAGTAGAGCACAGAATGGTAGAGTGGGGCACAGCACAGCAGAGCACAGTGCAGCAGAGCACAGCACAACAGAGAACAGCAACAAAAGCAGAGTAAGCCCAGCACCTGCAGCCACAGCAGAGACAAACACAGCTCAGCAGACACCGCACAACAGAGACAGCACAGCCGAGTAGGGCACAGCAACAGCACGCATAGCACAGAACAGCAGGCACAGCACAGCAAAGCAAAGCACAGCACAGGCAGAGTCACATCACAAAGCAGCACAGCAAGCAGAGAAGAGCACAGCACCGACGCAGTACAGCAACAAGGCACAGCAAAGCACAGCACAGCACAGCGCAGCACAGCAGAGCATAGCAAGAGCGCAGTAGACACAGCACCGCACAACACTGAACAGACGTCACAGCACAGAAGTGTAAGTCACAGCACGGCACAGTAAGCACAGCAATGGCGAGTGGAGCACTGCCAGCAGAGTAGAGTACAGCCATGGCAATGGAGCACTGCACAGCAAGTAGAGCACAGCATGGCAGAGTTGAGCACAGCACAGCACGCAGAGTAAGAGCACAGTACAGATCGGCAGGGGAAGCACAGCACGCCGGCACGGCAGAGTGGAGCACGCATTGCAACGCCAGAATCGACGCATGCACGGCAGAGTAGAGCACAGCACCGCGCAGCAAGCAGGACACAGCAAGCATAGCACAAAAAAGCATCAATTGCACATCCGCAGAGCTAAAGCACAGCAGAGGTGCAGCACAGCAAGCAACAGCACAGCATTTTAGACCCACAGCACAGCGCAGCAAGCACACAACAGTAGAGGAGAGTGCAGTAACACGGGAGAGTAGAGCACAGCACAGCAAAGCAAAGCAAAGCACAGCACAGCACAGCACAGAGCAGCACAGCAGAGCAGAGCAGGGCGCAGCATCGCACAGCACAGCGCAGCACAGCAGAGCACAGCATAGCAGATTGCTTCGGAGCACAGTGCAGCAAAACACAGCACAGCAGAGCACAGCACAGAAGAGTAGAGCACAGCACGGCAGTGTAGAGCACAGCATAGCAGAGTAGAGCACGCACAGCACGGCAGAGTGGAGCACAGCACAGCACAGCAGAGTGGAGCAACAGCACTGAAATTTAGAGCACAGCACGGCGAGGGAGGCACAGCGAACATGGCATAGTAGAGCACACAAGCAGAGTGGAACAGCACAACACAGCTCAACAAGCACAAAGCACAACAAAGCACAGCACAGCAGAGTAGAGCACAGCACAGCGCAGCATATCACAGCACAGCAGGGCACAGCACAGCAAAGCAAAACAAAGCACAGCACAGTACAGCACAGAGCAGCACAGCATAGTAGAGAAGAGCACAGCACAGCGCAGTAAAACACAGCACAGCGCAGCACAGCACAGAAGAGTAGAGTACAGCACGGCAGTGTAAAGCAGAGCATAAAAGTAATCACGCCAGCACGGCAGATGGAGCACAGCACAATACTAAAAGCACGCAAAATCAGAGCACATCACGGTCAAGTGGAACACAGCACAGTACGGCAGAGTAGAACACAGCACAGCCACGGCAGAGTGGAGCAAAGCACGAAATTATAGAGCACAGCAACGCAGAGTGGAGCACACACGAAAAAATTAGAGCACAGCACGGCAGAGTTGGATCACAGCACAGCACGGCAGATGGAAGCACATACACGAAGCATGGCATAGTAGAGCACACAGAATAGAGCACAGCATGCAGAGTAGAAGCACAGCACAGCAGAGTTAGCAAAGCAACAAGCACAGCTTAGCAGAGCACAGCACAACATGAGCACAGCACTTCAGAGTAGACACGCACAGCGCCAGCAATATCACAGCACAGCAGGGCGCAGAACAGCAAAAGCAAAGCAAAGCACAGCACAGCACAGCACCGAGCACGCTAGCATATTAAGAAGATCACAGCATCACAGCGCAAGCACAGCAAGAGCAAAGCGTACACAGTGCAGTAGACACCGCGCAGCACAACACGCACAGAAAAGGAGCACAGCACAGAAATAGAGCACAGCAAAGTGCAACAGAGCACAGCACCGAAGAGTAGAGCAACCAGCACCAGCAGAGCAGATGAGCAAGCGCTACAGCACAACACAGCACAGCAGAGCACAGTTAAGCACAAGAAGCACAGCACAGCAAGTAAGCACAAGCACAGCGCAGCAAAGCACAGCACAGCAGGGCACAGCATAGCAAAGCAAAGCACAGCACAGCAGAGCACATCACAGAGCAGCACAGCAGAGCAGAGAAGAACACAGCACAGCGCAGCACAGCAGAGCACAGCATAGCACAGTGCAGTAGAGCACAGCGCAGCACGACACTGCACAGCAGAGCACAGCATAGAAGACCAGAGCACAGCACAGTGCAATAGAGCACAGCAGAGAAAAGTAGAGCACGCACAGCACGGCAGAGTAGAGCACAGCACGGCATGGCAGAGTGAAGCACAGCACAGCATAGTGGAGCATCAGCCCGCAGAGTGACACAGCACAGCATAGTGGAGCACAGCAGGCAAGTAGACAAGCACAGCATGGCAGAGTAGAGCACAGCGACACCACTGGCAGAGTTAAGCACAGCATCGGCAGAGTAAGCACAGCACGCACGCAGAGTAGAAGCACAGACACAGCAACGCAAGTGGAGCACAGCACGCCTGAGTAGAGCACAGCACAGCTCGGCAGAGAGGAGCACAAGCACAGCATAGTGGCACGAGCATGGCAGGTAAGCAGGCACAGCAATGGCAGAGTAAGCACAGCACACCACGGCCCGAGTGAAGCACAGCACGGCAGAGTAGCAGCACAGCACAGCACAGCACGGCAGAGTAGAGCACAGCAAAAGCACAGGCAGAGTGGAGCACAGCACGGCTAGCGTAGAGCACTAGAAAGCACAGCACGGCAATTGGAGCACAGCACAGCACTGCAGAGTGGAGCACAGCACGGCAGAGTAAGAGCACAGCAGCACGGCATAAATCGTGCGCAGCACGGCAAGAGTAAGCACAGCACAGCGCAGCACAGCGAGCACAGCATATAATAGCACAACACAGCAATGGTCATTGTACAGCAGAGTACAGCACAGCAGAGTGCAGCACAGCAAAGCACAGCACAGTAGAGTAGAGCACAGCACAGCGCAGCAGAGCACAGCCCATAGAGTAAGGCTGCACGGGAGATAGAGCACAGCACAGCACGGAAGAGAAAGCACAGCACACAAATAAAGCACAGCAGGCAGAGTAAGAGCACAGCACAGCAAGGGCAACAGCGAAGCATGGCATAGTAAGGCTCAGCATGCAGAGTAAGAGGCACAGCATGCCAGAGTAGAGCACAGCACAGCACAGCATAACACAGCAAGTAAGAGCACAGCACAAGCAGAGCACAGCACAACAATAGCACAGCACAGCAAGTAAGAGCACATCACAGCGCACATAGCACAAGCACAGCAGGGCACAGCACAGCATAAGCAAAGCACAGCACAGCCCAGCACAGCACATCACAGAGCACAACAGCAAGACAGAGAAGACACAGCACAGCGCAGAACAGCAGAGCATCAGCATAGCACAGTGCATAGAAGCAAGCGCAGGCACGACACTGCACAGCCCGAGCACACACAGAAGAGTAGAGCACAGCACAGTGCAAGAGAGCAAGAGCACAGAAAGATAAGCACAGCACGGCAGAGTAGAGCACAGCATGGCAGAGTAGAGCACAAGCATGGCAGAGGTAATCACAGACACAGCACGCAGATGGAGCACAGCACGGCAGAGTATAGCACACACAGCAGAGTGGACACCAGCACGAGCAGGAGTAAGCAACAGCACAAGCAAGCAGAGTGGATCCCACAGCACAGCACAAAACAGCTCTAGCAGAGCACAGCACAAGAGAGCACAGCACAGCAGAGAAGGGCACAGCACACGCAGCATATCACAGCACAGCAGTGCACAGCAACAGCAAAGCAAAGCCGACAGCACAGCAGAGCACTATCACAAGCATCACAGAGAAGAGCAGAGAAGAGCACAGCACAGCGCAGCACAGAAGCCAAGCGTACACAGTGCATAACACCTAGCGCACACAACACGCGCACAGCAGAGCAACACACAGAAGAGTAAGCACAGCACGGCAGAGTAAAGCACAGCACAGTCAGAGTATAGCACAGCACGCAAGTATGCACAAGCACAGCAGAAGTAAGCACAGCACAGCACGCCACAGCCAGAGTAGACCCACAGCACAGCAGAGTACGGCACAGCACAGCACGCAGAGTAGACCCACAGCACAGCAAGTACAGCACCGCACAGCACGGGAGAGTAAGCCAGCAACAGCAGAGTAGAGCACAGCACAGCAGTGCAGAGTGGAACCACAGCACAGCACAACACATTTATCTTCTTTTATATCGTGGATAAAGGAATAACACGCAATGTGTTTTTTACATCCATCCGTTTACTGTATGCGGTTTTGTAAATTTGTCATCTGTTTCCATCCAGCATCAATGGCCTACTCTTTGCCGAAAAGCAGAACAAGATTTAATGTGTAGCAAGATGTTACTGCATGCGTTCGAACACGGGTCCTCGGTTTATAGTCTCTTCCGAAGGACTTTTATTATATTTTGTTTATTATTTATTTATTCTTTTATATCAAGGATAATGGAATAAACACTCATGTGATATTTTATATCCAGTCCATCGTGTGTATGCGGTTTTGTATATTTTGTCATCTGTTCTCATCTGGACCGTGTGAGTGTTATTTGTGTTGTTGTGTGTGTGTTGTGTGTGTGTGTGTGTGTGTGTGTGTGTGTGTTTGTGTGTATTTTGTGTGTGTTTTGTGTTTAATGTGTTGTGTTTGTGTGTTTGTGTGTGGAGAGTGATGTGTGTGTGATGTGTGTGTGCTGTTTGTGTGGTGTGGTTGTGTGATGTGTGTGTGATGTTTGTTGAGGTGTTTGATGTGGTGTGTGTGTGTGTACTGTGTGTTACTGTGGTGTATGTGTGTGGTGTGTGTGGTGTGTGTGTAACCGTGTGTGTATGTGGTGTGTGTGTGTGTTGTGTGTGTGTGTGTGTGTGTGGTGTTGTGTGTGTGTGTGTGTGTTGGTGTGTGGTTCGCTGGCGTATCATCTTCTTTCTACGGTTTGTTTCTCGCCCAAGGCTGCAATCACACCTATAGGTGATCGTATCTTTACACCTTTACAAATTATACGTTTGCACTGTCACATCACAAACAAACCGTTTTAATAAAATACCTTTTATTTGAAAAACAGAAATACAATAGAAAAGAGAGAACGCTGTACACATCAAGAAAATACAGTGAAAAGAGTATTATATCTACATGTGGATTTATACACACAAAGCTTCTAAAATCTAACCTTATTTTTTTAAGCTTGGAAAAGTGTAATCAAAAGTTAAAATACAAAATTACCACAGTCAATTCCAACTTACAACTACCACTCCTCCAGGCCATCGTAAAAACCCTGTACAAACTTGTTTATATTAAAAAAGTAGTCCCACATGCAATAACGTTTTGAAGCTCCATACCCAAAGATAACAAATAAAATGGTTTTACTATTGGTTCAGAGAAAAAGCTTCTGGAAAATCTTTTAAATGGAATATTGTTAGCACGACATTGTTTAAAATCCAAACCTTAAATTGAGTTTGTATCTGTTCCAGTTTTGTATGACTTATATAAAATGAAACATCAAAGGAAAAAAGATATGAACAAATGCACTAGAAGATTATTTTGGCCCTTTTTTCCCCATTAGAATATAAATCAGTTTCAATGAAAACAATACTTATAATCTAGAGCTTCTCAATGATGGTCAGAATAAATTATTTGGAGGTTGGTGGGGGGGCAGGTATTTCATTGACACCTGTAAAAGTTAAAACATCTTTCATAATTATCCCCTTAAGACAATCTGAGTCTGCCTATAATGTGTTTTTAATGCCTGATATGGTTACAGTCACCGGGGAGCCCAACCATGTTAAAAAAAAGGAATAGAACAACTCACCATCACAAAACCCCAAGGTAATTAAACAGGGAAATGTGTCCTGAAACATCACGTTATCAATTTTAATAACCATCCACAGTATCAGTCACCAAACAGTATGTTGAGCAATAAACAAAACCCACAATACAATGCACAATGAAACTGGACATATACAAATGTTCAGAAGACAAACTGTCCTGCTCATTTAGTTTCACTTACCACTCAAAAAGTCTGTCTTGATTTATATCGTGTTCTTGTTTCGAGGTGGAGGTCACATGTGTTGGGTACAAGGTTTTCATGTGCTGTATTGTGGGCAGATATCCAAGTGCGTTCTTTAGCTGTGTATACCTGGGGTTACCTTTGCTAGGTGTAGTTGTGAATGTGTGTGACTAAACTGAAGGTTCCACTCTGCAATATGGCCACTGTCTGCGTTAGCTAACCCTTGTCTGATTCATGGGATCTGGGGGCAGATCCAAAGAGTGGACATTGATGTGGTCAGTGTTTTTTGTGAAGTAGTTGAGTGCTCTTAAATTTTTCTTTTCTGGTGAACTTCATTTACAGATGTACAAGTGTGGTGGCTTTCTCCTGTCTAGTTTCTCGATGTTTATCAAAGATTGTTTTGGTAAACGTTATAACACAATGTTCACAGTTGTGTGGCTTTTCTCCTGTGTTGGTTCTGATGTGTACAGTTATACTAAAATTATGGTAAAATTCATGTACAGTATGTCACTTCAGTGGTTTCTCCCTTGTGGCTTCTAATGTGAACATTAAAATTACTTTTGTGGGTATAAAGTCATAACACAATATTCACTTGTGTGGCTTTTTCCCTCATGGTGTGGTTCTAACATGACCAATCAACCACTTTCCCTGGTAAAAAAGCATATTAACAATAGGTTCACTTGTTGGCTTTTCTCACTGTGTGGGTTCTAATGTCTCTGTCAAGTTCTTTTTTAGTTTGTAAAGTTTATGACAGTATGGCATTGTATGGTCCGTTCTCCCTGCATGTGCTCGCAAGTCTTTTTAAACTCCGATTATTCTTTTATGTCATCTCCACACTGAGAACATAGTATGTCTTTCTCCTGTTGCGTTTGGAATGTGGCAATTCCAAGATAAATTTCTGAGTAAACTTCATATCACAGGATGTGCATTTGTATGGTCTTTCTTCTGTGTGGATTTGCATATGTACCCTTAAGCCAGTGTTGTATTTGTATGCCTTCTCACATTGTGAACATTTGTATGACCTTTCAGTTGTGTGTACTCGCATGTGCCTTTCTATCTTGCTTTTATGATAAAATGTTTCCCACAGTTTTCACACAGGTGATATTTTTCTGTACAAATATTCACGTCTCCTTCTGTCTTACTCTGAGTTATGTCGCATCAGCATCATTATCACCACCAAATCATCAGCATACAGTTAGTATGTCCACCAGTTGACACATGTTTTGTTCTTACCTCTCCACTTGAGGAATCGTTTCCAGGATACCTCCTTGTACTGTCTGGAGTCTGACTGGCTGCTGTACACCATTTCACAAGAGTATGGCTTAAAATTCTTTCAGAACATAAAATATGCTGTTTAACAGATTAAGGTACAGATATAAACATCACCACACTTTACTTCATGTGGTATTTTTTGTCTTGAGGTAGAGCACAAGAAGGTGTGCGCAACAGTCTTCTTTTGTGATCTACCATAATCTGTGTGTTGTATCTTGATATGTCCTTTCCTCAATAATCATTTTGTGTTGTTTAAAACCCCACTATAGTATTGTTTAACTCTTCAACGCCAAGACTATCTATAACTCCCCTTGAAATCACAAGCACACACAGCGCACCACAGCGAAACCACACATAAGCACAGCGCCACCACACAAACACGCACACATAGCACAACACAGCAATGGCATTGCACAGCAAGCACAGCACAGCATAGCACAGCACAGCATGGCATTGCACACAAAGCACAAGCACAGCATATAGCACAGCACAGCATGTCATTGCACAGCAGAGCAACAGCACAGCATAGCAACAGCACAACCTGCATAGCATACAGCAGAGCCAGCACAAGCAGAGCGCGCAGAGCATAGGCATTGCACTGCAGAGCACAGCAACAGCAGACGCAGCAGAGCACACAAGCACGCACAGCAAAGCACAGCACACATGTTCATGGCACAGCATAGCAACACACAGCATAGCACAGCAACAGCATGTCATTGCACAGCAGAGCACAGCACAGCAAGCACAGCAACAGCATCGGCATTGACACAATCAGAGCACAGCACAGCACACATAGCACAGCACAGCATGGCATTGCACAGCAGAGCACGCAAGCATAGCCACAAGCACAGCATGGCATTGCACAGCATAGCACAGCACAGCAAAGCACAGCACACATGGCATTGCACACATAGCAACAGCACAGCAATATTGCGCAGCAGAGCACAGCACAGCATGCACAGCACAGCATTGCATGCACAAGCAGCAGCACAGCACAGCATAGCACAGCTACACAAGGCATTGCACATCAAAGCACAAGCACAGCAGAGCGCAAGCAGAGCACAAGCAGAACACAGCATAGCACGAGCACAGCCACCACAGGCAGAGCACAGCACAGCGCACCACAGCAGAGCACAGCACACACAGCAGAGCAAAGCAACAGCACATGCACAGCACAGCACACGCAGCAGAGCAACAAGCAGAGTAAGCACAGCACGGCACAGGCATAGAGCACAGCAACAGCAAGCAAAAGCACAGCACAGCAAGAGCATCAGAGCGACAGCAGAAAACACGAGCGAAGCACAGCACAGCACAGCGCAGCAGACACAGCAGATAAGCACAGCAAACAGCAAGTAAAGCATAGCCCAGCACAGGCCCAGCAATAAAGCATAGCCCAATCAAAGCACAGAGATAAAGCATAGCCCAGCACACACGGCAGAGTAAAAATGCATAGCCCAGCACAGCACAGCAGGTAAAGCAATTGCCAAGGCAACAGCACGGCAGAGTAAAGCATAGCCATCATCAGCACAGCAGAGTAATAGCAAGCCCAGCCAGCAACAGCAGATAAAGCCCAATACCCAGCACAGCACAGCAGAGTAAAGCAACCCAGCTCCGCACGGCAGAGTAAAGCACAGCCCATCACAGCACGGCAAGTAACAGCATAAGCCCACACAGCACCAGAGTAAAGCATAGCCCAGCACACCCAGCAATAAACATCAGCCCAGCACAGCACGCTAAGTAAAGCCCTTAGCCAGCGCACAGCACAAGCAGAAGTAAAAGCATAGCCCTGCACAGCACTGCAATAAGCCAGCAGCCCAGACACAGCACGGCAGAGTAAGCATAGGCCCACCACAGCACAGCAAGAGTAAAGCATAGCCCTGCACTGCACGGCAGATAAAGCATAGCCCAGCACAGCACGGCAGAGTAAAGCATAGCCCAGCACAGCACCAGAGTAAAGCATAGCCCAGCACAGCACGGCAGAGTAAAGCATAGCCCAGCACAGCACGGCAGAGTAAAGCATAGCCCAGCACAGCACGGCAGAGTAAAGCATAGCCCAGCACGGCAGAGTAGAGCACAGCACGGCAGAGTGGAGCACAGCACACAGTGTGAGCACAGCACAACACGGCAGAGTGATCACATCACGGGCAGAGTGGAGCACAGCACAGCAACGGCAGAGTTAGATGCACAGCACGCAAGAGTGGAGCACAGCAACAGCTCGCAGACGGAGCACAGCACAGCACGGCAGAGTAGAGCACAGCACGGCAGCGTTAAAGCACAGCACGGTGCCAGAGTAAAGCACCGCAAGCCCACCTTTCCCAACTCATTTATTATCTTATGATGATATCAAATCCATAATTCACAAAAATATAGAACGTTGTAATCACTATCTACAGGTTTAAACACAATGCTTTCAGAATCTAAAATGTACGAAAATCGCAACTTTTATCTGTGGCGAAACATTACCAACGCTCACGTTCTCATACAATGTCCAGATCTCAAAAACCTTTTACCCGTCTTCCCTTCCCGTTGCATAGAGCCAATACTTAAAGACACCCTTTAATAAGATATTGTATTGTCATTACTCATTGTCCTATTAATCATATACCTATAGTACATAGCAATTTATTTAGTAGTAGAAATTGCAAAGTTAAGTGTTCGAGCTTTATTTCTATCTTTTCAAAGTTCATTTTTACGCTTTAGTATTATTAATATTTGTTAATTGACCAATGATTAGCTAATAGGCAATCCCCTTACACACACTCACACACACACACACACACACACACACACACTCACTTTCCCGTCTGATATCACTGTTTAGTGGAAGGACGTTAAACTGAAGAACTACTACTACTACTCCTTTCCCAGCTGCCATAGTGGCATGCAACCAGACAGTCTTAAGGCAAGTACAGCCAAGTGCAGCCCACCCCTCTCCTGACTGCTTTTTGGGGTCGGGGTTGGCTCCCCCACATGGAACAGGCAGTACTGGTTTACATGGTTACCAGTAGCAGGAGAAACACCCTGACCTGACACAGCACAGCACGGCACAGTGGAGCACAGCACATCAGCCAGCACAGCACAACACAGCACAGCAGAGCTCAGAAGAGTAAATCCACAGTACAACAAGCGCAGCAGAAGCACAGCACAGAAGAGTAGAGTACAGCTCGCAAGGAAAGCTCAGCATGGCAGAGTAAGCACTACATGGCAGAGTAAGAGCACAGCTCGCCGCAGCAAGTAGAGCACAGTACGACAGAGTAGAGCAACAGCACAGCAACGGCAGAGTAGAGCACAGCACGGCAAAGATGAGCACAGCACGGCAGAGTAGAGCACAGCACAGCACGGCAGAGTAGAGCACAGCACGGCAAAGATGAGCACAGCACGGCAGAGTAGAGCACAGAATGGTAGAGTGGAGCACAGCACAGCAGAGCACAGTGCAGCAGAGCACAGCACAACAGAGAACAGCACAGCAGAGTAGAGCACAGCACAGTGCAGCACATCAGAGCACAGCATAGCATAGCACAACACAGCATGGCATTGCACAGCAGAGCACAGCACAGCAGAGTGCAGCACAAGCAAAAGCACAGCACAGCAGAGTATACCACAGCACAGCGCAGCACAAGCACAGCACAGTACAGTAGATGCAAGCACGGGCGAGTAAAACACAGCTCTTAGCACTCCAGACGGAGACACACG
>CM054154.1:43477482-43494982 GCA_028751875.1 Rapana venosa
CACACAAAACACACACACACCACACACACAAAACTACCTCATACACAACAGCACACACACACACATACCTAATACAAACACACAAACACACACACACCCATTCCTACATACAACACACACACAAACACACACACAAAACACACACACCACACATACCTACATACAAAAACACACAAACATACACCACATTTCCTACCTAACACACACACAACACACACACACATACCTACATTCATACACAACACACAACACCCATACCTACATTAATTTCACCACAAACAACATACCTACATACACACACATACCAATTACATACACAACAAAAAAACACACACCTTCATACCACACACATAAACCACATACATACCACACATAACAACACACATACCTACATACATAACACACACACACTCCTACATACAACAAAACACACACACACACACACACATACCTACAACACACCACACACACACACATAACCTACATACACAACCCCACACATCCTACATACATAAAATACCACACCAAAATAAACACCACATAATACCACCACACACAACCCACACACACACAACCCACTATACATCACTCCACAACCCACACACCCACACACCTAATACCCCAACACCACAACCTACATCATACACACCTACACACACAATAACATACCTAATACTACTACAACAACCACACACACACATATACCTACATACACCACCAACACACCCAAAATAAATACACACACACACACACACAATAACCCACATACACACCAACACACACACAAACTCACATTACCTACATACACACACACACACACACATACACACAACATATAAACCCACATACTACTCACACACACTACACACACACATAACCTAATAAACTTAAAAACACACACCAAACACACACAACAAACACATTTCCTACAAAATACTTACAACACACACACATACCTACATAATACTTACAAAACACACACATACCTACATACATTCTTACACACACACACACATACCACATACAACTTACACACACACACACACATACCTACATACATACTTACAACACACACACACCACACACCACACATACCTACATACATACTTACACACACATACACACATACACACAACATACTACACACACACACACACACATACCACATACATACTTACACACACACACACACATACCTACATACATCTTACACACACACACACACACATACCTACATACACACACACACACACCCACACACACACACACACCAACACACACACCACACACCACACAACAACACACACACACACACCACACACACACCCCACACACATCCTACCTACATACATACATACTTACAAAACCCACATACCTCAACATACATGAACTCATCCCCTTCACCGTCCACAACAGACACGACAGGGGAGCTAAGCAACACAGAGACAGACAGACAAAGAGAAGGCTATCTATCTATACCCTCTATCTGTCCCGTAGTCTGACGACCGTGGGGGCACCTCAAAGACTCAGCAACCAGTTCCCTCCCAAAAGAAGGCTACACACCGGTATTAAAAAATCACTCTTTTCCTTCTGTTTTTTTATGTAGCTTTTACATTCATACCGCACGTACTAAGGGATCCACAGAAATAAAAACCGCTTTTTGTGAAAACACCTCGATCAAAACCATGTTTTTTGAAAAAATTTTGGTGGGTTTTTGAATTTTTTTTTTTTAGCAAACACTGACCCCCTCGTCCACGACCAAACGGGGCCGATAACCCGCGAGTGCCGCTGCGTCAGCCAAGATAGAAAGGCCGTTTGGGGCACTCCACCAAAACCTTGACCTTCTGCACCCCTACAGGGTCCGCCTCCTTCCCGCCTTTCCCCCCGGGCCCCCACACCTGTCCCCCTCCGCAAGGGGGCCATCGGGGGGACAAAGGGCGCTACCAAAGGGGGGCCCAGGGACAGGGGCTACTGTCGGGCTCCAAAAACCACTACACAAATGATAAAATAATAAAAATGGAATTTATATAGCGCGATCTTGCACAACAAACAAAGGCTGCACTAAACTCATTCTTACACACATCATGCAACCAATACATAATTTTCTAAAAAGTCCAAATCCACACACACACACACACACGGGTTATACCTTTGGCAAGGTAGGAATTTTTGGGCTTTGAAAAGCGGATAGCTATAAATAAAACAGGAGGAAATTACGGACCAAACCCTGTCGGAAACGCTGTGACGTCACGGGGATCCTTTTCTGTGTGGAGGGATCCTTTTTGGGTTTTGCTGGTGTTGGGGTTTTTTTTTGGGGGGGTGGGGGGGGGGAAAGGGTTGGGGGGGGGGAAAGGGGGGGAACTCTATTATCTACCAAATAAAGTCGAATTTCTTCTTTCTTTTTTTTTCCTCTCTTTTTCTTTTTCCTCTCTCTTCGTGTCTGTTTTTTTGGTTTTTTTTGGCCTTTTTTCCTCGTCGTCTCTTTCTCCTCTTTCGCTCTCTTTTCTTCTCCTCTCTTCTTTCTGTCTCTGTCCCCCTCTCCCTCCCTTTAATACTCTCCTCTCATGTTCTCATATCGCTTGCCTTCCAGGTGTGTGTGTTGTGTTGTGGTTGTGCGGCCCCCCCCCCCCCCCCGCGCCCCCTGCGCTATGTGATTTTTTTTCCATGAAATTTCACATCAGCATGCATATTTTCCCTCTGTTATTTTTTGTTGTTCTTTTCTTGGGGGGTTATTGGTTTTTTGGGGGCGGGAGTAAAAAAAGCATGTAATGTTTAATCTATTACCCTCTGAAAAAAAAAAATTTTTTCAATTGTTCAATTTTTCTTATATCTACATGCCCCCCATTTTTTGGTTGTGTACCTTGAATCAGGGCCCTAACGCAGATTTGGGAAAGATACAGGGGGGGGGTAATCTTTGGGAGACTCCTTGGCATCCCTACAAAGACCACTAAGCAACGAAATCGGCAAAAAAACAGAATCCGCAAAGCTTTGGGCCCCTAGAGAACCTTCTAACACGTGAAAAAGCGTAAACTTAAATGGTAGGGCATGTCACAAAGACCCAAAAGGAATACAAAGACAGTCTTACGGGCACTGTCCAAGAGGAAGAAAAGGGGCAGACCAAGGAAGAGCGGGGAGGATAACATCAGGAATGGACACCCCTAGAACTCAAAAAAACCCTAAAAAGGGGCAGAACGGAGAGAGGAATGGAGGGAACGTTGTTGATCTTTGAGGGGCCCCCCCGGGCGTCAGACTAAAGGGACAGATAATAGAAAATAGTGCACAGTGGGGTTTTTTTTTTAAAAAGCAATTTTTATCTGTTCATGTTTTAATCCTAAAAAACTTTCCTCATTAAAAATTCGTTTATCCGGAAAAATGTGGAAAAACCCGATAAAAATGCTATGGAAAAACTGAGAAAAGAGGAAAACTCTAAACACAAGGGGGGGGGGGGTATTTCCATTTTTCCCCCAAACATTTGCCGTGGGAGCCCTTTTTTCCCCCCGTTGAGTGGACGTTTGGGGCCCCTTGGTGGGGGACCTTTTGTCCCGCTTATGTTCCCCCCCTTAAGCGGGAAAGGTAGGGCCCCAAAAGGGGGGGGAATAAAGCCAGAAGGAGTGGGGGGGGTCCCCCAAAGCGGGCCCCGAGAAAGGGGGTCCACGGTCCCAAAAACCAAGGGAGGAACCTTTTTCCCCCCCCTAAAAAAACCAACCCCTTTTAAAATTTGGACATTTTTCCCTTACAAATAAAAATTCCTCTTTTTTTTTTTAAACGGGAATACTGCCAAATTTTCAGGGTTTTCAATAAAACCCTTTATTTTTTATTTAGATCACCAAAAAATTCCCTCATTTTTAAATTAAATTTTTTTTTTTACTTTAAAATCATTGCTTTTTTAATTCCCTCTATTTTTTTTATTTTCATACCTACCGCATGCATCTATAAAATACAAAAACTTTAATTTTTTTAAGGGTGGGCAAACTACACATCTTTGTTTAAACACCAAAAGATATACCTTTTGGGCCCAAAAAATTTTTTTTTCTAATCCCGGGAAACGTCATTGTGTCAATTAATCCAAAAAACAAAAAATTAAACCTTTTTCAATTGTTATTTTTTTTAACCGGAAACCCTTCTTGTTGTTTAATTAGTCCAAAAGGGAAACCGTCATTTTTGCAATTAAAATTCACCCAACCTCTTGAATTATTGTTTCTTAACCTTTTAAACCCGGGGGAAAAAATTTAACCGGCAAAATTCAGTTTTTTTCCCTATGTAAATTCCCTTTTATGAAAAATTATTTATTTTTTAAATTTTAATTTAAAAAATTTTTTTTAAAATTTAAATTTTTAAATAAATTTTTTTCAATAATATTTGGCCCATTTTTTTCCTTTTTAAAATTAAATGGCGATTACCCAAAAAAAACAATAAAAAAAATCATTAATATAATTTTTATCAATTTGATATATTTGAAGTTTGATTTGACCGATTCATTTCAAAACAAAGGTTCTCTTTTTTTTTAAATCAAATTTTTTTTCTATTGGGATAGGTATTTTATGTATTCAAATATTAATGCGAAAACAGTTTAATTTTTATTAAGGAACTTTTAATAAATATAATTATTGTGCCATTGAAAACATGGAAAACCCCAAAAAAAACTTAAAAACCATATAAGTATATAAAATGTAAGGGTAAATTGTAAAAGTCCGTCCCCAAAAAGGGGACCAAAAGGGTCCCTTTTGTAAACAAGTTTAAATTTTCGAACTAAATTCTACCAAATCTTGGCAATGCGACAAAAAAAATAAAGTAGGTTGTTTTGGTTTTGTTTGAAAAAATATAAAATTTAGATGTTATATGGAAAATTTGTAGATTAAACTTAGTATTTTTAAACTTACCAACACTTTAAGAAGCTTGCTTGATGCAAGCAGACCAAAACTGTTTTCACACACTGGTTAATTAGGGAAAATCTCCTCTCAGGACATCGTGGTTTTTTAAAATGTAATGATACAAACTTTGGGGCAATCCTTCTTTTTTTAGTCATTTAAATATTTACTTTGTTGAAGTTTTAATTTTTAGTTTCCGAAAATTTTAAATGTGCACTGAAAAAGGGAACTAGTCGGGGCTTTATCGCTAATAGTTTGCAGCCAAAATTTTTTTGCAAAATGCAATAATGCATCTAATGCTATACTTTTTAGTTTTTTGATAATAATATGTCTTTTCGAAAACGAACAAATAAATCACCCCAAAACCTAAAACCAACAAAAATCCTTTTGGGGGCCTCGCCCACACCCAATAACCCTTAACCCCACCCCCCCCCCCACCCAACCAACCCCCCACCCAACACCCCCACCCCCCCACCCCCCCCCCACACCCCCCCCCCCCCCCCCCCACCCCACCCACCCACCCCCCCTACCCCCCCCGCACCCCCCCCAACCCCCCCCCCCCCCCTCCCACCCCCCCCCCCCCCCCCCACCCACCCCCCCCCCCCCCCCCCCCCCCCCACCCCACCCACCCCCCCCACCCCCCCCCCCCCCCCCCCCCCCCCCCACCCCCCCCCCCCCCCCCCCCCCCCCCCACCACCCCCCCCCCCCCCCCCCGCCACGCCCCCCCCCACCCCCCCCCCCCCCCCTCCCCACCCACCACCCACCCGACCAACCCCCCCACCCCACCCACCCACCCTCCCATCCCACCCACCTCCATCACCGTCCAACAACAGACACGCCCGGGGAGCACAGCAAACACAGAAACAGACAGACAAAAGCGAATGCTATCAAATCTATCTCTCTCTCTCTGTCCCGTAGTCTGACGACCGTGGGGGCACCCTCACAGACCTCAGCAACCAGTTTCCCTCCCAGAGAAGGCTACACACCGGAATTAAAAAATCACACTTTTCCTTCCTGTTTTTCTATGTAGCTTTTACCTTCATACCGCACGTACTAAGCATCCACAGAACTAAAAACCGCTTTTTGTGAAAACTAGCCTCGGACCTCAAAACTCATGTGATTTGACAAATTTGGTAGGATTTATGAATTTTTTGTTATTTTTCAGCAAACAACTGAACCCCCTCCGTCCACGATCCGAACAGGGCCGATAACCCGCCGAGTGCCTGCTGCGTCAGCCAAGAGTGAGCAAGGCCGGATGTGGCACTCCACCAAAGACCTTGACCTTGGCTGCACGACTACAGGGTCACGCGCATCCTTCCCGTCCTTTGCCCCGGGCCCCCCACATGCATCAACGCTGGGGCCCCCTCCGCCAGGGGGCCATCAGGGGGACTAAGCGCTACCAGAAGGGGCGCCAGGTGACACGGCTACGTGTCGGGCTCCAGCAACCACTACTACTAGTGATAATAATAATAATAAATGGAACTATATAGCGCTGAATCTTGCACAGACCAAATCACAGGCTAGCACTCAACTCATTCTTACACAACTAGTCATCGGCAAACCAATAGCGAGTAATAAGTTCTAACAAGTCCAAATCACACACACGTAACTAAGACGACACACCCAACAGGTTATACACTTTGGCAAGGTGATGGAATCTTTGCTGGTTGAAAAGCAGGGAATAGCTATGAAATGAAACAGGAGATGAAATTACAGGACCTAACCTGTCAGAAACGGCTGTGACGTCAACGTGGATCCATCATGTGTGGAGGGATCCCTTTTTGGGGTTTGCTGGATGTTGGTGGTTTTTTTTGGGGGGGTGGGGGTGGGGGAAGGGTTGTGGGAAGGAAGGGAGGGGAACTGCTATTATCTACCAAATTGAAGTCGAACTTTCTTCTTTCTTTTTTTATCCTCTCTCTTCTCTTCTCTCTCTCTTCTGTGTTCTGTTGTTGGTTTTTTGGCCTGTTTTTGCCTCTGTCGTCATCTTTCTCTCTCTTTCGCTCTCTTTTCTGTCTCTCTCGTCTCTCTTTCTGTCTCTGTCCCCCTCTCTCTCCCTTATATATAGCTCTCTCTCTCAATGTTCTCTATATTCAAGCTATGCCTTCCCAGTGATGTGTGTGTGTGTGTTGTGTGTGTGTGCGCGCGGCGCCGCGCGCTGCGTCTATGTGATTATTGTTTTCCATGCAATCTACATCAGCCATGCATATTTTCCCTCTCGTTACGTTTTTGTTGTTCTTTTCTTGGGGGGTTATTGTGTTTTTTGAGGGCTGAAGTAAAAAAAGCATGTAATGCTAATCTATTACCCTCTGAAAAATAAAAAATTGTTATCAATTGTTCAATAATGTACTTATATCTAAACATGTTCCCCCATGTTTTGGTTGTGTATCCTGTGAATCATGGACCCTAACTGCAGATTTGGAGAAAGATACAGGCGGTGGAGATGATATGCTTTCGAGACTCCATTGGCATCGCCTACAAAGACCACATAATGCATACGAAATCGAGCATAAAAACAGAATCCTGCAAAGCATTGGACCCTAAGAGAACCTTCTAACAGACCGTGAAAAAGCGTAAACTTAAATGGTATGGGCATGTCACAAAGATCCAAAGGAATACAAAGACAGTCTACAAGGCACTGTCCAAGAGGAAGAAGAAGAGGCAGACCAAGAAGAGCTGGGAGGATAACATCAGGAATGGACATGGCATAGAACTCAAAAAAACCCTAAGAAAGGGCAGAATCGGAGAGAGGAATGGAGGGAACAGTTGTTGAGTCTTTGAGGGTGCCCCCACGGTCGTCAGACTAATGGTACAGATAATAGAATAGATAGTGCACAGTTTGGGTTTTTGTTAGTATAAAAGCAGCGTATTTTTATCATCGTTAACATGTTTATCAATGCCTAAATTACTTTCGCTCATTAAACATTCAGTGTGCATCCGGATCATGATCGAGAAAATTACGCTGATGAAACATGCTGATGGAAACATGTCTGATGAAACATGCCACGGAATAGCTCTGAGAGGAGCGAACAAGGGGGTGGAGGTGTTATTTCCTATTTCTCTAAACCAAAGGGCGGATAGCTCAGTGGACGAGCACTCGCTTTCCCAGCCAAGTTAAGCACGTGGAGCGTGGTGGTTTACCAGTTGGATGGGTGAGACCGTTTTGTGTCGCCTTGGCTTCAGTACAGTTCCCCCAGTTCACCCAGCTGTAAATGGGTACCTGCCCTCTTTAGGGTCAGGGAAGGTAAAGCAGCGAGGGAGAGGAGATGGGCGCAGTCCTCAATATGCTGGCCCTAGAGAAGTGAGGTCTCTGACGCCTCGCTCCCCTACGACCTTATAGGTTATGGGACACCTTTACCTCCTCCTTACCTAAACCAAACACATCCCCTTCCCCCTCACTCTTCCCATCCCGGGACATTCTGTGTCCATTTGACAAAGTAATTCTTCCATGTAAAACTTTATTTATTTGGAATGGCAGGAATGAAATACTGACAGAAGATTACATGCAGGTATTAACAATAAAGCGCTTTTGATTTGTTTACTTTACGAGATTCAGCGCTATATAAATTCCATACATTATTATATTATTTAATTATTATTATACATACATCGTATAAATCACTTGCTTATTAATGTACATCTGGATTATTTTTTATTGCCTTCATACCTACCGCCATGCATACAAGTATGCAAACATACAAATACTTGATACTGATGTAGCAGGGTGGACACATGGCTACACATAACTTAGATTCAAACAGCCAAACCGATACTAGCCTTGTGGTCAATATAGATTCAGTTTTCTCAACTCTCTGTGTAAACTGTCATTGTTGTGCTTAACTTAGATCCAAAGAGCGAAACCGATACTAGCCTTGTGGTCAATATAGATTCAGTTTTCTCAACTCTCTGTGTAAACTGTCATTGTTGTGCTTAACTTAGATCCAAAGAGCGAAACCGATACTAGCCTTGTGATCAATAAGATTCAGTTTTCTCAACTCTCTGTGTTAACTGTCATTGTTGTGCTTAACTATATCCAAAGAGAGCAAAACCGATTACGACCTTGTGTCACTATAATTCAGTTTTTCCCTCACTCGCCTATGTAAACTGTCCATTATTATGCTATGGAATATTTATATTTATTAATTTATATAGTATCTAAATAAGTTATTTTCCATATTTGAATGAGTCTAAATATTCTTTTGTCATTCAATGATACTGCCCGAGTTATCTCCTTTAAATCTGAGCGTAGGTCAGATCTAGCCAAAGAAAACCAATAATAATAACATCATTAAAGTCATAATTGTTTGATCAATTCATGATATATGTTGAAGTATTGATCTTAGAACTCGATGTCATTTCAAACCACAATGAGAGTTTCTCGAGTTTGTTGTAAATACAACATTTTTTGTCTATTGTATAGGTATTGTATGTATTCAAATATTAACTGCTAGAAAACAGTTTTCATATTTTTATTTAAGGAATCTTAATTATATCATAATTATTGTGCCATTGAAGAACATGTGGAAATACACTCCTATTAGATCTCTAAACACACCATATAAAGTATAGTAGATTGTAAGGCGTAAGTTGTACAACACTGTGCCAGTCCCAAAAGCGAGCTAACCACGGCTCCTTTTGTAAACAAGTATAATTGTCTGAACTAAATTCTACCAAATCTGGGCAATGCTGACAAAAAATATAAATGTATGGTAATGATTTTGGTTATTGTTTTTGAAAAAATATAAATTGGAGATGTTAGTATGGAATAATTTGTAGATTAGAGATCTTAGTATTAGATCTACCAACAGCTTTTAAGAAGCTTGCTTGAAGTGCAAGCAGACCAGAAACTGTTTTCACACACTGGTTAATTAGGAATATCTCCTCTCACAGGACATCGTGTTTAATATGTATATGCATACAAACTGTGGGCAATCCATCTTTTTCTAGTCATTAAGTATTTACTTTTGTTTGAAAGTTTAATGTTTTAGTTCCCGCGAAAGTTATAGTGTGCACTGTTAAAAGTGTAAGCTAGTCGGAGGCTTTAATCGCTAATAGTTTGCAGCCAAGATATTTTTGTGCAAAATGCAATAATCGCATCTAATGCTTATACTTCTTAGTTATTTTGATAATAATATGTCTAGTTTCGTTACGCGACAGCAAGATAATAATCACCACGAGCTGCATGAGAAACCACACAACTCCTTCCCTTGGGCCAAATCGCTGAAACGATGGCAGTTGTGAGTGTGGGCGCTGGTCCTTGCAGTTCGCGTGGCAGGGGATAAAGAATGGGTGGTTCGAGAGGCCAGAGGGAGGAGGAGAGAACGCACAGGCTAGCTACAGGCCCAAGGAGGGCAGAGAGAGAGAGGAGAGAGGAAGAGACACCATTCACCACACAGCAGTAAGATGGCTGAAATAAAGAGGTGACAACCAAATCTGCTGTCTTCCACTGAGTCTTTTCTTTTGCCTGGTTGCTGTGTTCCACTCTTTCCCTGCCCTGCTTCTATAATCCGCCCCTGGGCAAGTCACACCCCTGGGGGAAAACCCCCCCCCAAAAAAGCGTCTTTTTTATAGTATACTTTCCAACACACA
This sequence comes from Rapana venosa, assembly GCA_028751875.1. Classification (NCBI taxonomy): domain Eukaryota; kingdom Metazoa; phylum Mollusca; class Gastropoda; order Neogastropoda; family Muricidae; genus Rapana; species Rapana venosa. The sequence goes on from CM054154.1 coordinate 43,487,937, forward strand.
AAAACAATCCCATACACTAGTAGAAAATCAAAATGGTTATGCATCCTTGATAATTCTTTCTGGTGGTGTTAAGTGACCAAGCGTAACCTAACATTTTCCAGAACTCCAGTGCTACACAACATGCCCAGACTGGTACCCCTAGTTTTTGGTGCTCAATCATTTGAACACAGCTCTTTAACGGCTTGATCAGTTTCTTTTCCTGTTCCTGCTATCATTACAGAAGAACACCAACTCTTCAGAAAAAAATCTACATATAATCGACCCGAGATATTTGTGTTGGTTTTGTTTGGATAACTCGTTGACCTAGGTTCAGCTACTGTGTGAAAAAAACTCGCTTCAAGGAAACTGTATACACACAGGCCTGTTGAGCTGCATTTTTTGACTGTGGGGTGGTTTTTGTTTGGTTGGTTTTGTGTCGGTTGGTTTGTGTTTGGTTGGTTTGTGTGTTGGTTTGGTTTGTGTTTGGTTGGTGTTGTGTGTTGGTTGGTTTGGTTGGTTGGTTAGTGTGTTTGGTTTGTGTGTTGGTTTGGTGATGATTGGTTTGTGTTTTGTTGGTTTGTTTGTATGTTGGTTTGTGTGTTGGTTTTGTGTGTTTGTTGGTTTGTGTGTTGGTTTGGTTTGTGTGTTGGTTTGTTGGTTGGTTTGTGTGTTGGTTTTGTGTGTTGGTTTTTGGGTGTTGATTGTTTGTGGTTGGTTGGTTGGTTTGTTGGTGGTTTGAAGTTAGTTAGTTGTTTAGTCTTTTGGTGATGTTCCTCTACAAGAATTCCAAGGTTTCACCAGCCGTGAAGATTTTGTGTATGCCACCCTATCTCTGTCTACCATCACTCCAATTGTACCAAGCCTTCAATTCTCCAACATTCCAGGATTATTCTCTAACTAAATACGACACTGGTAGTGCGGTGCGGATTTTTGTTGTTGTTTTGAAGTTGGGTTTTTGGTTTGTTTGTTGGGGGTTTGCTTTTTGTTGTGGTTTTTCTGTTGTTGTGGTTGGGTTTTTTTGGGGGGGTCGTTCGTTTCCTACCGACACAAGGCCTAACTCATCCTTCAGGTGGAACAGGTTTTAAGCGTGTGAACATGAGATTCCTGCGTGGTTTCCCACACCGGGACTTCGGATTATATAATACAGTCTTATCGGGAGGGACTTGTGGGACATTGAGTTGGTACACTGTAGTTATATGTAAACCATCAGATTGGAAAATCCTCTAGAAACACTTGTGGGTCGATCCCAGCCGTCAGAACTCGATGCAAATGATCTAACCACTCAGCAACACCCCCACCCCCCCCCCCCCTCAGCATTCGCCGGAAACCTGTTATTCAAACATGGACTGGCAGTCACCTACCACCTTACACACTCCGAGACATTCTTCCTGAGATCACGTCCAAAGTAGACAGGTTCTGAAAAGTACACACCGTAAACCACATGAAAGTGTATCTTGCACAATATTCAGTTTTGTAAGACAAACACATACCTCACCCAAACTTACCAAGTAATAATCAATATGAAGACAACCAAAGAAAGTAACGGTATTACAAGCAACTCATTGATGGAGGGCTAGATAACTTTTTTGAAGAAACTGCTTTGATAGCATTTAATTTATTTGCTGATGTAAGAAGTGCAAACGTGCGCAAGATGTTCTGTGATGCGTTCGCACACGACAATGACCTTCTCGATTTATTCTCAACCGAAGGACTTTTGGGGAAGTTGGGGGTCTGTACTAGCCTACTGGTGTTAACTCTCCAGTGAAAAACTGGCCCACAATGGGCGCCTCGTGGTGGGCTCGATCCGGCGCGTCAGATCAGGAGCTCTAACCACTAGGCCACCCCAGCCGCAACCATACTACTAATAGTCTGTCAGTGTTCATAACAATGGTTCAGACTGTCATTTCTGGACTGAAGGTTCTGGGAGAGGGATGTTTAGGACACTGCGCTCCCACTCACAGGAAATATGTGAGGCCACGCAGGGTGTTATGGTAACACTTTTTATTTTTATCTACCAAAACAACACACACAACCTTGAAAAACAAACATTAAAATTCAGGTCACAACTCTATCCATATTTTACCAGGTACTTGAAAGGCACACAACACAATATAGCAACATTGTCCGTCGTAGGCCGAATGTTAAGAAAACCGAATTCCTTTTAACACTCCACACACATACCAAGTTAGGGATCCAATAGACAGTAATAAACAAGTTGTAAATCAAAGACTACAAAATAACAGGAAAATTGTTCCGCAATACTCTCACTGACATTATCCTAATAATGTCCACAGAACTTAGTCTCTATAAAGATCTTTCACACATTGGCCCCCTATCATACCCCATTGGATATTGTAGCACCGAGAGAGAGAGAGGGGGAGGATGGGGGGACAGAGAGAGAGGGAGGGAGAGAATTAGAGAGAGAGAATAGTCACCAATCCCAGATGTGTCACAAAACCCCACATATACATAAACCACATTTGGACACAAATGACTAACCCATACCCCATCACTCATGCATGTTGAATTACCTACTTTAAAGCACCTTATCACAGGGGCTCAGCTAGGCCTAGTTCGGTTACTACTGCATTCAAGTCTAACCTTCAAGTCTTCAACTCTTTAGTCTAGCAGTCACCCGATTATCTCAATTCAACTTTACCAGAGTCTCTAAAACCCAATAGCTCTGGCAGGAACATTACCAAATCCACATTACTTGTCATTGCAATTCACAAACTCATCTCCAACATGATACACACATCAAATGATTATTACCTACCCCATGAAACCCAACTTAACATGAACATCCTATGTGTGGAATAAAGCCATAGATCACACATTTAATAGTACATAGTCTCATGACTTAAGCCCAACTTCATGCGAAAACAGCAACTACACACACATTTCACTGGACGAGATCAAAAAGCAATCATAGGTATTAACCTTTCACACTAGTTAATACACACCGCCTGGAAATGCACTCCTTGACTTACTCTCGCTTAGTAAACGTAAACACTATATGGCATCAACAACATTAGAGCCTTCAAAAAAACTCTAAAAACATTAGCATCAATCAAGAAAACCTTTAAAAACCTACAACCAACTGTTACGACGTCAATAAAAGAAGAGAATTCTCACTTACAACCAGCTCAAAGCAGAAGAAGAAAGCTCAACTCTACCTATTTAACTGCTGTATTTTTTTCCCCTTCTATGTCACTCTGTCAGTTTAACTGCACACAGCCTAAACTCAAAAGGAATGTTTGCCGCAGACAGCCACATGAGAAAGACTTTAAAATGCCATAACACCTATATAACATAGGTTCAGTTGTCAGGACATATTCCAACCTGACCAATGAATACATTTGGAAACTGAGAGGAACCAATCCTTACCACAACAACAATCAGCTGACAAACAAATTTAAATCAACCATGTAGTCCTTAACGTGACAATCTGCTGGTTCATAGGGGAGAAGAGGGGGGCGGGGGGGGGGGGGGGGGGGGTGGTGGGGGGGGGGGGGGGGGGGGGGGGGGGGGGGGGGGGGGGGGGGTAATAGAGAGGGGGAAAAGGGATGCTACTCAACAAGAAAGAGGCCCCGACAAGGCAGCGGCCTTGTTTGCATAAGACTAGCTGCAGCACAGCAAGCTCTGAAGTGTTTATCACATGACTGTTTCCCCTGGACACTTGACTACAACAAGGACTCAGGCCATGAATTAAAAGACTAACCAGAGGGAATGGTAACGACAAAAGGCGACCACCAGCCTGGGCCTACCTTGAGAACACCTAGCAACAACCATGGCACAGGGTTCCAAGTCTTCTAGCTCACACAGAGACATGTTGGACACTTTTGCTAAGAGGAGGTGGTGACACTAGCTAACACTACACAGGCCCGAAAAAGAAATGCAAAGTCTCCCCAGCCCGCAAACCACGGGTATTCCAACAAGAGAGAGTTGGTTTGTCCCACAGCACACTGTAATTAGAGGTTGACAAAGAAACCCAACTTTTGTTCTTTCAAAATGCTACCTCGCAAATCATTAAGTCTAAACCCAGGTTGAACCGTTTCTTTCTAGAAGGGGGGGGGGGGGGGGGGGGAGGAGAAAGGGGAAGGAAAGGGGGGGGTTGAAGATCAAAGGATATAGTGGGGCAAAAGTGCACCCTCTAACATCTGCATGCTTAATTAAACACAGACTAACCTAGCTTATCCAGACTTTGTTCATGTTGGTGGTGGTGGTGGTGCTGTTGTTCGTTGTAGTTGTTAGGTGGTGGTGGTGTTGGTATGGTAGTGTGAGGTGGTGTTGTTGGGTGTTCCCCAAGGCTTAACACGTCTGGGTCACAAAAACACGAAGTTATGCGCTGTCTTCCTCACGGCAACCCGCAAAAGGGTTTTGGGGATGGGGGGGGGGGGGGGGGGGGGGATGTGTTGGGTGTTCCCCCCCCAGCTTAACACTGTCTGGGTCACACGAAGTTATGCGCGTCCTTACCTCACTCCGCCAAAGAATCACGCCTGAGTGTGTGTGGTTGTGTGTGGTGGGTGTTGTGTGTGTGTTGTGTGTGTGTGTGGTGTGTGGGTGCTGTGTGCTGTGTGTGGTGTGTGTGTGTGGTTGTGTGTGTGTGTATGGTGTTGTGTGTGTGTGTGTGTGTGTGATGTGTGTGTGGTGTGTGTGTGAGTGGTGTGTGTGCCGTGTGAGTGTGTGTGTGTGTGTGTTTTCTGTTATTTCGAGATAGTGAAAAGAACTCTTGTGGGGCTTTTTTTTTTTTTTTTACATCGGTCCCCACGTGTATGCATTTTGTAAAATTGTCGTCATCCTATTCCCACCGGCACACAATGGCCGACTCTTCAAAAAAATAGAACGGGTTTTTACCCGTGTGCGCCAAGATGTTTCTGCGGCGTTCGCACTCGACCTCGTTATAGTATCATCCCGAAGGACTTTTAGGGGGAAGTGGAGAACCCCACTGATTTACTCCAGAGGAAAATTCCTCTTAACGGGAATCGAACCCCGGGTCAACAATCACCAAGCGCATCAAACGACTAAATACACCACCTATCCATCCCGGCCCCCCCCCACCCCCCCCCTTCCCACCGTGTGTGTGTGAGTGTGTGGTTGTGGTGTGTGGTGTGTGTGTGTGTGTGTGTGTGTGTTGGGTTTGTTGTGTGTGTAGGATGTGAGAGAAGTGCACGCGCGACCGTGTGTGGTGCAGCCGTGCTGTGCGGTGCATTTGTGTGTGCGTGGTGTGTGCCTGTGCGTGTGGTAGGATGGGGGAAAGTGTGTTTCTGTAGTGACTGTATGTGTGAGTGCGCCGCGCGGCGCGTGCGGCAGTGATCATTAGTTTTAATTAAATCATGATTGGCCATAACAGGTACAGTTCACAAATGTTATGGTCAACTTTGGTAAATTGACGATTCTTTTGATCAATGGTAATAATGTTCTAGCCAATGTAAACATTTTAAGTTCTCTTTATTTTCGGATTCGATATGAAACGGACAAGAATAAATTCAATATGATACAATTTGAATTAGAGCGAAGTACTTTTGAAGTGAAGATAGGAACAGCAATAAGACTAAAAATCAAGAAGGAATCAACTTCGTCAGTACAACCACACCAGTGTGGTAAAACAACGTGGGATTCAAACTCTTGGGAGTAAACTATTCTAAAAAAACTGATTGTTTCTAATTTTTTTTTTTTCCCCCGCGACCTTTTCCATTAAAACAAAAAAATGAACAAAAAAAAGTAAAGCACACACCAGATTCGAAGCAAGAACACCAAAATAGCTGATAGTCCCCTGTAAACTTGGAGAAAGGTATTCCTTTGCCAAAACTGTCTTTTCCCTGTGACCATAAGAATGGAATCTCCTATGGAAAATTCTTGGGTGGGGCCTTGTGAAGGGGGAGAAAGGAAAGGAGGATTGCGGGCGGCCGCCCTCCATATGCTGGCCCTAGAGAAAGTGAGGTCTCTGAACGCCTCGCTCCCCTACGACCTTATAGGTTATGGACTCCTTTTAACCTTCCACCTTAACACAACCTGTGAAGCCCAGATCACGGAACGTGAAACTTGTCCGATAGCTTTCCTTTTGTATTTTTCCACCTATCATTAATTGTCTGGAGGAAGGAGTGGGTTACTTCCCTTGCAGTTCAGGTTTGTGTCCCCGACCACCCCCCCCCCCCCCCCCCCCCCCCGTGTCACCACCCCCCCCCCACCCCCCCACCCCCCCCCCCCCCCCCCCCCCCCCCCCCCCGTTGGTGTACCCCACCCCCCCCTCCCCCCCCTTTGGTGTCCCCCCCCCCCCCCCCCCCCCGTCCCCCCCCCCCCCTTTGGTGTCCCCAACCCCCCCCCATGTTGGTGTCTCCCCCCCCCCCCCCCCCCCCCCCACAGTTCAGGTGTTGGGTCCTCCCCCCCCCGTCCCCCCCCCCCCCTGGTGTCCCCCCCCAGAGCCCCCCCCCCCCCCCCCCCCCCCCCCCCCCCACTCCCCCCCCCCCCCCCCCCCCCATAGGTGTCCTCCCCCCCCTCCCCGCCCCACCCCCCCCCCCCCCCCCCCCCCCCCCCCCCCCCCCCCCCCGCCCCCCCCCCCTGTCCCCCCCGGTCCCCTCCCCTGGATGTCCCCCCCCCCCCCCCCCCCCCTTGGTGTCCCCCCCCCCCCCCCCCCCCCCCCCCCCCCACCCCCTTGGTGTCGTCCCCCCCGGTTGGTGGTCTCCCCCCTCCCCCCCCCCCCTTGGTGTCCCCCCCCCCCCCCACCCCGCCCCCTCCTCTCCCCCATCCACAGTTGATTAAAAAACAATAAACAAATAATTGACTAATGTGTTTGCGAGTCGATTGTAAATGACTTAAAATTCTTGTCTGTTTTGGTTTTGATAATTTTTAAATCAGTGATTAATGCTGATCAGGTGTGTACAAGAAGAATGAAGAGTGAAAGCTGCAGGCTACACAGTTTGTTGTGTCACATGACTTGAGGTTCAGTGGCATCTTCTATCTACACAGGAGTTTGGGCAGCTACCTGGTGTTGGTCAACACAGAGGAGTAGTAGGTGTGTGTGTGTTGTGTGTTGTGTGTGTGTGTGTGTGTGTGTGTTTGTGTAG
>CM054154.1:43497482-43506407 GCA_028751875.1 Rapana venosa
AGTGTGTGTGTTGTGTGTGTGGATCCTTGTTTTCAACAACCGTGTGTAGTAGGGGGGCGAGAACTGTGTGGTGTGTGTGTGTGTGTGTGTGTGTGTGTTGTGTGTGTGTGTGGGTATGTTGTGTATTGTGGTGTATTGTGTGTGTGTGTGTGTGTGTGTGTGTGTGTGTGTGTGTGTGTGTGTGTGTGTAGTGTGTGTGCTGCCTCCCTGTTTTCACACAGTGTGTAGTAGCGGGCAAGGGATGGTGTGTGTGGTGATGTGTGTTGTGTGTGTGTGTGTGTGTGTGATGGTGTGGTTTGTGTGGTGTATGTTGTGTATGTGTGTTTATGAGGTGTGTGTGGTGGTGTGTGTTGTGTGTGTGTGTTTGTGTGTGTGTGTGTTGGTGTGTTGTGTGGTCCTGTTTTCAACACAGTGTTGGGTGGGGAAGGGTGTGGTGTGTGTGTGTGTGTGTGTGTGTGTTTTTGTGGTGTGTGTGTTGTGTGTGTGTGTGTGTGTGTGTTTGTGTGTGGTGTTGTTTTTGTTTGTCCTTCCCAAAAAGTGATATAGAAAGATTTTGTGGGGGTTTTGTGGTTTGTGTTTTTGTGTTGTGTGTGTGGTTGGTGTGGTGTGGTGTGTGTGAGTGTGTTGTATAGGTGTTTACCGTCCGTGTTGTATGTTGTTGTTTTGGGGTGGTGGTGGTGTTGTGGTGGTGGGGTTTGTGTGTGTGTTTTGTGTGTGTTGTTTTCGTTTAACCATTTAACATTTGTGTTTTGAGGGGGAAAAAAAAATAAAAAAGGTGCCAAAAAACAAAAGGTGTAAAAAAAGCTTAAAAAAAAACTTTTTTTTAAAAAAATGTTTGGTTTTTTTTTTTTTTTGGGGGGTTTGGTTTGTGTGTCCCCCTTTTTTCAAAAAATGTTTAAAGCCACAATAAAATTTTTTTGGTTTTTTTTGTTTAAATTTTTGTTTTGTATGAAAGTTTAGTTTAATCTTACAAAAAGGGGAATAAAATATTTTGTTTTGGGGTTTTGTTGTGGGTTTGTCTATCATTGCTTGTCCCCTTTAAAAAAAGTGGTATAATTTTCTTTCTGAGTGGTTAGCAAACGTTTTTTTGAAGGCTTTCCCATCAGGTAAGGAAGTTTATTTCCAAAAGAAACTATTTTTTATTTTGCGAATTTTCAAGAGTCAATTTTTTAAAAAAAAGATACCAGTTTAAAAACCCCAAACGAAAAAAAAGTATACCCTTAAAATCAAAAATGTACCATTGCGTTTTCAAGATTAGGGGGTTTTTTACAAAAAGTAGAATTTCTTAAAGCAGTAAAAGTTTTAAAAAATAAACCACACAAAAAATATGTTGTTTCTTGGGGGGTCAAAAAAAGTTAATCCAAAGACTCCCGACCGCTTTTAGTTTTTTTTTTCCCCCAGGAAGAATCTTCTACTTTAAAAGATGGAAAAGAAAGCGGGCACCCCTCTTATTTTAAAACAAACCCCAAATCTTTTAAAATTTAATTTTGGTTTTAAGGTTTGAAAGCTTTTCAGCGAGTAAGAATTTAAAATTTTCACTTTTTTTTTAGGAATATTTGCAAATGATTTTTAAAAAAAGTTACCCAGGGGGTTGGGGACAACGTACTATTTGAAAAATTCAATTTGGTTTAAAGTTCTTTTTTTAAAAAAGGGGAAAATTTTAAAAAAAAAATTTGAAAAAGTGGAACAAAAGTTTTGTCCTTTTCCCGGAAAGTAATGCAGACTTTATCTGGACTTCATTTTCCCAATTTGCCGGTCAAAATTTGTTGGTATTTTTAAACCCATATTTTTTGGGCCCAAAAAAAGGGAAAAAAAAGTGCAAAAAATTCATTAAAGGGGGAAAGAAATCCCCCTTTTCCCCCCTTAAGAAAGAGGGCGGGGGTTTAAAAACCCCCCAATTTTGGGGGAAAATGCTTTTTCAATAAATTGGATTTTCGAAAGCAAATATTTGGGCACTAAAAAATTCTTCTTTTCCATAAACTTTTTGTTTTCCACAAGGCGGGACAATTGCTTCAAAAAATTTTTCCCCCAGCTGTTTTTAAAATTTTTTAAAAAGAAAAATTTTTGTTTTATTCCTTATATTAATAGGATTACTTTAACTTAAAAAGTAAAAACCCTAAGTTTTTCACTGCTTTTTTTTATTCTGATTTCCAACAAAATTAGGTGAACTTTTGGGAAAAAACCCGTTATAAAAAAGGACAATTTTTTGGTTTTTCAGGGGAATAAAAAATTTAAAAAAGAACCCATTTTAATTTGCCCAATTTCTTTTTGAAACTTTTTGAAAAAAATTTAACTGCTTTTGGGGTGTTTTCCCTTTTTTCAGGTAAATACCCCAAAAAACATCTTATTCTTTTTTTTCGGGGAAAATTTTTGTAAAAAAAACCCCAAATTGCCTTGATAAATTTTTTCGGGGGGAAAAAAAAAAAATATTTTGTAAAAAAATTTGCTTTGAAAAAATTTTAAGGGTTAAAAATTAAAAAAAAAAATTTTGAAAACCCTTTGCTTTCCCATGTCGGGTACCTATAAAAAAATTTTTAAAAATTTTATTAATTTCTTTCTACATAAATTTTAATAAAAAAAATAAAAAAAGAGAAACCAATAATTTAGTTTTAAAAGAAATTTCCCCCAAAAACATAAAAAGCTTTATTCTCAAAAAAGGGGAAATAAATTTTTCCTTCAAAACTTTTTTTAAGTTTTAAAATTAAAATTTTAAAACAAAATCCTTAATTACCCTTACGAAAACCTGCCGGGTTTACGGGTAAAATTTTTTATTTTTTCCCAAAAATAGCTTCTGTTTTAAGATTATTTTTTCCACACCCCCCCTGTATTGAAGTTAATGCAGTCTATAGTTATTCTTATCGCTTATGGTCTTTCCTTCTTTAATCCCGGTTCAAAAAGAAGTTTCCAAAAATGGGTATGACTCCATGAATCCAGCGCGTTTAAAAAGTTAATAACAGAAGTACCAATTTAAAAAGGGGAGCCCCCGGAGTTTATTTGATATTTAATCTTTTACCTACTGATGTTTTTTTTTGTAGGAAGAGAAGATTACCCTCTCTTACTTTTTGCAAAAGAAGGGGGCATTCACTAAGTGTTTTTACGCATTGGACAAAAATTCGTCTTTCTGTACCTCGTTTCTCTAAACTTTTAGATTCATCTGAAAGGTTTTGGTACCATAAAACAGAAAACAAAATTTTTCGAAAATTTCAGCTTTTTTTGATCAAAAAAAACTTCTTTTTCCCGTATTTTGCCGGGGCAATTTTGTAAAAAAAACCCCCTTTTTCATATCAAAAGAATTTTTTCCACACCTTTTTAAAAATCGTATATTGAAAACGGGCCTTTTTTACAGAAACTACTAAAACTGGGGGGCTTAGCTTGTGCTATAATTCTTGCATGCAGAGTTTTCCTTTTTTAAAAGAGTGAAAATTTTTTTTTTGCGCCTTTTTTTAAAGTTTTTTTAAAATTTTTTTTTCTTTTTCTATTAACAGCTTTCGACAAGAATCATTTCCAAAACCCTATGTTACCCAAGTTTTTTGGATTTTTAAAAATGAAAATTTTGGAATTGAACCATCACGCTTGTAAAATATATCTGTAAATTTTGTAAAAAATGTTCCACATCAACTTTTTAATTTGTTCTGATTTTCTCTGTTTAAAATAGTATTAAAAAATTTTTCCAATTCGCAAGATCCCTAATTTAAAATTTTTGGGGTAGCGTCTTTTTCATTACTATATCCACAAGAGTGGTCATTAAGGGGAATTATAATTTTTAAGTGATACTCCCAAAAAATTTGGTGGTGTTTCCCTTTACAAATTTTGGGGCAACACAGGAGAAATGAAAGGGCAAGTAATGGCACTTGCCCTATGAAAAAGCCAAAATCTGGGATTTTGGGTTTCATTACCATCATTTAAAAAAAATAAGGCAAAACAACTATATTTTCAACAAATCTCTTGAAGTTATTTGATGTCTGCCCTTATCCCCCAAAAAAGGGGAAAAGCATTAAAAGTCGCCAACACTATCCACTTTTTTTTTTGAAACTTGCAATGTGCAATCCAATCAGTTTTTCATCATTTGGACCTTTAGGGAGATAACAGAAACAACCATTTAGATGAAATGATTTCAACTTTTACATTTGCGCCGGAAAAGATTCAAAACGAAAAATGGTGCTGGTATTTACGAACTATACCCCCATTTTTCACGGATGTATATGGCGGTTTTTATCTTTTCGTATCCTCATAACGTTTTCAGAATTGGTGGATAAAAATTTGCCATTAGGGAAAAATTTCTTTGACTGACATTCAATGACTGTAAAACAAATTTGAAAAATGACTGTTTAAAGGTGGGGAATAAGATAGTGTAGGTTGTCATCACCGATCTGCATTCCACGCAATATTTTTTATGGACTTGTTTTACCATTTTTAATAATGAAAATAAATAATAGAAATTAAAAATAAGTGAATAAATTAAAAGGTCAATAAATAAAGAAAAAAATTCAAGAAACTGAGCTACAACTTTCCCAATAGACAAATCTATCAATAGAAGAGACGATCAGAAAGGAAAGCCCGAATGATACAGTCTACAGGATACTAATTAAAAAAACCCCTAAAACTTTGTCAATCATTCATAAACTTCAGAACCATTTCCCCAAATAACCATACCTGTTCCACCCGGGGCCCCTGTCTCCAACTGGAGGTAAGATCGGGGGAATCTGGAAATTCCCCGCTGGGTGATTGCACATTTTTCTGTCTCCTGGTCTTCCTCGGGGTCTCCCGAAAAGCTGACGGACGTGTCTGCCCCGTTGACTGCCACACAGGTTTCCCCCCGGACGGGTGCAGGGACCATCCTTTGAAACCCTGGTGTTAGTGGGAAGGTTGGGGTGGGGAACAAAGAAACATTCAGCGCAGAAGTTCAACCCCCTGTCATTGCATTAAAAAAAATTCCCTCTGAACTTAAATTTAGGGTCTCGAAAAGGGGCAATCTTTCTGGCAACTTTTTTTTCTAGGGGGGTCAGCAACTAATCTGTTTAGCAGTCGATGTTTTTTCTTGTATTTGTCTGGGCGGGTCTTGATTTTATTTTTACCACAGTGGGCCACAAAACATCCACGGTTTGTCATAGTTGGAAATTGCTGTGTCCAGGGTTGGTTCTAAACCTTTTTTGAGGGGTTTTTTCAGGAAAACCCTGTTAAACCCTAGGAAAGCCCTATTGGCAGCACTGACCCCCTTCATGACAGAGTCTGAAGAAACACCACTTGAGGATTCTTTTTCTTCTTTTTTTGTTTGGAACTAAATTTTTCTTTTTGGCCATGAGTGGGGTTTTTACGTCGTACAATCTTGACGTCTTTGTGCCTTTTCGGTTTTTTAAAGGACGCCCTTTGAATTGTTTTTTTTTATTTTTTCTTTGCTGCACCAGCCCCCACCTGTCTTTTTTGGCTGGGGGCGTTTTTTCGAGGAACTGGTACAAAACTGACCCCCAACCTGACATTTGGTAGGTTTTACAATGCTTCTGCTGGGGGCTCCCGCAACATAACGTGTCTTTAAAAAAGGGGGTTGCAGCAACACTTGACTCGCTGGTTATTCGCTTTTCCCAGCGAGTTAACTTTTCACCCAGTGAGGAACAATTTTTAAAAGCTCTTGATCTCATCACTGGTCTCGGAAAATCCGTTTTTTTTCCGTGGCCCCCTTTTTTTTGTTTCCAGAGGGGAGGCAGGCTGGAAAAAACGAGTCCGTCGCGTAGAACGTCATTGCTGGTGGTGGCGTTCTGTCCTTTTCTGTCGGCGTCTTTGGGCGCGGCGGTTTTGAGTAAATAGCCGCCCAGGCTTCTGGATCTGGTCAGCCTTGTCTCCTTTTTGTGAAAGGGGATCAACCGCAGAGCGTTCTTTAGCCTCTAACCTTCCCCCCACTTGTGTGTGTATGTGGGTTTTGGTGTGTGGTGTGTAAGTGTTGTTGTGTTGAATGAGTGTGAGAAAAAATGATTAAAAATTTTTTGGGGGTGGAGTGGTTGTGTGTGTGGCGGCGTGCGTGCGTGGGGTGCGTGCGTGCGCGTGTGTATGTGAAGTAATATATCAAGAAATTTAGTTTGTATAAAATTTTGGGTTCTGTAGGTGTGTGTAGTGTGTGTCGCGCGCCGCGCGCTTGTTTGCGTGTGAAACAAGTATTGTGAGGGCTTGCGTGGGTGGGGTTGTTTTGGTGGTGTGTGTGGGTGTGGTGTTTGGTGGTGTGGGTGGTGTTGGTGTGCCAGAAAAAAAACCCAAACAACAAAAGTTATACAAAACTTAGGGGGGGCCCGCTAAAAAAAAAAAAAAAATTTAGGGGAAAAATCAAGAGCATGTTTCTAAACTTCAACCAGTCAGGATAACAAATAGAACAAGAAAAAACTCTGAAAACTAAACAATAGGTACTATAACTAGCCAAAAATTTTGGATTTGGGAACTTTGAATTAGCACAAAGTATGGGTAAAAAACACAGGGAAATAAGAGAGGTTTACAGAACATTCATTTAAATGGTAAGCTTTAAAAAGATGATAATCAATGTGTGTGTGGTGTGTGTGTGTGTGTGTGTGTGTGTGTGTGTGTCTTGGTGTGAGTGTGTGTGTGTGCAGCGGGCGTGAGTGCGCTTGCTTGTTGTGACACTTGAGTGTGTTTTGGTGTGTGTATGTGTGTGGTTTATTTTATCTTACTTTATTCTTTTATTTTGAGGATAATGGAATGGAATGCAGTATTGTAAATTTTGTCATCCTTTCCCCACCGGCACACAATGGCATATTCTTCCAAAAAGCGGAACGGGTTTTAAAAAAAATTAATGTGTTGTCGATTGATTGTATAAGTTAAAATTTCTGTCTGCACAAGATGGTCCTGCGTGCGTTCGCACACGGGACCTAGGTTTATAGTCTCATCCGTAGTACTTGTTGTGTGTGTATGTGTGGGGTTTTTTTTTTTTTGTTTTTTATTTATTTAATTCTTTAAATTTCTTTTATATCGAGGATAATGGAATAAGCATTATGTGCTTTTTTTTCATGCAGGTCCCCGTTTTGTATGCGGTTTTGTGATTTTTGTCATCTGTTCCCACCAGCACACAATGGCTACTCTTACGAAAAGCGGAACAGGATTTAACATGTGCGAAAGATGTTTGCCCCGCGTTTGCACACGGGGCCTCGGTTTAAAGTCTCATCTGAAGGACTTTTGGGGAGAGTGGAGTCTGCACTGATGTTAACTCCAGGGGAAAATTCCCCTTGAACGGGAATCGAACCCGGGTCGTCAGATTGCGAGCGCAATGTTTAACCACTAGGCTTTTCCCATCCGTTGGGAAGGAGAGATAGAGGGAAGAGAGGGGAGGGGGGAGAGAGAGAGGGGGAGAGAGAGGAGAGGTTAGGGGGGGAAGGAGAGGGGGGGGGGGGAAAAAGAGAAGAAGGGGGGGGAGGAGAAAGGGAGGGAAGGAGAGGGGGAGAGAAGGGGGAGAGAGGGAGAGAGGTTGGAGGGAGGCAGGTGATTAGGTAAGAAGTATGTTCTTTCGGGCCCGAAGGCCCATAGAGCCGGGCTTATCCCGGTTTCTGTAGCGTTAACGAACTGTGGTTTTTAACAACCTGTGGACAGGACCTTTGCTAGTCTGGGCGCCAGATACTTCCCCCCAGCAGAAGCTGGTAACCCACTTGTTTCACCCGGAGTGTGGAGTGAGGAAAATAGGAGTAAAGTGTCTTTCCCAAAGGACACAACACCGAGCCGGCGGGGATCGAACCCGCGACCTTGGATCACGAGTTGACCGCCTAAACCCCTCGACACGGGTGAGTGATTAGGTATCAGTGACATATCTTTTCTCTTAGGTAAAGGCTCAGCAAATTTTACAAACATCTGAATTTGTTAGAATATTGTTAACATTTGTTGGTTTGATGGATCGCTTTGGGTTTGAGGTAAAGCGCCTGCCTAGAAAACGAAAAGTCCGGGTTGAAGTGTGCGGCGGTTCGTACCCCGTTTGGACCGGAAATTTTTCCCCCCTCCATTAGACCATGGTGGTGGTTGGGCGCTAGTCTTTCGATGAGACGATAAACCGAGGTCCCGTGTGTTACACGTAATTATTTAGGCACGTAAAAAAACCCACGGCAACAAGAGAGTTGTCCCTGGCAAAATTCTTTTGAAAAAAGCCACTCTGGTAGGGAAACAAAAACAGCTGCAGAAAAAAAAAAAAAAAAAGGGTGAAAGGGTGGCGCAGCGCTAAGTGGCGACGCGTTCTCCCGCTCTCCCGGGGAGAGCAGCCCGAATTTCACGGAGAGAAATCTGCCATGACTTAAAGTTTTATGAAATAAAATCTGAGCGCTTTGATTTGTGCTTTACAAGATTCAGCGCTATATAAATTCCATACATTATTATTATTATTATTATTATTGGTTGGTTGTTTGTGTGGGAAACCCATTGAATGGAAGCGCTCCCATTTTGAATTGCAAGATATAGCGCTCTATAAATTCCATGTATTTTTATTTATTATTATTATTATTATTATCAAAAAGGAGGGTCCACACACATGACAATCCCACCTATTCAATAAGTGGTGACACTGGTTTTTGCTGTTTGTTAACCCATTGTAAATTTATGTCTGTGTTGTTGCCTAGTTTTAATTCTTTCTGCTGCGCCGCCAGTGTGTAAAAACAAGAATTAGTTTGCTTTCGTCTTTTATTTGCTCCTTTGGGCTTGTTCTGTTGTTGTCAGGAAACATTTAATAATAATATAATATAATAATAATATAATATAATGTATGGAGTTTATATAGCGCTGAATCTTGTTTAAAACAACAAATCAAAGCGCTCAGATGACATGATTTTTTTTTATATCGAAAATAATGGAATAAGCCATAATGTGCTTTTTTTACATCCGTCCCCGTGTGTATGCAGTTCTGTAATTCCGTCATCTGCTCCCATGGCACACAAGGCTCCTCTTTCGAAA
>CM054154.1:43506907-43568107 GCA_028751875.1 Rapana venosa
ATTTAAATTGTGTGTTATATGTATACAACACTCTCCCGCCACCACAGATACATAAGACACAGCTTTAGTTTACACATACATCCCTTTTAACCCCTTTTATTTCTTTCAATTGTTGTAATAGGTAAAAACACAAATGCATTCAAGTGCTAAACTAACGTGTGGCATGTTTACCATTGAGTGTTCACAAACCACGCCGCACGCACACATCGTGACGCGCCCCAACCACACACACACACAAAACCACCCCAACACACCAACACACACATAAAAAACCATGAACACAAAAAATATGCCATGGGCATACCCCCCCCCATGGCCATGCATATGCAAAATGACTGCTCACACCACACATGCACATCACAGACATAACACACACACACACACTCAAAGGCAAAAAACAAATAAAAAAAGCACATACTCAGGGGTTAAAGACTATTCTTTTCAATCCCTATGGGCCCCATGAAGACATGGGATTTAAACCCTGTTGGGTTGCTTTTTTTAAGGTGGGACTTTTTTCACCCCCCCCCAGATAAACTTCAAGTACAGCAGCAGAAAAATAAAGTATGCACGTTTAAGATCCAAAAATATGTCTGCAAAGGATCAGTTAGGGAAAAACACAAACCTTAGCAGCTACATTTTTTTCCGAAGTGGAATGTGGCTCCACCCTCATTGATAAAAAAAAAAGGTTTGCATAGCTGAATCGCCCCACTCAGTGAAAACCCTAAGTTCTATAAAATAATGAAAAGCCACAAACACAAAAATGAGATCCATTTGACAAGCTGGCTAACAGCAGTAATAAAAATGCAATGGGCAAAAAAACAATGACAATACAGCTTCCTTTAACAATGCTGTCAAGAGCATAAAAGAAGAAAGACATTATTTCAACTTTTTCTCAAGTTCCTTCACTACCACCTCCCCCATGCCACGTTCACAATAAAAAAGAAAATCGTGCGCACGTGCATTTTTTTAATGACCTAGACATTGGCACCCCCCACTCTAATAGTATGACACAATTTCAGGATACTTTGAAGCTGGGGTGTGGTCCACTGTCAGTTTGGGGGATAAATGTTTTTGCAGAAGATAGGGAAAAGGTAATTCTTTCTTTTCTGTGTTGTTATGTGTGAAAATTTATTTTATTTGCCTGCGTTTTTGGCATTTATGATAAACTGTACTTTACAGTCTGTCTATTATTTTATTCATTTATTTAGTTATTATACATTTAAAGTCTGGTAATTTCTCTGGTGACATTCTGGTTGCTCTCCCGGGGAGGCGATTCGCCACAAGAGCAGCCCCACCCTTTTTTCATGTTCCGTCTCCCCAAACTGTATTTTTTTTTTAAACATAGTCTTTTTTTCTACATGTTTTTTTAAAGGGGACATATTTTGTTACCATGGGTTCTTTTACTTGCCCCACATTTTAAAGTGTAATCCAAACACTTTTTTCATTCACCCGAGGGGTACACCAGAACCCCACTCATTTTAATGGTGGAGAAAGTTTTAGGGCCCAAATGGGGTTCGAACTATACACAGTTCTAACCCGACTTTTCCCCTTTCTAGGCAGGAGTGTTACCTCTATGTTGTATGTGTGTGTGTGGTTTTTTTTGTGTGGTGTGTGTGTGTGTGTGTGTGGTGTGTGTGGTGGTGTGTGAGTGAGGGTGTGTGGAGAGTCGTGTTGTGTTGTGTGTGTGTGTGTGTGTGTAAAGGTTGAAGAAAGAAGAAAAAAAGGGATACTTAAAAATGCCCTTCGTTTTCGTTTTTTTAAAATATGTAAGCTTTTTAAGCAAACCTTAAAAAACAACAACGATTCATTTTTTTTTTTATTTTTAAAAAAAAAATGTTCTTCTTTCTCCTTCTCTGCATCATGACAGAATTATTTGGGACTCTCTCTAACTTGTCAGGTGCTAGGTTTGATAAGCAATTTTCGGGTTTGAATTTTTTTTTTGAAGCTGACGAGAGATATCCTTCTGAAATGGGGGGAAATGTAAAAGGGCTGTCAAGTTAAAAAGTAATAAAAATTTAAAAATATAATAATAATAATGATAATAATAAAAAAATAATAATAATAAAAATATAATAAAATATAATAATAATAAAATGGAATTTTTATTTGGTGAATCTTGTAAAAAAAAAACAAATCGAAGCGCTTGCACCAAACATTTACAGGGTGCAACTCTCCTTAAAACATAAAGCAACAGATTTCAAATCCATGCGCGCGCACTACGCACGCACACGCACGGAGCACCACACACACCCAACACACACACACACACACCACACACACACACACACCACACCACACACACGGAACAACACCAGAAAGGTGAAATATGCTTTGAAAAAATTTGGGGCAATATGTAGGGGGAAAATCTCAGGTAGGGGAAAAAGGTGTTTTGAGGCGGATTTGAAGGGTCAAGTGAAAAGGGTTTTGACAAAATGAAAGGGGAGGGCATTTCCCGTGGATGGCCAGAAACGAGAAAGGGGCGCGGCTAAAGTTTTTTTGAATTGGGTGTTCGAAAGCACAAAGTAAACTGCGGCTGATCGAAGGGAACAGAATGGAGTGTACAGGTGAAGACAGTTACAGAGATAAGAGGGTGCAGATTTGTGGAGACATTTGAAACAGAGGGTACTGATTTTATACGTTAACAGTCTGCAAAGGTATTTAGATCAAGCTAAAGGGAGAAATGTATTTACAATTACCTTTTTATGTAAACCAGCCGCCATGGTGTAGTGGTTAGCGCCTTGGGTTATGGACTGGAATGTCGCGGAATCGATTCCCATAAGATTCACAGGGATTTTTTTTGGATTGGTCAGTTTTTCCCCGAGCGAGTGTGTGTGGGGTCAGTGGGAAGCTGGGACCACAAAGTCGAGCTTCATCCACTTAAGGATCCAGTTTGGGGTGTTGCTCAAATTATGCCAAAATGCAGGTTCTGTATCTTTGGGTATGTTGGCCCAGTTGACGGGGCATAATTTGATGTAAGTTAGAGTGCAAGTCAAAGTCAAGTCAAGTCAAAGTCAAATGTTATTTCCAGATGGTACATTGAATAAGCAATCCCATTGTTTTTTTCACCAAGCATCTATCTAAGAACAAATTTCCCTGTCAAGTAGTCAAAAAGCATTTTATGCACTTCCACACAGCAGCATTGCATATCTTCAGTGCCATTAATCATTATGCAATAAACAAAAAAAACCCTGTAAATTCGGTGGTCCCAGCTGCCTGGTCTCATGGTGACCCAGATTTGGTTTCCCCATACACTTTTGTGCCTGTGGTGAGATTGTGTAAAAACCCTTTTGGGGTTTTTGGGGGTTTCACAGGGGACCATCGTTTGAGGGACGTTATAGGGGTTTGTCACCTCAGTTTGGGCAACTCACTCAGTCTGGCTCTGTGACTGAGCTAATAATTCGTTTAGTAGGTGGTGTGCGTTTTATGTTAGCTCATAATAGGAAACCACTGAAAACTACCAATTTGACCCAGTAGCAGTGCAGGGCCCCTCTGGCTTGTGGCCCCACGGCGGCCTGATAGCTATGGGCTCAATGTGGACTTCCGACCCTGAGGATGAGACATAACAAATTTTGGTATGGCTGTGGCGGGGAGATTTGAATGAGCGGCGTGAGAACAGTAGGATGGGGGACATCACAGAAGATGAGACAGCTAAGAAAATTAATAAATAAAATATAAAAGAAAGATACACATTTTTCAGCTACTTGCAATAAGTGCTTTAGCATCTAGTATAACAGGTATTGCAGAGAAGTAGAAACAAAACCTCAACTCTGCATATTACCAACTCTCAGACATACACATGACACTTAAAAAAATCTATGACGGTAATAAACTAAACACACTATATCACCTTGATAGTTTGTATTTATGCATTTTATTCTTTTGTATCGAGGATGATGCATTAAGCACTTATGTGCTTTTTACATCCAGTCCCCGTGGTATGAGGTTTTGTAAACGTTGTCATACATTCCAAGCAGCACACAATGATGTACAATTTCGAAAAGCGGTCAGGATTTAACGTTGTGTGCAAGACTTTTGCGTGCGTTTTGCACACGGGGCCTCCGTTTATAGTCTCATCTGAAGACCGTTTGGGGATAGTTGAATCTGCATTGATGTTAAATCCAAAGGAAAATATCCTTTGGAATGGGAATCGAACCCGGCTCATCACATTGCAAGCGAAATGTTCTAACCACTAGGCTATCCCGTCCCTGTACAAGGTAGACACTAGCATAACCTGTTGTTGATGTTACAGATGACTTCAGTTCTCCAACATGACCCAGGGCAACCCAGCAAAGCCAACATCAGGACAGAGGACTCTTCAGCACAGACCAACACAGCTTTCAACACATATGCTGTCACTGAACATGAATATGCCCAAGACCTGCCTGAGACAAGTGGATTCCCAGAACAGTCAACTGCAAACTATCAGAACATTCAGTGCAAACAGGACACCACTGGGTACTGGAACACTACGGCTGATAATAGTGAAAATGTTGACCTTGCCTGTACTTGTAACTGTAAGCACACTGCAGATATTCATGATACAAAAGAAGGCGTGACTGTTGCTGCAAAATGTGAGATCATCGGTACAGGTATTTCTTTACCAGGTGAAATCAAACTGATCAACGACACGTGTGAATTCAGTGTTGGTGTTCACAACTCCCTGTTTTCAATGGGTGTTATAGATAGTCTTGGAGTTGAAGAGCTAAAGAATAATATAGTTAAATATGTACATTACGCAACAAATAATAAAGACGACATATCCACATGTAACAAAAATGATTATCGTCATATCACAAAAGATTACTGTGAAACACATAGAAGAAAAGCAGCAGAATATGTACAAACTCGAGGCAAAACATGCACATGCATAAAGTGTGGTGAGGATTCTAGATGTACATTTTCTGTTGAACGGCATGTTTTAGCTCCTGGAGAATATAAGCCATACCTCCGTGAAAAGTGTACAACAGCCAGTCAGACATCAAGCAGTACGAGGCAGGTAAACCTGGAAACGACTCCAGACAGTGGAGAAGGCACTGAACAAAACACTGCGGTCAAGAGTGCTATGGTAAAGCACACAGAACAAAAGACTCACTTGTGTGATGACTTTGGACAAGTTTTCACTAGAAAACGGAAGTATGAAGAGCACAGACGAATTCACACAGGGCAGAAGACATACACATGCACACACTGTGGAAGAAGCTTCAAAAGGAAAAGTGATTTTGATAGACACAGCAAAACTCATACAGAAGAAAAAACATTTCAGTGCACTGAATGTGGAAAGGCTTTCTTTTCAAAATCTAGTTTACATAACCACAAACGAATTCATACAGGGAGCAAGGCATACAAGTACACTGACTGTGAGCAACCATTGAATCAAGAAAGCAATGCAAACAGCCACAACGCCAGTACACAACAAAAGGATTGTGATCAAGCTTCACACAATGGTGATGAGACAATTTTCCATAGAAAAACAACTCAGTATAACTCTGAAAAACGAAAAATATGGAAAGACAAAACAAGAGACAGGTGTAATATAAATAAACAGTGTGATAACCTGGTGGACAATAATATCTTAATACCTGATAAAGTGGGTGATAAAAATGATGCTGACTGTGACACAACTAAACAGACTAATTCAGAAGGAGACGTGAATGTTTGTACAAAGAAAAATTGTCACCTTTGTGAAAACTGTGGAAAACTACTTTATGATAAAAGCACACTGAAAAAGCATAAGCGAGTGCACACAGGAGAAAGGCCATACACATGTTCACAATGTGAGAAGACATACAAATACATCTCAGACTTAAGAACACATATGCGAACCCACACAGGAGAAAAACCACACAAATGCCCATACTGTGATATGAGGTTTACCAAGAAATGTTACTTGAACAGGCACCTTCAAATCAACACTGGAGAAAGACAACACAAATGCAAAGACTGTGATATGACATTTACCCAGAAATGTACCTTGAATAGCCACCTTCGAACCCACACAGGAGAAAGACAATACAAATGTTCCCAGTGTGGAAAGACATACAAGTATTACACAAGCTTAAAAATACACTTGCAAGCACATACAGGAGAAAGACCATACAAATGCACATACTGTCATAAAACGTTTACAACTAAACATAACTTAACAGCGCACATTAGAACCCACACAGGAGAAAAGCTACACAGCTGTGCATATTGTAATAAGACGTTTACCCATAAAAGTAACTTAACTGCCCACATTAGAACCCACACAGGTGAAAAGCCACACAAGTGTACTTATTGTGATATGACTTTTACCTGGAAAAACAATTTAACAAACCACATCAGAACCCACACAGGAGAAAAGCCACACAAGTGCACATATTGTGATATGAATTTTTCAGATAAAAGTAATTTAATTGTCCACATTAGAACCCACACAGGAGAAAAGCCACACAAGTGCACATATTGTCATATCGCTTTTACCCAGAAACATCAGTTGATGAACCACATCAGAACCCACACAGGAGAAAAGCAACACATTTGTACATTCTGTGGAAAGAAGTTCATCCAAAAAGGAAAATTAAGAGCACACACACTACTTCACACAAAACGTTGACAAACGTAATGCTCACATTATGGACAAGGATCTTCCCCAAATCCCATGAATTAGACACAGGCTAGTCCAAGCATACAGTGGCCATAGCACAGAGTGGAACCTTCAGTTCAGTCAGACACAAACACAGCTACACAGGTCAAAGGTAACCCAAGTTATACACAACTAAAGAACGCACATATAAATCAGCTTACAGTACAACACATGATAATCTTGTACACAACACATGTGACGTCCATCTTGAAACAAAATTAGATATAAATCAAGAGAGTCAGTTTTCACCTGTATGGATTTCTGTCATCCCTGGTTATGCTCACAGAAGAAACTATGTGAATGGTAAGTGATACGAGATGGGCAAGACACTTTGTCTACTGAACATTTCTTTGTGTCGTTCTGTTTCATTGTATATTGTATTGTGGGTTTTGTTATTTCCCTCAACATACTGTACTCAAACTGATAATAATAGGTTATTAAAATGGATTAATGTGAAGTTTCCAAGCACATTTCCCCTGCTTACTTAACTTGATGTTATGTGATGATGGTTATTTTTATTTTTTTTATTATGACTGGAGTTCCCCTGACTAACTTGTGTGCAGTTGACTTTGTAACAATTTTTTATTAGGAAACTACTCTTTTTTTAAACGGGCAGCTCACAATGACTGAGGAGATAATTATGAAAGACATTTTACATTTAGTAGAGGTCAGTGAATTACCTGGTCTTAAAATATTTTACATAATTTTCTGTACTAGAATTGCAAAGGTCCAGATATATTGGTATAAGTTCATTGAAACGATATATCTGGACAGCAATGTTCAAGCTCATTAGATTATAAACTATTTTTTCTCTGATGTTTTATTTTGTCTAAGTCATACAACATGGAACAGATGCAAACATCAAAACCAAGGTTTCTATTTCACAATGCCATGGTAACAGTATTTCACTTTTTAAATAAAGTTTCTTCACAAGCTGATTCGCTGTAGCAATAGTAAGCAACATCCTTTATTACTTGGTACAAAGCTTTCAAAACGTGTATAGCATTTGAATCATGTATGTGAAACAACTTTTGCATGGATGATAGTGATGCTGAGGAATGAGTTGAATGTCATTCTTTTTTTCTTTAACATTTGATTACTCTTTAACCAAGCTTTAAAACTAATGTTATATTATAGAAGACATGTGTGTATAAGCCCAGTGTATTAAATTATAGTTTTCATTGAAATTGTTGATGTGTATGTTTTAATGATTACTATTTTAATCATGTTTTTCAAATAAAAATGCATTTTATCAAAACGCATTTTGTTTGTGATGTGACTGTACAAAGGTATGATTGTAATGAGTATGGAAATCTGAATACCCATACGTGTGACTGCAACCGTTTATTTGATTCTTTTTATACCACATTAACTCATGGCAGATTTGTCTGCATGAATTTTGGGGACTGCTGTTGTTGTTGTTGTGTTTTTGGGTGGTTTTTTTGGAGGGGGATGCAAGGTAAGCAATGTCTTCTGTACAGGAAAGCAGCTTGAACTTTGAGCTGAGAAATCTGCAGTGAATGTAAGCGGTATACAATGCAATTTTTAAAGTATGCTATATTATGTAGTTATTTTCTATTCCTTTTTTGGGAGGATAATGGAATAAGCACTCGTGTGCTTTTTTACATCCAGTCTCAGTGTATATGCAGTTTTGTAATTTTTTTCATCCGTTCCGACTTCCACACAATGGCTTACCCTTCCTAAAAGCGAAACAGTTTTTTACCTGAGCGCAAGATGGTCTGCATGGATTCGCACACATGACTTCTGTGTATAGTCTCATCCGAAGGACATATTGGGATGGAGTCTGCACTGATGTTAACTCCAGAGGAAAACATTCTCTTGATACAATACATACATTCAGCAGCAACAAATCCATTGCTTGACAGGGGGAGGGGGGACACAGAGAATGTGCTGGTCAACATAAAATGTGCTGGTCAACATAAAATGTGCTGGTCAACATAACATGTGCTGGTCAACATAACATGTGCTGGTCAACATAAAATGTGCTGGTCAACATAAAATGGGCTGGTCAACATAAAATGTGCTGGTCAACATAAAATGGGCTGGTCAACATAAAATGTGCTGGTCAACATAACATGTGCTGGTCAACATAAAATGTGCTGGTCAACATAAAATGTGCTGGTCAACATAACATGTGCTGGTCAACATAACATGTGCTGGTCAACATAACATGTGCTGGTCAACATAAAATGTGCTGGTCAACATAAAATGTGCTGGTCAACATAACATGTGCTGGTCAACATAAAATGTACTGGTCACAACATCAAATGTGCTGGTCAACATAACATGTGCTGGTCAACATAAAATGTGCTGGTCAACATCAAATGGGCTGGTCAACATAAAATGTACTGGTCAAAATAACATGTGCTGGTCAACATAACATACTTTCAGTTCAAGGCTGATTCAGCATCTAATGTTCTGCATTGAATAATTCGTCAGTAGCCTACAAGATGTAAACCAGAAAGGCGAATTCCAAAAATTCGGGAACAGCTATATATAAGGATGTTGGTTGTTCTACTTTCACTGTGTGTGGTGTGTGTGTATACATATATAGTTATAATTGTATTCAGATATAAGAATTCTTATATATAAATACATATATAAATCCGGAATTCGTGCAATTATGTGTGTGTGAGAAAAGACTAAGCCTACAAAGACAACAAGACTATTGCTATTTAGTGTCTTTCTCTTTTTCTTTTTCAAATACACACTCACACACCCTCGAAAACACACACACACACACACACACACACACACACTCACCCACACCACACACACAAACACACACACATTAAATCCTGTCCCGCTTTTCCAAAGAGTAGGCCATTGTGTGCTGGTGGGAACAGATGACAGAATTTGCAAAACCGCATACACACGGGGACTGGATATAAAAGAAACACATGAGTGCTTATTCCATTATCCTTGATATAAAAAATTAAACACACACACACACACACACACATACACGCCCATGCACACAAACACTCACCCCCCACAGCCCCCCCCCCCAACACACACACACAAACACATACACTCACACTCTCAAACACTCATACACTCATGCACTCACACAGACACACACAAACACGCACACTCACACTCGCAAACATACACTCACTCACACACACAGGCACAGACACAGACACACAGACACACACACACACACACACAACACACATATATATCTATATAATATATATATATATATAATATAAACACTCACGCACTCACACACACATACACACACACACACACACACACACACACACACACACACACACACACACACACACAACACACACACATTCGGCTACTCATTGCATGAAGGAAAAGCCTCCGCAACAATTATTATTAACAATGTTGAGACCTACATGTCTTGGAATTAGTCTCAAAAGGCCATAACAGGAGACCCATTTCTCATTATCTGCTGAGAACACATCCGCACACATGTCTAAATGTATGTAATTATGCACATACGAACGCACATTAATATTTGTATTAGCAGAGAATAATTATAAAAGTTTGCTAAGAATGTTCATGGAACACTCACGCTCACAACTGTGAATAATGTTAGCTGATAATTTTTTTGGTTGGTTTCACTAATGCAAAGTACCCAATCCCATCAGGAAGCCTATACATTTTTTTTAACATTTTAGTTCATCCAGAACATTTTTTATATCTCTAAACACAATTGGTTACAAAAAGAAAAAAACACACCACTTTGTGATGTATGTACAGCAGTGTTAACAGTTAGAGTTGTATAACCTCAGCAACAACAAGCATAACGACACACAGGTATAAAAAGGCCACACAATGTTACTGTTGTCCCCCAAACACGAGCACAATGTGGACAGGACAAGTCAACAGTCCTGTCATCATTGACCTGAACTCCTCGTGACGCGATAGCTCAGTGGTCGGAGCACTTGCTTTCCCCAGCTAAGGTAAAGCAGCGTTGAGTATGGTTACCACTTAGATGGGTGACCATTTTCCATCTTGGCTTCAGTACAATCCCCTAGTTCACCCAGCTGTAAACAGGTACCTGCCTCTTTAGGGCCAGGGAAGGTAGAGCAGCGAGGGAGAGGAGATGGGCGCCGCCCTCAATATGCTGGCCCCTGGAGAAGTTGAGGACTGTGACGCCTCGCGCCCCTACGACCACATAGGCTACTGGACACCTTTACCTTTTTATTTACATCATGACGGATGATTTCACCGTATAATTATTATGCTGACTAAATCATACACCATTCTTCATCTCTGCATGAAATAATATTACTGAAATCATTGCAATCTGCAAAAAGAAGATAAAAAAGAACACGCACCACACACACAACCCCCCCCCCCCCCCTACACACACACACACACAGAAACATGGTCTAGGGAGAATTTCGCTAAAATGTCCACGATAGTTCGAGGTTTGGGGGGGCGTGTGCCTTGTACTGCTGACCCAGGTTTGAATCCCTACATTGTGTGCTACATTTTTCTTTTCTTTTATCACTCGTTTCTTCCTGCTTTGTTCCTTTTCTTCCTGTCACCCACTGTTGTCTTTTTTCTGCCTTCTTGGTCAATTCTCCTTCCAGACAGGCTTTAAAAGATTACAGTTCTCTCTTATGCCGAAGTTGGACGCGCTGGGCCTGACTTGTCAGGAGCATAACGGCAGCCAACGCATTTTGGCTCATATAGCAGACAACAGTTGCTGTCTGAGCGTTCGACGACAATGAAGGACAAGAAAAAGAATCCCGCTCAAGGGAGTTAACATCAGTACAGACTCTACACCTTCCTCCTTCCCCTCTCCAGGTCTTTGGGATGAGACTGTTAAACTCAGGCCTTAGCTGAGGTGGCGTGTGCGAACGCACGTTACAGAGAGCTCTGGCTGGTGCAGGGCTTTGGGGCCTATGTGGGCCTGTCTGTTGCCTGTCAGAATTGTTGTTGTTGTTGTGCTGTTTTTAGGGTGGCTCCAGGAACTCAAGTGGGATGACTTGCCTCCACAGTCCCTAAATCAGATAACTCTGCTGGGGCTCTATTAATCTACACACAAACAACAACAACAACAACAACAATCCCCAACAACATCCTGTGCCTAATGTTAAAAAAATGTTTTGCTTTTAAGAAGTGTAGGTCAACCAAATATTTCTTTTTAAAAGAGGAAATGAGCTCAAGGGAGATAATAGTCATTATCTGTGCAACAATCAACATACAGATAGCTTCCCTTTCCTTAAACTCTAACTCACTATCTCTCTCTTTCTCTCTTACACACACACACACACACACACACACAGCGCGCGCACGCGCGCGCACACACACACACAACACACACACACCCACACACACACACACACACACACACACACACACACACACACACACACACACACACACACTAGCTAGAGTTGTAAAGTTTCTGTAATCCAGGAATGACCAGGAGCAGAGTGGCACAGTGGAAGCGTGCTGGGCCCATAACCCAGAGGTCCGTGGATCGAAACCACGCTCTGCTAACTTTCTTTCCTTTTTTGTTATTTAACTTAAGACTTTTACTAAGCCAAATTTTTAATGGAGGGGTGATTATATTATTATTATTAATTATTATTATTATTATTACTACTATATTTTATGTGTGCATTTACCAATGGCAATACTTCATCATCTCAATTAACAGAGAAATCCACATGGTTTTCCCCTGGAATTAACATCAGTGGCGACTCCACTCCCCAAAATTAGTCCTTCCCATGAGACTATAAACCAAGGTCCTGTGTGCAGAACAGCTTGTGCACACGTTAAAACCTGTTCCGCTTTTTGGAAGAGTAAGCCATTGTGTGCTGGTGGAAATGGATGACAACATTTACTAAACTGCATACACACGGGGACTGCATGTAACAAAGCACATGAGTACCTATTCCATTATCTTTGAAAAGAAAACATTAAAAAAAAAAAAAACTACACTTAAAACCACCAGAAAAGCATTCACCACCAAACATTTGATGGAAAAAAGACTGTACTCCCTTCCCTACACCACACACAAATGCACGAACACACACACACACACACACATACACGATAATGTCTAGATAATCAAGAAACAGGTTCTGCTTTTGTTATACCAGCGTTAAAATTGAAAAATCATATTATGTTGGTAAACATCATTCATAATTATTTACAGCAGAACTTGTAGCAATACTAATGGGTCTTACTTATATTATGATTTGCCGTTTTAGTATATTTCAAATTCTTCTTTGCGTTTGATTCTACTATCGGCATTGTATGCTTTAAAATCCCCCAGTTACAAGAAAACTTCGAAAATCATATTAAGATTATGCATGTCATACATCTCTTAAACCTTAAAGGGCATAAGTGTGAATTTTTGTTGTTTTGAGCCTTCACACACTGGGTTCTTTTCCAAATGATGGCGGATAGAGCTGCCAAAAAGGGTGCAAAACATGGACAGGGTGCAATAGAAATGCATGTGCCTTTATCCTTACAAGAAGGATAAGCTTACTAGAACAAAAATCATGGAGAAAGGTCACTGAAAGTAATCAGCAAATGAGCTACTTTTAACTAGAACTGCAATCAAACCGATATTTGAACAGTGGGGAACCATTCAGAAGTTAGTACAAGTGTTTTTACATCAAGGAGAATTAATACTTTATTCTATAGAATGAAACTAAATGCATCGATAACCAAATTCAGCAAAAATGGTAAATGCCTGTGTGGTGAGAATATTACTAATACTAATATACTTTTGACTGCCAGAGTGTAAAACCTTTCATGCCCCATTTTTCTGAAAACTCCCTCACCAGCATATTCAGTAATCTAAAACTGGCATTTGAAATTGTGAAAGGTCTTTGTCACAGTCCCATAGGACATTTGTTATAGTTACATTAACGTCAATGACTTGTTTTTGTTTGTTTGTTGTTGTGTGTGTGGGTTTGTTTTTGTTTTTTTGTTTTTTTTTAATTCCTGTTGCATTGCCAAGTTTCTTTTTCGATATTTTTTTTTAAAACAACACATCCACATCTTCCTTGTTTTCGGGGGGTGGGTGGGGTGGGGGTGGGGGTGGGGAGGAGCGTCTAATATCACTAAAAGTGAACAGACGTAAAAATGAAGTCAACAACAACAACACACACACACACACACACACACACACACACACACACACACACACACACCCCACACACTCACACACACACACACACACACACAACACAACACACACACACTCACTCACTGTGTGTGTGCTGTCATTTGCAAGTTACACTTGTAAAAAAAACCACACACACACACACACACACTCACTCTCTCACTGTGTGTGTGCATTTTGTGTGTGTGTGTGTGTGTTTTGGTGTGGTGTGTGTGTGTGTTGTGTGTGGGTTGTGTGTGTGTGTGTGTGTTTTACAAGTGTAACTAGCAAATAACAGCAGGCCTGGGTGTGATTGGTCTACTCTGTGTTTGTCTGTATTTATACATCTCATCTCATCTGCTCCCATAACCCACACCAGTGTCGAGTGGGCACTGCAGTGACCAACGTTGCACCTGTTGCTCCATTTGAGGCAGTTGTGGGAACATGCCTGGTTGTTGAGAAGCTCTTCCCGGTCCATTCAGTGATGTTGTTTGACCATTTCTAATTCAGCCTGCCTTACCTTCTCTTCCCCTGCACTGTTCCTTGCAGTGTGGTCTTTGAGAGCCCATCTGATCTAGTCACATGCCCATACCATCAGAGCTTCTTTTTCTTGTCTGTGGTCAGCAGGTCTTCATGGTGCTTTACTGGTTGGATGATGGTTTGTCAGACTTCTTCATTGATGTGGTTCATGTATGATATTCCAAGGAGTTTTTCTGAGGCAACTCATCTCCAAAGCCCGGATCCTCCTTTGTAAATTTGCATTAAGTGTCCAGGATTTGCATGCATACAGATAATTATGTTGAGATGACCAATGCAATGCAATAGCGTGATCTTGGTCTTGAGAGAGGGGTTTCAGTCTTTCGAGATAGTCTTGAGCTTCGCCATTGCTGCTACTGTAGAGAGTCCTGAACGGGAATTCTCTAGGTTGCCACTCCAATTCCTAGCTCCACCTGATTCAGCACCAGAAATGGAATCCTAGACATATTCCTATTGTCTTTAGTATCCCTAAAGATGATTAGCGCTGACCTACTAAATGGGCTGGGAGTGATAAAGGGGGGATAGGTAGAGGATAGAGGAAACATAGAAAAGAAATATACAAGGAGGAAAGTAAGTAGTAGTGAATATTACTTTACCTCAACTCACTCAGCAGTCACATTGAATAATACACAGTGAATGCAATGAACAACAACATTCATTCAATGGACTGCCCAGACCAAGCAAGTTGGGTTCACAACTATATTTCACTCAACACACTACTACTCAACTACAACCATCTACCAATTGTACTACAGATACAGTTCAAACACAAACTATTTTGTTACTTTTGCTCAGCTACTCCAAAACACAATGTCCAGTCCTCAAGACACAATCAATAGAATCAAATGTGATGTACCTCTTTTTACGCTAATCATAGATGTAAAATTAAATCCTAAATAGCAATAATTGTTAACTACTTCTAATCTCTTATTATCAAAGAACCATTTTTCACGTTTTCCTAAGTGCCCCCCTTTCCTAAATACCATAATCTTAGTTTTGTCTATGTTTACACTTAATTTCATATTATCACAACAAGTTTCTAAGACCTTTAATTGATTTTGTAAACCAGTAGGTGTAGTTGACATTAATGCTACGTCCATCAGCAAATAACAAGATAAACAACTCAAAAATATCTGGAAACAGTTGTGCACCATGCTTACCTTTTTCATTCATAACGTTTGCTAACTGATTAATGAACATAGAAAATAATGTTGGGCTTAGAACACATCCCTGTCTTACCCCCATGGGGTTTGAAACATATTAGTTAATTCAGAATTTGCTCGAATGCATGCTGATAATGACTTATACATAGCCCCAAGTGATGCAAAAAATTTACCCTTTACACCTTGCTGTTTGATATAACTTAATAACCTGTCATGTTCAACTGTGTCGAAGGCCTTTTTAAAATCTACAAAGGCAACATACATTTTTCTTCCTTTTTTAGTCATATAGTTCTGAATAGTGGCATACAAAGTACATATCTGATCAACTGTAGAATATGATTGACGAAAACCTGCCTGACATTCTGAGATTAGGTTATTACTTTCTAACCAGTCATACAATCGAACATTCAATATGGTAGTGTAACATTTAGATACTATACTTAAGAGAGAAACCCCTCTAATATTATCAACATTCTCAGGATCTCCTTTCTTATACAGAGGAATAATTATGGCTTTAGACCATTCTTGAGGGTATATGCCTTGGTCAAAAATTACATTAAATAGCTTTACCAGAAATACATTTACTTTTGGACCACCATTTTTTATCATTTCTGCAGAAATTTCATCAATGCCGCTTGCTTTGTTGTTTTTCAGTCTTCTAATAGCATGACTAACTTCTTCTTCTGTTATATTTTTATTTAACACGTGGTCTATTTCCTCAGATAAATCATTCACAATGTCACATTCATCAATACACTCATCATTATTACCCTGAAAGATGTTTTTAACGTGGTTAAACCAGTCAGATTGAGAGAGAGAGAGAGAGAGAGAGAGAGAGAGAGAGAGAGAGAGAGAGAGAGAGAGAGAGAGAGAGAGAGAGAGAGAAGATTGAACAGTTAGTCACAGTCTTGTTGTCTTTGTTGGCTTTCTTTTCACACACAGACACACATGTGTGTAACTATTGTCTGTTTTTTTGCCTTCTTGGTCAAATCTCCTTCCAGACAGGCTTTAAAAGATTACACGTCTCTCTTATATCTAAGTCAGACGTGCTGGGCCTGACTTGTCAGGAGCATAATGGCAGCGCAACGCATTTTCGATCATAAAGCAGACAACAGGCGCTGTCTGAGCATTCGACAATGATGACAACTAAGAAGAATCCCGCTCAAGGGAGTTAACATCAGCAGGGACTCTACCCCCCCACCCCCCCTCCTCCAGGTCGTTGGGATGAGACTGTTAAACTTAGGCCTAAGCTGAGGTGGCGTGTGCGAACGCACGTTACAGAGAGCTCTGGCTGGTGCAGGGCTTTGGGGCCTGCGTGGGCCTGTCTGTTGCCTGTCAGAATTGTTGTTTTTGCTGTTGTTGTTGTGCTGTTTTTAGGGTGGCTCCAGGAACTCAAGTAGGATGACTTACCTCCACAGTCCCTAAATCAGATAACTCCGTTGGGGCTCTATTAATCTACACACAAACAACAAAAACAACAACAACAACAAACCCCACACCCAGAAAGAACATCCTGCTTATAATGTTAAAATATGTTCCGCTTTTCAAAAGAGTAGAGGAACCAGTGGGATTGGATGACAACAATTGACAAAATCTAAAGGACACAGGGATTAGATGTGAAATGGCACTTGAGGGATTATTCCATTATCTTCTAAATAAAATAATTTCAGAAAAAGAGAAATGATATCAAGGGAGATAATAGTAATTATTTATACAGCAATCAACATAGTGATAACCTCTCATTCTCTCTCTCTCTCTCTCTCTCTCTCTCTCTCTCTCTCTCTCTCTCCTCCTTCTCTCCCTCTCTCTCTCTCTCTCCCCTCTCTCTCTCCTCTCTCTCTCTCTCCTCTCTCTCTCTCTCTCTCTCCTCCTTCTCCTCTCTCTCTCTCTCTCTTTTGTGTCAGGTTAATTAAGAATGGGAATTTTTTAAATCTCCCAGGTCAACTTCAAGAGCTGACATGCAGAAGATTAAAATATGGACGTCAAATATCCCATAAATCGTGTCTGCATTTGATGGGCTATGGAAACACCAAGCGTTTGCAGCATACATTTTCTGAAGATGGAATGCAGCTACCTTCATGGTGGCCAGAAACGATTGGAAACGCTAAATATCACCATCATTAGTGAACCCTAGACTTCAAGCAAAATAATGAAAAGCAGACGTACAGACATATAGTCAATTAACAACCTGGCTAGATAGACAGGTAGATGAAAGTAATACACATATTGATGAAAGTAATACACATAGTGATTAAAATAATACACACATACATTAAAGTATTTCACAGATATATGACAGTGAAACAATGTGCAACAAACACAATAACAAATACAGCTATCCCTAAAAATGCTGTCAAGAACTATAAAAGAAGGAACACATTATTTCAACCTTTTTCTCAAGTTCCTCCACTACCATCTCGACCATAGCCACATATCACAATAAAAGAAAAAATGTGCAGCACGTGCATTGTGTTGATTGTCCTAGAACACTAAGCACACCCATGACTCTACAGATGTCTGAGCACAGTTCAGGAAACTTTGAGAGCTGGGTGTGTGGTCCACTGTCAGTTTGTGGATGAATGTCTCTGGGAAGATATGGAAAAGGTAATTCTTTGTTTCCTTGTGTTTGTCTGTCATGTGTGTAAGTATTTTCTTCATGGGTCTATGTTTTTTTTATATTCCTTTATGACGTACTGAATGTCACATTATGTCTTATAGTTATTTATTTATTTATTTATTTATTTATTTATTTACTTGTTCATTTATTTTTTTATTTTTTTATTTTCTCAATGTCTCTGTTTTGTAGTCATTTTAGATGCCCTGAGCTTTACAGTCTGTTTATTGATTGATTGACTGATTGATTGAATGATTGATTTGTACCACTTCAAGTCGGTGTAGATTTCTCTCCATGAAACGGGGGCTGCTCTCCGAAGTTGCCACAAAAGCAGCATCACTTTTCTTTATCCTGTCTGGAAATGTACTTGTTTTCCTATCAGAGAGGCTTTTTTCTACATACTTTTGCCAGGGACAACTCTCTCCTTGCTGTTGTTTCTCTTTTACATGTGGTGAAAAATTATGTGTAACACAGGGGACCTGGGTTCATTGTCTCATCTGAAAGATTAGCACCCTGACCGCCACTCATGGTATAATGGATGGGGGAAAAGTTCGAGGCACAAACGGGATTGAACTAGTAAAGGTTACCCTTAGACCACCAGCCATGTGTGTGTGTGTGTGGCGTGTGGGTGTGTGTGTGTGTGGTGTGTGTGTGGTGTGTGTGTGTGTGTGTGTGTGTGTGTGTGTGTGTGAGTGTGTGCGTGCGTGCGTGCGTGCGTGCGTGTGTGTAAGTGTGTGTGTGTGTGTGTTGTGTATGTGTGAGTTAGTGTTAGGGGAAAGAAGATGAAAAGGGAATACTAAACATTCCCCTTTTTTCTATATTTAAAATATGTCAAGCTATGTAAGCAAACCTTCAAAGAAAACTACTTTACAGTACGTTTTTAGTAGTAATTAAAAGGAACTTCTCTCTCTCTCTTCTCCCCTCTCTCCTCTCTCTCTCTCTCACGCTCTCTCTCTCTCTCCTCCTCTCTCTCCTCTCTCTCTCTTCTCTCTCTCTCTCTCTTTTCTCACTCTTCTCTGTATATAAGTGTGTGTGTGTGTGTGCGCGCGCACGCATGTGTGTGTATTGAAAAACATAAATGCATGGCTATGGGTGCTTGCATTTTGTGCAAACAAACAAATTGGAATGCAGATTCCCATCTAAACATTGCTACATTCATAATATATGTATACAGACTTTAAATCACAATAAATTAAAAGGTTGTCTATGTATTTGTACACTAAAAGTTGTCCTATCCAGTTTAATTAAAATATTTTTAGGTCATGACCTATCCTTGATGCTGCAGATGACTTCATTTCTCCAACATGACCCAGGGCAATCCAGCAAAGCCAACATCAAGACAGAGGACTCTTCAGCACAGACCAACACAGCTGTCAACACAGATGCTGTGACTGAACATGAACATGAACATGCCCAAGACCTGCCTCAGACAAGTGGATTCCCAGAACAGACAACTGGAAATTGTCAGAACATTCAGTGCAAGCAGGAAACCACTGGGAACTGGAACACTAGAGTTGGAAATAGTGGAAATGTTGAACTTGCCTGTACTTGTATCTACAAGGACACTGCAGATATTCATGATACAAAAGAAGGCATGACTGTTGCTGCTAAATATGGGATCCTTGGTACAGCTGTTTGTTTCCCAGGTGAAGTCATACCGATCGAGGACACGTGTGAATTCACTGTAGGTGTTCACAAGTCCCTGTTTTCAAGGGGTGTTATAGATGGCCTTTGCATTGAAGAGTTGAACAATAATATAGTCAGATTTGTACAGAGCGCAAAAAATGAGGAAGACATATCCACATACATTAAACCTGATTATGGTCAGATCACAAACGATGACTGTGACACACCTTGTGTACTCCCTCAAGACACAAAATACACATGCGTAAAGTGTGGTGAAAGTTCTATATGTACCTTTTCTGTTAAACAGCATATTTTATCTCCTGAAGAATTTAAGCCATACCTCTGTGAAAAGTGTACAACAGCCAGTCAGATATCAGACAGTACAACGCAAGTAAACCTGGAAATTAATCCTGACATAGGAGAAGGCACTGAACAAAACACTGCTGTCAACCTGGTGGACAAGGATAACTTTATGCTTGATGATTTGGGTGATGATAATGATGCTGACTGTGACACAACTCTGAGGAAACAGACTGCTTCAGAAGGAGTCGTGAATGTTTGTTTAAAGAAAAAGTCTCATCTGTGTGAAAACTGTGGAAAACTATTTTATGCTAAAAGCAACCTAGAAAAGCACATGCGTGTCCACACAGGAAAAAGGCCATACACGTGTTCACGGTTTGTAAAAACATATAAATACAACAGAAACTTTAGAGTACATATGCAAATCCACACAGGAGACAGACCACACAAATGCACATATTGTGATATGATGTTTACCCAAAAAAGCAGTTTAAATAACCACCTTCGAACCCACACAGAACAAAGACCATACAAATGTTCACAGTGTGGAAAGACATACAAGTATCACAGAAGCTTGAAAAGACACATGCCAGCACATACAGGAGAAATACCATACAAATGCACATACTGTCATGAAACGTTTACAACCAAACATAACTTAAAAGAGCATATGAAAACCCACACAGGAGAAAAACTACACAGCTGTGCATATTGTAATAAGACTTTTACTTCAAGAAACAATTTAACAAACCACATTCGAACGCATACAGGAGAAAAGCCATACACGTGCACGTATTGTGATATGACTTTTACCCAGAAAAGCAATTTAACTGTCCACATTAGAACCCACTCAGGAGAAAAGCCACACAAGTGCATGTATTGTGATAAGACTTTTACCTTGAAACAAACCTTAACAAACCACATTCGAACCCACACAGGGGAAAAACCACACAAGTGTACATATTGTGATATGACTTTTGCCGAGAAAAGTACTTTAACTGGTCACATCAGAACCCACACAGGAGAAAAGCCATACAAGTGCACATATTGTAATATGACTTTTACACAGAAAAGTATTTTAACTAATCACATCAGAACCCACACAGGAGAGAAGCCATACAAGTGCACATATTGTGATATGACTTTTACCCGGAAAACTCATTTAAATGGTCACATTAGAACACACACAGGAGAAAAGCCACACAAGTGCACATATTGTGATATGACTTTTACCCAGAAAAGTAGTTTAACCAATCACATCAGAACCCACACAGGAGAAAGGCCACACAAGTGCACATATTGTGATATGACTTTTACACAGAAAAGTACTTTAACTAATCACATCAGAACCCACACAGGAGAAAAGCCACACAAGTGTACATATTGTGATATGACTTTTACCCACAAAAGTCATCTAACTGTTCACATCAGAACCCACACAGGAGAAAAGCCACACACTTGTACATTCTGCAGAAAGAAGTTCGTCCAAAAAAGAAATTTAAGAGCACACACACTACTCCACACAAAACACTGACTACAGTTATAACCACTCTATGGACAAGGATCTGCCCTCAAATCCCATGAGTCCAACACAGGATAGTCCAAGCAGACAGTGGCCATAGTGCAGAGTGGAGCTTTGATTTCAGTCAGACACATTCCTGACTACACTGGACAAAAGTAACCCAAGTTATACACAGCTAAAGAACGCACCTAGAAATCAGCTCACAGTACAACCTTGTACACAACACAGGTGATGTCCATCTTGAAACAAGAACACAATATAAATCAAGATAGCCAGTTTTCATCTGTATGGATTTCCGTGATCCCTGGTCATGCCCACAAGAGAAACTCTATGAATGGTAAGTGAAACCAGATGAGGAAGACACTTTGTCTACTGAACATTTATATGTATCCTTATGTTTTATTGTGCATTTTATGGTGAGTTTTGTTATTTCCCCAAGTATACTGTTCTTAAACTGATAATGACAAGTTATTAAAATGGACAAAGTTGAAGTTTCCAGGCCCATTTTCCCGATATATTTACCTTCATGTTCTGTGATGGTGTGTTATTTTTAATCTTTATATTTAAACATGTCTGGAGCTTCCCGAATGTAAATAATGTGCAGTTGACTTTGTCACAATCATTATAAGGAAACTACTTAATTTTTTTAACATTCAGTTTCATAATGTCTTAGAGTAATTTTTAAAGATGCTTCACCTTCAACACATGTCAGTGAATTACTGGTCTGAAAAACGGCACATCACTTTTTGTACTATAATCGGAAAGCTCCAGTTTATGTTTGTATCCTTTCATTGAAACTGACATATCTGGACAGCAATGTTGAAATGCATCTTTTTCAAAAAATAGTTCCTTGATGTTTCATTTCGTTAATCTCATACAACATGGAACAGATTGCAAACATCAAATCAAGGTTGGAATTTCAACAATGCCATGTTAACAATATTTCTTTTTTTTAAAAGGTTTTCCAGAAGTTATTCTCTCTAGCAATAGTAACCTACTTTAACTTTGGTTTATGGAGCCTTCAAAACGTTTTATTGCATTTGGATAATGCTTTTTTAAAAGTTTGGTACATGGTTTATTACGATGCCTGAGAAGTAAGTTGAATCCCCTGTTGTAATTTTGTACATTAACTTTTGATTATACTTGGTCAAGCTTTAAAAAATAAGGTTAAACTTTAGGAGCTTTCTTTATATAAATCCAAATGTACATATAGTTCTCTTTCCACTGGATTTTCTTGATGTGTACAACGTTTTCTCATAAATATTTTATTTCTGTTTTTCAAATAAAAGGTATTTTATTAAAACGTTTTGTTTGTGATGTGACAGTGCAAATGCGTAATTTATAATGGTGTAAAGATCCATCACCTATAGGTGTTATTGCAGCCATGGACGAGAAAGAAACAGTAGAGAGAGATGATCACGCGAGTTAACACACACACACACACACACACACACACACACACACACACACCACACAACACAAAACACACACACACACACACACACACACACACACACAGCAGAGAGAGATGATCCGCGATCAGTGAACAAACACACATACACACACACACACACACACACACACAACCACAAAACCCACACACAAAAACACGCACACAGTACAGAGAGATGATCACGCGATTTTTGAACAAACAAAACACACACCACACACACACACAAAAACCACAGTAGAGAGAATTGATCACGCGAGTGAACAAACACACACACACACACACACACAACACACACAACACACAAAAACACACACAGTAGAGAGAGATGATCACGCAAAACGAACAAACAAACAAACACACACACACACACACACACACACACACACACACACACACC
Organism: Rapana venosa; assembly: GCA_028751875.1. NCBI lineage: Eukaryota > Metazoa > Mollusca > Gastropoda > Neogastropoda > Muricidae > Rapana > Rapana venosa. The sequence goes on from CM054154.1 coordinate 43,530,277, forward strand.
AAAACAAAACACACACAGTGGGAGGAGATGATCACGCGAGTGAACAAACAAACACACACACACACACACACACACAACCACAGTTAGAGAGAGGATGATCACGCGAGAAAACAAAACAAAACACACACACAAAAAACACCCCAGTAGAGAGAAATGATCACGCGAGTGAACAAACCCCAAACCCCACAAAACCACACACACACACACCCCCACACACACCACACAAACACACAAAAACCCCACCCATAGAGAGATGATCACGCGAGCGAACAAACACCACACCCCACACACACACACACGACACACAAAACACCACAGTAGAGAGAAATGATCACGCGAGTGAACAAACACACACACACACACACAACACACACACACAAAAACCACGTAGAGAGAGATGATCACGCGAACGAACAAACAAACAAACACACACCACAACACCACAAAACACAACACACACAAAAAACACACACAGTAGTAGAGAGATGATCACGCGATTTTTAAAGTGAAACACACAAAACCCCACACCCCACACCACAAAACCCCACAAGTAGAGAGAAATGATTCACGCGATGTGAAACAAACACACACACCACACACACACACACACACACAACCCCACACCACACACACACACAAAAAAAAAAACCCCACGTAGGGGAGAGATGATCACGCGGGAACCAAAAAACACACAACAAACACCAACCCACAACACCCAACACACACACAAAACACACACAGTAGAGAGAGATGATCACGTGAGCGAACAAACACACACACACACACACACAAAACACACACAGTAGAGAGAAATGATCACGCGAGTTTTGAAAAAAACCACACACACACAACCACAAAACACACAAAACAACACCAAAAAGAGAGGATGATCACGCGAAGCGAACAAAACACACACACAAAACACACACACAACACACAACCCCGCACCACAAAACACAACAGAAAAGAGAAAGATCACGCGAGTGAAAAAAACACACACAACACACACACACACACACCACACACACACACACACACACACAAAACACACACAGTAGAGAGAGATGTTTCCACGCGAACCTGAAACAACAAACAAACGAACACCACACCCCCAACACACACAACACACACACACACACAAAACAACAAAAGGGTAGAGGAGATGATCACGCGATGTGGAACACACAAACACACACACACAAAACACACACAGTAGAGAGAAATGATCACGCGAGTTGAAACAAACACACACACACACACACACACCCCAAAACACACACACCCCACACACACACACACACACAAAAACACACCAACCATGAGAGAGATGATCACGCGAGCGAACAAACACAACACACAAACAAAACACACACACACAAAACACACAGTAGAGGAGAGATGATCACGCAAGCGAACAAACCACACACACAAACACACAAATAACAATACCACCCCCCCCCCCCCCACACACACACACACTCACTCACACACACAGTCCTTCGGAAGAGACCATAAATCAAGGCCCCTGTTCGAACACATTTAGAACATCTTGCGCACACATTAAATCCTGTTCCGCTTTTCGAGAGGTTAGGCCATTGTGAGCTGGTGGAAACAGATGACAAAATTTACAAAACCGCTTTACACACGGGGACTGGTTTTTAAAAAAACACTGAGTGCTTTTCCTTTTTACCCGGGATTTTAAAATATTAACTATAAAAAGTTAAAAACAAAAAACACACACAATCGCCAACGCACGCACGCATGAACGATTCAGGATGTAAGGTTTTATTCCTTTCACCCCTTTTGGGGTATGGAGGATTACAAACAACTTGAACAAGAGAATAAACCTAACAGCAATCCACCTAAGAAAATAATATGAATAGTAACAGGAACTGAAAATCAAGAGTTCATCGCAAAATGACAAGAAAACAGTATTAAAGATGCATGCGCAAGGTGGTCTAGAGGTAGCCCACCTGCCTAGACTGAGAGAAGCTCAGGTTAAATGGGTGAGGCGGTGTGATCTCCATTTGTGCCTGAAACTGGTACCCCATCATCTAGACTGTGAGTGGTGGTCTGAGTGCAAGTCTTTTGGATGAGATGATAAACCAAGAACCTGTATGCAACATGCATTTAGCAATGTTAAAAGAATCATCAGCATTGCGATTTCCCTCACAAAATTTTGGAAAAAGATAATTGATAGAGAAATAAATCACATGCAGACAGGAAATAAGGGTGGTTTTGCTCTTGTGACCACGGGGATATCCCACGGAGGGGCAGCCAAAAATTTCCACACAGAAAGTTGATCATGACTTGAAGTGGTAATACCAGTATGTGTGTTAGAACAAACACACACACACACACACCACACACACACCACACCACACACACACACACACACAACACACACACAAACTGTGTTTTAAAAGTTACACCATATCTCTGTTAATCCTTTTTGTATTTTTTTTTAAAAATGGAAAAGTTTGCTAATGGTTATATACCAATGAATGATGTCGATTTGGGTGTGTTGATGTGGGTTTTTGTCTTGTGTTTGTGTTGTGGTGTGTTGTATGTGTAAACCCCAGGGTGCACTCAATGCATAGCCCCCTATATAAATGCATAGGCCATATGCGTGCCACCACACAACACACACACACACACACACACACGCACAACACAACACATGCCACATACAAAAAAACCTTTGAACAGTCTTAGGTTCAATTCACCCCAACACACACACTCTCTGTGTCTGTGTGTGTGTGTCTCTCTCTCTTTCTGTCTGTATCTCTCTTATATATCCCTAAGGGTGGGGACTGGATGTAAAAAAACACATGGGTGCTTATTCATTATCCTCGGAATAAAAAACAATTGTCATTGTCACAAACACACAGAGGAATACATACAGACAGATGACAGGCACTATAGCTCAGTGGTTAATATCATTCAACTTTAATTATTTGGGTCCATTAAGTCATCCGGTTTAAGCCTCATTGGTGTCTGGTTAATTATGGGTGGGGATTTTTTAAAAATCTTTCATGTCAATTTCAAGAGCTGATATGCAGAAGATCAAAATATGCATGTTAAAGATCCCATAACTCATGTTGGCATTTGATAGGCTATGGAAACATCAAGTGTATGCAGGATATCTTTTACGAAGTTGAAATGTGACTACCTTCATTGTGGGCAAAATCGATTGCCTATGCTGAATCTCACCACCATTGGTGAACCCTAAAATTTTAGCAAAATAATGAAAAGCCGAAAAAATAGACAAAGAGATAGTGAGTTAAGAGTTGGCTAGACAGACAGATAATTAAAGTAATACACAATTTGATGAAAGTAACACACAGATAGATAACAGTAATGCACAGATATATAACAGTAATATACAGATAGATAATAAATAAAACAATGGGAAAAAACACAATGACATATACAGCTCTCCATAAAATGCTGTCAAGAGCTATAAAAGAAGGAACAACTTTTTCTCAAGTTCCATCAGTACCACCTCGACCACAGCCACAGTTCACAATAAACAGAAAATCGTGCAGCACGTGCATTGTGTTCATTGTCCTACAACACGGTGCACACCCATGGCTCTACAGATGTCTGAGCACAGTTCAGGATACTTTGAGAGCTGGGTGTGTGATCCACTGTCAGTTTATGGATGAATGTCATTGGGAAGATATGGAAAAGGTAAATCTTTGTTTTTTTGTGTTTGTCTGTTATGTGTGCAAGTATTTTCTTCCTTTCTATGTTTTCTAGTCATGTATGATGCCCTGAACTTTACAGTCTATTTATATACTTATTTATTTATTCATTTATACTACTTTAAGTCATGGCATATTTCTCTGCATAAAATTCGGGCTTCTTTTCCTGAGGAGAGATCGTTACCACAAGAACAGTGCCACAATTTTTTTCCTGTCTGCATCTGTATTTGTTTCAGTTATGAGAGGGGCTTTTTTACAGAACTTTTCCAAGGTCAGCTATCTTGTTGCCAAGTTGATTTTTTACATGTATTCAATAATTATGGGTAGCAACGGGACCACGATTTATCATCTCATCTGAAAACTAGCACCCTGACCACCACTTAGGGTTTAATGATGGCGGAAAAGTTGTTGGTCAAAACGGGATTCAAAACCACGGCACACTTCCAGCCCTGACTTTTCCGTTTCTAGGAGGTTCCTAACCTCTGACCACGGATCCTATGTGTGTGTGTGTGTGGGGGTGGGGGGTATGTGTGAGTGTGTATGTTTTGTGTGTTTGTGGTGGTTTTAGATGAAAGAAAATGAAAAAGGAATATAACATTTCCTCTGTTTTTGTATATAAAATAACCAGCTTTGTCAAGGAAAACCTTTTACATGTCATTGATCATCTGCAATAAAAGAAATTGCCTTGATTGATGGTCCCGTTGCTTGGGTTAAATGTGACCTTACATTTGGTTTATCAACACTTTGTGCCTGTGGGAGTTTGTGTCAAAGCCTTTGGGTCGAGGTTCACGAAGGATGGGGCGGTTGGAGGGGACGTTGTAATTGTTGCAACATTCGGTGGGAAATTACCAGTCTGGTTCCGAGTCTGAGCTATGTGGTTGTTGTAGGGGGATTATAGGTGGTGTACTATGTGTGTTAGCTCAGAACAGGCCCACTGACACACCAAAGTGGACCAAGCGCGTGCGGGCCCCTCTGGCTGGTGGCCTACGATGGGCTGATGTGATGAGTCTCTGTGGACTCCCGACACCGGATGAGAATAGAAATCTGGGGTATGGCGGGCGGGGGACATTTGGGAAAGGCGGTTGGGGGGGAAAAGCAGGAAGGGTGAGGTACGAAGATGAGGCAGCACAGAAATTTAATAAATAAAAAATCCAAGAAGATCACATATTTGCAGCTAGCCTAAGTGCTTTAGCATTGTATAAAAAGTTTTGGGGGAGGAGTAGAAAGAACCTCAATCTGTTATTACCACTCGGGCATTCCCTGGGGAAATTGAAATACCATGACAGTAATAAAAATAAACACACTCTGTCACCTGATAGTTTTTTATTTATTTTATTTATTCATTCATTTATTTTTTGTATCGAGGATTATGCATTAAGCATTTAATGTGCTTGTTTACACCCTGTGGGTATGCGGTTTTTAAAATTCTGTCATAAATTCCAAGCGGGGACACATGGGTATACTTCTTCAAAAAGCGGAACAGATTTCACCTGTGCGCAAGACGTTTCGCGTGGCGGGTTTGCACAACGGTGCCTCGGTTTATGGTTCATCTTAAGGACTTTTGGAGAAAGTGGAGTCTGCACTAATGTTTAAATCCAAAGGAAAATATCCTCTTGAACGGTATCGACCCCGGGTCATCAGATTGCAAGCAGAAAATTCTAACCACTAAGCTATCCCTGCCGTAAAATGTAGACACACATATAACCCGTTGTTCGGGATGTTGCAGTGACTTCCCGTTCTCCAACATGGCCCAGGGCAACCCAGCAAAGCCAACATCAAGACAGAGGATCTCAGCACAAGAAAAAACGCAGCTGTCAACGAGTGCTGTGACTGAAACATGAAATGCTCAAGGACCTGCCTCAAAAAGGTATTTCCAAAAACGTCAACTGGAAACTATTAGAACTTTCAAATGCAAGCAAGGAACCACTGGGTACGGGAACACTACAGCTGGCAATAGTGGACAAGTTGATCTTGCTGTACTTGTAACTTAAGGACATGCGATATTCCAATGGCACAAAGAGTGTTACTGTCGCTGTAAATAGGGATCTTGGTACAGCTGTTTCTTTCCCAAATGATTTCAAACTGATCAAGGACGTGTGAATTATGTAGGTGTTCACAAGTTGTTTCCAAGGAGTGTTACCGATAGGTTTGCATCAAAGAGTTAAGAATTAAAATGGGAGAGTTTTACACAACACACATAATAATGAGGAAGACATATTCAACATGTAAATACTTGATTATGTAAAACCCCATAAAATGACCCGTGAAACACTTGAAAAAAATACAGAGAAAATGCACTAACTCAAAAGAAAAAATACACATGTGTAAAGTGTGGTGAGGAAATTTTATCTGTCAAATTTCTGTTAAACAGCTACTTTTGCTCTGAAAGTAATTAAAGCCCCCCCCCCCCCTCTGTGAAAAGATTCCTGACAGTGGAGAAAGGCAAAGAACAAACACTGCTGCAACCTGGTGGACAATGATAACTTTATGCCTAATGATTTGGGTGATGATAATGATGCATTCTGTGACACAACTCAGAGTACACAGACTGCTTCAGAAGGTGGCATGATTGTTTGTACAAAGAAAAAATCCCATCTGTGTGAAAAGTGGGGAAAAATATGTTATGATAAAAGCAACCTAGAAAAGAACATGCAAGTCCACACAGAAGAGAGGCCTTACAAGTGTTCACAGTGTGAAAAGAATTCAAATAACAACAGAAACTTTAAGAGTACATATGCAAATCCACACAGAAGACAGACCATACAAATGCACATACTGTGATATGAGGTTTACCAAGAAATCTAACTTGATTAGTCACCTTCGAACCCACACAGGGGAAAGACCACACGAATGTCCACAGTGTGGAAAGACATACAAGCATAATGCACATTTAAAAAGGCACTTGCGAGCACATTCAGGAGAACGACCATACAAATGCACATACTGTCATAAAACCTTTAGAACTAAACAAAACTTGACAAGGCACATCAGAACTCACACAGGAGAAAAGCAATACAAGTGCACATATTGTCATATGACTTGTACCAAGAAAAGTAATTTAGCTGTCCACATTAGAACCCACACAGGAGAAAAGCCATACGGGTGTACATATTGTCATCTAACTTTTACCCATAAAAATAGTCTAACTGGTCATATTAGAACCCACACAGGAGAAAAGCCACACAAGTGTATCTATTGTGATATGACTTTTGCCTGGAAAAACAATTTAGTAAACCACATTCGAACCCACACAGGAGAAAAACCATACAAGTGTACATATTGTGATAAGACTTTTACACAGAAAAGTAATCTAACTCGTCACAGCAGAACCCACACAGGAAAAAAAGCCACAGGCTTGTACATTCTGCAGAAAGAAGTTCAACCGAAAAGGAAATTTAAGAGCACACACACACTACTCCACACAAAACACTGACCACAGTAATGTCCACACCAAGGACAAGGATCTGCCCCCAAATCCCATGAATCAGACACAGGCTAGTCCAAGCAGACAGTAGTCATAGTGCAGAGTGGAACCGTCAGTTCAGTCAGACACATTCACAACTACACAGGACAAAAGTAACCCCAGTTATTCACAGCTAAAGAAAAGCACTAGAAATAGCTCACAGTCCATCACATGACGACCCTTTTACCAGACATGTGACGTCCATTTGAAACAAGAACACGATATAACCAAGAGAGCCAGTTTTACCTGTATGGATTTCCGTGATCCCTGGTCATGCATACATGAGAAACTCTGTGAAATGGTAAGTTAAACCAGATGAGTAGGACACTTTGTGTACTGATTATTTGTATGTGTCTATGTGTTTCATTGTTTTAACGGGTTTTTTTTTATTCTCCTCAACATACTGCTTTTAAACTGATAATGACAAGTAATTTAAATGGATGAAGTTGGTTTTTCCAGGTACATTTACTCAATTAATTACCTTGACGTTATGTGATGGAATGTTATTTTTAATCTTCATTTTTAACATAACTTGAGGTTTCCTGACTGTGACTGGTGTGCAGTTGTATTTGTCACAATCATTATTAGAAAACTACTCAAGTTTTTTAACAGGCAGCTCAGAATGTCTCAGGATATAACTATGAAAGATATTTTACCTGTTACAGGTGTCAGTGAATAACCTGGTCTAAAAACATGCACCACACATTCTGTACTATAATTGAAAAGCTTCAGAAATGTTGGTATCCTTCCATTGAAACTGATATATCTGGACAGCAATGTCCAAGTGCATCTGTTCATAAACTATTCCATCTGCTGTCTCTAAGTCATACAACCTGGAACAGATGCAAACATCAAAATCAAGGTTTTTATTTTATAATGCCATGTAAACAGTGTTTCTTTTTTTTAAAGTTTTCTTCAGAAGCTGATTCTCTGTAGCAATAGTGAGCCACATTCTTCATTACTTGCTACAAAGGTTTTAAAACGTGTATAGCATTTAGAATCATGTTTGTGACACATTTTTTACATGGATAATAATGATGTCTGAGAAATGAGTAAAATGTCTTTCATTCTTTTTGTACTTAAACAGTTGATTACCATTTAACCAAGCTTAAAAACTAATGCTAGATTTTATAAGCCATGTGTGTTTAAACCCAATGTAATAAATTCTCTTTTCACTGGAATTTGTGATGTGTACAATGTTTTTTCTTACTATTTTAATACTGTTTTTCAAATAAAAATGTATTTTATCAAAAACGCATTTCGTTTTTTGATGAGACTGTACAAAGGTATGATTTGCAATGGTATGAAGATCTGAATACCCACAGGTTTGACTGCAACCTTTTATCAAATTATTTTTTATACCACTTTGAGTCATGGAAGATTTCTCTGGTGAAATTCGGGGCTGCTCTTCCCTGGGAGAGCGCGTCGCCACAAGAGCAGCGCCACACTGTTATGTTTCTTTTCCTATCTTCCGCTTTATTTGTTTCCCTATCAGAGTGGCTCTTTTCTGCAGAATTCTGTCAGGGGCAACTCTCTTGTTTCAGTTGGTTCTTTTAGTGCCTTGGGAGACAAAGAAACAATAGTGAGCGATTATCTGGAAGTAGGGGTTGATAATGCTGAAAACAACACACTATACACACACTTTCAATAGTTAAATTATTCAAGATTTAATCCCTTTTCCTCTTTTGGGGGTATGAGGGATCCACAATCATATCAACAGGAGAATAAACCTAAGGGCAATACACCTCGAAAATAATATCAATACTAACAACTACAATACACTTTTTTTTTGAAGTTCGGAGTGCACAGAACTTGTCAATACTGACTTGTGGTGCTAATTTTGAACTAGTCATCACTCACTCACTCACTCATCCCTTGGTCGGGACAACCGTTGGGGTACCCGCATGGACGCTGCAAGTGGACTGCCAAATGGTTCTGTCCTGGGCTGTTTTCAGGAGGCTTGGTACAGTGAGGCCGGTCCACTCCTTGATGTTGGACATCCAGCTTTTGCGTGGTCGTCCCTGCCTCCTTGCTCCTTCCACCATTCCCTGCAGGACTGTCTTTGACAGGCTGTTATGCCTTGTTGTGTGGCCAAACCACTTCAGTTTCCTCCGTTTGACTGTATCTAGCAATGGTTCTTGTTTGCCAGCCAGTGCCTCGATCTGCTGCCAGACGTAGTCATTGGTTTTGCGGTCTCTGTAGGTGATGTTCAGGATCCGCCTGAGCACTTCATCTCAAAGGCTTGAATGCGACGTTCTAAATCGCAGTAAGTGTCCATGCTTCACAGCTGTACAAGGCAATGGATGTGACGAGTGCCTTGTAGAGTCTGACCTTAGTGTGGGTTCTGATGTTGTGGTTTCTCCACACTTTCGCCAGCTTAGTCATGGAGGAGAGTGCCACAGCAAGTCTGATCTTCACCTCTTGTGTGCTCGTGCCTTCTTTGGTGATGACTGCTCCAAGGTACTTGAAAGTTTCCACCTCCTCTAGTGTCTCGCCACTCATCTTGATGCTGGTGGGAGTGGTCGGTGTGGTACTGTTCACTAGGATCTTGCTCTTTTCTGTGCTGATCTCCATACCGTGGGCATTGGCTGATGTTTCCAGTCTGGTGGTTAGATCCTGGAGTTCTTCTTCACTGCAGCCCATGAGATCAATATCGTCTGCGAATCGAAGATTGCAGACTGGCCTTCCTCCTATTGTGATTGTGGTCTTGAAGCCAAGGAGACGCCTCCTGCATGATGTTCTCCAGGAACACGTTGAAAAGAACGGGGGATAGCGGGCAGCCTTGTCGAACTCCAACTGAAGTCCGGAAGAACTCCCCGATTTCTCCACCCATGAGGACTGCACTGTGGGAGCTGTCATACAGCGCCTGGATGACTTGAATCAGGTCCTCGTCGAAGCTATAGTCTCTCATGACTTGCCACAGAGCTTCTTGCCACACTCGATCGAAGGCCTTCTTGAAGTCAATGAAGTTGTCGTAGAGCTGTAGCTGATGTTGGAGATGCTTCTCTATGAGCATTCTGATGTTGAAGATCTGTTCGACAGTGCTTCGACCTGGTCTGAATCCTGCCTGTTCTTCTGATAGGATTTCTTCTGCTTGTGGTTTCAGTCTGTTCAAGGCAATGCGTAGCATAACTTTGCTTGGATGGCTTATCAGACTGATTGTTCTGTAATTTTGGCACTTCTTCAGGTCTCCCTTCTTTGGAAGTGGAACTATGATGGATTGGGTCCACTGTTCAGGCCACTCTTTGCTGGTCCAGATGCGTTGGCAGATGATTGTTAATGCCTTGATCATCTCTGGGCCTCCGTTCTTGATGAGCTCAGCCGGGATGTTGTCAATCCCTGGTGACTTGCCTCCTTTCAGGGATCTTACTGCTTCTTCTACCTCTACCTCCAGCACCTGTGTGCTTTCAGGATCTGATGGTCTGGGATCTTGCTCGTGAAGTTTGTTCGGATCAGCCTTCAGCTTGTAGTTGTACAGGTCTCTGCAATACTCTGTCCATCTCTTCATGATAGTTGCGCTCTCTGTAAGGACTGACCCCTCTTTGTCTTCAATAACTGAGGTCTTTGGCTGCTGGGACTTGGTTAGTATCTTGATGGTCTGGTACGCCTCTTTACTGTCTCCTTTCGCCATTGCCTTCTCAACCTTGGAGCATTGTTCTGACACCCAGTTCCCCATGGCCTCAGTCATCTTCTTCTTGATTGATCTGTTGACTGTTCTATACTCTTCGGCCGTTTCTGGGTTTTTGTTCTTCACTGGCTTTAGCTCCCTACGTTGGTCGCACAGGTCCAGGATATCGTTGGTAACCCACGGTTGGTTCTTTTCCTCTCTTTCCCAAGGATCTCCAGCGCTGTCTCCTGAATGGTCTTGCTGAAGGTCTCAGTGAGGTTGTTGATGTCATCTTGGAGGAAATTCAATGCTGCAAATCTGCCCCCTATCTCAGCTTTAAAGATTTCAGCGACTTCGGGGTCCTTCAGCTTTTCCATGTTGAACCGCAAACGGGGATTTCTCTTCTGGTTCTTGGTCTTCAGCTTGATCTGTAGGGTCATGAGTACCATGTCGTGGTCACTACCAATATCAGCGCCAGGGAAACTTCTTGTCTGGGCTTTGTTGATGCTTGACTTAAATCGTTTAGGGGCCAAGATGTAGTCAATCTGGTTATGTGTCTTTCCATTTGGTGAGTGCCACGTCGTTCTTCTTGATGTCTTGTGGGGGTTTTATAAGGTGTTGGCGACATTTAAAGTTTTTTGGGAGTTTTGCTTGCAAATTCCAAAATTTGGGTTGCCTGTCTAAAAATTTTGTTTTTTTTTGTGTTGTTTGTTTTTTTTTTTTGTTTTTAGGGGGCTCCAGGAACTCAATTTGGGATGACTTGCCCCCAAACAAAAAAACCCCGCGGGGGATCTATTAATTCAAAAACGAACAACAACAACAAAACAACAACCCCAAAACAAAAACAAAAAACCCCAAAACCCGCAACGACAAAAAATTCCCCAAACACACACAAAAAACCCTTTTCCGGTAATGTTAAAAAAAATTTTCCCGCTTTTTCAAAAAGAGTAGAGGAACCATGGGTTTGGGTTTGGAAAAAAAAAATTTCACACAATCTCAAACCACGGGTTATTAAAAGGTGAAATGGAAACCTAGAAATTTATTCCATTACCCTTTTAAAATAAAAAAAAATTTAAAGGGAAAAAAAAAAAAAGCTCAAGGGAGAAAATTAGTAATTTTTTTTGTACTCAATAAACCCAAAACGAAATCCTCCCTTTCCTTAAACTCTCCTCTCTCCCCTCTCCCCCTTCTTTCCTCTCTCTCTCTCTTCAGGCCTCTCTCTCTTCCCCCCCTCTCCACACACACGCACACACACACAGGAAAACACGCGCACACACCCCCCGCACACCCCCGCGCACCAACACACCGCACACACACAAACACCACCACACGCCCCACACAAAACAAACGAAATACCCACCCACATCCCCCGCGTGTGCACGGGGCGCAAGTTGTTAATTTTTCTGTAATCCGGGAAATGACCAGGACCCAGAGTGGCCCCATTTGGAAAGGGGTGTTTGGGCCCAAAACCCCAGAGGTCCTTGGATCAAAAACCACCCCTTTGCTAAACTTTTTTTTCCTTTTTTTTTTTTAACTTAAGACCTTTACAACCCAAAATTTTTTTAATGGAGGGGGTGATATTATTATTTTTAAAAAAATTTTTTATTTTTAATTTTATTATTACACAAATTTTTATGTGTGAATTTCCCCCTTGGGAAAATACTTCATCATCTAAATTAACAGAAAAAAAATCCACGGGTTTTTTTTCCCCGGGAATTAACATCTTGGGGGTTTGTTCCACTCCCCCCCAAAATTTTTTAGTCCTTCCCATGGACTTTTAAAAACCCAAGGGGCCCTGTGTCCCCGAACAGCTTTGTGACACTTTTTAAAAACCTTTTTCCCGTTTTGGGGGAAAAAAAGTAAAGCCATTTTGTGCTGGGGAAAAGGGAAAAACAACTTTTAATTTTAAATCCCATACACACGGGGACTGCATGTAAAAAAACCCAATGAGTCCCTTTTCCCATTATTTTTAAAGGGGGAAAACTTTTAAAAAAAAAACTACAATTAAAACCACCAGAAAAGCATTCACCCCCAAACATTTAAAGGAAAAAAAAAGACTGTATCCCCCTTTAAAACCAAACCAACACAAATGAAAACGAACACACACACACCACACACACCAAAACAAAACAAAACCACACAAAAAAACACCCCCCACATACACGATTAATTTCCTTGAAAATTAAAAGGAAATCGGTTCTGCTTTTGTTTTTCCGGGCTTTTTAAAAAATTAAAAAAATATTTTATGGGAAAAATTTTTCATTCAAAAATTATTTACAGCAGAAAATTTGTGCAAAATAAAGGGGGTTTTTTTATTTTAATATTTATGATTTTGCCTTTGGTATTTTTTCAAAATTTTTCCCTTTTGCTTTGATTTTTAACTTCGGCTTTGTATCCCTTTAAAATCCCCCCATGTTACAAGAAAACTTCAAAAAATCAAAATTTAAGAGTTTAAAGCAGGGCAAACATCTTTTAAACCCTTTTAAAGGGCAAAAGGGGTAAATTTTTTTTTGGGGTGACCCTTCACACACGGGTTCTTTCCAAAGGGAAGGGGGCGGTTTAGAGTCCCAAAAAAAAAAAGGGGGCCAAAACGGCAGGGTTGCAAATAAAATCCCATGGGGCCTTTTAAATCCTTAAAAGAAGGTTTAATAGTTTACTAAAAAACAAAAAAAGGAAAGAAAGGTCACTGAAAGAAATCACAAAATGACTATTTTTTTTAATTTAAAAACTGCAATCAAAAAAATTTTTGAACAGGGGGGGGAAACCAAATTCAGAATTAGTAAAGTGTTTTTACACCCCCGGAAAATTTTATAAAAAATCAAATAGAATAAAACCAAATCCCAACAAACCCCCAAAATTTCACCCAAAAAGGGGAAAAATTTTCCTGCGTTTTTAGAATATCACAAATATTTAAAATACTTTTTGACTGCCAGAGTGAAAAACCTTTCATGCCCCATTTTTTCGGGAAAACTCCCTCACCGGGCAATTCATTTAAACCCAAAAAACCTGGCATTTAAAAATTTGAAAGGTTTTTGTACAGCCCCCATGGGAAACATTTGTTTAAGTTACATTAACCCCCAATACTTTTTTTTTGTTTGTTTGTTTTTGTGTGTGGGGGGTTTTTTGTTTTTTGTTTTTTTAATTTTTTTTTTTTAAATTCCTGGGCTTTGGCCCTAAGTTTTTTTTTCGATTTTTTTTTTTAAAAAAAACCATCCCCATCTTCCTTTTTTTTTTTTGGGGGGGGGGGGGGGTTTGGGGGGGGGGGGGCCGGGGGGGGGGGGGAAGGGGCGTCTAATATCACAAAAAGGGAAAACCAAACGAAAAAATTAAAGTCAAACAACACACCCACACACACACACACACCACACACCACAAAAACACACTCACAAAACTCCAAACACACACACACACCACTCATGTGTGGGGGGCTGAAATTTTTGCAAGTTACATTTGTAAAAAAAAAAAAAAAAAACACCCCACCAAAAACTCACTCTCTCACTGTGTGTGTGCTGTTTTGGGGTTTTTTGGGGTGTGCGTTTTGTGTGGGGTTTTTGTGTGGTTTTTTGGTGTGGGGGTTGGGATGTGTGTTTGTTTTTTTTTGTGTGTGTGTGTTGTGTGTTTTGTGGGTTTTGTAGTTGGTTTTTAAAAGGGTGAAAAACTAGCAAAAACAGCGGGGGCCTGGGTGTATTTGATTGGTCTTACTCTTTGTTTGTCTGTATTTATACATCTCATCTCTTTGGCCCCCAATAACCCACCCCTTTTGCCCGAGTGGGCCCCTGCAGTGAACCAATTTTTTGCCCCTGTTGCCCCTTTTTGGGGGCATTTGGGGAGGGAACATGGGGGTTGTTGAGAAAGCTTTTCCCCGGTTCCCTTTTCAGTAAAATTTCCCCCCGCCCCCCCCCCCCCCCTCCCCCTTCCTTTGCCATTTCCCCCAATTTACCCCTCTGTTTTATTCCTTCCCTCCACGGTTCTTCTTTTTTTGGTCTTTGGAGAAGCCCATGGTTTCTTTACGGGTTAATATGTTTTTGGCCTTCTTGTTGGGGTTTAATTTTTTCTTCCAGGGGGCTTTAGGGTTGGGGGGATGTTTTTTTTGGTCAATTTTCCTTAAAAGAGTGGTTCCCCCCTTTTGTATATTAAGGATTTTGGGGAATTTATTTAAAAAAATATTTTTTTTAAATTAAATTAACCCCCTCCCCTTTAAAATGTGCCCAAAAGGGAATTTTGGCAGAAATCCCCGATTAATTAGTTTGAAAGCCCCAATGCAATCCCAAATACGTGATCTTGGTTTTGGAGGGGGGGTTTTTCAGTTTTCCCAGTTAGTCTTGGGTTTCGCCATTGCTGCCTTTTTAGGAGTCCAAGGGAACGGCCCCCCTGGGTTTTCCCCTTTCCAAATTTCCCTTTGGGCTCCACCTTTTAAAGCCCAGAAAGGGAAAAATCCTGACAAAATTCCTATTGTTTTTAGTACCCCAAAAGATGTTTAGGGCTGACCTACAAAATGGGGTGGGATTTATAAAGGGGGGGTGGAAAGGGATAGGGGAAAAACATAGAAAAGAAAAAAAAAAAAAGGGGGGGAAAGTAAGTAGTATAAATTTTAACTTTACCTCAACCATTTAAGAAGTCACTTTGAATAATACAAAGGGGGAATTTGCAATAAACAACAAAAATTCATTAAAGGGCTCCCCAAAACCCAAAAGCAATTTTTGGGTTTTCAAAAACTAAATTTAAACTCAACCCCTACTCTCAACTACAACCTCTACCAAAGGTATACAGTTTACAGTTTCAAACACAAACTATTTTGGGTTCTTTTGCTCAGCACCCCAAAAAACACAAGTCCACCCCAAGACACAATAAATAAAAATCAAATGTAAATTTCCTCTTTTTACGCTAACCCATAGATAAAATTAAACCCCCAAAATTTACCCAATAATTTTTAACAACTTTTAATCCTTTTTTCAAAGAAACCATTTTTTCACGTTTTCCTAAGTGCCCCCCTTTCCCAAAAATTACCATAATCTTTTTTTTGGGCCCAAAAACACTTAATTTTTTTTAAAATCACAACAAGTTTCTAAGACCTTTAAATTGATTTTGAAAAACCAGAAGGGATTTAAAAATTAATCAAACGTCATCAGAAAATTCCAAGAAAAAACTAAAAAAAATATTTTGGAAAAACAGTTTGCACCTTTGCTTCCCTTTTTCATTCAAAACCGTTTGCAACTGTTTAAATTTAACTGAAAAAAATATTTTTTTTGGGTTTAGAACACATCCCTGTTTTTAAACCCCCCATTGGGGGTTTGAAAAATTAGTTAATTCAGAATTTGCCCAAAGAAACCCTGTTAAGGATTAATACAAAGCCCCAAGTGATGCAAAAAATTTACCCTTACCCCTTGCTGTTTGATATAACTTAAAACCGTCGGGTTAAAACTGTGCAAAAGGCCTTTTTTAAAATTAAAAAGGCAACATAAAAATTTTTTTCCCTTTTTTAGTCTTTATTTCTGAATATGGCATAAAAAGTCCCTTTTCCCCGTTTTAAAAGGGGGTGAATAGGTTTGACAAAAAACCCTCCCCTTACTTTTCGAGATTGGGTTTATTACTTTCAAACCCAGGCTACAATCGAACTTAATAGGGTATGGTAACATTTAGATATTTATATTTAAAAGAGAAACCCCTCAAATTTTTAATAAAAACATTTCGGGATCCCCTTTCTTAAAAGAGGAATATTAGGGCCCTTTTAACCCATTTTTTGAGGGAAAATTCCCCTTGGTAAAAAATTTCATTAAATAGCTTTACCAGAAATACTTTTTCCCTTTTGGACCCCCTTTTTTTTATCATTTCTGCAAAAATTTTTCTTTCAATGCCGTTTTTGCTTTGTTTTTTTCCCCTTTTTTCAAAATTAGAAATGCCCTAATTCTTTTTCCCGGGTTTAAAATTTTTTTTAAATTTTTTTTTAAACACCTGTTTTCCCTATTTTCCCTCGGAATTTAAATTAAATTAAAAGGGGCACAAAAAAAAAAAAAAAAAAACCCCCTGATCGTTTTTTTTAAAAAAGGGGGGTTAAAACCCGGGGAAAAGAGATGGGGGGAGAGAGAGAGGGGAAAAAAAAAGGGGAAGAGAAAAGGAAGAGAGGGGGGAGAGGGGGAGAGGGGAGGGGGAAGGGGAGAGAGGAGAAAAGGGGGAGGGGGAGAGAGAGAGGGGGAAAAATAGGAAGAGAAAAGGAGAGAGAGAGGGGGGAAAAATTAAAACCAGTTAGTCACAGTCTTGTTGTCTTTTTTTGGCTTTCTTTTACACACGCACCAAAATCTGGAAAACAATTTTTCTTTTTTTTTCCCTTTCTTGGTAAAATTTTCCTTTCCCAACGGTTTTTAAAAGATTACGTTTCCTCTCTTATATCTAAGCAAAAGGGCGTTTGGGCCCTTTTGACTTGTAGGAGCAAAAAGGCGAGCGAACGCATTTTTGTTCTTAAAGCAGACAACGGGTTTGTTTGTTGAGAAACCCGACAATAAAAGAAAACAAGGAAAAATCTTCCTCAAGGAATTTTAATTTTTCAGTGAGACTCTACCCCCCCCCCCCCCTTTCCCCCCGGGTTCGTTGGGATGAGATTTTAAAAACTTGGGGCCCTAAGCTGAGGTGGCGGTGCAAACGCACTTTTACAGAGAGCTCTGGCGGGTTGCAGGGTTTGGGGCCTTTGGGGGCCTTTTCTTTCCCTTTGCCCAAAATTTAAATTGTTGTTGGGTTGTTGTTGTGCTTTTTTTTTGGGGGGCTCCAGGAATTTCAAGGGGCATGACTTTGCCCCCCACAGTCCCAAAAATCGAAAAACTCCGCTGGGGCTTTTTAAACTACAAACAAAAAACCCAAAAACAACAAACATATTCCCACCCCACACAAAACATCCTTGCAAAAATTTTAAGGTTGTTTTGCTTTTCAGAAGGTAGGTGAACCTGTTGGAAGGATGACAAAAAATTTACAAAAAAACTAAATACGCAGGGATTTAAGAGGAAAAAGCACATGGGTGATTTTTTCCATTATCCCCGAATTTAAAAAATTTCAGGAAAAAAAAAAAAATGGGCTTTGGGGGGAGATAATAGTCCCTTATTTTACAACCCTAAAATTTTAAACCCCCCTTGTTTTACCTCCTCCCCTCTCTCCCCTTTATACTCTCTGTTTTTGTGTGGTTGTGTGTGTGAGTGTGTGTGGTTTTTTTTTTTTTTTTTTATTATTTTTTTATTTTTTGGGGGGGGGGGGGGCTTTTTAAAAATCCCCCTTAACCATTTTCCTCAAACCCCAAAAAAAATTTTTTAAATTAACCATCTCCTTTTCCCCCTCCCAAACCTTTTCCCCCCCCTCTTTTTCTCTCCTCTCTCCACCACCCACCCTCACCCTCCCTCTCTCCTTCACCCCTTCACAAAAAATACAAACACCCCCACACACACAAAAACCACACACACACACACACACAGGGAAAACCCCCCCACACCCCACCCCCACCACACCCACCCCCAAAACCCCCAAAAAACCCCACCCCCACCCACAATAACTAAAAAATAAAAATTTACCAACCAGAAAAACCAACAAACCCTTTTTTCTTTTTCCCATAACCCCCCAAGCCCCAAAGTAGCAACCCCTCTCTTAAACCTTTTTTCAAAATTTTAAAAATTTCCTGAAAAAGAAGCCATTTTTAAAAATAGGGGGGTTTTTATTATTTTCTATTTTTTTATTATTTTATTATTAATTTTTGTTTTCATTATAAAAATTTATTATTTTTTATTGTGTTGTACCAAAGGGGAAATTTCTTTATCATCTCAATTAAAAGGGGAAATCCAATGGGTTTTCCCCTAAAATTCCATCAATGGCAATCCACTCCCCAAAAAAAATCCTTCCCCTGAAACTATAAAAAACCCAAAGGGATTGTGAAAAAAACAGTTTGGGGGCCCCCAACCCCCCAAAACACGTTAAGCTCTTTTGAAGATAGGCCCCTTGTGTGCTGATGGGAATGGATTTAAAAAAAAAAAACTAAACTGCAAAAAAACACGGGGGCTGCATGTAACCCAAAAAAACACCATGCCTATTCCCCCTTTTCTTTGAAAATAAAAACCCCTTAAAAAATTTCACTTAAAACATAGGCCGGAAAAACATTCACCTCCCAAACCCTTTAAAAGCCACACACACGAACCCCAAAACCCCAAACACACACCCCAAACCCGACGTAAAACACACAAAACCCCCACACACACAAAACCCCCACACCAAAAACACACACACCCCACACACACCACACACACAACCCACACACCCCCACAAAACCCCAAAACACCACCTTGAGTGTGGGCAAGTATAACAGGCCCCCAATAACCCCCCCCCACCCCCCGGGTAAGTGGGTTTTCTCTTTATAACTATGTGTGTTTAGCTGTAATTTTTATTATAAAATTTTCATCCTGCGGGTCCCAAACCCCTTTAGGGTTTTTTGGGGTGGGGGACCCGCAGTGACAAAAAGTTTCAAACCCGTTGGCTTTTTATTTTCAAACGGGGTTTTGGGCAAGTGCCTGGGTTTGGGAAGCTCTTCCCGGTCCCTTCATAGTTTTTTTCATTCTTTTTCGGCCCGGGCCCCGCCCCTTTTTCTTTCCCCCGCCTGTTCCTTGCAGTTTTGGTTTGAAGAGCCAAACTGATCTTGCCACCTGCCCCCTAAACCCTCCCAAGCTTCCCTTTTTTTTGTCCCGTGGTTTAGCAGGCCTTTGAAAGGGTTTATTGTTTTGGGGGATGGTTTTTCGAAATTTCTTCATTTTTATGTCGTCCATGTTTTGAAATGAATGCCCGTGTGATCTAAAAGGGATCAGTCAATTTTGTGCTCAAGGGGAAGGGGCATCGAACAGGTCAGCGAAGGAAAACAGCCTTGAAAAACCCCCTTGAGGTATGGAACTATTTCCCCAAAACCCTGCTTAACAAACACTGCCTGGGTTTTTTTTGGGTGGGAGCTTTTTAATGGTTGGAAATCTTTTATCCCATTTTTTACTTTTAAAGTCAGGTTAATTTAAAGGGGGGGGATGCTTAAGATTCCTAGGGCAAAATTCAAGGGCCCCCCACCCTGCAGAAAATTTAAAAAATTGGGGCTTTTAAAAATCCCATCAATCATATCTGCATTTGATTTGGGGGAAAAACACTGAGCATATACTGATGCATTTTTCCAAGTTGGATTGGGGGCTCCTTCATGGTTGGGCTAAAACGGGCGCATAGGCTGATTCTCACCTCATTTGGGGGAAAACCCCGGGGTTTTAGAAAATAATGCAAAGCCAAAACTTCAAAATTTAGCAATTTTAAAAACCCGGCTTTAAAAGAAGGTTTTAAATTTAAAGTAATACACATATTGAGAAAATAAAACAATATTGATAAAGTAAACACAGATACTGAAAGATTAAAAAAAATATATGAAAGGGAAAACAAAGGGCAAAAAAAAACAATGACAAATAACCCGCTTTCCATAAAAATGTTCAAACTATAAAAAAAGGAACAAAAAAATTTTTCAACCTTTTTTCAAGTTTTCACTACCACCTTTGAAACCCTAGCCCCCGTTCACAAAAAAAAAAATCTGCAGGGAGTGATTGTGTTTTATTGGGCCTAGAAAAACTTTAGGAAAAACCCCTGGCTTAACCCGATTTTTTGGGCACAGTTTAGGATACTTTGAGGGCGGGTGTGGGGTTTCCCCTGCATTTTGGATGAAATTTTCCTTGGGGAAAATATTTGGAAAAAGGGAAATCGTTGTTTTCCAAAACCCGTCTTTTCTATATCTTTGTCTTAGGTTTTTCAAAGTACTTTTCTTCCCTTCCTGTATAAATTTTGTCATTTATGAAGTCCCGAACTAATATTTGTCTTGGTGCATGGGTTGGGGTTTGTGTGTGTGTGGGTGTTTTGGTTTCAAAACCGAAGAGGAAAGGGTTTTTCATATTCTTTTTGGTTTTTCTTTTTTCTAAAAAAATGTCACTTTTGTAAAAAAACCTCAAAAAAAACAATCTATTAATTTTTTTTTTTAATTTATAAAATGCCCCTGTGTGTGAGTATGTGGGTTTTGGGGTTTTTGTGTACCGTGGTTTCGCGCGCCGTGGTGTTGTGTGGGGTGTGTGTGTGTGTTTTGCGCGCGCGGGGCTGGGGTTTTTTGGAAATGAAAAACAAAATTAAATGAGTATGAATCCTTCATCTTTTAGGAACCAAAGTTAAAAAAGTGGTAAAAATCCCATCTAAACATTTTTCGACATTTAATTTTTATGTATTTACTGTTCAATGTTATGGTCCCTAAAACCCCCCCAGGGGGTTTTGGGGGCGCTGCATGGGGGGAAAGAATGGTGGGCCAGCTTTTGGCTCCACTTAGCAAAGGTCCATGGGGGAGGCCTGGGGGGGACACGGGAAATCCTCCCCCCCGTCCAATCCCAAAAAAGGGTTTTCGTGGCCCCTTTTTCCTCTGTCCCGCCCCCCTCTTTTCTTCCCCGGAGTTTTTTTTGGGATGATGGCTTTGCCCAAATCCTTCTGAGTGTGAAATTTCCCATTTCCATCTGGGGTTTCCCTTTTTTTTCGCCGGGCAGTTTTGGTCTTCATAGTCCCGCACCCGGTTTAGTTTATCTTCTGCGGACTTCATTGTTGGTTTACATGGTCCTTTTATGAGAGCCAAGGAGCCTTTGAGGCATTCATTTCTACTGGGTTGGGTCCTCCTTTGTTGGGCGGGGTTCTTTTCCCCTGCCCCACATGCCGTTTAAAATGAAATTTAGGGGACTTTGCGCGTTTAGTCTTTACCCTTTGGGTTCCCAGGGATTTTTTTCTGCTCTCCATGTTGGCTTCAGTTCCCCTTCCCCCCTTGTGCCCCCCCGTTTGTTGCCCCCCCTCTTTGCCCCGGTTTTTCCCCCGGTCTCCCTCCCACCCCCCACTTATGATGGCTCCAAGGTACTTTTAAATGGTCAAAAATGTCTCCCGTTCTTTTCCGCAGAGAGTGATCTTTGGGGTGATTGGCCCGGGCACGTTGTCTGAGCTTTGGTTTTTGGGATGAAAATTTTCCCTGGCCGTAACGTGAGGGTATTTTCGTCCAGTTGTTTCCCAAAGGTTGGCCAGTTCCTCTTAAATTTTGCCGGGAAACCCTCAAAGTCATCGGGAAACCGGGTTGGTGATTGTTCCCCCCCCCAATGCTGGGCTGTGCCTGGGGGTTTATTATGAAAGGGAGCTTTAAAAACAATACAAAATTTTAAAAAATCATTGTATTTCCGCACCAAAAGTTGTTCCCCAAAAACCTTTTTGGTTTTTAAAATAAATTTTTAGGTCGTTTAAAGATTTCTTTATAAAAAATTTGAAAGGATGTGGTTGGTTTTATTTTTCATAATTTGAATAACAAAATAGTGGGGGGGAGGAGGGGGTTTTGGGGGATGGGGAGAGTTGGGGAGTTATTTGGGAAAAATTTTCACCTGTTAAGTTGTTTATGCAGGGGATCATTCAAAGCACAAAGGGGGAAGGGGAAGGGGGTTAATTTTACGGCCTCTTTGGGCATAGGCTTTAAAGGAAAACAGGCAAATAAGAAAAATACAAAATTTCTTAAAAGAGTGTTGCCCCCGAATTTTTAAATTTGTTTATTTCTCTTCAGTCAAGGATTTTTAAATATCTGAGACAAAGGAAAAACCAAAAAAACCCTGGGCAGTTAAAAAAATATTTTTAAAAAACAAAATTTTTGGTTCATTGACAGAAAAAGCTTTTGCACTAGCGTTTTAAAAATATGGGAAAAGGGGGGTAGAAAAAAAAACTTTAAATCTTTGTATAATTTCCAACTTTTAAGACATACATGACACTTAAAAAGAAACATAACAGGGAAAAGAAATTAAACAGCCTGTCACAAAATTTATACAAGGGAAAAAAAATTTACCGTTGTTGATGTTGCAAAAATGACTTTAGTTTTTTCCCAAAAAGAACCGGGCACCCCCAAAGCCAATAAAAGACAGAAAGGACTCTCCCGCAAGACCAACAGAGCGTCAAAAACAGATGCTTTACTGAACATGAACAAGGCCCCAAATCCCGCCCCCAGACAAGTGGACTTTCCCGAACAGTTTGCTGGAAACTATCAAAATTCAGTTGCAAAACAGGAAACTACTGGGTACCGGGCCCCCCACTACAGTAAAACAAATAGTACGAAAAGCTGACACAAATTTGTTCTTGTACCGTAAAGACACCCGAGATTTTCATGAAAAAAAAAGGGCGTGGACCCCCCCCCTTTTCCCCCCCAAAATGGGATCCCCGGGGTTTCAGGTTTTTTTTCCCCAAGGGGGAAGTCAAACCCATCAAGGACAAAGTGCGTTTTCACCCGTAAAGGGGTTTTTACAAGTCCCTTTTTTCAAGGGGTATTGTAAAAAGGGCTTTGGGTTGCAGGTTGAAGAAAAAATAGTTTAGGGCATTTAAAAAATGCAATTGAAAAAGAAGAAGACATAATTTTTTTATTTGAAAAAACCTGGGTTATGGTAGGATTCCAAAAGATGACTCTGACAAAAATGGGAAAGGGAGAAGGGAAAAAATTTTAATATTTGGGTTTTTTTTAATTTTTTTAAAATAAAAAAACCCAAAAAAAACACATGGGATAAGGTGTGGGGGAAAAATTTTATATGAAACCCTTTTTTTTTTAAACACAAATTTTAACTCCTGAAGAATTTAAGCCAAAACCCCCTGTGAAAAATGTTTTTAAAAGCCCGTCAGATATTGACAGAACAAGCGGTAGACCAAAGGGAAAAGATTTTTACAATTTTGGGGGAAGGCACGAACAAAAAAAACTGCCTACAACCCTTTGGGCCCCCCTAACCTATGCACGATGATTTTTTATGAATTTTTTAAAATTAATTTAAAAAAATAAAAACAAACCTTCAAAACTTGAAATTTAGTTCAAAAAAAATTTTGGGTTTCTGTTAAAAAATGTTTCCCAAAAATTTTGTATTTTAAAAACAACCCCCCCAAAGATATGCAAATACCCAAAGAAAAGGGCCAAAAAGTTTTCCGAAGGGGAAAAGGCATTGAACAAAACAGGGTTAAGGGAAAAAATAAAACCCTTTTTTCACCCCAAGGGGATAAAGACCACAAAAAACCAACAAACCTGTTCAGGGGGTTTAAATTTTCAAAAAAAAAAATCCCCTTCCGGGAAAAAAAGGGGAAAACCAAAAAAAAAGCAATAAAGGGGATATGCAAATTAAACCCAAAACCCTTTAATTCCTTAAAAATAAAAACCCACCTTCCCAAACCCACAAGGAGAAAAAACCACACAAGAAACCATGTTTAAATTTAGGTTTACCCCCAAAATTTCAATTTAAAAACCACCTTCGAACCCCCACCGGGAGAAAGGGCCCTTTCAAATGCAAATTTTGGGAAGACATTTAAAAAAAAAAATTTAAAAAGGGACCTTCGAACCCACAAGGGGAAAAACCAACAATGGCCCCACAATGTAAAAAAATTTACCGAAAACCTTTTTTAAAGCCCCTTAAAACCCCCAAAAAGGAAAAAAACCACAAATTTCACATTTGGAAAAAACATAAAAACATATTAAATTTAATAAACCCACACAGGAGAAAAAAAAAACAAAATGGGACCTAATGCAAAAACCCTTTAACCCAAAAAAGAATTTAACTGACACTTTTTGAACCCACAGGGGGGAAAAAGGCCCCACAAGTGCACCTATTTGTTTAAAACCTTTTTCCCCAAAAAAAATTTAACTGTTAAATTAAACCCAACAGGGGAAAAGCCCCACAAATTACGATTGTGAAAGCCTTTACCCAAAAAACAGTAATTTAAATGGGTTTACCTTTGAAACCCAACAGGGGGAAAAAACCACAAAGGGGACATCTTGTTATAAGACTTTTACCCCAAAAAAAAGTAATTTAACTTTCCCCCTTAGAATCCCCACAGGGGGAAAAAGGCCCCACAAGGGAGTTTTTTTTAAATTTTTCCCCCGAAAGTTTTTACCTTAAAACACCCTTTTTAAAAAACCTTTCAATTTTAAAACACACAGAAAAATAATTTTAAATGTTTAAAACCCCCGAACCCCCAAGGAGAAAAAACCACACAAATGCACATATTGTGTATAATTTTTAAACCTTTAAAACACCCTTTAAAAAACCCATCACAACACACAAGAAAAGTAGTTTAAAAAGTTTTACCTCTAACCCACACAGGAGAAAAAACCACCCAAGGGCACATAAATTTTTAATGATTTTTCCTTAAAACACCATTTTAAAAAAACCCATCACAACCCCCACAGGAAAAATAGTTTAATGGTTACCTTAGAACCCCCAGGAGAAAAAACCACGGGAAAAGTGAAAGGTTCCAAAAACCCTTTCCCTAAAAAAAAATAATTTAATTTTTCCCATTTGGGAACCCCCCAGGAAAAAAAGCCAACATTTTTTGCACCTTTTTTTAAAAATAATTTAACCCTTTGGGAAACCCCCAACAAAAAAAACCAACCCCCCTCCCCCCGTCCACAAGGAAAAAGCCCCCCCAAAAATTTTAAAAAATTGGGGAAAAAAATATAAAAAAAAAAACAAATTTTAAAACAAACCCCCAAAAAAACACCTACTTACACACCCAAAACAACCAAAATAATGCTCACCTAAGGACAGGGATCTTCCCCCAAAACCCCCGAAAACCCGAAAACATCAGTCCAAGCAGACAGTGTCTGTGGGGCAGAGTGGAACCTTCATTCAGTCAGACACATAAAAAAACCCTTTACCGGACAAAAGTAACCCCCGTTAAAACACAGCTAAAGAACTCACCCAAATCAGCCACAGTATAAACATGACACACCTTGTACACAACCATTTGGGCGTCCATCTTGAAACAAGAACAGGATAAAAAAACAAGAGAGCCAGTTTTTCCCCCGTAAAGGATTTTTGTGATCCCTGGTCATGCCTACTTTAGAAAAATTGTAAATGGTAAGCGAAAAACCGATGACCCCGAAAACCTTTTGTTACCGAAAATTTTGTTTGTACTGTTCCCCCCCTTTTCCCTTGTGCATTGTACATAGGTTTTTTTAATCCCCCTCCAAACAAAACCGTTTTAAGACCTAGTTGTGAAAAAGTTTAAAAAAAACGGAAAGGTTTAAAAGGGTTTTCCCCTCCTTTGGGCCCTAATTTTAATCCCCCCCCTTGGGGTTTTGTGATGGTGGTTTGGTTTTTTTATTCTTTTAATTTTTAAACAAACTGGATTCCCCCGACTGTAGCTTGTGTGGGAATTTAACCTTTGCCACAAACAATATTATGAAACCCCCAACATGTTTAAAAGGAACTCATAATGTTTAAAAATAATTTTGAAGTTTTTTTATTTAAAAAGGGGTCCCGTGAAAATACCTGGTTTTAAAAAAATTCACATCACTTTCTGTACAAAAAATTGAAAAGTTCCAGGTTTCATTTGTTTCCTTTTTAAATTTAAACTGTTTATCTGGGGCAGCAATGTTCAAGCTCATCTGTTCATAAACATTTTCTCTGATGTTTATTATGTCTTAGTCATACAACATGGAGCAGATGCAACATCAAAATCCAGGTTTGAATTTTTACAATGCCATGCTAACATATTTAGTTTAAAAATAATTCACAAGCTTTTTTTCTGGTAGCGGGTCGTAAAACTTTTGTTTTTACTTTGGTATGGAGCTTTCAAAACTGCTTTGCATTTGGGATAATGTTTTTAAAACGTTTGTACAGGTTTTATTATGACACTTGAAAAAATAAGTTGAATCCTGTCATTATTTTCCACATTTGATAACACTTTGCCAAGCTTTTTGATTGAGGTACATTTCAGAAGCTGTGTTTGTATAAAACCAAATATTCAAATTCCTTTTTATTAAATTTTCCTGATGTGTACGATGTTTTCATTTTACTTTTTTAAAAAACTGTAATTTTTAAAATAAAAGATATTTTATCAAAAACGGTTTTTTTCATGTTAACTGTACGAATGTATAATTTGTAATGTGTTTTAAAAACCTGATCGCCCATAGGTGTGATTGCACCCCTTGTGATGAAAGAAAACAGTATAGACCTAACAGTGGAATGAGTGGTTGATAGTGCTAAAAATAATCATTACACAACCACACACTTGCGTGCTCATGCTATGCACATACAATCCAACATGCACACCTCCGGCAGGGTGTTCTAAATGTAACCCACCTGCCTAGAAAGCAAACGTCTAGGTTCAAAGTGTATAGAAGGAAAGATCCCTTTTGTGCTCGAAACTGTCACTGACAGGGGTTTTTCTGACTGTTAGGCTTTGAAAAAGATGATAAATTCAGGACTTTATGCAACATGCATTTTCCCACATGAAAAAAGAACCCACGGCATTAAGAGAATATTGCTCAGTGGTCGGAGCACTCGCTTTCCCCCACCAAGTTAAGCAGTGTCGAGCGTGGTTACCGTTGGATGGGTGCCCGTTTGCGCGCCTTGGCTTCAGTACACTTCCCCCAGTTCACCAGTGTAAATGGGTACTGCCCTCTTTAGGGTCAGGGAAGGTAAAGCAGCAAGGGAGAGGAATGGCGCCACCCTCAATATGCTGGCCCTAGAGAAGTGAGGTCTCTGACGCCTTGCCCCCCTACGACCTTATAGGTAGGGACTCCTTTACCTATTTTTAACCCCTCACAAAAATTTTGTGAAAAGGGTCAATCTGATAGAAAAAAAATACACATGCAGACAGGACTAAATATACTTGTGCACATGAAGTTTAGACCCTTTGGGAATTAACCTCAAGGGGAAACCCACTCTTATGGCACAAAAGAGTTAGTTCCCAAAAATTATTCTTAGAAAACACCAAACACTAAAGTACCCTTTGTAGAGGTGTTACACTACTGTTTGTGCACCTTTTGCAAGGATTCCCATCTTTGATTCATCTTCACTAATAATAGCACTAAGGTACTTGAAGTGATGTACAAACCTCAAGCTCTTTCCATTGGCTGTGATCTTGGTAGTGATTGGCTGGGCATTAATTATCATGAGTTTTGTCTGCTCCACACTGATCTCCATGCCACATCTGAGTGTTCTATGACAGTTTACAGTAATTTGTTTTTACTTGTTAAATCTCCCCTCCTCCCCCCTCTAAAATCATTAAATGTGAATAAACATTAAACAAGGTATATCGTCCCCCCAAAAACACACACACACACACACACAGGCAAACATACAGACAGATAGCAAACACTATAGCTCAGTGGTTAAGACCATTCAACTTCAATCCTTCGGGTCCATTTAGCAATGAGATTGAACCTCATTGGTGTCTGGTTAATTAAGGGAGGAGATTAGAATATGCACCTAAAGATCCCATAAATCATGTCTGTATTTAATGGGTCATTGAAACACCAAGCCTATGCACATACTTTTCTGAAGATGGAAAAGTGGCTATCTTCATGGTGGGCAAAAATGATTGCATACGCTGACTCTCACCACCACTGGGAAACCTAGAGTTCTAGCAAAAAAAGGAAAAAAAAAAAAAAACAGACAAAAAGAGAGCCAGTTTAACAACTGGCTAGACAAACAGTAATACAATGCAATGTGGAAAAACACAACTGACAAATACCGCTATCCATACAATGCTGTCAAGAGCTAAAAAAGAAGAAAAAACTTCCTTCAACTTTTTTTCAAGTTCCTTCAGTGCAACCTCGACAATAGCCACAGTTCACAATAAAAAGAAAATCGTGCAGCACGTGCATTGTATTCATTGACCTAGAACAATGAGCACACCCATGGCTCTACAGATATCTGAGCACAGTTCAGGATACTTTGAGAGCTGTGTGGGTGGTCGGTTTGTGGATGAATGTCATTAGGAAGATATGGAAAAGGTAACTCTTTCTTTCCTGTGTTTGTCTGTTATGTGTGCAAGTAATTTCTTCCTGCCTGTATGTTTTCTAGCCATTTCTGATCAACTGAACGTAACAGTCTGTCTATGTATTTATTGATTGATTTATTGATTTATTGATTTATTTACAGAACTTTAAGTCATGGAAGATTTATCCGCGTGAAATTCGAGCTGCTCCCCCCAGGGAGAGTGAGTCGTGACAAGAGCAGTGCCACCAATTTGTTTTCCCTCACTGCAACTGTATTTCTTTTTCTACCATAGTGGCTTTTTTCTACAGAATTTTACTAGGGACAATTCTCTTGTTGCTGTGGATTCTTTTACTTGGGCTACATAATTATGTGTAACACACGGGACCAGTGTTTATCATCTCATCCGAGAAACTAGCACCCAGAACCGCCATACCTGTTTTAATGGATGGGGGAAATGTTTCAGTCCCAAATGGGATTCGAACCACCACACACTTCCAACCTGGACTTTTCCCTTTCTAAGCAAGTGCTTACCCCTAGATCATCAATTGTGTGTGTGTGTGTGTGTGTGTGTGTGTGTGTGTGTGTGTGTGTGTGTGTGTGGTGTGTGTGTGTAAGTAGTAGAAGAAAGTATATGTAAAAAGAATACTAAACACTCCCCTCTGTTGTCTGTATGTAAAATTATGTCAATGTGTTTTAAGCAAACCCTTGTAAAACCATCTACCATTACGTTTTGTTTCTATTAGTTAAACGACATTTCTCTCTCTCTCTCTCTCTCTCTCTCTCATCTCCTCTCTCTCTCTCTCTCTCCTCTCTCTCTCCTCTTCTCTCTCTCTCTCTCTCTCTCTCTCTCTCTTTCTCATGCATCCTGAATAGACTAATTGCACACCTCTCTAACTTGTCAGGTTGCTAGGTTACATACTCAAGGTTTAGGTTTAAATTTTCTTTTTTCAAGCTGACGAGAGATATATTGTTCAGAAATGACATCAATGACAAGAGGATGGCATTATGATGCTGCTGTGGAAGTGCATATGCTTTGAGGCTATTTGACAGGGCTGTACACTATGTTTACTAACGTAATATATCCCTTATATGGGACTTTGATTTATGAAAGCACTTTGATTTCTTGTTGGAAGATATAGTGCTATATAAATTCCATTTAAAAAAAAATTATTATTATTGAAAATGGCAGTAATTGCAAAGTGACTTTCAATGTTAACAGTCTGCAAAGGTATTTAGATCAAGCTTAAGGAAGACATGTATTTACATTACCTTTTTATGTAAACCAGCCACGAAGGCGAAATGGTTAGCGCCTTGGGTTACGGACAGGAAGGAGAGTGTTGCTCAAATTACCTGAACAACACTGCAGGTGTCTGTATCTCTCGGGGCCAGTTGACACCGGGATATATTATGATAGTAAGCGTAGATTACAAGCCTGTCAAGTAGTCTCAAAGCATATGCACTTCCATAGCAGCAGCATCACGTCACCCTCATTGTCATTGATATCAGTTAATAAAAAAAAAAGCCTCTGAAAGGTGGTGTCAGTTGCTCTGGTCTCATGGTGACCTTACATTTGGTTTATCCATACACTCCTGTGCCTGTGGTGAGTTTGTATCAAAGCCTTTGGGGCTGGAGGCTAGCGGGGGACGTTTGTTGGAGGGACGTTGTGGTGGTTGCCACTTCAAATGGGCAACTCACTCAGTCTGGCTCCGCGACTTAGCTAATGCTGTCGTTAGTAGGGAACGTGGTAGGTGGTTTACTGCGTATGTTAGCTCAGAACAGGCACCACTGAACACCACCAAAGTGACCCAGCGGTAGTGCAGGGCCCCTCTGGCTGGTGGCCCCACGGCGGCCTGAGAGTGATGGCCTCCCTGTGGACTTCCAACCCCGAGGATAAGACATAACAAATCTGGGTGTGGCTGTGGCTGGGAGATTTGAATGAGCGGTGTGGGAACAGCAGGATGGGGGCGTCACAGAAGATGAGGCAGGACAGAAAATTAATAAATAAAAAATAGCAAGAAAGATACACATTTTCAGCTACTTGCCATAAGTGCTTTAACATCTAGTATAAAAAGTTTTGAGGAGAAGTAGAAACAAAACCTCAACTCTGCATATTACCAACACTCAAACATACACCTGACACTTAAAAAAAACCATGACTGTATAAAACTAAACACACTCTGTCACCTTGATATATTTTATTTATTTATTTTATTCTTTTGTCTCCAGGATGATGCATTAAGCACGCACGCGCTTAATTAACATCCAGTTCCCGTGGTATGCGATTTTGCAAACTTTGTTATACATTTCAAGCGGCACACAATGATCTACTCTTACGAAAAGTGGTACAGGATTTAACGTGTGTGCAAGACGTTCTGCATGCGTTTGCACATGGGGCCTCCGTTTAAAATCTCATCTGTAGACCTTTAAGGAGAGTGGAATCTGCATTGATGTCAACTCCAAAAGAAAATATTCTCTTGAATGGGAATTGAGCCAGGTCATCAGATTGCAAGCGGAATGTTCTAACCACTAGGCTATCCCGTCCCAGTAAATAGTAGACACTAGCATAACCTGTTGTTGATGTTGCAGATGACTTCACTTCTCCAACATGACCCAGGGCCACCCAGCAAAGCCAACATCAAGACAGAGGACTCTTCAGCACAGACCAACACATCTGTCAACACAGATGCTGTGACTGAACATGAACATGCCCAAGACCTGCCTCAGACAAGTGGATTCCCAGAACTATCAACTGGAAACTATCAGAACATTCAGTGCAAGCAGGAAACCACTGGATATTGGATTACTACAGCTGACAATATTGGAAATGTTGACCTTGCTTCTACTTGTAACTGTAATGACACTGCAGATATTCGTGATACAAAAGAAGGTGTGACTGTCACTGCTAAATATGGGGACCAAGGTACTGGTGTTTCTTTCCAAGGTGAAGTCAAACTGATCAAGGACACGTGCGAATTCACTGTAGGTGCTCAAAACTCCCTGTTTTCAAGGGGTATTATAAATGGGCCTGGTATTGAAGAGCTAAAGAATAATATAGTGAGATTCGTACACAATGCAAATAATATTGAGGAAGACGTATTCAGATGTAACAAACCTCATTATGGTCAGATCACAAAAGAGGACTGTGACATTCCCGACAGAAAGGCAGCATATAATCTACAACCTCACGACGAAAAATACACATGCATAAAGTGTGGTGAGGATTGTATCTGGACCTTTTCTTTTAAACAGCAAATTTTAGCTCCTGAAGAATTTAAGCAGTACCTCTGTGAAAAGTGTACATCAACCAGTCAGACATCAGACAGTACAAGGCAGGTAAACCTGGAAATGATTCCTGACAGTGGAGAAGGCACTGAACAAAACACTGTTGTCAACAGCCCTATGGTAAAGCACACACAACAAACGACACACTTGTGTGATGACTGTGGAAACGTTTTCACAAGTAAACGGGGTTTTGAAGAACACAGGCGAATTCACACAGGGCAGAAGACATACACATGCACTGACTGTGGAAGAAGCTTCAGAAGGAAAAGTGATTTTGACAAACACAGCAAAACTCATACAAAAGAAAACACATTTAAGTGCACTGAATGTGGAAAAGCTTTCTATTCAAAGGATAGTTTACATAAGCACAGACAAACTCATGCAGGGAGCAAGGCTTACAAGTACACTGACTGTCAGCAAACATTGAATCAAGAAATCAATGCAAACAGCAACAACACCAGTACACAACAGAAGGATTGTGACCAAGCTTCACACAAGGATGATGAAACAATAGTCAATACAAAACAAACATGGTACAACTTTGCAAAAAGGAACATATCAAAAGATGAAAACAGAGGCAGGTGTAAAATAGCTGCACAGTGTCATCACCTGGTGGACAATGACAACTTTATACCTGATGATTTGGGTGATGATAATGATGCTGAGTGTCACACAACTCAGTGTAAACACACCGCTTCAGAAGGAGGCGTTAATAATTTTACAAGGAAAAAGTGTCACCTGTGTGAAAAATGTGGAAAACTGTTTTATGCTATAAGCAACCTAGAAAAGCACATGCTAGTCCACACAGAAGAAAGGCCATACAAGTGTTCACAATGTGAAAAGAATTACAAATACAACGCAGGCTTGAGGACACATATGCGAATCCACACAGGAGAAAGGCCATACAAATGCACATACTGTGATATGAAGTTTACCAAGAAATCTTACTTGATTAGTCACCTTCGAACCCACACTGGGGAAAGACCACACGAATGTCCACAGTGTGGGAAGACATACAAGCAAAATACACATTTAAATAGACACTTGCGAGCACATACAGGAGAACGACCATACAAATGCACATACTGTCATAAAACCTTTACAACTAAACATTTCTTGACAGAGCACATTAAAACCCACATAGGAGAAAAGCCATACAATTGCACATATTGTGATATGACTTTTACCCATAAAAGTAGTTTAACTGTTCACATTAGAACCCACACAGGAGAAAAGCCATACAAGTGCACATATTGTCATATGACTTTTACCCAGAAAAGTAAATTAATTGTTCACATTAGAACCCACACAGGAGAAAAGCCATACAAGTGCACATATTGTCATATGACTTTTACCCAGAAAAGTAATTTAACTGTTCACATTAGAACCCACACAGGAGAAAAGCCATACAAGTGCACATATTGTCATATGACTTTTACCCATAAAAGTAGTTTAACTGTTCACATTAGAACCCACACAGGAGAAAAGCCACACAAGTGCACATATTGTCATATGTATTTTCCCGAGAAACATAATTTAACTGATCACATCAGAACCCACACAGGAGAAAAACCATACAAGTGTAAATATTGTAAAATGACATTCACCCGCAAAAGTAATTTAACTGTTCACATTAGAACCCACACAAAAGAAAATCCATACAGGTGTACATATTGTGATATGACTTTTACCCAGAAAAGTCATTTAACTGTTCATCTTAGAACTCACACAGGAGAAAAGCCACATACTTGTATATTCTGCAGGAAGAAGTTTATTACAAAACAAAATTTAAGGGCACACACACTACTTCACACAAAACACTGACCAGGTAATGCCCACACTATGCTGCGGATCTGCCCCCAAACAGTGGCCATAGTGAATAGTGAGTGAATTTATATGAGCAAGACACTTTGGCTGCTGAACATGTGTATGTGTCCTTGAGTTTCATGTACAATGCTTTATGGGGTTTTGTTATTTCCCTCAACATACTGCTTTCAACTGATAATGACAAGTTATTTAAATGGATAAAGTTGAATTTTCCAGGCCCATTTTCCCTAATTTAATTCCTTGTTATGTGATGGTGTGTTATTTTAAATCTTTATATTTAAACATGATTGGCGCTCCTCGACTGTGAATAGTGCGGAAATGACTTTGTCAAATCATTTTAGGAAACTACTCAATTTTTAACCTGCAGCTCAGAATGTCTTAACATATAATTATGAAAGATGTTTCACCTTTAACACATGTCACTGAAGTACCCGGTCTGAAAAACGTGCACATCACTTTCTATACTATAATTGGAAAGCTCCAGATATGTTGGTATCCTTCCATTGTAACTGATATATCTGGAGAGCAATGCATCTGTTCATAAACTAGCTCATCTGATGTTTCATTTCGTCAAAGGCATACAACATGGTACAGATGCAAACATCAAAATCCAGGTTGGAATTATAAGTTTGTACATAGTTTATTACAATGTTTGAGAAGTTAGTTGAATGCCAGTGATAATTTGGTACTATAACCTTTGATAATACTTGGCCAAGCTTTAAAAATATGGTTAGACTTGAGAAGTTTGTTTGTATAACTCGAAATGTACATATAATTCTCTTTTCACTGGATTTTATTGATGTGTCCAACGTTTTCTATTTACTATTTTATTTATGTTTCTCAAATAAAAGGTATTTTATTAAAACACAATTGGTTTGTGATGTGACAGTGCAAATGTATAATTTGTAATGGTTTAAAGAGCTGATCACCCAGAGATGTGATTGCAGCCTTGAGTGAGAAAGAAGCAGTAGAGAGAGATGATCACGCACCCGCAAAAAACACACACACACACACACACACACACACACACATCACACACATCACACACACTCTCACACATTAAAGCACGCACGCACGCAGGATTCATGATTCAAGATTTAATTACTTTCACCAGTTTTGGGGTATGAAGGATTACAATCAATTTGAACAGGAGAATTAACCTAACAGCAATCCACCTAAAAATAATATGAATAGTAACAGGAACTGAAAATCAGAGTTCATCGCCAAATGATAAGCAAACAATATTAAAGACACACGCGCAAAGTGGTATAGAGGTAACCCACCTGCCTAGAAAGAAAGAAGTTCATGTTCAATTGCTGAGGTGGTTTGATCCCCATTTGTGCATGAAACTGATATCCTTCCTCTAGACTGTGAGTGGTGGTCTGAGTGCAAGTCTTTTGGATGAGAAGATAAACCAAGGACCTGTATGCAATATGCATTTAGCACACGACAAAGAATCCACAGCATCAAGATACTTTTCCTCATATTTTTTTTCAAAAGGTCACTCTGATAGAGAAATAAATACACATGCAGACAGGAAACAAATAATGGGTGGTGTTGATCTTGTGGCCACGAGGTCTTCCAAGGGAGAGCAGCCATAATTCGACACAGAGAAGTTTATCATGACAGAAAGGGGCATACATTATGTGTGGTATATAATATACAACACACACACACACACACACACACACACACACGCACGATCACACACACACATTAAAAATACCAGTCTTAATTATACTTATGCATCAGCTTTAATCCTATATGTATTTCTTCATCAATAGTTGCTAATATATAACACACACATATGCATACAAGCACATAATTTATGCTAATGTGTGTGCATGTGCACATTGAGTACTCACACACACAGACACACACGCACACACGCACACACGTGTGCATGTGCATGCATAAGCACATATGAATGCCCCAACACACAACACACACACACACACACACACACACAAAACACACACACACACACACACACACACACACACACACACACACAAACACATTGATTTTCCATTTTCCATCTTTCATATCTTGCTTTGTGTTGACTCCAAGTCAGTATTATATGCTATAAAATCCCCACACTCAAGAAGGTCTCCAGAATTATTTTGAAATTAAATATGCCATACACATCCTAAGCTTAAGAGGTATTCCTGTATCTTTTGTTGGGTGCCTTCTCATGTTGGAATTTTTTCAAATGAGTGGGCTGACAGAGCTGCAAAAAAGGGGGCAAGACATAATATGGAATCGATTGAACTGGATGTTCCCTTATCTCTACAGGAAGGATACCGTATATTAGAACAAACTTCATGGGGTAAGTTTAAAGAATCTCATCAATTCAAGGAACAATATTTAAAAAGTTGTCTGACCACTACCCATATTTCTTGTTTTACGGCTTCTTCTCAAATAGATTCGCGTTTTATGACCGTGAGAAGGGTTAATTCACTATATTTTAGAATGAAGTTAAATGCATTCCTTACAAAATTTTGTAAACATGTTAGATGTCTATGTGGGGATTATATTTCCAGTACTCATATCATATTTGATTGCCCTATTGTAAAACCTTTTTTACCTACATTTTTTTGAACAGTCTCTGGAAAATGTATTTGAAAATTCAAAGCTAGCCTTTGCCATTGCCAGATGTTTATTGCATAGTCCACTTGAATATTTATTGTAGTTACATTATTGTTATTTTATGTTTCCACATTGTTGAGTTTATATTTTGCTCCTGTTTAAAAGTATTATCATTACTTTTCAGGGATTTTTCTTTCGGGGGGGGGGGGGGGGGGGGGGGAGGGGAGGGGCTGCTTTTTCTTTTTTTATATTTTATTTTATTATTATTGGGGTTTTTTCAACCAAACTGATGCTATTCTTAACCTTTTCTCCTTCCATCTTTCTTCTTCCTTCTTTTAACTTCCACTACACTTTCTATTTCCTCGTCTAATATCACTTAGAGTCAACAGACGTTAAATTGAAGACAATGACAACACACACACACACACACACATGCACACTCACAGAACACACACGTGCGCACACACAACATACACACACAGGCAAACATACAGACAGATGACAACACTATACTCAGTGGTTAAGACCATTCAACTTCAATCTCTTGGGTCCATGAAGTCATGGGATTGAACCACATTGGTGTCTGGTTAATTAAGGGTGGGGACTTTTTCTATTCCCCAGGTCAACTTGTAGAGCAGACATGCACAAGATTAAAATATGCACGTTAAAGATCCCAAAAATCATGTCTGCATTTGATTTGTCACAGTACATCACATGACACCCTTGTACACAACATATGTGATGTTCATCTTGAAACAAGAACACAAAATATAAATCAAGAAAGCCAGTTTTCATCTGTATGGATTTCCGTGATCCTTGGTCATGGCCACGTGAGAAAGTCTGTGAATGGTGAGTGAAACCAGATGAGCAAGACACTTTTTCTTTTGGACATTTGTAATTGCCTTATGTTTCACTATGCATTGCATGTTGGGTTTTGTTACTTCCCTCAAAATACTGTATACAAACTGATGAATGACATGTTATTAAAATGGATATAGCTGATGTTTTCACCCACATTTTCCCTAGTTAATTACCTTGATGTTATGTGATGATGCGCTGTTTTTATTCTTCATTTTTAAAATGACCAGAGCTTCCCTGACTGTAATTATGTGCAGTTGACTTTGTCACAATTAGTATTACAAAACTACTGATTTTTTTAACAGGCAGCTCATAATGTCTTAAGAGATAATTATGAAATATGCTTTACCTTTAACAGGTTTCAGTGAAGTACCTGGTCCTAAAACATACACATCACTTTCTGTACTATAATTGAAAAGCTCTAGATATTTGTGGTAATCCTTTCATTGAAACTGATATATCTGGACAGCAATGCTCAAATGCATCTGTTCATAAACTTCTTCCTCTGATGTTTCATTTTGTCTAAATAATACAACCTGGAACAGATGCAAACATCAAAATCCAGGTTTTAATTTTTACAATGTCATGGTAAGAGTATTTCACTTTTTTTTATATTAAAGTTTCTTCACCAGCTGATTCTCTGTAGCAGTAGTAAGGCACATTCCTCATGAATTGATGTGAAGATTTAAAAACTCTTTGATTT
>CM054154.1:43568607-43633607 GCA_028751875.1 Rapana venosa
GAAAAGCCACACAAGTGTACATATCTAAATAATTTTAAACACAGAAACATCATTAGATCAGCCACTTCAAACCCACACAGGAGAAACAAGAACCACACACACCTGTACATCTGTGGAAAGTCGTTCACCCAAGAAAAAGAAATTTAGAGCACACACACACTAATTCACACAAAACACTGACAACAGTAATGGCAACTCTATTGACAAGGATCTTCCTTCAAATCCAATGAAGTAGACACAGGCTAGCCCAAGTAGACAGTGGCCATAGTGCAGAGTGGAACCTTCAGTTTAGTCAGACACATTCACAACTACACTGGGCAAAGGTATCTTCACTTATACACAGGTAAAAAAACGACCCTAGAAATCAGTTTACAGTACAACACATGACAAACTTGTACACAACACATGTGATGTCCATCTTGAAACAATAACACGGTATAAATCAAAAGAGCCAGTTTTCACTTGTACATATGTTCATGATCCCTGGTCATGCCCACATGAGAAAGTATGTGAATGGTAAGTGAAACCAGATGAGCAGGACACTATGTCTACTGAACATTTGTATGTGTCATTTCTGTTTCATTGTGCATTGTATTGTGGGTTTTGTTATTTCCTTCAACATACTGTTTTCAGACTCACAATGACAAGTTGTCAACATGGATAAAGTTGAGGTTTCCAGACACTTTTACTCTCATTAAATACCTAGATGTTGTGTGATGGTGTGTTGTTTTTATTCTTGATTTTTAACATGACTGGAGCTCCCCTGACTGTAATCAGAGTGCAGTTGACTTTGTCACAATTGTCATTATGACACTACTCAACTGTTTTAACAGGCTGGCCAGACTGACTTTGAAGATAATTATGCAATATGTTTTACCTTTAAGACGTGTCAGTGAAGTGCCTGACCCTAATACATACAAAACACTTTCTGTACTGTAATTGAAAAACTCCAGATATATTGGTAACCTTTCATTGAAACTGACATATCTGGACAGCAATGTTCAACTGCATCTTTTCATAATGTATATCATCTGTTTTTTTCATGTTGTCCGTGTCATACAGCCTGGAACAGATGCAAACATCACAATCCAGGCTTGAATTTGTACAATGCCATGCTAACAGTATAACATTTTTAAAAGTGTTTTTTAAGAATCTTATTCTCGTTTGCAACAGTAAACCTTTTTCTAACTTTGGTATGGAGATTTTAGAACTGTATTGTATTTGTGAGAATGTTTTAAAATGTTTTACCTGGTATTATATGATGCCTGGGAATTAGTTG
The DNA here is from genome assembly GCA_028751875.1 of Rapana venosa. Classification (NCBI taxonomy): domain Eukaryota; kingdom Metazoa; phylum Mollusca; class Gastropoda; order Neogastropoda; family Muricidae; genus Rapana; species Rapana venosa. The sequence goes on from CM054154.1 coordinate 43,569,887, forward strand.
AAAGTCTGTCATCATTTTGTACTTAAACTTTGATTACTCTTTGCAAAGCTTTATAAATGATGTTAGACTTAAGAAGCTTTGTTTGCATAAGTCCAAATGTATGTTTTCTATTTTTACTGAGAACGTTTGATGTGTACAACGTTTTCTCTTTACTATTTTACTTTTGTGTTTCAAATAAAAGGTATTTTATCAGCATGCGGTTTGTTTGGGATGAGACTGTCCAAATATATAATTTGTTAAGGGTTTTGTAAAGGTCTGATCAGCGATAGTGTGTTGCACCCTTGAAAAAAAAAAAGAAAATTTTAGAGGAGACCAGCGGGAATGAGTGGTTGATGTGCTAAAAAAAAATAAAACCATACACATACGACTACGGGGCGAATGCACAAACGACTGATCACACATTTACACTCAAGCTTTTCACACCATGTGAAAGGTAGTCTAGAGGAAACCCTACCTCCCCAGAAAGCAAAAAGTCTGGGTTCGGAGAGTGTAGTGGGCAGATCCATTTTTTGTGCTGAAATGTCACGTGGCCTTGTCTGACTGTAGGTTTTTGGGGGTGACATAAAAAAAAAATCCAGGGATGTATGCAAACATATTTAACACATGTAAAATCCCACTGCATAAAGAGAATTTCCCCCTTTACAGTTTTGTGAAAAAAAAAGGTCTCTCTTTTTTTTAAAAAATAATTACAATCAGACGGGAAAGAATTAAAAGGGTGGGGGTTTTTGGGCCACAAGATTTCACAGGGAGAGAGGAGAATTCCCCACAGAGAATTTTTCATGACTTGAAGGGTAAAACTTATGTTAAATACATATGTGCCACTACGTACACACAATGAAAAAAAAAAAAACGTCTTAGTTTCCTTTATGATTTTTTTGATCAAAAGTTTCTAATAGGTAAAAACATATGTAAGACATATGACATGTGTATCCTTGACTATGCGGCCACCCCCCCCCCCCCCCCCCCCCCCCCCCCCCCCCACACAACACAAAATGTGAAAAAAAATATATCCCCCGTCCTGCATACAAATAGATGCTCAAAAAAAAATCCCCCCCCCCCCCCCCCCCAAAAACTTACACACCACACGCACGCCCACACACACACACCACACACACACACACAAACAAACACAGGGGAAAAACAGAAGATGAAGCATTTTGTCAGTGGTTAAGACCACCAAAATTTTATCCTTTGGGTCCATAAAGTCAGGGGTTTTAAACCCCTTGGAGCTGGGTTTAAGGGTGGGGGTTTTTTTTTATTCCCAGATAAATTAAAAGAAACATGTAAAAATTTAATAAGATGGTAAAGATAAAATAAATCTGTCTGCTTTGATGGGTATGGAAACACCCCGGTAGTACATAATTTTTCCCGAAGGTGGTTGTGGCTACCTTCTTGGTGGGCAAAAGCGATTGAATACACCCAATCTTACCACTATTGGTGAGCCCTAGAATTATTGCAAAATAATGAAAAAAATACCCCAGACAAACAGAGTCAGTTAACAAGCTGGCTAGACAGACAGATAAAAATACAATGAGCAAACAAGCACAATGACAAATGCAGCCATCCATAAAAAGCTATCAAGCGCTATTAAAAAAAGAACACATTATTTCAACTTATTCTCAAGTTCCTTCACTACCACATCGACCATAGCCACAGATCACAATAAAAAGAAAATCGTGCAGCACGTGCATTGTGTTCATTGTCCTAGAACACTAAGCACACCCATGTCTCTACAGATGTCTGAGCACAGTTCAGGATACTTTGAGAGCTGGGTGTGTGATCCACTGTCAGTTTGTGGATAAATGTCATTGGGAAGATATGGAAAAGGTAATTGTTTGTTTCTCTGTGTTTGCGTGTCATGTGTGCAAGTATTTTCTTCATGACTGTATGTTTTCTAGTCACTCATGATGCCCTGACCTTTACAGTCTATTAATTGATTGATATTTACCACTTAAACTCATGACAGATTTCTCTGCAAGAAATTCAGGTGCTCTCCCGAGGGATAGCAAGTCACCACAAGAGCAGCGCCACCCTTTTTTTTTCTTTTTTCCTGTATGCAAATGTTTTTTTTCCCTATTAGAGTGGCTTTTTCCTACAGAAATTTGCCAGAGTAAGTGAAACAAGATGAGAAAAGTAGTTTGCCTACAAAAAAATGTATGTGTTTTTTGTTTCATTGTGCATTATACTATGGGTTTTGTTACTTCCATAAACAAACTGATTTCAGACTATTATTGACAAGTAATCAAAATGGAGAAACTGTAAATGTCCATACACTTTTTCTCTAATTAATTACCTTGATGTTATGTGATGGTGTGTTGTTTTTATTCTACACTATTAACATGACTTGACTCCCTCTGACTGTAACTAGTGTGCAGTTGACTTCGTCACAATTATTATTAGGAAACTACTCAACTGTTTTAATAGGGAGCTCAGAATAACTTAGAAGATAATTATGAGAGATGTTTTACCTTTAACAGGTGTCATAGAAGTACCTGGTCCTAAAATATGCATATCATTTTCTGTAGTATGATTGGAAAAGTCCAGATATGTTGGATGGATCAGTGGTCTAGAGGTAACGCGCCTGTCTAGAAAGCGAAAAGTCCGGGTCGGAAGTGTGCGTGGTTCGTATCCCGTCTGGGCCCGAAACTTTTCTCCCATCCATTAGACCATGAGTGGTGGTCTGGGCGCTAGTCTTTCAGATGAGATGATAAACCGAGGTCCCGTGTGTTACAGAAAATTATGCAGCGCACGTAAAAGAATCCACGGCAACAAGAGAGTTGTCCCTGGCAAAATTCTTAGAAAAAAGCCACTCTGATAGGTAAAGAAATACAGTTGCAGACCAAATAAACAAAAACAGGGTGGCGCTGCTCTTGTGGCGACGTGCTCTCCCCAGGGAGAGCAGCCTGAATTTCACGCAGAGAAATCTCGTGACTTAAAGTGGTATAAATGAAATGAAATGTATTGTTATCATTGAAACCTATATCCAGACAGAAATGTTCAAGTGCATCTGCTCATAAACTTATTTTATCAGCTTTTTTTATCAGATGCTTCATTTTGTTTAAGTCATACACTTTGGAACAGATGTAAACATCAAAATCAAGGTTTGAATTTTAACAATGTCATGGTGAATCTATTTCATTTTTATAAAAGGTTTTTCAGAAGCTTATTCTCTGTAGCAAAAAGTGAACAATTCTTTTTACTTTGGTATGGAGCTTTCAAAACTGTGTTGCATTTTCCATCAACTTTTCAAAAAAGTGTGTATAGGGTTCATTACAACGCTTCAGAAATAAGTGGAATGTACGTCATTTTTGATTTTACTTAATCTTTTGATTACACTTTGCCAAGATTTCAAATCGATGTTAGACTTTAGAAGCTTTGTTTGTATAAATCCCAATGTACATATTCTTTTTTCACTGGATTTTGTAATGTGTACACCGTTTTCTCTTTACTATTTTATTTCTGCTTTTCAAATAAAACGTATTTAGAAAAACGCAGGTTGTTTGTGATGTGACAGTGCAAATGAATAATTTGGAATTGATGTAAAGATCTGATCACCTGTAGGTGTGATTGCAGCCTTGTGAGAGAAAGAAACAATAGGGAGAGACCAGTTCATGACACATACACACACACACATTCGCGCACGCGTATGCACACACACAGACTCTGAAGCATGCACACCATGTGTAAGGTGGTCTACAGGTAACCCACCTGTGTAGAAATCAAAAAGTCAAGGTTCAAAGTGCGTAGTGGGTAGATCCCCTTTTGTGCTTGAAATTGTCACTATGAGTGGCTTGCGGACTGTTAGGCTTTTGAGTGGGATGATAAATCCAGGACCTGTATGCAACATGCATTTAGAACATGTAAAAGAACCATATGCATACAGTGAATTTTCCTTTTCCCAAAGTTTTGTGAAAGGCCCCTCTGATAGAGAAACAATACACATGCATACAGGAACAAACAATGGGTGGTGATGCCCTTTTTGGCCACGAGGTTTCCCAGGGAGAGCCAGAGCCAGCAGCCAAAATTTCCCACACAGGGAAGTTTATCATAACTTGAAGTGGTATACATTATGTGTATTCTATAATACACAACACACACATGCACAAGCAGGCACACCACACACACACACACACACACACACATGCACACACACATTTAAAGAACACGCTTTGACTTGTACACACACATCATCTTTTATCTTTTATTATTTTTTCACCCAGTAGTCGCTAATAGGTAAAAACACAAACATATAAGAGCATACGATAATGTGTGTGCATGTGCACATATGAGTGCTACAAACACCACACACACACACATACACACAAATGCGCACGCACACACACAGAAAACACACACAAACGCACGCACGCACACGCAACATAAGCACACACACGCACACACACACACACACACACACACACACACACATGCCACATGCACGCACAAACTGTGTACATGCGCATATTCCCATGTGCATGCATATGCACATATGAGTGGCTCACTCACACACATGCCACTCATGGGCAAACACACACACACACACACACACACACACACACACCACGCGCGCGCACAACACACACACACACAACACACACACCACACACACACACAAGCGGCCAACATACCGACAGGTTCCCAGACACTTTAGCTCAGAGGTCAACACGATTAAACTGCAATCCTTTGGGTCCATTAAGTCACGAAATTGAACCTCATTAGTGTCTGGTTTATTAAGGGTGGAGATTTTTTCTATCTCCCAGGTCAACTTCAAGAGCAAACATGCAGATGATTAAAACATGCATGTTAAAGATCCAATGAATCATGTCTGTAGTTAATGGGCTATGGAAACACCAAGCGTATATGAACCCTAGATGTCTAGCAAAATAATAAAAAGCATAAAAAACAACAGAAAGTCAGTTAACAAGCTGGCTAGACAGACAGATACATGAAAGCAATACACATATCGATAAAAGTAATAAACTGACATATGAAGGTAATACACAGATATATGAAAGTAATACATAGACAAATGCAAGTAAAACAATGGGCAAACAAACACAACGGAAAAAATATACAGCTATCCATAAAATGCTGTCAAGAGCAGGAAAAAGGAAAAAGAAGGACGGGTCCTTCAAAAGAAGGAACACTTTATTTCAACATTTTTTCTCAAGTTCCTTCACTACCACCTTGACCATAGCCACAGTTCACAACAACAAGAAAATCGTGCAGCTCGTGCATTGTGTTCATTGTCCTAAAGCACGGTACACAACCATGGCTCTACATATGTCTGAGCACAGTTCAGGATACTTTGAGAGCTGTGTGTGTGGTCCACTGTCAGTTTGTGGATGAATTTCATTGGGAAGATATGGAAAAGGTAATTCTTTGTTTATGTGTGACTGTTTGTGATGTGTACAAGTATTTTTCTTTATGCATGTTTGTTTTTTAGTCATTTATGTTGCCCTGAAATTTACAGTATGTGTATTTATTTATGTATTTATGTATGTATTTATTTATTTATACCACTTTAAGTCATGGTAAATTTCTCTACATAAAATTAAGGCTGCTATCTCTTGGGAGAGTGAGTTACCACAAGAGCATTGCCACTCTTTTTTTTCATGTCTGCAACTGCATTTTTTTCCTTTATCAGAGTGGCGTTTTCCTACAGAATTTTGCCAGGGACAACTCTCTTGTTGCCATGGGTTCATTTACGTGTGGTTTAAATATTATCTGTAACACACGGGACCATGGTTTATCATCTCATCTGCAAGACTAGCACCCAGCCACCATCATTGTCTAATGAAAGGGGGGAAAAAGTTTCGGGCCCCAATTGTTATTCGAACTAGGCACACTTCGACCCAGACTTTTCACTGTTAGGGGCGGTGCGTTACCTCTTGACCACTGATCCCGCGCACGCGCGCGCGGTTGTGGGGTTGTGTGTTGTGTATGTGTTTTGTGTGTATGGTTGTGTGAGTGTGTGGGGTGTATGTTGTGTGTGAGTGAGTGTGTGTGTGTGTGAGTGAGTGTATGTGTGTGTGTGTGTGTTTGTGTGTATGCGAGAGTGTTTTGTGAGGTGTGTGTTGTGTGTGTGTGTTGTGTGTGAGTGTGTGTGTGTGTGTGTGTGTGTGTGTTTTGTGTGTGAGTGTGTGTGTGTTGTGGTGGTGTGAGTGTGTGTGTGTGTGTATGTGTACTTTCTTAGCTTAACGTCTGTTCATCAAGGTGATATTAGACAAAAGATAGTGTTACAATATATACAGAACGTGTGTGTGTGTGTGGTGTGTGTGTGTGTGTGTGTGTGTGTGTGCTTACGTGCGTGTGGTGTGCGTGTGTGCGTGTATGTTGTTGTGTTTGTTGGTGGTTGTTAACCGATTAGTGTTTTGTGCACGAGATAAAAAGAAAAAAATACAAAGAAATTATGGGAGGGATGGGGTGGAGGGGGGCATTGAAACAGCTTAAACTGCAGCAAGAACAATTACAAAAGTTTGCCAACAGGGCTTCTAACTAAACAACTAACTAGCTCCAACATAACCACATTATCAGCCAATAAATGTTTTTAACAACAGTAACAGACGAAAGCGAACAGAAAGGATTACAGCTCAATGCAAAGAAGACAGAATGCATGGTGTGTATGTGTGTGTGCATGTGTGTGTGAGTGAGAGGTATGGGTAAGAAGATGGAACAGGAATACTAAACATGCCACTATGTTTTCTGTATGTAAAATGTGTCAACCTTTGTAAGCAAACTTTCAAAGAAAAGCATACACCATTACGTTTTTAGTATTAGTCAAAAAAACTTATCTCTCATGCATCCTGAATGAAATATTGTAAATCTCTCAAACTTGTTAGGCTGCTAGGTTAGATATATTCAATTTTTGGTTTTACATTTTTTATGAAGGTGACCGAGATATCCTTCTGAAATAGGTAATTGTAAAATGACATTCAATGTTAACAGTCTGCAAATGTGTTTTAATCAAGCTAAAGGAACAAATGTATATAAAATCACCTTTTTATACATAGTTGATAATATTTTTTTTTCACTTTCATACGTTCTGCACAGGATTGATACTGAAAATGTCAGTCATTGTTGTATTTTTACAAGTTGTATCACATAACCACAAATGGCTTGGGGGTGAATGAATAAGATGAGTTTATTCTACTGGGCTTTTGATGACTAGCTTTTGGGTATGAGAAACTATAGGAGTCTCGTGTGGTAAAAATACACTGTTCTTTTTCCTGCAGTATTATATTATGGCGAAATGAACATAAAACAAGCTCCGAGTTCTCTTCTCTCTCTCTCTCTCTCTCTTCTCTCTCTCTCTTCTCTCTCTCTCTCTCTCTTCTCTCTCTCTTCTCTCTCCCCTCTCCCCTTTTCTCTCTCTCTCCACTGAAAAACATAAATGCATGGTTATGGCTGCTTGCATTTTGTACAAATAAACAAAGTGGTATGCAGACTCCCGTCGAAATATTGCTACATACATTACATGCATACAAGGAGTTTAAACATTCACATATAAAAACAGTTACTGTAATTGTACACCAAAAGCTGGCTTATGTATTGTAGCCTATTTCTAATTTGATTTCAGGATTTTAAAAAACAGACAGGAAGTGGTTGTTAATACAGATATACAATAAAATGAAGTGGAGGTAGATGGTGGGGAGGCGGAGTTGGTTATTTATTGACATTTTACATCTTATGCAGTTGTTGATGCTGGTATCAATACAAACACACAGGGGGAAGGGGGAGGTGGCTAAATGTACCACCTCTTGGCCATATTTCTTTGCTGAAGACAGGCTGAAAGAGATACACTTTTTGCTAGTGAGTGCTGCTAAGATTTATTGTGTGCTCCTTTCTCCTCTATCAAAGGATTTATTTCTATTAGAAAAGGGAAGACAAACACCCCATTGACTGTAAAACATAAAAAAAACATTAAAATTTTTCAGCTACTTGCTTTAAGTTCTTTAGTATGTATTGCTAAGACTATTAAAGGAAGTTAGAAACAAAACCTGGACTCTGTGCATATTACCAGCTCTAAATCATACAAATGACACTTAGAAGAACCATCAAAGGAATACAACCAAACAAAGCCTATCACCTTCATGCTAGAAATTATCATGACCTGTTGTTGATGTTGCAGATTACTTCAGTTCTCCAACATGAACCAGGGCAACCCAGCAAAGCCAACATCAAGACAGAGGACTCTTCAGCACAGAACAACACAGCTGTCAACACAGATGCTGTGACTGAACATGAACATGCCCAAGGCCTGCCTCAGACAAGTGGATTCCCAGAAAAGTCAACTGGAAACTATCAGAACATCCAGTGCAAGCAGGAAACCACTGGGTACTGGAACACTACAGCTGACAATAGTGAAAATGCTGACCTTGACTGTACTTGTGAATCTAATGACACTGCAGATATTCATGATACGAAAGAAGGTGTGACTGTCGCTGCTAAATATGGGCTCCTTGGTACAGGTGTTTCTTTCCCAAGTGAAGTCAAATCGATCAAGGACACGTGTGAATTCACTGTAGGTGTTCACAAGTCCCTGTTTTTAAGGAATGTTATAGATGGACTTTGCATTGAAGAGTTAAAGAGTGATATTGTCAGATTTGTACAGGACGCAAATAGTAATGAGGAAGACATATCCACATACAACAAAACGGATTATGGTCAGATCACAAACGATGACTGTGACACACCTTGTGTACTCCCTCAAGACACAAAATACACATGCGTAAAGTGTGGTGATGATTCGATCTGTACTTTTTCTGTTAAACAGTATATTTTATGTCGGAAAGAATTTAAGCCTTATATCTGTGAAAAGTGTACAACAACCAGTCAGACATCAGACAGTACAAGGCAGGTAAACATGGAAATGATTCCTGAGAGTGGAGATGGCACTGAAAAAAACACTGTTGTCAACCTGGTGGACAATGATAACGTTATGCCTGATGATTTGGGAGAGGATGATGTTGACTGTGACACAACTCAGAGTAAAATGACTGCTTCAGAAGGAGACGTGAATATTCGTACAAAGAAAAAGTGTCAACTCTGTGAAAACTGTGGAAAACTATTCTATACTAAAAGCAGTCTAGAAAAGCACATACTTGTCCACACAAGAGAAAGGCAATACAAGTGTTCACAATGTGAGAAAACTTTCAAATACAAAGCAAGCTTAAAAACACATGTGCGAATCCACACAGGAGAAAGACCACACAAGTGCACATACTGTGACATGAGGTTTACCCCAAAAATTCACTTGAATAACCACCTTCGAATCCACACAGGAGAAAGACCACACAAATGCACATACTGTGATATGAGGTTTATCCATAAATCTTACTTGAATAGCCACGTTCGAACCCACACAGGAGAAAAACCACACGAATGCCCACAGTGTGGGAAGACATACAAGCAAAATACACATTTAAATAGACACTTGCAAGCACATACAGGAGAACGACCATACAAATGCACATACTGTCATAAAACATTTACAACTAAACATAACTTGACAGAGCACATTAGAACCCACATAGGAGAAAAGCCATACACGTGCACATATTGTGATAAAACTTTTACTCATAAAAGTAGTTTAACTGGTCACATTAGAACCCACACAGGAGAAAAGCCATACAAATGCAGTTACTGTGATAGGAATTTTACGCAGAAGAGTAATCTAACTGTTCACATTAGAACCCACACAGGAGAGAAGCTTCACAAGTGCACATATTGTGATATGACTTTAACCCACAAAAGTAGTTTAACTGTTCACATTAAAACCCACACAGGAAAAAAGCCACACAAGTGTACATATTTTGAAAATGTCTTTTATTAAGAAATGTAATTTAACTTGTCACATTAGAACCCACACAGGAGAAAAGCCCCCAAATGTAAAATATTGTCATATGGCTTTTTACCCCGAAAGGTAGTTGAACTGTTCACATTTAGGACCCACACAAGAGAAAGCCTCACAACTTGTAAAATTCTGTGGAAAGCAGTTCACCACCAAACAAAATTTAAGAAGACACACACGACTTCACACAAAACACTAACCATACTAATGCCCCCCACTGTGGACAAAGATCTGCTCCCAAAATTCATGAATCAGAACAGGATAGTCCAAGTACAAAGTAACCCCAGTTTTTACACAGCTGAAGAACGCACTAGAAATCAGCTCAGTACAACACATGCCAACCTTGTACACAGCACATGTGACGTCCATTTTAAAACAAGAACATGATATAAATTAAGGGGGCCAGTTTTCACCTGAATGGATTTCCGTGATCCCAGGTCATTTCAGAGGAGCAATGGTAAGTGAAACCCGATGAGCATGTGTATGTGTGCTTTTGTTCCAATGTGCATTGTATTATGGGTTTTGTTATTTCCTCAACATACTGTTTTCAGATTTATAATGAATAACTGGATAAATTTAAGGTTTCGAGAATTTTCTCTAATTAATTACCTTGATGTTGTGTGATGGTGTGTTGTTTTTATTCTTCATTTTAACATGACTGGAGCTCCCCCGACTGTATTTAGTGTGCAGTTGACTTTGCCCCAAATTATTCTCAACACGGTTTTATATGCAGGTCAGCATGTTTAGAAGCAGTTATGAAAAATGATTTTACCTGTATCATGTGTCAGTGAAAAATCTGTTCCTAAAACATGCACATTACCTTATGTACTGTAGTTGAAACATTCCCGATGTATTTATATCCTTTCATTGAAACTGATATATCTGGACAGCAATGGTCAAGTGCATCTGTTCATAAACTATGTCATCTAATGTTTCCTTTTTGTTTATGTCATACAACCTGGAACACATGCAAACATCAATATCAAGATTTTGTATTTTTACAATATTTTGCTAACATTATTTCTCTTTTTAGAAATGTTTTTTCACAAAATGATTTCTGTAGCAATAATACGCACATTCTTCATTACTTGATATAATGCTTTCAAGACGTGTATGGCATTTAGAATGGTGTTTGTAAAAAACACAACAAATGTCCATGGATTATAAGGATGTGTGAGAAGTGCATTGAAGGTATGTCCTTCTTTTTGTACTGTAACATTTTATTACTCTTTAACCAAGCTTAAAAACTTATGTTAGATTTTAGAAGCCATGTTTGTATAAATCAACTGTTCTATTTTTTCATTCGATTTTGTTATGTGTACGTTTTCTTGTTACTTTTTTTACAGTGATTTTCAAATTAAAATGATTTTATCAAAAACGCAGTTTGTTTGTGATGTGCCTGTACAAATGTATAATGTGTAATGGGTGTAAAGGTCTGATCACCCATAGGTGTGATTGCAGCCTTGTGAGAGAAAGAAGCAGTAGAGAGAGACCAGCTGGAATGATTGGTTGATAGTACTAAAACTAATGGTCAAACTCCTCACACACGCGCGCGCGCGCACACACACACGCACACAACACACAACACACACACAACATACACACACAAACATGCATTTAAAAGGTGGTCTAGAGGTAACCCACTGCCTAGAAAGCAAAAAAAATTCGGGTTCAAGCGGTAGTGTTGTGATCCCCATTTTTGCCTGAAATGGTACCCCATCCCCTAGACTGTGAGTGCTGGTTGAGTGCAAGTTTTGTTTGATGAGATGATAAACCAAGAAGGTGTATGCAACATGCGTTTAGCACGTGTAAAAGAACTGACAGCATTAAGAGAACTTTACCTCACAGCATTTTGTGAAAGAAGGTCACTCTGCTAGAGAAACAAATACCTTTGCAGACAGGAAAAAATAATGGGTGGTGTTGCTCTTGTGGCCACGAGGTCTTCCCAGGGAGAGCAGCCAAAATTCCACACAGAGAAGTCTATCATGACCTGACCTGACATACATTATGTGTATTGTACATACCACACACACACACACACACACACACACACACACACACACACACACACACACACAACACACACACACACACACACACACACACACACACGCACGCACACACACACACACAATCACACACATACATTAAAAAACACAACTCTAAAATATATTTTAAAAATGTTGTAAAAAAGTTACACACATACATCAGCTTTAATCCTGTATGTATTTCTTAAGCAGCCGTTACTAATAGGTAACACACACACACACACACACACACACACAACACACAACACACACACACACACACACACACACACACACACACACACACACACACACATATATATATATATATATTATACACATACACACTCAAAGACATACAAAACACATGCGTGCACATGCACATGCACATGTGCGTGCATGTGCATATATGAGTGTTCACACACACACACACACATACACACACACGCGCGCGCGTGCGCAGAAACACAGGTGTGCACAAGTGCATAGCCCCATGTGCATGCATAAGCACATATGCGTGCTCACACACACTCGCACACGCAAACGCAAACGCACTCGGACACACACACACACACACACACACACACACACACACACACACACACACACACACACACACACACACACACACACACACACACACACACACACACACACACAGGCAAGCATATAGGCACACACACTACATACTCACTCATTCACACACACACACACACACACACACACACACACACACACACACACACACACACACACCACACACACACACACACAAGTATGATGGTTGGATTAGCAGGTTTGAAATGTTCTGTATAAAATTGGCTTTAAACATGTATGGAAAAACCAAAGTACACTTGATGGACAACGATGTGCCATGCAGTGCAAACGAAGCTTGGGGGTTTATTTAAAACGTTTTGGATTAACCAGAAACAAAATTCTACAAAACTGAACTTTTATGACTCCGTGACCAAGGAATATAGATTACAGCCATATCTGATTAACAGTGAAAATAAAAAACATAGGAAAATATGTTGTAAGTTTCCTACAAGTAGTCACACTTTAGTGATAGAGAAAGGAAGATATAAGAATATACCAAGAGATAATAGAACTTGTCAATACTGTAATAAAACAGAAGACGAGATTCATTTACTGGATGAGTGCTTTTTATATACCGAGCAAAAAGAAAACTCATCAATAACTCCTAATGTTAATGTCAAACAAATATGAATGTTTAAGACAATTAAGCAAGATTATTGCAACTGTTAGTCATCAAGCCGAAATAATTAATTATGTTTGTACCTGTTTAAAAAAGGGAAAAAATGTGAATAAGACAGAATGCAACATGGCGTTTTCTTGCACATAATTTCAGACACGCTGACCAGTGAATAACACGTTGTATTGAATCAGGAAAAGTTTATTCCATTGGGTCAAATAAGTTCATGTTAGTTTTATGGCAATAAAAAAATAAATTCTAATTTCTGATTTCTGAATTCACACACACACACACACACACACACACACACACACACACACACACACACACACACACACACACACACACACACACACACACACACACACACACACACACACACACACACACACTCTCTCTCTCTCTCTCTCTCTCTCTCTCTCTCTCTCTCTCTCTCTCCTCTCTCTCTTTCTCTCGCGCGCGCGTACGCACGCACGCAGATGCAATTCTCACCCACTCATACCTACACACACATACACACACGCACGTATACACTGACATACACACATTCATACACATGCAATCACACGCTAACTCTCTCTCTCTCTCACACACACACACACACACACACACACACACACACACACACACACACACACACACACACACACACACGCACACGCACGCCCAAACACACACACACACACACACACACACACACACACACAAACACACACACCACACGCACACACGCGCGTGCACAAACACACCTACCCATCTGATATCACTTTTCCTGAAAGGATGTTAAACTGAAGAGCTAGAAAACACAGTGACACACACACACACAAAGTGACACACACACACATATATATATATTTATAGATATGCATATCTATCTATCTATCTAGATAGATAGGTAGATAGATAGATAGATTAATAGATAGATAGATAGATAGATTTAGGTGTACACACATACGCACAATGAGACACACACATACATACCCACATACAGGCAAACATACAGACAGATGACAAACACTGCAGCTCAGTGGTTAAGACCAGTCAAGTTCAATCCATTGGGTCCATTAAGTCATGGGATTGAACATCACTGGTGTCTGGTGAATTAATGGTAAAGATATTTTCTATCTACCAGGTCAACTTCAATTTACTTGTTTTTTATTTATCAATTTATTCTTTTATATCGAGGATAATAGAATAAGCACTTATGTGTTTTTTTTACATCCAGTACCCGCGTGCATGCAGTTTTTGTAAATTATGTCATCTGTTCCCACTGGCACACAATGGCCTACTCTTACAAAAAGCGGAACAGGATTTAGCGTGAACGCAAGATGTTCTGCGTGTGTTCGCACACGGGACCTCGGTTTATAGTCTCATCCGAAGGACTTTTGGGGAGAGTGGAGTCAGCACTGATGTTAACTCCAGGGGAAAATATCCCCTTGAACGGGAATCAAACTGGGGTCGTCAGATGGCGAGAGCAATGTTCTAACCACTAGGCTATCCCATCCTCCATTCAACTTAAGTCCTTGTCTGGTTAATTAATGGTGTGGATGTTTTTATATCTCCAATGTCAATTTCAAGAACACATTTAAAGGAAGGGAGGTAAAGGAGTCCCATAACCTATAAGGTCGTAGGGGAGCAAGGCGTCACTTCTCTAGGGCCAGCATATTGAGGGCGGCGCCCATCTCCTCTCCCTCGCTGCTTTACCTTCCCTGACCCTAAAGAGGGCAGGTACCCATTTACAGCTGGGTGAACTGGGGGAACTGTACTGAAGCCAAGGCGCGCAAACGGTCACTCATTTAGGATCCAATAAATCATGTCTGCATTTGATGGTTTACGGAAACGCCAAGCCTATGCAGCATACATTTTTCTGAAGTTGGTATGTGGCTGCCACCATCATTGGCAAAATAGATTGCATATGCTGAATATCACCCCATCAGTGAACCCTAAAGTTCTAGTAAAATAATGAAAAGCACACAAACACACAAACAGATCCAGTTAACAAGCTGGCTAGACAGACATATAATAATAATGCAATGGGCATAAAACATGACAAATACAGCTATCCATAACAATGCTTATCAAGAGCTTTAATAGAAGAAACACATTATTTCAACTTTTTCTCAAGTTCCTTCAATACCACCTCAATCACAGCCACAGTTTGCAATAAAAAGAAAATCGTGCAGCACGTGCATTGTGTTCATTGACCTAGAACACTGAGCACACCCATGGCTCTACAGATGTCTGATCACAGTTCAGGATACTTTGAGAGCTGGGTGTGTGGTCCACTGTCAGTTTGTTGATGAATGTCAGTTGGAAGACATGGAAAAGGTAATTCTTTGCTTCTGTGTGTTGTTTTGCCATGTGTACAAGTATTTTTCTTCCTGCCTGTATTTTTTCTGTTTATGATGCCCTGAACTGTACATTCTGACTACTCGTTTATTTAAGTCATGGAAAATTACTCTGAGTGAAATTCAGGCTGCTCTCCTTGGGGAGAATGAGTCGCCACAAGAACAGCGCCCCCCATTTTCTTTCTTGTTCCTGTCTGCAACTGTATCCCTATCACAGTGGCTTATTTCTATATAATTTTGCCAGGGACAACTCTTTTGTTGCCGTGAGTTCTTTTACGTTCGCTAAATAATTATGTGTAACACATTGGACTTGGTTTATCATCTCATTCGAAAGACTAGCACCTAAACCAACACTCATGGTCTAATTGACGCTGTAAAGGTTTTGGGACCAAATGGGATTGGAACTACCCACACTTCCAACCTTGCCTTATCACTTTCTAGGCAGAAGCATTGCCTCTACACCACCGATAGTGTATGTGTGTGTGTGTGTGTGTGTGTGTGTGTGTGTGTGTGTGTGTGTGTGTGTGTGTGTGTGTGTGTGTGTGTGTGTGTGTTTGGGTGTGTGGGTGTATGTGTGTGAGTGTAAGTGGTAGGGGAAAGAAGATTTTATAAAGGAATACTTAACAGACCCCTATGTTTTAAGTATGTAAAATATGTCGATCTTTGTAAGCAAACCTTCTATGAAAATCATCTACCATTACGTTTATTTTACTTGTTAAAAGAACTTCTCTCTCTCTCTCTCTCTCTCTCCTCTCTCTCTCTCTCTCTCTCTCTCTCTCTCTCTCTCTCTCTCTCTCTCTCTCTCTCTCTCTCTCTCTCTCTCTCTCTCTCTCTCTCTCTCTCTCTCTCACTCATGCATCCTGAATATAATTATTGTACATTTCTCTAACTTGTCAGGTTGCTAGGTTACATACTCAATTTTTCGTTTTAATTTTTTTTAAAGAAGCTTATTAGAGATATCCTTCTGAAATGGTGGAAATTGTCAAGTGACTTTCAACCTTAACAGTATGCAAACCTGTTTTGATCAAGCTAAAGGAAGAAATGTATTTACAATTACCTTTTGATGTAAACCAGTCACCAAGGCGTAGCTGATAGCGCCTTGGATTACGGACTGGAAGGTTGCAGGTTCAATTCCCATAAGAGTCATAGGGATTTTTCGGACTCCGGCCGGCTCCTACCCAGAGTGAGTGTTCTGTGGGCTCAATGGCAAGACTGGGACCACACAGTCACGCTTCGTCCAAATAATGGATGCGAGTTTGAGAGTGTTGCTCAAATTACCTGACCAACACTGCAGGTGTCTTTTTCTCTCGGCCTGGTTGACGCCGGGACATATTATGATAGTAAGCGTAGAGCACAACCCTGTCAAGTAGTCTCAAAGCATATGCACTTCCACAGCAGCAGCATTACGTCATTCTCATTGTAATTGAACATCTTGCAATACAAACATATTGCCTGTGATTCAGTGGACCCAGCTGCACTGGTTTCATGGTGACTTAAGATTCGGTTTCCCCACACACTTCTGTGCCTGTAGTGAGTTTGTGTCAAAACCTTTGGGGTTGGAGGTTCGCGGGGGATGGTCGTTGGAGGGACGTTGTGGTGATTGCCAGCTCGAGTGGGCAATTCACTCAGTCTGGCTCCACGACTGAGCTAATACTGTCGTTAGTAGGGATATTAGTAGGTGGTGTACTGCCTATGTTAGCTCAGAATAGGCACCACTGAACACCACCACAATGGTCCAGCAGTAATGCAGGGCCCCTCATGCTGGTAGCCCCACGGCGGCCTGATAGCGATGGCCTCCCTGTGGACTTATGACCCTAGGGATGAGACATAACAAATCGGGGTATGGCTGTGGCAGGGAGATTTGAATGAGCTGTGTGGGAAAAGCAGGATGGGGGACGTCACAGAAGATGAGGTAGCAAAAAAAGAAAAAAAGAAAAAAAGAAAGATACACTTTTTCAGCTACTTACCATAAGTGTTTTAGCATCTAGTATAACAAGTATTGCAGAGAAGTAGAAAAAACCCTCAACTCTGCATATTACCAACTCTCAGACATACACATGGCGCTTAAAAAAACCATGACAGCAATAAAACTAAATGCAGTTTGTCACCTTGATAGTTTTATTTATTTGATTTTTTTGTATCGAGGATAATGGAATAAGCACTTATGTGCTTTTTTTACATCCACTCCCCGTGTGTATGCGGTTTTGCTAATTCTGTCATCAATTCCAAGCGGCACACAATGATCTACTCTTACGAAAAGTGAAACAGGATTTATTTGCGCAAGACGTTCTGCATGCGTTTGCACACATAGCTTAAAGTCTCATCTGAAGGACTTTTGTGGAGAGTGCAGTCTCCAAGGGAAAATATCCTCTTGAATGGGAATCGAACCCGGCTCATCAGATTGCAAGCGGAATGTTCTAAACAATAGGCTATCCCATCACTGTAAAATGTAGACACTAGCATCCTGTTGTTGATGTTACAGATGACATCAGTTCTCCAACATGACCCAGGACAACCCAGCAAAGCCAACATCAAGACAGAGGACTCTTCAGCACAGACCAGCGCAACTGGCAAGACAGACCCTGTGACTGACCATGAACATGCTCAAGACATGCCTCAGACAAGTGTTTTCCCAAAACACACAACTGAAAACTATCAGAACATTCAGTGCAAGCAGGAAACCACTGGGTACTGCCACACTACAACTGACAATATTAGAAATGCTGACCTTGCCTGTACTTGTAACTGTAACAACACTGCAGATTTTTATTATGCAAAAGATGGCTTGACCATCACTACTAAATATGGGATCCTTGGTACAGGTGTTTCTTTCCTAGGTAAAGTCGAACTGATCAAGGACACGTGTGAATTCACTGTAGGTGTTCACAGCTCACTGTTTCCAAGGGGTGTTATAGATGGGCTTGGCGTGGAAGAGCTAAAGAATAATATAGTGAGATTTGTACACAACACAAATAATAATGAGGAAGACATATTCACGTACAACAAACCCGATAATGGTCAGAACACAAAAGATGACTGTGAAACACCTGAAAGAAAAGCAGCAGAATATGTACAAACTCAAGGCAAAGCATGCAAATGCATAAAGTGTGGTGAGGATTCTATATGTAAATTTTCTTTTCAACAGCACATTTTAGCTTCTGAAGAATTTAAGCTATACCTCTATGAAAAGTGTACAACAGCCAGTCAGACATCAGACAGTACAACGCAGGTAAACCTGGAAACGATTCCTGACAGTGGAGAAGGCACTGAACAAGACACTGCTGTCAACCTGGTGGACAATGATAACTTTATGCCTAATGATTTGGATGAGGATAATGATGCTGACTATGACACAACTCCACGTAAACAGATTGGTTCACAAGGATATGTGAATGTTAGTACAAAGAAAAAATCCCACCTGTGTGAAAACTGTGGAAAAACATTTTATGATAAAAGCAAGATAGAAAGGCACATGCAAGTACACACAGGAGAAAGGCCATACAAATGTTCACAATGTGAGAAGACATACAAATACAACACTGGCTTAAGGGTACATATGCAAATCCACACAGGAGAAAGACCATACAAATGCACGCACTGTGATATGATGTTTACTCAGAAATTTTATCTTGAATAGCCACCTTCAAACCCACACAGGAGAAAGACCGTACAAATGTTCACAGTGTGGAAAGACATACAAATATAATACAAATTTAAAGAGGCACTTGCGAGCACATGCAGGAGAACGACCATACAAATGCACACACTGTCATAAAAGCTGTACGTCTAAACAGAACCTGACAGAGCACATTAGAACCCACACTGGAGAAAAGCCACACAAGTGCACATATTGTGATGTAACTTTTACCCATAAAAGTAGTTTAACTTATCATATTAGAACCCACACAGGAGAAAAGCCATACAAATGTAAATATTGTGATATGACTTTTACCAAGAAAAGTAGTTTAACTGTTCACATTAGAACCCACACAGGAGAAAAGCCACACAAGTGCACATATTGTGATATGACTTTTACCCAGAAAAGTAGTTTAACTGTTCACATTAGAACTCACACAGGAGAAAAGACACACAAGTGCACATATTGTGATATGACTTTTACCCAGAAAAGTAGTTTAACTGTTCACCTCAGAACCCACACAGGAGAAAAGCCATACAAGTGCACATATTGTCATGTAAAGTTTACCTTGAAACATCATTTAACAAACCACATCAGAACCCACACAGGCGAAAAGCCACACAAGTGCCCATATTGTGATAAGACTTCAACCCAGAAAAGTACTTTAACTCGTCACATCAGAACCCACACAGGAGAAAAGCCACACACTTGTACATTCTGTGGAAAGAAGTTCACCCAAAAAGGAAATTTAAGAACACACACCCTCCTTCACATAAAACACTGACCACAGTAGTGCCCACACTATGGATAAGGATCTGCCCCCAAATCCCATGAATAAGACACATGCTAGTCCAAGCAGACAGTGGCTGTAGTGCAGAGTGGAACCTTCAGTTCAGTCAGACACATTCGCAACTTCACAGGACAAAGGTAACCCCAGTTATACACAGCTAAAGAAGGCACCTTCAAATCAGCTCACAGTCCAACATATGACGACCTTGTACTCAACACATGTGACGTCTATTTTTAAACACGAACATGATATAAACCAAGAGAGCCAGTTTTCACCTGTATGGAATTCCGTGATCCCTGGTCATGCATACATGAGAAACTCTGTGAATGGTAAGTTAAACCAGATGAGTAGGATACTTTGTGTACTGATTATTTGTATGTGTCCATGTGTTTCATTGTTTAACGGTTTCTGTTATTCCCCTCAACATACTGCTTTTAAACTGATAATGACAAGTTATTTAAATGGATAAAGTTGAATTTTCAAAGTACATTTTTTCCAATTGATTACATTGATGTTATTTGATGGAATGTTACTTTTAATCTTCATTTTTAACATAACTTGAGGTCTCCTGACTGTGACTGGTGTGCAGTTGTCTTTGTCACAATCATTATTAGGAAACTACTCAAGTTTTTTAACAGGCAGCTCAGAATGTCTCAGGATATAACTATGAAAGATATTTTACCTGTTACAGGTGTCAGTGAATAACCTGGTCGAAAAACATACACATCTTTCACTGTACTATTAATGAAAAGCTTCAGAAATGTTGGTATCCTTACATTGCAACTGGTATATCTGGACAGCAATGTCCAAGTGCATTTGTTCATAAACTATTCCATCTGCTGTCTCATTTGTCTAAGTCATACAACCTGGAACAGATGCAAGCATCAAAATCAAGGTTTTTATTTTATAATGCCATGTAAACAGTGTTTCTTTTTTTTAAAGTTTTCTTCAGAAACTGATTCTCTGTAGCAATAGTGAGCCACATTCTTCATTACTTGCTACAAAGGTTTCAAAACGTGTATAGCATTTAGAATCATGTTTGTGACACAATTTTTGCATGGATAATAATGATGTCTGAGAAATGAGTAAAATGTCTTTCATTCTTTTTGTACTTAAACAGTTGATTACCCTTTAACCAAGCTTAAAAACTAATGCTAGATTTTATAAGCCATGTGTGTTTAAACCCAATGTATTAAATTCTCTTTTCACTGGAATTTGTGATGTGTATAATGTTTTTTTCTTTACTATTTTAATTCTGTTTTTCAAATAAAAATGTATTTTATCAAAAACGCATTTCGTTTTTTGATGAGACTGTACAAAGGTATGATTTGTAATGGGTATGAAGATCTGAATACCCACAGGTTTGACTGCAACCTTTTATTAAATTATTTTTATACCACTTTGAGTCATGGAAGATTTCTCTGGTGAAATTCGGGGCTGCTCTTCCCTGGGAGAGCGCGTCGCCACAAGAGCAGCGCCACACTGTTATGTTTCTTTTCCTGTCTTCCGCTTTATTTGTTTCCCTATCAGAGTGGTCATTTTCTGCAGAATTCTGTCAGGGGCAACTCTCTTGTTTCAGTGGGTTCTTTTACGTGCCTTGGGAGACAAGGAAACAATAGAGAGGGACGATCTGGAAGTAGTGGTTGATAGTGCTAAAAACAACAACAACAACAACAACAACAACAACAACAACAACACACACACACACAAACACACACACACACCACACACACACACACACACACAGTAACGAGGGAGAGGAGATGGGCGCCACCCTCAAAATGCTGGCCTCTTGAGAAATTGAGCTCTGTGATGCCTCGCTCCCCTGCGACCACATAGGTTATGGGACACCTTTACCTTTTTATTTACATCGTGAACGATGACTTCACCGTAATTATACTGACTAATTCATACATCATTCTTCATCTTCGCATAATATATTACTAAATACATTTCAATCTGCAAATAGAAAAAGAAACAAAATGCCACACACACACACACACACATAAACACTGTCTAGTGAGAATTTCCCTGAAATGTCCACGATCGCTGGAGGTTTGGGTGAGGAGGGGGGGGGGGGGTGTTTGCATTGTACTGCTGACACAGGTTTGATTCCCCACATTATGTGCTACCATGTTCCTCTTTTCTATCACTCACTTGTTTCTGCCTTGCTACTTTTCTTCCTGTCACCCCCTCTTGTCTTTTTTCTGCCTTCTTGGTCAATTCTCCTTCCAGACAGACTTTAAAAGATTACAGTTCTCTCTTATGCCGAAGTTGGACGCGCTGGGCCTGACTTGTCAGGAGCATAACGGCAGCCAACGCATTTTGGCTCATGTAGCAGACAACAGTTGCTGTCTGAGCGTTCGACGACAATGAAGGACAAGAAGAAGAATCCCGCTCAAGGGAGTTAACATCAGTACAGACTCTACATCCTCCTCCTTCCCCTCTCCAGGTCTTTGGGATGAGACTGTTAAACTTAGGCCTAAGCTGAGGTGGCGTGTGCGAACGCACGTTACAGAGAGCTCTGGCTGGTGCAGGGCTTTGGGGCCTATGTGGGCCTGTCTGTTGCCTGTCTGAATTGTTGTTGTTGTTGTTGTGCTGTTTTAAGGTGACTCCAGGATTTTAAGTCGGTTGACTTTGCCACCACAGTCCCTAAATCAGATAACTCCGCTGGGGCTCTAGTAATATTAAAACAAACAACAACAACAACAAACCCCAATCCCACGCAGAACATCCTGCTAGTAATGTTAAAATATGTACCACTTTTCAGAAGAGTTAGGTGAAACGGTGGGAATGGATGACAAAACTTTACAAAAAATCAAACATACAGGGATTAGATGTGCAACGCCACATGAGTGATTATTCCATTATCCTCGAAATCAAAGAATTTTTTTTAAAGAGCTGAAGGGAGATAATAGTCATCATCTGTACACCAATTGACCTACGGATAGTCTCCCCTCCCTTAATCTCTCTCTCTCTCTTTCTCTCTCTCTCTCTCTCCTCTCTCTCTCTCTCTCTCTCTCTCTCTCTCTCTTTCTCTTACTCTCTATCTCACACACACACACACACACACACACACACACACACACACACACACACACACACACACACACTAGCTAGAGTTGTAAAGTTTCTGTAATCCAGGAATGACCAGGAGCAGAGTGGTGCAGTGGAAGCGTGCTGGGCCCATAACCCAGAGGTCCGTGGATCGTAACCATGCTCTGCTAACTTTTAAGTTTTTAAAAATTAAACATAAGATTTTAATGAAGCAAATTTTTAAATGTAGGGTTGATAATAATAATAATAATAATAATAATAATAATAATAATAATATTATTATTATTATTATGTGTGTGTGTGTGTGTACCAATAGCAATACTGTATCATCTCAATTAACTGAGAAATCCACATGGGTTTCCTCAGGAATTAATATCAGTGGCGACTCCACTCTCCAAATTAGTCCTTCCCATGAGGCTATAAACCAAGGTCCTGTGTGCAGAACAGCTTGTGCACACGTTAAAACCTGTTCCACTTTTTGAATAAGGAGGCCATTGTGTGCTGGTGGGAATAGAAGACACACTTTACTAAACTGCATAAACAGGGGGACTGCATTAACAAAGCACATGAATACCCATCCCATTATCTTTAAAAAAAAACTTTAACTCTCAGAGGACGCCAAACATCACCACCAAACATTGTTGAATAAAAGACTGTACCCCCTTCCCTGTGTGTATGTGCGCACGTGTGCCTGTTTATTTCACAAGTGTAACTAGCAAATAACAGCAGGCCTGAGGGAGTGATTGGTCATTATAACTATGTGTTTATCTGTATGTATACATCTCATGTCATCTGCTCCCATAAAGCCCTCAGGTGTTCTAGGGGCACTGCCGTGAATAACATTGCACCAGTTGCTCCATTTCTGGCAGTTGTGGGCAAGTGCCTGGGTTGTGGAGAAGGTCTTCCTGGTCCATTCAGTGATTTCGTCTGCCCATTTCTTCTTCGGCCTGCCTCACCCTCTCTTCCCCTGCACTGTTCCTTGCAGTATGGTCTTGGAGAGCCCGTCTGATCTTGTCACATGTCCATACCATCTGAGCTTCCTGTTCTTGTCTGTGGTCCGCAGGCCTTTGTAGTGCTTTACTTGTTGGGTGATGGTTTGTTGGACTTCTCCATTGATGTGGTTCATGTATGACATGCCAATGAGTCTTTTGAGGCATCTCATCTCAAAAGCCTGGATCCTCATTTGTAAATCTCCATTCAGTGTCCAGGATTCACATGCATACAAATAATTATGTGGTAATGACCAGTGCATGCAGTAGCTTGACCTTGGTCCTGAGAGAGATGTATTGGTCTTTCCAGATGGTCTTTAGCTTTGCCATTGCTGCTACTGTAAAGTGTCCTGAACGGGAATTCTCTAAGTTGACACTCAAATTCCTAGCCCCACCTGATTCGGCCACAGAAATGAAATCCTAGACTTATTCCTATTGTCTTTAGTATTCCTAGTGAGGATTAGGGTCCGCCTAGTAAATGGGCTGGGAGTGATAAAGAGGGAGGGATAAAAAGAAGATAAAAAAATGGAAAATAAAAAAAGGAAGAAAATAAGTAGTAGTGCATATCAATTTACCTCAACTCAATCAGCAGTCACATTCAACAGACCAAGAATGTAATGAACAACAAAATTCATTCAATGGACTCTCCAGACCAAGCAAGTTGGTTCACAACTATATTTCACTCAACACACCAGTACACAACTACAACCATCTACCAATTGTACTACAGGTACAGTTCAAACACAAACTATTTTGTTACTTTTGTTCAGTTACTCCGAAACACAATGTCCAGTCCTCAATACACAATCAATAGAATCAAGAACCCATCTAAGATCAGAGACCAAAAGATTCACAAACGATCAAATCAAGAAAATGATCAAAAGGAAGAATAGCCCCAAAATAAAGATGATAGACGATGTTCCTTAACGGGGAACACCAGACTCAAGAGAGTCTCAAGCAAACATGCTCTCTGCTCCACTGCAGGAAGAATGAGGGTTTGACTGGAAGGAAGTTTAGAATCGTAGGAATTAACCTCTAGGGGGAAATCACCCTTATGGCATAAGGGAGCTAGTTTCCATGATTATGCTTAGTAACACCAAATGCAAAAGTACCCTTTGTGAGAGGTGTTACACTACTGTTTGTAACGCACTTGCAAGGATTGCCATCTTTGAACCTTCCCCACTAATAATAGCTCTAAGGTAATTGAAGTGATTTACAACCTCAAGCTCTTTTCCACTGACTGTTATCTTGGTAGTGATTGGCTGGGCACTGTTTGTCTTGAGTTTTGACTTCTCAGCACTGATCTCCATGCCATATGTGAAGGATGTTTCACCCAAGTGGTACACTAAGTTGGCTAGTTCCTGTTCGTTTCCTGCCAGTCTGTCAATGTCATCAGCAAACCTGATGTTGGTGATTGTCCGCCCTCAAATACTGACTGTGCCAGTGTGATCTTCTAAGGCATCAGTCATTATGCGCTCAAGGAAGACATTGAACAGTGTCAGCGATAGGAGACAGCTTTGAATTCAAATTCAAATTCAAAAGCTTTATTATCTCAAAGACAGAGAAATTCCGGCGGGTTACTCGCCATACATAAAAACAATAAACATTTAAACATAGTATTTAAAACACACACACACTGTCCAACATCAGCACGCACCCATCATGAGATAAAATGCATCCACAAATCAGCAATATCTCAGCCAGCCACAAACCCACCCCAACAAAAATCACTTTACTCATGTGCACACAAGTAAACCCGTACGTCCGCACATTCACAGTCACTCGCGCACGCGCACGCACGCTCGCACATTGTAAACATTCGTACCCATGCTCACGCATTTTAATAATATAAGTCACATTGTTATAACATGTTGTATAAGACAAATATTAATTAAATCAATACTATGTTCTTTTAAGGTATTGAACAGTCTAAAATAATAACACGCGCACGTATTTAAAGAAAAAAAAAATATTTGTATAACATGTATGATAAGGCAAATATCAGTGAAGTTAATACTCTATTCTATTAGAAACTGAACACAGTTTACACTAATAAAAGGTAGCCTTTAGTCTCTCTCTCTCTCTCTCTCTCTCTCTTCTCTCTCTCTCTCTCTCTCTCTCTCTCTCTCTCTCTCTCTCTCTCTCATCTCTCTCTCTCTCTCTCTCTCTCCTCTCTCTTCTCTCTCTCCTCTCTCTCTCTCTCTATCGTGGGCTTTAGTTCAATTCAGATTTATTGTCATACATTTATTAATTAGCAGAATTGAGGTTGGAATAAAACTATTTTTAAATTGCAGGGTTCTAGACTTGGGTACTCTGTAGCGCTTTTGAGAAGGCAGGAGTTCAAAATATTTTGCAAGCACATGTGTGTCATCACTCACAATCTGTCTAGCTCTGTCTCTCACACGGCATTCATACAAGTCATTCAGTTTCATTTGCTCACAGCCCACAATTTTGCCACATCTGGTTACAATCTTGTTTACTATGTTTTTGTTTTTAAGAGTCAGGCCCCCATACCAACAAACCAAGGAAAATGAAAGGACAGACTCAATAAAGCATCGGTAGAAATTTTGTAAAACTTTTACATTTACTTTAAGACTCCGGAGTTTTTTAAGGAAAAGGATGCATGAGTGGCATTTTCTATTTACAAGATCTGTATTAGCATCAAAGTTTAGTTTATCATCAATAATAGTACCTAGATATTTGTATTGGTGTACACGCTCTACCTTTACACCATCAATGTAAAGATTTGGTATGGGCTGGGGGTCCCTGCGAAAATCAATCAACATTTCCTTAGTCTTTTTAACATTAAGGTCAAGACAGTTCTGTTTGCACCAGGAGGAGAACTCCTCAACTTGTTTAAAATACATGACATGGTAATTGGACAGATCTTCCAGAGCAGAGTCATCAGAATATTTGATTAACGGTATAAGATCAGAGCCAGTACAGTCATTTGTGTAAAGGGTGAAAAGGATGGGGGACAGAACAGTGCCTTGGGGAGAACCAGTGGAAGTTGATCTTTGAATGGATATGGCTTTTTGAAATCGAACAAACTGTGTCTGGTGTGTCAAAAAGCTCATTATCCAGAGAATTAGCCGAGGACAGACATCTATTGAGAGCAGTTTGAGAGCTAATAGATGGGGCTGAATGGTATTAAAGGCAGAAGAGAAGTCAATGAAAAGTATACGAACAAAGGAGTCGGGTTTTTCTAGGTGGGAATAAACATTATGCAGCAAGGTAATTGTAGCATCATTTGTGCTTCAGTTGGCTTTGTATGCAAACTGAAGAGGATCTAGATATGAAGAAGTAGAGAAAAGAAGCCGTTTGAGAACGATTCGTTCAAAACATTTCATTACTATTGGAGTGAGAGCTACTGGTCTATAGTCATTTAAAGATTTGGGGTGATTATTTTTTTGGAACAGGACAAATTATTGATTTTTTCCAGAGACTTGGAACATGGCATGCTTTCAAAGACAGAGAAAACAAATCACTAAAAATATGACACAGCTGCTCTGCACAAGATTTTAAAAGCCGACCACAAATACCATCCACACCCACAGCCTTCCTCACATGCAATGCTTTAAATACTGATTTAACATCTGTAGCATGAACAGTAAAATCTTCATCATTCGAATCATTATCACAGACATTTTGTTGCAGGTTAGATAGAACAGATTGAAGCTCATGTTTGTGATCTTCACGCTCAAAGCGGCAATAGAAATCATTCAGTTCATCAGCAAAAGCTTTTTGTTCCTCTAGTGGCATTGACTGTGTTGACATTTTTGAGTTTGCTTGCCCTGAAAGTATCTTTAAACCCTTCCACGCATTAGCCAAATGACCCCTCTGAAATTGTTCTTCAACTTTCTCTTTATAAGATCTTTTACATTCTCGAATTTCTTTTTGAAGTTTCTTTTGAATTGTTCTGCAGGCCATTCTATCAGCGCTCTGAAACGCTAATTTCTTTTTGTTTAGAGAAGATTTTAGTGTTTTTGTCACCCAAGGTTTATTGTTGGGAAATATCTTTACAGTTTTTTGTGAAATAATAAGATTTTCACAAAAAGAGATATATGCATGCACAACATCAGTCGCTTCATCAACATTGTCACTCGAGTCAAGAAACACACTCCAGTCAGTACACTCAAAACAACCTTTCAACTCTTCCACACTCTCATGCGTCCACACTCTCACTTGTTTTTTCACAATAGGGTCAGTTTTTATTTTGGGTTTATATGCAGGTATGAGGAAAATTGTGTTGTGATCTGAGGTACCAAGAGGTGGCAAAGCAACAGACTTATAAGCATGTAAAATGTCCCCAAAACATTTGTCAAGAATTTTGTTTTGACGGGTAAAACAAGTCACATATTGTTTAAAAGAAGGAGGAGCATGTTTTAAATCACAGTGGTTAAAATCGCCAAGCACAAAACAGGGCGAGTCAGGACACACTCCCCTTCAGGTATGGAACCATTCTCTAACCATGCCTTGGACAAGCACTGCGCTGGTGGATTTTGGGTGTAGCTCTTTGATGGTCTGGATGATCTTTTGTCCCACGTTATACTTTTGTGTCAGGTTAATTAAGGATGGGGATGTTTTAGATCTCCCAGGTCAACTTCAAGAGCAGCCATGCAGAAGATTAAATTAAGGACGATAAATATTCCATAAATCATGTCTGCATTTGATGAGTTATGGAAACACCAAGTCTATGCAGTATACATTTTCTGAAGTTTGAATACGGCTACCTTAATGGTTACCCCGGGAGTCACACGGTCGTATGAATGCTGATGGCCAAAGCCGAGAGGAAGATTGAGATGAAGGCCATGCAGCACTTTTGGGGATCTGTGACTAGGTTGGCTCAGGATAGGCAGGAGTGGAAGCGCTTTGTTGCTGCCCTACACACCACTGGGTGTAATGGTTAATGATGATGGCCTTAATGGTTGGCAAAAACGACTGCATACACTTAATCTCACCATCATTATTGAACCCTAGAGTTCTAGCAAAATAATGAAAAACAAAAATACCCCAGACGAACAGATAGCCAGTTAACAAGCTGGCTAGGCAGACAGATAGATGAAAGTAATACATATATTGATGAAAGTAATACACAGATAGATGAAAGTATTACATATATTGTTGGATGTAATACACAGATAGTTGAAAGTAATACACACAGTGATGAAAGTAATACACATATTGATGAAAATAATACACATATACACATACACAGTAATAAACAGATAGATGAAAAGAAATATACAGATAGATGAAAGTAAAACATTGGGCAAACAAACACAATGACAAATGCAGCTATCCATAATAATGCTGCCAAAAGCTATAAAAGAAGGAACACATTATTTCAACTTTTTCTCAAGTTCCTTCACTACCACCTCCACCATAGCCACAGTTCACAATGAAAATAAAATCATGCAGCACGT
The DNA here is from genome assembly GCA_028751875.1 of Rapana venosa. Classification (NCBI taxonomy): domain Eukaryota; kingdom Metazoa; phylum Mollusca; class Gastropoda; order Neogastropoda; family Muricidae; genus Rapana; species Rapana venosa. Next base: position 43,599,227 of record CM054154.1, read on the forward strand.
TCACTGACCTAGAACACTGAGCACACCCATGGCTCTCAGATGTCTGAGCACAGTTCAGGATACTTTGAGAGCTGGGTGTGGTGTCCACGTCAGTTTGTGGATGAATCTCATTGGGAAGACATGGAAAAGGTAATTGTTTCTGTGTGTCTGCCTGTTATGTGTGCTAGTATTTTCTTCATACCCCTATGTTTTGTGGCTATTTATCATGCTTTACAGTATGTTTATTTATTTATGTATTTATTGGTTGATTTATTTATTTATCTATTTATTTATTCATTTATCTATCTATCTATCTATTTATTTACTTATAACTTTTAGTTATGGCAGATTTATCTGCATGAAATTCAGGCTGCTCTCCCTGAGAGAACGAGTCTCCACAAGAGCAGTGCCACCTTTTTTTTCCTCTCTGCAAGTGTTTTTGTTTCCCTACCGGAGTAGCTTTTTTCTACAGAATTTTGCCAGGGACAACTCTCTTCTTGCCCTGGTCCTTTTACGTGCACCAAATAACTACTGGACCACCAACCGTATGTGTATGTGTGTGTGTGTGTGTGTACGTGCGTGCGTGCGTGCGTGCATGTGTGTGTGTAGGTGGTAGTGGAAAAAAGATGAAAAAGGAGTACTAAACATTCCTCTCTTTTTTCTGTATGTAAATTATGTTAAGCCTTCAAGCAAACCTTTACAGAAAACCATATACAATTACGTTTTTAGTACTAGTTAAAAGAACTTTAATGAGGCAGTCCGAGAAACAGCAGAGGAGGTACTCGGTCGTCAGAGGAATAAACACCAGCCATGGACTACCAATGACATCTTGGACCTCTGCGATACAAGAAAAGCACTGAAACCAACAAGGTCTTCCAACCCTAAAGATACCGGGAGGCCAACAATCTCGTGAAGAAGTCAATGTTAAAGGCCAGAGAAAGTGGATCAGTGATCAATGTGATGAGATCGAAAAAAGCATGAAAGTGGACAACAGTAAAAAGGCATACGACACCCTGAAGAAACTCACAAAACCACTTCAAACCAAATCATCAGTCATTGAAGACAGCTCCGGAAACCTCCTCACAGAAAGCTTAGCTGCATTGAACAGGTGGACTGAATATTGTCAAGAACTGTACAACTACCCAATACAACCTGACAAGAGCATAATAGAAGAACAAACAGCAACATCAAGAGAACCCTCGCCATTACCTATACTGGAGGAAGAAGTGGAAGAAGCCATCCGCAGCTTACCAGTAGGAAAGTCCCCAGGAGCAGACAATATACCAGCAGAGCTGCTCAAGCTGGTGGCGAAACAGTCATCACATATGTTACAGCTATCTGTCAGAAGATTTGGGAGACAAAACAGTGGCAACAGAATGGACACAATCACTCATCATTACCCTGCCCAAGAAGGGGAATTTACGCCAATGCCAAACTATAGAAACAACAGCTCATCAGCCACGCCAGCAAGATCATGCTCAAAGTTATTTTGAATCAACTCAAGAAGGAGGCAGAAGAACACCTTGCAGAGGAACAAGCTGGGTTCAGGGCAGGCAGGAGCACAATCGAACAGATTTTTAACTGCCACATCCTGATGGAAAAACATATTCAACATCAGAGAGACTTGTTCCACAACTTCATCGACTTCAAGAAGGCTTTCGACAGAGTATGGCACGAAGGCCTGTGGCAGGTCCTCAGAATGTTTGGCATTGAAGAAGGACTAGTGCAAACCATTCAAGCACTATACAACACCGCAAGCAGTGCAGTCCTTCTGAACAATCAGGTCGGAGACTACTTCAAAACCACAGTTGGGGTCCAACAAGGATGCCTGTTATCTCCAGTCCTGTTTAATCTGTTCTTGGAAAACATTATGAGAGAGACGCTCCATGACTTCCACTCTACCATCTCCATTGGCGGCAGACCCCTCAACAACTTACGGTTTGCCGATGACATTGACCTCATGGGCGGAAGTAACACAGAGCTGCAAGATCTTACGACCAGACTTGAGAATAGAGCTGGAGCATACGGGATGGAGGTGAGCTCAGAGAAAAGTAAAGTACTTGTGAACAGCACGAGCAACGCCACTGCTAAAATTTACATGAACGGCCAACAACTGGAGGAGGTAGACGCTTTTAAATACCTTGGCGCTACACTCACAAAGGAAGGGCGATCGACGACAGAATTCAAAGTCAGAATAGCCATGGCAACATCTTCCATGACAAAACTCACAACCATATGGAAAAGTAAAGAGATCAGTTTCCCAATCAAACTAAAGCTCTACAAAGCCCTAATTCAGACGATCCTGCTGTACGGAAGTGAAACCTGGACATTGACTGCTGAAACAGCAAAGCAAATCCAGTCATTCGAAAAAAAATGCCATAGAAAACTACTGGGCATATCCTGTGTGCTTGTGGGAACAGATGACATAATTTACAAAATCGCATACACACAGGGTCTGGAAGTAAAATAGCACATGTGCTTATTCCAGTATCCTCGATATAAGAGAATGAAAATAAATAAACACGCACGCACATGCACACACAGAGGCAAACATACAGACAAATGACAGACACTATTGCTCAGTGCTTAAAACCATTCATATTCATTCCTTTGAGTCAATTAAGTCATTGGATTGAACCTCACTGGTGTCTTGTTAATTAAGGGCGGGGATTTCTTCTACCTCCTAGGTCAACTTCAAGAGCAGACATGCAGAAAGTTAGAATATTCACGTTAAAGATCACATAAATCATATCTGCATTTGATGGGTTTTAGAAACACCAAGCGTATGCCCGCATACATTTCCGAAGTTGGAATGTGGCTACCTTCATGGTGGGGAAAACGATTGCATACGCTGAATCTCTCCACCATTGGTCAACCCTAGAGTTCTAGAAAAATAATGAAAGACAAACAAACTCAGACAAACAGGGCCAGTTAACAAGCTGGCTAGACAAACAGTAATACAAATGTGGATCGGTGGTCTAGAGGTAACGCGCCTGTCTAGAAAGCGAAAAGTCCGGGTTCGTATCCTGTCTGGGCCCGAAACTTTTCCCCCATCCATTAGACCATGAGTGGTGGTCTGGGCGCTAGTCTTTCGGATGAGACGATAAACCGAGGTCCCGTGTGTTACAGAAAATTATGCAGCGCACGAAAAAGAACCCACGGCAACAAGAGAGTTGTCCCTGGCAAAATTCTTAGAAAAAAGCCACTCTGATAGGGAAAGAAATACAGTTGCAGACCAAAAAAAAAAAAAAAAAAAAAAAAAAGGGGTGGCGCTGCTCTTGTGGCGACGTGCTCTCCCCGGGGAGAGCAGCCCGAATTTCACGCAGAGAAATCTCGTGACTTAAAGTGGTATAAATAAATAAATAAATAAATAAATAAATGTAATGCAGAAAACACAATGACAAATACAGCTATCCATAACAATGTTGTCAAGAGCTAAAAAAGAAGAAACACATTCCTTCAACTGTTTCTCAAGTTCCTTCAATGCAACCTCCACCATAGCCATAGTTTACAATAAAAAGAAAATCGTGCAGCACGTGCATTGATTTCATTGACCTAAAACAATGAGCACACCCATGGCTCTACTGATGTCTGAGCACGGTTCAGGACAATTTGAGAGCTGGGTGTGTGGTCCACTGTCAGTTTGTGGATGAATGTCATTGGGAAGATATGGAAAAGGTAACTCTTTCTTTCCTGTGTTTGTCTGTTATGTGTGCAAGTATTTTCTTCCTGCCTGTATGTTTTCTAGCCATTTCTGATCAACTGAACTTCAGAGTCTGTCTATTTTTTATTGATCGACTTATTGATTTATTGATTGGTGTATTTATTTACAGACTTTAAGTCATGACAGATTTCTCTGCATAAAATTCGAGCTGCTCCCCCAAGGGAGAATGACTTTCCACAAGAGCAGCGCCACCAATTTTTTTCCCTGTCTGCAACTGTATTTATTTGTCTACCATAGTGGCTTTTTTCTACATAATTTTAATAGGGACAATTCTCTTGTTGCTGTGGATTCTTTTACTTGCGCTACGTGATTATGTGTAACAAACGGGACCAGTGTTTATCATCTCATCCAAGAGACTATCACCCAGAACAGCCATACATGTTTTAATGGATGGGGGAAATGTTTCAGTCCCAAATGGGATTCGAACTACCACACACTTCCAACCTGGACTTTTCCCTTTCTAGGCAGGTGCGTTACCTCTAGACCATTAATTGTGTGTGTGTGTGTGTGTGTGTGTGTGTGTGTGTGTGTGTGTGTGTGTGTGTGTGTGTGTGTGTGTGTGTGTGTGTGTGTGTGTGTGTGAAAGTAGTAGAAGAAAGAAGATGTAAAAAGAATACTAAACATTCCCCTCTGTTGTCTGTATGTAAAATATGCCAAGCTCTGTAAGCAAATCCTCATAAAACCATCTATCATTACGTTTTTTTCTATTAGTTAAACGACATTCTCTCTCTCTCTCTCCTCTCTCTCTCTCTCTCTCTCTCTCTCTCTCTCTCTCTCTCTCTCTCTCTCTCTCTCTCTCTCTCTCTCTCTCTCTCTCTCTCTCTCTCTCTCTCTCTCTCTCTCTCTCTCCCGGGGACTGGATGTAAAAAAGCACATGTGTGCTTATTCATTATCCTCGAAATAAAAGAATTTGTCATTGTCATTGTCATTGTCTCTCTCTCTCTTTCTTTCATGCATCCTGAATAGAATTATTGTACACCTCTCTAACTTGTCAGGTTGCTAGGTTGGATATTCAATGTTTAGGTTTAAATTTTCATTTTTCAAGCTGACCAGAGATATAATGTTCTGAAATGACATCAATGACAAGGAGGATGGCATTATGATGCCGCTGTGGAAGTGCATATGCTTTGAGGCTACTTGACAGGGTTGTACACTATGTTTACTAACGCAATATATCCCTTATATGGGACTTTGATTTATGAAGGCACTTTGATTTCTTGGTGCAAGATGCAAGATATAGTGCTATATAAATTCCATTTATTTTTTAAATTATGATTATTATTATTGAACATGGCAGTAATTGTAAAGTGACTTTCAATGTTAACAGACTGCAAAGGTATTTAGATCAAGCTAAAGGAAGAAATGTATTTATAATTACCTGTTTATGTAAACCAGCTGCGATGGCGCAGTGGTTAGCACCTTGGGTTACGGACTGGAAGGTCGTGGGTTCCATTCCCATGAGTCATAGGGATTTTTCGGACTCCCGCGGACTCCTACCCAGAGTGAATGTGCTGTGGGCTCAATGGTAAGACTGGGGCCACACAGTCGAGATTCATCCACTTTACGGGTGCGAGATTGAGAATGTTGCTCAAATTGCCTGGCCAACATTGCAGGTGTCTGTATCTTTCGGGCATGTTGGGCCGGGTTGACGCGGCAATATATTATGATAGTAAGCGTACAGTACAACCCTGTCAAGTAGTATCAAAGCATATGCACTTCCACAGCAGCATCATTACGTCATCCTCATTGTTATTAATCATCATGCAATAAAAGAAAAATGTCTCTAATTCAGTGGTTCCAGTTGGTCTGGTTGCATGGTAACCTTAGATTTGGTTTATCCATACACTCCTGTGCCTGTGGTGAGTTTGTGTCAAAGCCTTGGGGGTTTGAGGTTCGCAGGGAATGGTTGTTGGAGGGATGTTGTGGTGGTTGCCACCTCAAGTGGGCAACTCACTCAGTCTGGCTCCGCATCTGAGCTAATACTGTCGTTAGTAGTGGGCTTAGTAGGTTGTGTCCTGCGTATGTTAGCTCAGAACAGGCACCACTGAACACCATTAGAGTGACCCAGCAGTAATGCAGGGCCCCTCTTGCTGGTAGCCCCATGGCGGCCTGATAGCGATGGGCTCCCTGTGGACTTCTGACCCTGGGGATGAGATATAATAAATCTGGATATGGCTGCGGTGGGGATATTTTAATGAGAAGCGTGGGAGCAGCATAACAGGGGACGTCACAGAAAAATGAGCCAGTAAAAAACCAAGGGAAAGAAAGATACACAATTTTCAGCCACTTGCTATAACTTATTTAGCATCAAGTATAAAAAGTATTGCAAGCAAGTAGGAACAAAACCTCAACTCTGCATATTACCAACTCTCAGACATACACATGACACTGGACAAGATACCACAACAGCAATAAAACTAAACAGTCTTTCACCTTGCTAGTTTTTTGTTTTTTTATTTATCTATTTTATTCTTTTGTATCAAGGATGAAGAATTAAGCACTTATGTGCTTTATTTACATCCAGTCCCCGAGTGTATGCGGTTTTCCAAATTTTGTCGTACATTCCCAGCGGCGCACAATGATCTACTCTTACGAAAAGCGCAACAGGATTTCACCTGTGCGCAAGACATTCTGTATGCGATTGCACACGGGGCCTTGGTTTATAGTCTCATCCAAAGGACTTTTGTGGAAAGTGGAGTCTCCAAGGGAGAATATCCTCTTGAAAGGTAATCGAATCCAAGTCATCAGATTGCAAGCGGAATGTTCTAAACAGTAGGCTATCTCATCCCGGGAAAATGTAGACACTAGCATAACCTGTTGTTGATGTTGCAGATGACTTCAGTTCTCCAACATGACCCAGGGCAACACAGCAAAGCCAACATCAAGACAGAGGACTCTTCAGCACAGACCAACACAGCTGTCAACACAGATGCTGTGACTGAACATGAACATGCTCAAGACCTGCCTGAAACAAGTGTATTTCCAGAACAGACAATTGTAAACTATCAGAACATTCAGTGCAAGCAGGGAACCACTGGGTACGGGAACACTACAGCTGGCAATAGTGGACATGTTGACCTTGCCTGTACTTTTAACTGTGATGACACTGCGGATATTCATGATACAAAAGAAGGCATGACTGTCGCTGCTAAATATGGGATCCTTGGTACAGGTGTTTCTGTCCCAGGTGAAGTCAAACTGATCATGGACACGTGCGAATTCACTGTATGTGTTCACAAGTCCCTGTTTTCAAGGGGAGTTATAGATAGTCTTGGCATTGATGAGCAAAGAAACAATATAGAGAGATTTTTACACAACGCAAATAATAATGAGGAAAACATTTTCAGGTACAACAAAACCGATTATGATCTGATCACAAAAGTTGGCTGTGTTACATTTGAAAGAAATACAGGGGAATATGCAACAACTCAAGACAAAAAATACACATGCATAAAGTGTGGTGAGGATTCTACCTGTGCCTTTTCTGTAAAACAGCATATTTTAGCTCCTGAGGAATGCAAGCCCTACCTCTGTGAAAAGTGTGCAACAGCAAGTACAAAGCAGGAAAACCTAGAAACGATTCCTGACAGAGGAGAAGACACTGAACAAAATACTGCTGTCAACAGTGCTATGGTAAAGCACACAACAGAAAAGACATACTTGTGTGATGACTGTGGAGAAGTCTTAACTAGTACACGGAGGTTTGAAGAGCACAGGCGAATTCACACAGGGCAGAAGACATACACATGCACAGACTGTGGAAGAAGCTTCAAAAGGAAACGTGATTTTGACAGACGCAGCAAAACTCATATACAAGAAAACACATTTAAGTGCACTGAATGTGGAACGGCTTTATTTTCAAAATCTAAGTTACATAATTACAGACGAACTCATGCAGGGAGCAAGGAATACAAAAACACTGACTGTGAACAAACTTTCATCAATCAAAATAGCAATGCAAACAGCAACGACACCAGTACACAACAGAAGGACTGTGACCAAGCCTCGCACAACAGTTATGAAACAATAGTCAATAGAACACCAACTCAGTACAACTATGAAAAAAGAAAACTATCGAAAAACAAGAAACGAGACAGGTGTAAAATAACTGCACAGCATCATCACCTGTTGAACAATGACAACTTTATACCTGATGATTTGTGTGTTAATAATGATGCTGACTGTGACACAACTCAGAGTAAACACACTGCTTCCTAAGGAGACGTGAATGATTTTACAAGGAAAATGTGTCACTTGTGTGAAAAATGTGGAAAACTATTTTCTGATAAAAGCAATCTAGAAAAGCACATACTAGTTCACACAGGGGAAAGGCCATACAAATGCACATACTGTGATATGAGGTTTACCAAGAAATCTAACTTGATTAGTCACCTTCGAACCCACACAGGAGAAAGACCACACGAATGTCCACAGTGTGGAAAGATATACAAGCATAATACGCATTTAAAAAGACACTTGCGAGCACATTCAGGAGAACGACCATACGAATGCACATACTGTCATAAAACATTTACAATTAAACAGAACTTGACAGAGCACATTAGAACCCACACAGGAGAAAAGCCATACAAGTGCACATATTGTGATAAAACTTTTACCCAGAAAAGTAGTTTAACTCGTCATATTAGAACCCACACAGGAGAAAAGCCACACAAGTGCACATATTGTCATATGACTTTTACCCAGAAAGGTAGTTTAACTGCTCACATCAGAACCCACACAGGCGAAAAGACACACAAGTGCACATATTGTGATATGCATTTTGCCCAGAAAATTAGTTTAACTGTTCACAGTAGAACCCACACAGGAGAAAAGCCACACAAGTGTACATATTGTCATTTGGCTTTTATCCAGAAACATCATTTGATAAATCACATGAGAAACCACACAGGAGAAAAAACACACAAGTGTACATATTGTGATATGACTTTTACCCAGAAAAGTAATTTAACTGTCCACATCAGAACTCACACAGGAGAAAAGCCACACACTTGTACATTCTGTGGAAAAAAATTCACCAGAAAAAGAAATTTAAGAGCACACACACTACTTCACACAAAACACTGACCACAGTCCACATTATAGACAAGGATCTGTCCCCAAATCCCATGACTCAGACACAGGCTAGTCCAAGCAGACAGTGGCCATAGTGCAGAGTGGAACCTTCAGTTCAGTCAGACACATTCACAAATACACAGGACAAAGGTATCCCCACTTATACACAGATAATAAACGCACCTAGAAATCAGCTAAAAGAACAACACATGACAAACTTTTACACAACACGTGACATCCATCTTGAAACAATAGCATGATAAAAATCAAGAGAGCCAGTTCCCACCTGTTAATGGTAAGTGAAACCGGATGAGCAGGACACTATGTCTAATAAACATTTGCATGTGTCATTTCTGTTTCATTGTGCATTGTATTGTGGGTTTTATTTCCTTCAACATACTTTTTTCAGACTCATAATGACAAGGTATCAACATGGATAACGTTGTGTTTCCAGGCACATTTTCCCTGATTAATTACCTGGATGTTATGTGATGTTGTGTTGATTTTATTCTTGATTTTTAACATGACTGGAGCTACCCTGACTGTAACTTCTGTGCAGTTGACTTTGTCACAATCATTATTAGGAAACTACTCAACTGTTTTAACAGGCAGCTCAGAATGACTTAGAAGATAATTATGAAAGGCGTTTTACCTTTAACACGTGTCAGAGAAGTACCTGGCCCTAATACATGCACAACGCTTTCTGTACTATAACTGAAAAAACTCCACATATATTGGGATACTTTCATTGAAACCGTTATATCTTGACAGCAATGTTGAATTGCATATTTTCATAAGCTATATCATCTGGGTTTTTTCATTGTGTCTATGTCATACAACCTAGAACAGATGCAAACATCACAATCCAGGCTTGAATATTTTACAATGCCCTGCTAACAGTATATCATTTTGTAAATGTTTTCCAGATACTTAATCTGTGTAGCAATAGTAAACCTTTTCTTTTACTTTGGTATGGAGCTTTCAAAACTGTATTGTATTTGAGATAATGTTTTAAACATGTTTTTTACATGGTTTATTATAATGCCTGAGAAATAAGTTGAATGTCTGTAATTATTCTGTACTAAACTTTTGATTACAATTTGCCAAGCTTTAAAATCGATGTTAGATTTAAGAAGTGTGTTGTATAAATCCAAATGTATAACTTCTATTTTCACTGGATTTTACTGATGTGTTACGTGTTCTCTTTACTTTTTAAGTCTGTGTTTTCAAATAAAAGGTATTTTATCAAAAAGCAGTTTGTTTGTGACGTGACTGTACAAATGCATAATTTGCAATGGGTATAAAGGTCTGACCACCCATAGGTGTGACTGCAGACTTGTGAGAGAAAGAAGCAGTAGAGAGAGATACCAGCTTGAATGAGTGGTTTATTATGATAAAATTATTCCTCACACACACACACACACATACACACACACACACACACACACACACACACACTCAAGCATGCATGGGCAAGATGGTCTTGAGGTAACACACCTGGCTAGAAAGAAAAAAGTCAAGGTAACCCATCCTCTTGCTGTAACTAGTGGTCTGAGCGCAATTTTGTTGTTGATACCAAGAACATGTATGCAACATGCGTTTAGCACATGGAAAAGGGTCCACAGCATTAAGAGAATTTTACCTAACAACATTTTATTAAAGAGGTTACTGTGATAGAAAAATAAATACACATGCAGACAGGAAACACAAGAATGGGTGGTGTTAGTTCAGGACATTATGAATGACTAGAATATACACAGAAGGTCACGAGGTCTTCCCAGGGAGAGCAGCCAGAATTTCTCACAGAGAAGTTTATCATGACTTGACATGGTATACATTATAAGTATTATACATACAACAAACAAACGAACAAACAAACACACACACACACACACACACACACGCGCGCACGCGCGCGCGCGCACATGCAATAAAAAAAATCCCACAGCCTTTAGTTATCCTTTATATATTTCGTCATCAAAATTTACTAATAGGTAACTCACACACATACGTGCAAGCTCATATGTACATGTGTGTGCATGTGCCCATCTGAGCGCTCACAAACACACGCACACCAGCACGGGCACACGCACATACACACACACTACACACCTACAGTGTGCAGAAGCATATACCCGTGTGCATTCATACGCACATATGAGTGCTAACACACACACATACACACACACTTACACACACAGGCACATACATATACACACATACACATATATGACACATGCACACCCACACACACAAACACACGCACACAGACACACACACACGCACGAACACACACGCACGCACGCACACACACGCATACACACACATACACACACACAAACACAAACGCAAAACACAAACACAGAGGGAAACATACAGACAGGTGACAGACACTATAGCTCAGTGGTTAAAATCATTCAACATCGATAGTTAACAAGCTGGCTGAACAGACAGTTGAATGAAAGTAATACACATACTAATGAAAGTAATCCACATTGATGAAAGTAATACACAGATAGATGAAAGTAATACACAGAGAGATGAAAGGAATACAATGGGCAAACAAAACCAATGACAAATACAGCTCTACATAAAAATTCTCTCAAGAGCTTTAAAAGAAGGAACACATTCTTTCAACTTTTTCTCAAGTTCCTTCACTACCACCTCCACCATAGCCACAGTTCACAATAAAAAGAAAATCATGCAGCACGTGCATTGTGTTCCTTGTCCTAAAACACTGAGAACACCCATGGCTCTACAGATGTCTGAGCACAGCTTGGGATACTTTGAGAGCTGAGTGTGTGGTCCACTGTCAGATTGTGGATGAATGCCATTGGGAAGATATGAAAAAGGTAATTCAGTGTTTTTGTGTTTGTCTGTCATGTGTCCAGTATTTTCTTCATGCCCATGTTTTCTAGTCATTTATGATGCACTGAACTGAGCAGTCTGTCTGTTCATTTACTTATTTATTATTTATTCATTTATTTATTTATTATACCACTTTCAGTCATGGCAAACTCCTCCATGTGAAATTCGGGCTGCTCTCCCCAGGGAGAGTGAGTTGTCACAAGAGCAGTGCCACCCATTTTTTTCCTGTCTACAACTGTTTTTGTTTCCTATCAAACTGGCATTTTTCTATATAATTTTACAAGGAACAATTTCATTGTTGCCATGGAATGTTTTTAGTGCACTAAAATAATTGTGTGTAACACACGGGACATCGGTTTATAATCTCATCTGAAAGACTAGCACCCAGACAACCACTTTTTTCATTTTTTTCAGGTTTCAGCGCTATACGAATTATATATATTATATTCATGGTCTAATGGATGGGGTAAAAGTTTCAGGCCCAAATGGGATTTGAACTACCGCACACTTCCAACCCAGACTGTTCCTTTTCTAGGAAGGTGGTAACCTCTAGACCACTGATCGTTGTTGTTGTTCTTCAATTTAACGTCTATTCACATTAAGTGATATTAGACACAAAAAGGCAAACAAATCAGAAAAAAGGGTTAAGGAACTGTTTGAAAGAAATGAATTTACCTTATGAATAAATAGCTAATTAAACTTCAACAGATCAAAAGATACATTTCAGGTATTCCATGCTAAAAGAACACTGGGGGAAAAAAGGTAGCAATTTCGAAAACTATACCATGGTGGGTAGAATGCCTATGCTTCAAACCAATATATGACATTCTTACTTGTGCTATAGCAAATTACTAGCACAACTCTCTTTCAACAGCAAAGCAATTTCACAGAGCAATGTAGTGTTATTCAAAACCTTATGCAAAGATGTCTCACGAATGGTGGGCAGCTGCTTTTTTAACATTTGGCATTCGAAAAGAATATGACTGTTTGAGATTGCCCACCACACACACAATGCACATTTCTAGAAAATTTCGTATGGAAAGCATTTAACTTCAGTCTATTAATAAGACTTATGACTGGCCTTTGACGTGATTTATCTAACCCAAAACAAGAAGAGAGAAAGAAATTAAGGTAAAAAATTGAAATGGTACCATGGGAAAACCCTGCATCTTCTTGTTTTTTTCCTAACATGCTTCCAGCAAGCACTTTCTATCAAGTTATAATTCTCTTGAATTGACATTGGTATATTCAAGACAGCAGCAGAGTTTGAATGTGCTGCGCATTTTTAGCTGCTCTATCAACCTTTTCATTATAAAAGATATTGCAATGCGATGGTACCCAGCAAAAGGTGACACTAGTGCCTCTTAATATGAGAAAGTGTATAATATGGTTTATTTCAGTTATAAGATCATGTTTAATATTAGACCCAGAGTTTTTAAGAGATTGTAACACATATTTTGAATCAACACATAACAATACCTGTAAAAAAAATCCGAGGAATGTAAAGCCATCAGAATGGCAGTTAACTCTGCAGTAAAAATAGAACGATTCTTTCCAATATGGTACAATTTTTCAACCTTTAAGGAGGGAATGATGAAAGCTGCACCTCCATCAGTGCTATTTAGATAGATACATCGTATAGATTTTAAGATGTGAAGGGTAGCTATTTATTATGTGCTCCTTCACATGAATACTGAGAATGTTACTCCCTTTTTCTTTTTTACAGGTAGAATGATGAATATCAAAAGAAGCTCTTTGAAGTTCCCATGGAGGACTAGGAGATATATAAGGTGTGGACAATTTCGTTTCTCTGGGATTAACTTTTGACTTTTATAAAGATCTGCCATGAAGGTGCCAATTGTTGTAAGAGGACAAATATTTTTGGCTCTTTTAGGAAAATGCTCATCAGAGCACAATGTTAGTTTTCTCTGGAGACAGTTTTAAACAATTTTCTACCATATAAGTACTAAGTTTTTCAAGCTCAAGCTGATATTCTTTCTTAATATAGTTTAATTGTCTTTTTGGTGTTGACTTTTTCATAGTTGTCTCCACCCACATGCAAATGTCATCTGCATACTGAACAAGGTGTGTGTGTGTGTGTGTGTGTGTGTGTGTGTGTGTTGTGTGTGTTGTGTGTGTGTGTGTGTGTGTGTGTGTGTGTTTTATTTTATTGTTATTCCTTTATATCGACGATGATGGAATAAGCACTAATGTGCTTTTTTACATCCAGTCCCCCTGTGTATGCGGTTTTGTCAAATCTGTCATCTGTTCCCACCGGCACACAATGGCATACACTTACGAAAAGTGGAACAGGGTTTAACGTGTGCGCAAGATGCTCTGCGTGGGTTCGCACACAGGGCCTTGTCTTATAGTCTCATCCAAGGACTTTTGGGGAGAGTGGAGTCGGCACTGATGTCAGCTCCAGGGGAAAATATCCCTTTGAACGGGAATCGAACACGGGTCGTCAGATTGCGAGCGCAATGTTCTAACCACTAGGCTATCCCGTGTGTGTGTGTGTTGTGTGTGTGTGTGTGTGCGTGCGTGTGTGCGTGCGTGCGTGCGTGCGTGCGTGCGTGCGTGTGTGTGTATGTGTGTGTGTGTAAGTGATAGGGGAAAGAAGATGAAAAAGGAAAACTAAACATTCCTCTTTGTTTTCTTTATGTAAAATATGTCAAGCTTTGTAAGCAAACCTTCAATGAAAACCATCTACCATTACTTTTTTTGTATGAGTTTATTTTTTTTATTTCTCTCTCTCTCTCTCCCTCTCTCCCCCTCTCTCCCTCCCTCTCTCTCTCTCTCTCACTCCTCCCCCCCCCCCCCCTCTCCTCTCCTCTCTCTCTCTCTCTCTCCTCTCTCTGTCTCATGCATCCTTAATAGATTTATTGTACATCTCTCTAACTTGTCACGTTGCCAGGTTGGATACACAGTTTTTGGTTGTTGTTTTTTTCTAAACTTTACCAGAGATATCCTTCTGATATGGCGGTAATTGTAAAGTGACTTTGAACGTTAACAGTCTGCAAACTTATTTTGATCAAGCTAAAGGAAGAAATTTATTTAAAAATTACCTTTCTATGTACATGATTGATACTCTGTTTCACTTTAAAATGTTCTACACAGGATTGTTACTGAAAATGTCAGTCATGTTTGTATTCCTACAAGTTTTATTCCATTATCACAAATGGCTTGGGGTAAATGAATGAGGTTAGTTTTTTTTCTGCTGTCCTTTTGATGACTAGCTTTTTGGTACGAAAACCTAAAGGAGACTCGTGTGATGAAAAGTATACCGTTCTTTTTCCTGTTGTATTGTATTGTATTGTTGCCCAATGGCCGATGTACATTAGCCAAATTCCGAATTCTTTCTCTTTGTGAATCATGTGTTGTGTGTGTGTGTGTGTGTGTGTGTGTGGTGTGTGTGTGTGTGTGTGTGTGTGTGTGTGTGTGTGTGTGTGTGTGTGTGTGTGTGTGTGTGTGTGTGTGCGTGCGTGTGTGCGTTTGTATGTGTGTTGGTGTGTGTACTGAAAAACATAAATACATTGCTATGGGTGCATGCATTTTGTACAAACAAACAAAGTAATATGTAGACTCCAATCAAAACATTGCTACATGCATTATATGTGAATAAGGACTTAAACATTCTGATATGAAAACATTTATTCTAATTTACGACAAAAGCTTTATTATTTATTTTAGAATAATTCCAAATTATTTCAATGATTAAAAAACGACAGGAAGTCGTAAATACAAAGATATAATGACATGAAGTAGGGGTAGAGAGTGGGGAGGGGGAGTTGGCGAGTTACTGACACTTTACATCTTCTGAAGTTGTTGATTCTGGTATCAATTAAAAGATCATGGGGAAGTGGGAAGGGGTTAAATTTACCTCCTCAAGGGCATATTTCTTTGCTGGAGATATCTAATAAGAGATACACATTTTTCTAGTGGGTGCTTGCTAAGATTCATTGTTTGTTTCTTTTTCTTTAAAAGAATGTTTAATTTGTCTTAGAAAGGGGAAGAAAACCACAGGTGGACTGCAAAAAACAACAACAACAACACATTTTTCAGCTACTTGTCATACGTGATTTAGTATCTGGTGTAAAAACTATGAAAGGGAGGTACAAACAAAACCTAAACACTTTGCATACTACCAACTCTCAGACAAACACACTACACATAGAAGTATAGTAACATGGATACAACTAAACACAGCCTATCACCATCATACTAGAAACTATAATGACATGTCGTTGATGTTGCAGATGACTTCAGTTCTCCAACATGACCCAGAGCAACCCAGCAAAGCCAACATCAAGACAGAGGACTCTGCAGCACAGACCAACACAGCTGTCAACACAAATGCTGTGACTAAACGTGAACATGCCCAAGACCTGCCTGAGAAAAGTCTATTCCCAGAAAAGACAACTGGAAACTATCAAAACTTTCAGTGCAAGCAGGAAACCACTGGGTACTGGAACACTAGATCTGGAAATAGTGGAAATGTTGACCTTGCTTGTACTTGTAACTGTAATGACCATGCAGATATTCACGATACAAAAGATGGCGTGACTGTCACTGCTAAATATGAGATCCTTGGTACAGGAGTTTCTTTCCCAGGTGAAGTCAAACTGGTCAAGAACACGTGTGAATTTACTGTAGGTGTTCACAAGTCCCTGTTTTCAAGGGGTGTTATAGAAAGGCTTGGCATTGCAGAGTTAAAGAATAATATAGTGAGATTTGTGCACAACGCAAATAATAATGAGGAAGACAGATCCAGATGCAACAAACCTGACTATGGTCAGATAACAAAAGATGACTATGACACAGCTAAAAGTGAAGCAACAGGAAATGTGCAAACACAACACAAACAATGCACATGTATGAAGTGTGGTGAGGATTTTCTCTGTACCGTTGCTGTGGATCAGCATACATTAGCTCATAAAGAACTGTTGACATACCTCTATGAAAAGTGTACACCATCAAGTCAGACATCAGACAGTACAAGGCAGGTAAACCTGGAAACAGCTCCAGACAGTGGAGAAGACACTGAACATCACACTGCTGTCAACAGTCCCATGGTAAAGCACACAGAACAAAAGACAAATTTGTGTGATGACTGTGGAAAAGTTTTCAGTAGTAAACGGAGGTATGAAGAGCACAGACGAATTCACACAGGGCAGAAAGCATATGCATGCACAGACTGTGGAAGAAGCTTCAGAAGGAAAAGGGATTTTGACAAACACAGCAAATCTCATACAATAGAAAAAACATTTAAGTGTACTGAATGTGGAAAGGCTTTCTTTTCAAAATTTTATTTAGATAACCACAGACAAACGCACACAGGGAGCAGAGCATACAAGCACACTGACTGTGAGCAAACATTGAATCAAAAAAGCAATGCAAACAGTCACAATACCAGTACACCACAAAAAGATAGTGATCAAGGTTCACACAAAGGTGATGAAACAATTGTCAATAGAAAAACGCCCCAGTATAACGCTGAAAAACGAAAAATATGGAAAGACAAAACAAGAGGCAGGGGTAAAATAACTGCACAGTGTCATAACGTGGTGGACAATGATAACTTTATACCTGATGATTTGGGTGATGATAATGATGCTGACTGTGACACAATTCAGAGTAAACTGACTGCTTCAGAAGGAGACGTGAATGTTTGTACAAAGAAAAAATCCCACCTGTGTGAAAACTGTGGAAAACTGTTTTATAAGAAATGCAAGCTGGAAAAGCACATGCGAGTACACACAAGAGAAAGGCCAAACAGGGGTCCACAATGTGAAAAGACATACAATTGCAACACAGACTTAAGACTACATATGCAAATCGATGCTGGAGAAGAACAACACAAATGCACATACTGTGATATGTGGTTTACGCAGAAATGTCAGTTAAAGAGCCACCTTCGAACCCACACAGGAGAAAGACTATACAAATGTGCACAGTGTGGAAAGACATACAAGCATATTATACAATTGAAAAGACACTTGCTAGCGCATACAGGAGAACGACCATACAAATGCACATACTGCCATAACACGTTTACAAGTAAGTATTTCTTAACAGAGCACATCAGAACCCACACAGGAGAAAAGCCACATAAGTGCACATATTGTCAAATGAGTTTTACCCAGAAAAGTAATCTAACTGTTCACATCAAAACGCACACAGGACAAAAGCCACACGAGTGTACATATTGTGATATGACTTTTACTAAGAAATTTAATTTAACTGTTCACCTCAGAACCCACACAGGAGAAAAGCCATACAAGTGCACATATTGCGATATGACTTTTACCCAGAAAAGTACTTTAGAAGGTCACATTAGAACACACACAGGAGAAAAGCCACACAAGTGCACATATTGTGATATGACTTTTGCCGAGAAAAGTAGTTTGAATGGTCACATCAGAACCCACACAGGAAAAAAGCCATACATATGCACATATTGTGATAAAACTTTTACCCAGAAAAGTACTTTGACTGTCCACATCAGAACCCACACAGGAGAAAGGCCACACACTTGTACATTCTGCGGAAAGAAGTTCATCATAAAAAGAAATTTAAGAGCACACACACTACTCCACACAAAACACTGACCACACTTATACCCACACTATGGACAAGGAGCTGCCCTCAACCCCCAGAGTGAGTCCGACACAGGCTAATCCAAACAGACAGAGGTCATAGTGCAGAGTGGAACATTCAGTTCATTCAGACACATTCATAACTCCACTGTACAAAGGTAACCTCAGTCATATACACAGGTACAGAAGCACTTAGAAATCAGCTCACAGGACACAACACATGTGACGGCCATCTTGAAACAAGAACACAATATAAATCAAGAGAGCCAGTTTTCATCTGTAAGGATTTCTGTGATCCCTGGTCATGCCCACAGGAGAAACTCTGTGAATGGTAAGTGAAACCAGATGAGCAATACACTTCGCTTACGGAACATTTGTATGTGTCCTTCTGTTTCATTGTGCATTCTATTATGGGTTTTGTTATTTCCCCCAACATACTGTTCTCAAACTGATAATGACAAGTTATTAAAATAGATAAAGTTGAAGTTTCCAGTACCAATTATTTATGTCGGTGTTATGTGATGGTGTGTTATTTTTAATCTTTATATTTAAACATGACTGGAGCTCCCCGAATGTAAATAATGTGCAGTTGCTTTTGTAACAATCATTATTAAGAAACTACTCAATTTTTAACATGCAGTTCAGAATGTCTTAAGAGATATTTATAAAAGATGTTTCACCTTTAACACATGTCAGTGAAGTACCTGGTCTGAAAACGTGTACATCACTTTCTGTACTATAATCGGAAAGCTCCAGATACGTTGGTATTGTTTTCATTTAAACTGACATATCTGGACAGCAATGTTAAAATGCATCTGGTCATAAAATAGTTCCTGTGATGTTTCATTTTGTCAAAGTCATACAACCTGGAACAGATGCAAACATCAAAATCCAGGTTTAAATTTTAACAATGCCATGCTAAGTCTTTCAGCTTTGAAAAGGTTTTCGAGAAGCTTATTCTCTGTAGCAATAGTAAACCATTTTATTCTTACTTTGGTATGGAGATTTCAAAACGTCTATTGCATTTTGGATAATGTTTTTAATAGAACTAAACACAGACTGTCCCCTTGATACTAGCAACTATCATCACCTGTTGTTGATGTTGCAGATGACTTCACTTCTCCAACATGACCCAGAGCAATCCAGCAAAGCCAAAATCAAGACAGAGGACTCTTCAGCACAGACCAACGCAGCTGTCACCACATATGCTGTGACTGAACATGAACATGCCCAAGACCTGCCTCAGGAAAGTGGATTGCCAGAACAGTCAACTGGAAACTATCAGAACATTCAGTGCAAGTAGGAAACCACAGGGTACTGGAACACTACAGCTGACAATAGTGGAAATGCTGACCTTGCCTGTACTTGTAAGGGTAAGGTCACTGCAGATATTCATGATACAAAAGATGGTGTGACTGTCACTGCTAAATATGGGATCCTAGGTACAGGTGTTTCTTTCACAGGTGAAGTCAAACTGATCAAGGACACGTGTGAATTCACTATAGGTGTTCACAAGTCCCTGTTTTCAAAGGGTGTTATAAATGGTCTTGTCATTAATGAGTTAAAATTTAATATAGTGAAGTTTGTACACAACGCAAATAATAATGAGGATGACAAATGCAACAAACCTGAATATGGTCAGATCACAAAAGATGACTGTGACGAATCTGAAAGAAAAACATCAAAATATGTACTAACTCAAAACAAAAAATACACATGCATACAGTGTGGTGAGGTTTTTATCTGTACCGTTTCTGTTCAACAGCAAATTTTAGCTCCTGAGGAATTCAAGCCCTACCTCTGTGAAAAGTGTACAACAGCAAGTACAAGGCAGGTAAACCTGGAAACGATTCCTGACAGTGGAGAAGGCACTGAACAAAATATTGCTGTCAACAGTGCTATGGTAAAGCACACAAAAGAAAAGACATACTTGTGTGATGACTGTGGAGAAGTCTTCACTAGTACACGGATGTTTGAAGAGCACGGACGAATTCACATAGGACAGAAGACATATACCTGCACAGACTGTGGAAGAAGCTTCACAAAGAAAAGTGATTTTGACAGATGCAGCAAAACTCATATACAAGAAAACACATTTAAGTGCACTGAATGTGGAACGGCTTTATTTTCAAAATCTAAGTTACATAATTACAGACGAACTCACACAGGAAGCAAGGCATACACGTACACGGACTGTGAGCAAACATTAAATCAAAAAAGCAATGCAAACAGCAACGACACCAGTTCGCAACAGAAGGATTGTGATCAAGCCTCACACAACAGTGATGAAACAATATTCAATAGATCACCAACACAGTACAACTATGAAAAAAGAAAACTATCGAAAGACCAGAAACGAGACAGGTGTAAAATAACTGCACAGCATCATCACCTGGTGGACAATGAAAACTTTATACCTGATGATTTGGGTGATGATAATGATGCTGACTGTGACACAACTCAGATTAAACACACTGCTTTTGAAGGAGACATGAATGATTTTACAAGTAAAAAGTGTCACTTGTGTGAAAAATGTGGAAAACTATTTTCTGATAAAAGCAATCTAGAAAAGCACATACTAGTCCACACAGGAGAAAGGCCATACAAATGCACATACTGTGATATGAGGTTTACCAAGAAATCTAACTTGATTAGTCACCTTCGAACCCACACTGGAGAAAGACCACACGAATGTTCTCAGTGTGGAAAGACATACAAGCATAATGCACATTTAAAAAGACACTTGCGAGCACATGCAGGAGAACGACCATACAAATGCACACGCTGTCATAAAACATTTATAACTAAACAGAATTTGACAGTTCACATTAGAACCCACACAGGAGAAAAGCCTTACAAGTGCACATATTGTGATATAACTTTTACCCAAAAAAGTCGTTTAACTGTTCATATTAGAACCCACACAGGAAAAAAGCCATACAAGTGCACATACTGTGATATGACTTTTATCCAGAAAAGTAGTTTAAGTAGTCACATTAGAACCCACACAGGAGAAAAGCCACACAAGTGTACAAATTGTCATATGGCTTTTACCCAGAAACATCATTTGATAAACCACATAAGAACCCACACTGGAGAAAAACCACACAAGTGCACATATTGTGATATGACTTTTACCGATAAAAGTAATTTAACTGTCCATAGTAGAACCCACACAGGAGAAAAGCCACACACTTGTACATTCTGTGGAAAGAAGTTCACCCGAAAACGAACTTTAAGAGCCCATACACTACTTCACACAAACCACTGTCCAAAGTAATACCCACACTATGGATACGGATCTGCCCCCAAATCCCATGAAACAGACACAGGCTAGTCCAAGCAGACAGTGACCAAAGTGCAGAGTGGAACCTTCAGTTCAGTCAGACACATATACAACTACACAGGACAAAGGTAACTAAAGTTATACACAACTAAAGAACGCATATAGAAATCAGCTTACAGTACAACACATGACAATCTTGTACACAACACATGTCACGTCCATCTTGAAACAAAATTAGATATAAATCAAGAGAGTCAGTTTTCATCTGTGTGGATTTTTGTCATCCTTGGTCATGCCTACAAAAGAAACTATGTGAATGGTAAGTGATTCAGATGAGCAAAACACTTTGTCTACTGAACATTTCTATGTGTCCTTCTGTTCCATTGTAAATTGTATTGTGGGTTTTGTTATTTCCCTCAACATGCTGTACTCAAACTGGTTATAATAGGTTATTAAAATGGATTAATGTGAAGTTTCCAGGCACATTTCCCCTGCTAACTTAACTTGATGTTATGTGCTGGTGTGTTATTTTTATTATTTTTTAACCTGACTGGAGTTCCCATGACTAACTAGTGTGCAGTTGACTTTGTCACAATCTTTATTAGGAAACTACTCTTTTTTTAAACAGGCAGCTCACAATGACTGAGGAGATAATTATGAAAGACGTGTTACATTTAGTAGAGGTCAGTGAATTACCTGGTCTTAAAATATGTACATAATTTTCTGTACTAGAATTGCAAAGGTCCATATACATTGGCATAAGTTCATTGAAACTGATATATCTGGACAGCAATGTTCAAGCTCATCTGTTTATAAACTTGTTTTCTCTGATATTTTATTTTATCTAAGTCATACAATATGGAACAGATGCAAACATCAAACCCAGGGTTTCTATTTCACAATGCCATGGTAACAGTATTTCACTTTTTAAATAAAGTTTCTTCACAAGCCAATTCTCTGTAGCAATAGTAAGCCACATCCTTTATTAGTTGGTACGAAGGTTTCAAAACATGTATAGCATTTCGAATCATGTTTGTGAAACAATTTTTGCATGGATGATAGTGATGCGTGAGGAATGAGTTGAATGTCGGTTTTTTTAATTAAACATTTGTTTACTCTTTAACCAAGCTTTAAAACAAATGTTAGATTGTAGAAGACATGTGTGTATAAACCCAGCGTATTAAATTACCTTTTTATTGGAGTTGTGTATGTGTATGTTTTATGGTTACTATTTTAATCTTTTTTTTCAAATAAAATGCATTTTATCAAAAACGCATTTTATTTGTGATGTGACTGTACAAAGGTATGATTTGTAATGAGTATGAAAATCTGAATACCCATACGTGTGAGTGCAACCTTTTATTTGATTCTTTTTAAACCACATTAACTCATGGCAGATTTCTCTGCATGAAATTCGGGCTGCTGTTGTTGTGTTTTGTTGTGGGATTTTTGGAGGCGGGTGCAAGGTCAGAGACTCCCTCTGCTACTGGTAACCATGTAACCCAGTACCACCTGCCACATGTGGGGAGTAAACCCAACCAAAAAATCCGACCTGGAGAGGGATGGGCTCCGCCAGGTTTGATTTGCCCAAGATACACCAATGACAAAAACAGCCAGAATCTCCATACCGGATCGGTCGTTCGCCCGGGTTACCAAGGCCGCGCTTCTGTTGGGCTCCATCAGGACAGAAGTCGAAAGATAAGCATACTGATGTAAAACGCAGCAAAAAATTCGTTGCCAGAACAACACCATCATTGACAATTGGAATGTCGGACTCTAAGAGCTGCAGGCAAAGGGGAATAGAAACCTGACACATGGCTGTCCAGTATCATTGGCACATTCCTTGGGGCTGTGCGATAGTCAGGTGGATAAAAACCATGGAGAAGAAAAGAAACCAACGACACAGGTAGACCACAAATTATATACTACAGTGGGTAAAACAGGGGATAAAAACGAACAACGGCGTCGGGGTTTCTCGTTCACCAAAACACGTGAAACTGTCATGAGCCTGTCAGCCTGAGTCAGCAGACTTATTACCATCGCCTGAGAGCAACCCCCTTTAACATCCTTTAACATTTAACTATAGTACAAGGCATACGCCCCTACATCAGACTGCACAGATGAAAGCGTTATTATAGAGAAGTTTTTGACCAGATACAAGAGGTTCTGAATCAAAACACCCAAGAAAGACATCCTCTTGTGCAAGCGCGACTGGAAGACCAAGGTAGGAGAGTATGCATGGAAAGACTGGGACTGCGGCGTTTGTGGGACACTTGTAATTACCAATCAAATGAAAGAGGCTTGAGACTCCTGGAGTTTTGCAGTAACAACACCTCCAGCTAGTGAATACACTTGGCCACACAAGGGGAAATCCAGAAAATGTACATGCATTTGCCCAAATGGAGGAAGACCACAACCAAATAGATTACATCATGGTGAAAAAAAAAGAGACGGTTTTTGTCTAGCGTTAACATCGCACAGACACGTAAGTTTTCCATGAGCAGACTATTAGGGTGTGATCATGATCTTGTGATGATGACTCTCCTTTGCCGACTACGTCCTAAAGAAAATCCACAAGCGGAACTACCAGGATCAAATTTGCTCGAGAAGCTGAAGGACCCAGAGGTTTTAGAAAAATTTTTCAAGCAAGGATAGGTGGTAAGTTTTGCAAGCATCTCACTGTGATAGACTACAGACATAGGATACACTGACAAATAGATTTCATACAGCAGTTGGACTGAAACAGCTAACGAGCTTCTTGGGGCAAACGCCCGACAGTCAAAAAAACCATGGGTCACACCTACATCCTTAACTATGCGACAAGCGTTGTTAGTTAGTAGTAGATAGTTATATTAGTGAGGCGTTTAGAGAGTTCAAAGTTAGAGAGTTAAATTAGATAGAGAAGTTGGAAAGAAACAGAAAAATGAAACAAAAGACAGAGCAGAAACATATAGGCAGTCAACAAAAGATTCAGGAAGTCATGATACGCGTGGCAAAAAGAGAAAAATGGATCGGTGACAGTGCCAAAAGACATAGAAGGAACATCAAGGAAAAACATATATGCAAGAAAGCATATTCAACTGGTGAAAGACCTGACTAGCACGAACAAGAAGGAAAAGTTTAACAATCCAAGACAAAAATGGGAAGTGGTCTCCTGACGACCAGGATATTCTGAACAGATGGGACAGAATACTCGTCTCCGACCTGCTAAAATTAGAACCGCAGGAAGATCAGAAGTCCATAATTGTACCCGAAAGCAAAGACACAGACAGTCACCCTATCCTCGAGAAGAAGTGGAAACTGCAGTAGATCGCTCTGAACTCTGTGGAAAAAGGAGCTGACAACATTCCAGCCCTGAGTTGGTCCAAGCTGAGAGGGGAAAGCATGATTCCGCGCTCCTACTAAACTCACTAAGAATCTGCAACAAGATCTTGGCAGACAGGGAGGGAAAATGGGGGCGGGACATATAACCATGGACGCAGTCACTATCTTCACTCCCCCTCCCCAAAGAAATGAAATCTCTAAACAATGCCATAATTACGCAAAATCAAGCTCATATGTCACCCAAGCTAAGGTCTCATGTGCAGATAATATTGATAGACTGAAAAGCCCACAAGCAGAGACCATCATTGTGAGGGGAACAAGCAGGTTTCAGAGCATGGGCGCCAGCCACAACAGAACAGATATTCAACCTTCAGAATACTATGGTGAGCTGGTACCTTCATACATCAACAGACCAACCTTACCACCGTTTTATCGATTTTAAGAAGGCATATTTTGACAGGGTGTGGCATGCTGCTTTGTGGGCAACCATGAATTTGTTACAGCAATCATGCAAACCTGATCGATCATCAAAAGCTGTACTGCGAGGCCAACAAGTGCATGTGGTACTACCACAAACACATGGAGAATGGTTCGGAACAACAGTGGAGTAAGGCAGAGGGCGTTTCCTCTCACCACTCCTAATCAAACATGCCTTCCTTGAGAGTATCATGGTGATGCACTGGAACATCATGAAGGATCAGTCAGGGCATATGGGTTTTGGCAGATACTGATAAACTCTCGCAATTCGCTAGTTGATGATTTGTGGAATATATGGCTCAGAAAAGAAGAGATGCCCAGTCCTAACAGAACTCTTGGAGTAATAAGGCCTCCAAAAACTTAACGGCATGGAAATCAGTGCCAGAGAAGACCAAACTGAATGACTACTAATAACACCCAACTGGCTATAAGCCTGATACAGGGTTATGACAGAAGCTGGAAACAGTTCAAAGCTTCAAGTACCTGGGTGCCATTTGTATTCGACCAGGGATCCAAGCAGATAGTAGTTAGTATGCAGGACATCTGCACAGAACAATAATAGCTTTGTTAAACTAACACATCTGAGAGATTAAGGGAATATCTCACTTATTCCAAAGCTCAGACTCATGCGCTATTACCTTTTCATATCCATATTTATATAAGCTGTGGAATCATGGACCCCTGACTGCGAATTGGCCAGAGAAAGAGTACAGAGGCAGTGGAGAGAGTGCGTTCGAGGACTCTTGGCATCTCCTACAAAGACCACATAAAGGCACGAAAAAGCGTGCATAACAGACTCCAGCAAACCATTGGACCCTTTATGAGAACCTTCTAACGATCGTTGTGAAAAAAAAAGCGTTAAACTTAGTGTTTTAATGGGCAATGTCACAAAGATCCCAGGCATTACAAAGACTAGTTTTGCAAAGGCACTGACAAGGAGGAAGAAGAAAGAGGCACAACCAAGACCAAGGAAGGCTGGGAGATTAAAGGGATACAATCAGTGATTTGGGAACAGGCCTAGAACTCTACAAAAAAACCTGAGAAGAAAGGCACAACAGAGAGAGGAATGGATGGGAACTGGATGCTGCGTCTTTGATGGGTGCCACACGGTCGTCCAGACTACGGGACACGAATAGATTGATAGATAGATAGTGCAAGTTAAGCAATGTTTTCTGTACAGGGAAAGCAGCTTGAATTTTAGAATGAGAAAGAAATCTTGCGGTGAATGTAAGACGGTTAATTATATACGTGCAATTCATAAAATATGTATTTTGTTTATTTTATTGTGTATTCTTTTATTTTGAAGATAATGGAATAAGCAAATTTTGTACTTGTTTACCATCCAGTGTTGTACTGAGCTAGCAAGCTACTCCACTTGGCAAACATCGCTGATATAAACACAACCATGGGTCAAAGATGATGTTTGATATGTGTTTGTGTGACAAGAGTCGAGACCTGAAGAAGAGACAGGAGCAGTTGAAGTAAGTGAAGGTAAACAAGAAGATCAGGAGTGACATGAGGAAGCCATGGAGGAATGATAGAGAACAATGCTACAGAAAAAAAAAATCGAAGATAGCCTGATAAGAATAATCAGCAGAAGCGCATACCATATCTGTGAAAGAGCTCATCCAAACAGAAACAGGAAGAGTCAGTAAACAAATCCGTGACAAGAAGGGAATTGCCTAACGGAGATAAAGAAATGGAAAATCGTTCGGCAGATGGACGGAATACTGTTCGAACTTACACTCATCAGGACGCTAGGCCGACCCCCAGCCAGGTACTGCAAGCCAAGCCTAATTCGAAATCAAGACAATTTCCCAATTCTACGCGGAGGAAGTGAAGTTTAGCAATTATTAGATCGCTTGAAGAAGAAAGGAAGAAAAATCAGCAGGAATCGAAACATGCCCAGCAGAAGCTATTACAACACGGATGGGTGGTAGAAGCTGGACAGACATCTTTACAAGTAATCTGCATCAAGATCTGGCAGACGGAGATGTGGCCTATACACCATCGACCAATCACCATCATCACTCCCCCCTAAGAAAAGGGAAATCTCCAGCAGTGCAAAAACTACATGACAATCAGCTCATTAAGTCCTGTCAGTAAAAAACAAGTGTTGAAAGTGATCCTGAACAGGCGCAACACAGGCAGTAAGAGATCAACGCGAAAGTAGAGGCCGGTGTTTCCGCCGCATATAGAAGCACCACAGAAACAGATAAGTCAACCCTGAGTTTCTGTTGTGACCAATATTAGAGGCAGCATCAACATGATCTTCACGTTCTTCATTGATTTTAAGCCTTCGATAGAGTATGGCATGGCGCTCTGTGGGGGCCATGAACAAATTCAACATGGGCAGAAGTGATCCACACCATCAAGGAAACTCTACTCAAAAGGCCACCAGTGCTAGTACTTTACAGGCCACGGGGATAGTAGGGGAAATGGTTCGTACTCCAGTTGGGGGTCCGCAGGGTTGTCTGCTTGTCGCCGACACTGTTTCACATTTCCTCGAACGCGCATCAATGATGGACGTCTGTGAAGACCATACAGGCCAGTCAGCATTTGGGAGGGCGAAACATCACCAGCCTCAGGTTTTGCCTTATGACAATGACGGTATCTAGTCAGGAAATGAAGAGGAACTGGCCAACCTACGTGATGCAATTGGACGAAAATATCCTCACGATACGGCATTGGAAATCCGCGCCGAGAAAAATCAAGCTCACATGTCAAACAGTTCAGTTGCCAGCCAATCACCACCACGATCCCTACAGCTGGTAAAGAACTGGAGACAGTTGACTATTTCAAGTACCTTGGAGCCATTATAAGTAAGGAAGGATGAAGACCGAAATCCTAGCAAGAGTGGCGGCCACAAACTAGCAGCAGCCAATGGCAAGAAAGACTGAGACCATATGGGAGAGACAGAAACATCCCTCTCCGAACCAAGTAAAAGTTACTAAACGCGTAGTCACCTCAATCATGCATTAACGCCCCACAATGTGAGGCAATGGACACTAACGCCAGACTACATAGTGATAGGATCCAAAAAACCGTAGAAATGAGATGCCCCAGAACCCAGAAGGATCCTTGGCATCTCATACAAGGACCATGTCACCGACAATGCAGTCCACGAATATGATCCATCAACAAGTGCGGGGGACTACGAAGACTACTGAATTACTCACTCACTCACTCATCCCTGGTTACGGTGCAACCGAGGGGTACCCGCACCGGGACGCTGGCAAGATGGATCGCCAAATGGTTCTTCTGGGCTGTTTTCAGGGAGGTTGGTACAGTGAGCCAAGGTCCACTCCCTTGATGTTGGATATCCAGCTTTTTGCTGTGGGGTCCTGCTCTTGCTCCTTACACCATTCCCCCTGCAGGACTGCTTTGACAGGCGGTTATGCCTGTTGTGTGGCCAACCACTTCTGTTTCCTCCGTTTGACTGTAATATAGCAATGGTTCTTGTTTGGCCAGCCAGTGCCTCGATCTGCTGCCAGACGTAACGCGTAGAATTGGTTTTGCGGTCTCTGAAGGTGATGTTCAGGGATCGCCTGAGGCCTTTATGAACACACTGCGAAAAAGAGGAAATTCAGATGGTAGGGCCACGTAACACGCTTCAGACGGACTCTGCAAAGACCCATCTGGCAAGGGACCAGTCTATGGGAACGAGAAGACGGGGCAGACAGCGGAGAAAAGTGGGGCCCGACGTCATCCGTGATTGGCAGGGTGAGGACTTGAGTGGTCACCCGGCACTCGCCAACACCGAGTCTAGGTGGTGCCAGCAGATCCACCGTTCGTTCCACCATGCAGCGCCCCTACGACCCTGCGGGTTTTACGGGACAGTGAAAGTGACGTGAGTGTACCCTCACAGTCTTCAGTGTATATCCTAGTTTTGTAAATTTTTTCACCGTTCCCACTGCCACACTATGGCTCACACTTCTAAAAAAGGGGTTTTTAACATGAGGCAAGATCTGGTCTGCCATGGAATTCGCACACTAAACTTCAGTGCGTATAAGTCTCATCCGAAGAAGGGACATATGTGGGGAGTGGAGTCTGCTGATGTTTAACTCCAGAGAGGGGAAAACATTATCTTGATACAATGCTTACATTCAACAGCAGCAACAAATCCATTGCTTCGGCAGGGGCGAGGGGGGACACAGAGAATGTGTCTGGTCAACATAACATGGTGCTGGTCAACATATAAAATGTGTGGTCAACATAAAATGTGCTGGATCAACATAAAATGTTTTCGGTTCAAGGCTGGTTCGCATCTGGTCTGCAAGCGACAAATTCATAAGTACTCTACAAGAAATAAACCGAAGGCGAATTCAATTCCTAATATTCGGAAACAGCTATATATCAGTTGTTGGTTGTTTACTTTCACCCTTTTTTTTTTTTTGTGGTGTGTGTGTGTTGTGTTTTGTGTGTGTGTGTGTGTTGAGTGTGTGTGTGTGTGTGGGTGTGTGATATAAATATATAGTTATAATTGTATATAGATATAAGAATTTTTTTACATAATAATATTAATCACGAACTTTTATCATATGTATGTGTCGAGAAAAAAAATAAGGCTACAAAGACAAAACCAAGACTTGTACTATTTACTGGGTCTTGGTTTTTTTCTCTTCACATACACACTCATACCCCCCACCGAACCCGAACCACCACCACACACTCACACACAACACAACACAATTAATCCTGTCCCGCCTTTTCCAAAGAGTTAGGCCATTGTTGTGTTGGTGGGAACAAAGACAGAATTTACAAAATCGCTTACACACAGGGAATGGTTGTTAAAAAACAGCACATAAGTGCATATTCCTTTTCCCTGATAGAAAAAAGGATTTGTAAAAAATAAATAAATAAACACCCACACCCACACACACACACACACCACACGCGTGCACACAACATCACCCCCACAGCCCCCCCTACACACATACACTAACACACTCACACACATTCACTCATGCACTCACACACACAAGCACACACACACACATACTCACGCACACTCACACTCGCTCACATTTCACTCATCAACATATCTTCTCACACACACACTCCCACACACACACTCACATACCATCTCTCACACACATACACCTCTCACACACCACACACACTCACACAACCATAACACACACGCACACACACACACACACTCACACACACCACTACATACATCACTCACACATAACTCACTCACACCACTAACACACCCCAACCAAAAAAAAAACAGACACTACACCACACACACACAACACTCTCACACACACACACCTCCACTCACACACACACACATACACACAAACACTCACACACACACTCAATCCCTCCCCCTCCCCCCCCCCCCACACACACACACACACACATACACTTTCGGCTACGCAGTGCATGAAGGAAAGGCCCCATCGCAAACATTTATCATTAACAATGTTGAGAATACATACATGTCTTCGAATTAGTCTCAAAAAGTCCTATAACAGTGAGACAATCATTTCTTTTGTATATGGCTGAGATCCGTCACATCAGTGTAAAATGTATGTAATTATGCACATACGGGAACGCACATTCATATTGTATCCAAAAGAATAAATTATTATACAAGTTTATGCTAAGAATGTTCACAGAAACATATCCGCTTACTACTGTGATAATTTAAGGGGGGGGGTCGTCGATGCCTTTATTTTTTTGTTTGTTTTCACCAAATGCAAAGTAACTTATATCCCTGTAGGAGGCCTATATTTTTTTTTTTATTAAATTTTTGGTTCATCCAGAACCTGTTTATATCTATAAATAACAAATTGATTTACAAAAAAGAAAAGATAAAATCAAAAACACTACCTTGTGACTGTATGTACAACGTAGTTGTTAGCAGTTAGAGATGTATAACCTCAGCTATATAAGCAAAACGACACGGAGGTTTAAAAGGGCCACACAATGTTACTGTTTTCCCCCAAAACACGAGCACAAATGTAGGCAGGACAATGTCAAATGTCTGTCATCATTGGTACCTGTACTCCTCGTGACGGGATTAGCCTCAGTGGGTCGGAGCACTAACTTTCCCCAGCTAAGGTTTAAGCAGCGTTTCGAGCATGGTACCGCTTTGGGATGGGTGACGTTTGCTTCCTTGGTACAGTACAGTACCTATTCACCCAGCTGTAAATGGGTAACCTGGCCATCTTTAGGGTCCGTGAATGGTTTAAAGAGCGAGGTGAGAGGAGATGGGCTACTGCCCACAATACAATTATGCTGTGGCCCCAGAGAA
The DNA here is from genome assembly GCA_028751875.1 of Rapana venosa. Classification (NCBI taxonomy): domain Eukaryota; kingdom Metazoa; phylum Mollusca; class Gastropoda; order Neogastropoda; family Muricidae; genus Rapana; species Rapana venosa. The sequence continues at coordinate 43,630,825 of CM054154.1, forward strand.
GCTGAGGTATCGGACGGCCTCATTCCCCTACGACCCCATAGGCTATGGGACACCTTCACCTTTTTTATTTACATCTTGACGGATAAATTCACCATATAATTTATTATGCTGACTAATTCATACACATTTTCATCTCCAATAAAAAATATTACTGAAATATCATTGCAATCTGCAAACCAGAAGAAGGAAAAGACACACCCACACACCACAACACACCACACACAACACACACACACACACACAACACACAAACACTCCACACACACACCACACACACACACACACACACACACACAAAAAAGAAAATATGAGAATTTCGTAAATGTCCATGGTTTGCTCAAGGTTTGGGGAGGGGGGAAAGGAGCGTTCTTTTGTACTGCTGAATCAGCCTTAAATTCCCACATTGTGTACTTCAATTTTCCTCTTTTTCTATCACTTGCTTGTGTTTCAGCCTTTATGTCCTTTTCTTCTGTCAACCCTTATCTAGCTCTTTCTTCCTGCCTTTTTTGGGTCCGATTTCATTTTCTTCCAGACAGGCTTTTACAAATACAGTTCTCTCTTATGTCGAAGTCGACAATGCTGGGGCCTGACTTGTCAGAGATATGGCAGCGAAAAGCATTTTCGATCATTATAGTAGACAACCAGGGTGCTGTCTGAGCATTCGACCCATTGTTGACAAACCTAAGAAGAATCCTCCAAGGAAGTTAACATCAGTGCAGACTCTACCCCCCCCCTCCTCCAGTGTCCTTGGGTGAGGACTGTTAACCTTAGGCTAAGCTGAGGTGGCGTGTGCGAACACACGTTACAGAGAGCTCTGGTGGGTGAAGGGCTTTGGGGGGGCCTGTGTGGGCCTGTCTGTTGCCTGTCAGAATTGTTGTTGTTTGTTGTTGTGCTAGTTTTTAGGAGGCTCCAGGAACCAAGTGGGTTGACTGCCACACCATACCCTAAATCAGATAACTCCGCGGGGGATCTCTTAATCTACAAAAAAACAACAACAATAACAACAATCCCCCAGGCACAACAGATCCGTCCTACAGTAAATATGTTTGCTTTTAAGACGAGTAGGGTCAACCAATGGGAAATGCATGACTAAAATTTACAAATCGCAAACCACACATCGAGTAGTTGTGAAACGGCCACTGTTGTGATTATTCTATTTCTCGAAATAAAAGAATTTTTTTCGGAAAAAAAGAAGAAATGGGCTAAAGGGAGAGATAACTGTCATTATCTGTGCAACAATCAACAAACGAGTAGCCTCCGTATCGTTATACACACACACACACACACACACTCCTCTCTCTCTTTCTCTCTCTCTCTTTTCTCTCTCTCCTCTCTCTCTCTCTTCTCTCTCCTCTTTCTCCTTTCACACACACACACCGCACACACACACACACAACCACACACTCACACACACACCACCACACACCCCACACACACAAACCACAACACACACACAAACACAAACACTAAGATTAGAGTTTGTACTGTTCTGTATCCAGGGAAAATATGACCAGGAGCAGATGTTGGCGCAGTGGAAGCGTGCTGGCCCATTAAAACCAGAGGTACCGTGGATCCGAAAACCACGCTTGCTAATTTTATTTTTTTTACTGTTTAACATAAGAATTTAATGAAGCCAATCTAAAATAGTGATGACTATTAATTTTCAATCCGTAATACTTTATTTTTATTATTCTTTTTATCTTATTATTTTTTTTTTTTAAATTATTGTGTGTGTTTGTTACGAATGCCAATACTTTCATCATCTAAAATGAGAATGACAAATCCAATGTGGTTTCCTGGATTATACATCAGTGGTTGACTCCACGCCCAAATCAGCCCTTCCTTGCGACTATTAAACAGATACTGGCTGTGGCAGAATTACAGCGTGTGCAACGTTAAATCCTGTTTGCTGGTGTGGAAGGTACCCTGCTGTGTTTAGTGTGGTGGGAAATGGACGACAACATTTACTAAACTGCATAAACACGAGGGACTGCATGTGAAAAAGCCATGAGTACGTATTTATTTTTTTCGAAAAAACAACCACATTCAAACACCTTACTTAAAACATTGACCAGAAAGAAAAGACTCAATACCAAACATTGATTAAAAAAAAGACTGTACCCTTCCACCACCCACACAACTCACGCCACACACACACACACACACACACACACACCACACACCAACACACCACACACCCCACACGACGCAGGACTATGTGTTGTGTGGATTGTGTCTATATGTCGTGTGTGTGTGTTGGTGAGTGTTCTATGTGTGTGTGTGTGTGTGTGTGTGTGTGTGTGTGTGTGTGTGGTTTGTGTGTGGGTGTGTGTGTGTGTGGTGTGAGGCTTTGTGTGTGTGTGCATGTTTTTGTGTGACAAGTTTAACTAGCAAAAACAGCAGGCCTGGGTGTTACGAGTGATTGTTTTTATAACTACCTGTGTTTAGTTTAGCTGTATGTAATTTATACCTATAATTCACCCTCTCCCATAACCCCTCCAGGGTCGTTATGGGCACTGGCATGAGGAGAACGTTTTGCACCGTTGGAGCTCCATTTGCGGGCAGTGTGTGGGCAAGTGCCTGGGTTGTTTTGTGGAGAAGCTTCTTCCTGTGGTTCCATTCAGTGATGTTGTTGCCCATTTTTTTTCGGCCTGCCTCGCCCTTCTTTCCCTGCAAATGTCGGGCAGTGTTGTCTTTTGAAGCCCATTGATCTTGTCAATGTCGTTCACCCTTGGAGCTTACTTTTCTTGTTGTGTGTCAGCAAGGACCTTCGTAGTGCTTTA
>CM054154.1:43638607-43681282 GCA_028751875.1 Rapana venosa
ATTGAAGGTGACGATGGTAACGATGGTGCAGATTTTGAGGATGATGGTGGTGATGGTGATTATGATGACAGATGTTTAAGATGACGATGGTGGCAATGATGTATATGTTGAAAATGTCAATGGAAGCGGTGGTGTGGATGATGAAGATAACGATCATGACAATAATGTAGATACTAAAGATGATGAGCATGATGATGATAATTATACAGGCCAAAGAAGACGATGATAGTGTAGATAACGAGGAGGAAGATGTTTGTGATGATGACATAGATGATGAAAGTAATGATGGTTATGCTGATATTCTTGCTGCAGATGCTGCTATAGAAACATGAAGATGCTGATAGCGATGGTGATGTAGATGCTGAAGAAGATGATGGGGATGATGATGACTAGAAGACTAAGAGTGTGATTCTGTATGCTTGCAGAAGTGGGAATGCCAAATGGATATAATGCTTGCTGCTGTGATCTATACCTACCCCCTGCCCGAAACATGTTTTGTATAGTGGCCTAAGGACGAAGTACAATAAAACTTTTCAGTGTTTCAGTGTTTCAGTGTTTCAGTGTTTCATGTGTTTCTCTCTTCTCTCTCTCTCTCTCTCTCTCTCTCTTCTCTCTCTCTCTCTCTCTCTCATCTCTCTCTCTCTCTCTCTCTTATCTCTCTTGCTGTAGTTGTTACTTTGTTCTTGTTGGTTAATTTGTTTGGGTTTTTCGCTTGTCTGTTTTTTGTTTTGGTGTATGTATGTGTGTTTGTGTGTGTGTGTGTGTGTGTGTGTGTGTTGTGTGGTGTGTGTGTGTGTGTGTGTGTGTGTGTGTGTGTTGTGTGTTGTGTGTGTGTGTGGTGTGTGTGTGTGTGTGTGTGTGTGAAGGGGGGAACGGTGCTATTTTTATTTATTTTTTTTTTATTTTTTTGTTGTTTGTTTGTTTTGGGGGGGGGGGGGGTATGGTTTTTTTCCCATTTGTTTGTTGTTGTTGTTTTTTTCTGTTGTTTGTTTGTTTGTATGCTTGTTTGTTTTTTCTTCTCTCTTTTTCTTTAAAAAAAAGGTTTTTTTTCCTTTGCTTCTTCTGCTTGAAAGTATGAGTACTGAGTGCATTTTTAAATGTGACCCCATGGGCGGGGACTGGATGTAAAAAAGCACATGAATACTTATTCATTATCCTGGAAAAAAGATTTTGTTTCTATTACTCACAATGTGTAGATGTTCTTTTTATGACTTTATTGGCTTGTTCCCCCTCTTTATTATGTGAGTGTATGGGTATTGCACTTATTTTATTACCATGACATTCAATTTGCATGAGCATAATTAAAAAGTGTTTGTGTTGATCGTCTGCTATGTGAGTATTACATATTTAGTATTATCCCTGAAACACCCCCCCCACCCCACTCCACACACACACGCTCAAACAAACACAAACACACACACACACACACATCACACACACACACACACACACACACACACATCACTCACTCACTCATCACTCACTCACCCACTCATATCTCTCCCTCAACGACTGTATAGTTTTAAATTTCTTCTTGGTTTGTTTCTTGTTTTTATTGTGTGGATGTATGGGTATTAAATTTATTTCATTATATGACATATAATTTGAAACGAGTATAATCTAAAATGAGTGTTGATGGGATCGCATACTGTTTTGGGAATTATATATTGGATATTATCTCTGAAATACACAACACAACCTCTCTGTCTCTCTGTCTCTGTCTCTCTCTCTCACCTTTTATCGTCTTCTTATAGTCATGAGTATATCCTGATGAAGGATTCATATTTTTTATATTTTCAATACTTTATTGGACTTGCCTCTGTACTTAAGTTTTAATGAGTGCCCTATTTCAGTATCTTATAATTATTGTGTAACAAGTATGTGTACCATTTGACAATGTGTAGATGTTTATCTTTATGACTTATTAAGTTTGGTTGTGTTATTTTTCTTGGCTTTGTTGTTGTTCTTGTTGTTGTTGTTTGTCTGTTTTTTCTCTTTTTTATCATCTTTTGTTGGTTTGGTTTTTTTTTCTTTTGTTTTGTTTGTTTGTTTTGTTTTGGTTAGGGTTTTTTGGGGGATGGGGGTAGGGGTGGGGTATTTTTACGATTTTCTTTTAATTACTTGCTTTGGGGGCGGGGGGGGGGGGGGGGGTTGCTTGGGGGGAGCAGTTTTGAAAAGGGTTATTTCCCCTTGTTTTTATTGTGAGACTGTATAAGTATTGGGTTATTATTATTAAGATGTATCCCTAACGGCGGGGACTGGATGTAAAAAAGCACATGTGTGCTTATTCATTATCCTCGAAATAAAAGAATTTGTCATTGTCATTGTTATTGTCATTGTCATTGTCTCTCTCTCTGTACATTGAAAAACATAAATGCATGGCTATGGCTGCATGCTTTTTGTACAAACAAAAAAAGTGGTATGCAGACTCCCGTCTAAACATTTCTGCATACATTACATGCGTGCAAGGAGTTTAAGCATTCAATAATGAAAAACAGTTATTGTAATTGTCACCAAAAGCTGTCTTTGTATGTAGAATATTTCCAAATTAATTTAAGGATTAAAAAACACGACAGAAGTGGTTGTTGATACAGATATACAAAACATGAAGTGGGGGTAGATGGGTGGGAGAGGGGGAGTGGTGATTTATTGACATTTAATCTTCTGCAGATGTTGATGTGGTATAATTACAACACTCGGGGGGAGGGGGGGGTGGTTAAATGTTGCCACCTCAATTTTCTTTGTGAGAAGGCTGTCAGAGATACACTTTTTGTAGTGGTGTGCAGATCATGTGTGTTTCTTCTCTATCAATGATTATTTTTCTTAGAAAAAGAAGACAAAACAGTAACTGTAAAACAAAAACCAACATTTTCAGCTATTGCTTAAGTGCTTAGTATTTGCTAAAACTATGAATAGGGAGTTAGAACAAAACCTGATAACTTGATATTTTTACATCTAAAAACAAAATGTCACTTAAAGACCATAATGGTAAAACAAAACAACAGTCCTTATCACCTTCAATAATCTGAGCAATCTTATTGCGATCTTCCATGGTGTGTGAAAAAAAAATAAACTTATAAGATATAACCGCTGTTACATAATGTTCACAAAACAGCACCCTCCTACCTAGATGTGAATTCTCCACCTGTATCACCTTCTCGTTCACTTCCCTCTGCTGCAGATTCCTTTGTGCTTGACCCAAAGACTAGATTCAACCAGTCATGTTGGCCGTCGCTCTGTTCATGTTTCTGTCCATCGATTTGGAATGGCTCCCTATCTCTTCTCGCCAAAGACCTTCTTGTCCTTTTAATTCTTGTGCTTAAGAATATTAGTTCAACCTAAGAATTTCCCTCCTTTTCATTTCATCGTATTCTTTCCAACAGCAAGGATTCCATCTCCTTGCCAAGTGTAACCTGTGTTGTGTGATGTGTGTTGCTGTGTGATGTGTGTGTTTAGTGTGTGTGTTGTTGTGGGTTGTGTGTGTGTGCATTTGGATTGTTAAACTATACTTGTATTGTTGCATGACTGTGTAAATGGTGGAGTGCAAGCGCTTTGATTTGTTGTGTGAGATACAGTGATTAGTTTTTTATTATTTGTGTAGAAATACATTACCTGTTGTTGATGTTGAGCGACTTCAGTTCTCCAACATAAACAGGAACCCAGAAAAAACAACATCAAGACAGAGGCTTTCAGACAGCCCCAAAACGGGTCAACCGATGCTGTGATGAACATAAACATGCCCAAGACCTCCCGGAATGTGGAGTCCCAGAAGTCAACTGCAAATTCAGCAGATTCAGTGAAAGAGGATACCATGGGTACTGGAAACTAATCTGCAATTTGGTTGTCGCCCTTCCCTGCATTGTAACTGTAAGGCACTGAAGATTTCCATGTACAAAAGATGGCGTGCCCATACTGCAAAAGTGGGATTTTGGGTTTCGGGTTTCTTTTTCGGTGAAGTAAAACTGATCAGGACACGTGTGAATTCACTGTAGGTGTTAACGTAATTTTTTCCAGGGGTGTTTAGATGGGGGGTTTGAAGGTTTAAAAGAAAATATGTGAGAGTTCTAACAAACAAATAAAAATGGGGAAGCATATCCACTTGCAAAAAATTGATTTTGGTGAAACCCACAAAGATGACTGTGCACACTGAAAAAAGAGCAGAATAGTACAAACTAAAGGGCAAATCATGCGATGTTTAAAGTGGGTAAGGTTCTATTTTTAAATTTTATGTTAACCCTTATTTTAGCCCCTGGAGAATTTAGCCTACCTTTGTAAAAAGTCCCAAACCCCAGTAGAATCGACTTTAAAAGGAGGTAAAGGAAATGATTTGCATTGGAAAAGGCATGAACAAAATGCTAAAAACCGATGGACACTAATAATATTTTTTGATGTTTTGGGGTGAGGATGATGATGCTGATGTGAACCTGAGTAAACGGCCTGCTTCAGAAGGGGGTGAATGTTTTACAAAAAAAAAAATTACCTGTGTGAACACTGGGGAAAATTTTTATAAGAAAAAGCGCGCGGGAAAAAATACATGGGGGTGCACGGAAAAAGGGGCCATACGTGTTACAATGTGAGAAGATTACAAACACAATGAAAGTTAAGAGCGCATATGAAAACCCCACAGGGGAAAAAAAACCACCAATGTATTTCTGTGTATGGGGTTTTACCCAAAGGTAACTTGATTAGTCTTCTTCGAACCACAAGGAAAAAGCCATACAATGTTCCAGTGTGGGATACATACAAGAACAATTTACAAAAAAAGAAAACCCTTGCGTCATTTTCAGGAAAAACGCCATAAAATGTTTAATGTTTTAAAATGTTTTTAAAAAAATTTTCCAACTTTTAAACCAAAAAAAAGAAAAGCCATAAAAGTGCACATATTGTCAAATGACTTTCACCTATAAACTTTTAGTGTTACCTCAAACCATACAGGAGAAAAGCACCAGTGAAATATTGTGTTTGTTTTTATCCAAAAGTAGTTTAACTGTCCACATCGACCCACAAGGAGAAAAGCCATATAAGTGAATATTTGTATGTTTTTTTCCAAGAAGGTTTAACTGTTACTTAGAACCCAAAGAAAAAGCCCCCAAAAATGACATATTGTGAATGATTTTTCCGGGAAAAGTAGTTTAAAACTCGTCCTTAAAACCAAAACCAGGAGAAAAGCCATCAAGTGCAATTTGTAAATTGACTTTTTCTGTAAAAGTAGTTAATCTACATTAAAACGCACCAGGAGAAAAGCCATAAAAGTGCAAATTGTGATATGACTTTTACCTTAAACATAATTTACTGTCCCTCCGAACCCAACAGGAAAAAACCCAAACAATGACATTTTGTGATTGATTTTTGGAAAGTAGCTTAACTCGTCACATTAGATCCCAGGAGAAAAGAAACAAGTGACATTTGTGATAGACTTTTACCAGAAAAGTAATTTTAAAACGTCCACTTTAGAACCCCCACAGGGAAAAAGCCACCCCGTGTCTTTTGTGGGAAAAGTTACCACCAAACAAAATTTTTAAAGACACACACAAATCCCACCAAACATTTAAAAAGTAATGCCCTCATATGGAAAGGGTAAACTCCCAAATCCCATGAAAAGCAGGGCGGCCAAAGCAGCGGGGCCCATATTTAAGAGTGGACCTTTTGTTGTCAGACAAAATTCAAACTACAATGGCAAAAGAAAGCCTTTTGTGCACAGGTAAGAAGCCCCTAAAAATCAGCTGGCGTGAACAGTGACAACCTTGTACACAACAATGTGACGCCTCTTGAAAAAAAACAGGATATAAATCAAGGGCCTTTTCCACCTGATGTTGTTGTGTCCCGGTAATGGCCACAGGGCCATTGGAATGGAAAGTGAAAGCAGATGCGAAACTTCGTTCCCAAAACTTTTGCATATTTCCTTTGTTTCACGTGTTTGTATTGTGTTTTTTTGTTACGTTAACTATGTATTCAAAATGACTTTTCAGGTTTAAAATAGATAAAGTTAAACTTTCCAGGACATTTTTTTTAAATTTTTAAAATGCTGGTTTGGTGGTGTGTTCCTTTTTTTTTTAAATTTTTTTTGTGATTTTTGCTCCTCTGGAAAAGCAGGTGAGTTCACTCTGCCCCAAATCAGTATCATGAAACTACAAAATTTTTTTAGAGCGCTCAGAATGTCTTGCGAAATTATAAAAAATTTTTTACCCTTTAACAAGTCTGTAAAAGTCTGGTATAAAAATACACCCTTTTTTCTATGTTGAAAAGCTCCAGATATTTTGGGCTTATTTTCATTGAAATGTTTTTTTTGGACAGCAATGTTCAAGTGCATCTGTTCATAAACTTCTTCCTCTGATCTTTCATTTTGTCTAGGTCATACAACTTGGAGCAGATGCAAAAATCAAAATCCAGGCCTGAATTTTAATAATGCCATGCTAACAGTATTTCATTTTAAAAAGTTTTTTTCGGGAGCTTAATCTCTGTAGCAATAGAAAAACCACTGTTTATATTTTGGTATGGAGCTTTCAAAACAGTATTGCATTTGGAATAATGTTTTTTTTACAAGTTTGTACATGGTTTATTATGACACCTGAGAAATGCGTTGAATGTCTTTTATTATTTGTATTTAAAACATTTGATTGACTTTCCCAAAGTTTTAAATTCGGATAGACTTTAAAAGTTTGTTTGTTAAATCCAATGTACTTATTTCTTTTTGGTGGATTTTCCTAATGTATATTACTTTGTATCTTTATTTTTTTTATTTATTTTTCAAAAAAAAGGTATTAATCCAAACGCTGTTTGTTTTGTGTGACTGTAGAAGTTAATTTGAAAAGGGTTTGAAAGATTGACCACCGTGGTGTGATTGCACCCTGGGAGGGAAAAAAACACTTGAGAGAGACCAGCGATTAAGTGATTGTTTGAAAAAAAAAAATTCACCAAATGACAAACCAGCGTGCACGCGTTTTGCACACACATTTGCACACTACACTTCTACCTCAAGCATGCAACCACGTGCGGTTCTTAGAAATAAAGAAAGGAAGAAAGAAAAAAAAAACTGGCCCAAAGTGGGGGGGGGGTGCCCCCTGTTTTGCTTGAAACTGTCCTTGGTGTTTTGTGTTGTTTTTTTTGGGGGTTGATAAACCCAGGATGTGTTGCAAATGCTTTGCATTGAAAAAGGCCCACGGTTTAAAGGTATTTCCCTCAAAAAATTTTGGTAAAAAAGGCCCACTCTATAAGAAAAAAAATTTAACATGCAGGAAGGAAAAAAAAATGGGGGGTTTTTGCTTTGTGGCCACGAGGTTTTCCCAGGGGGGAAACCCAGAAATACAACAGAGAATTTGTCTAATTGAAGTGGTATAATTATGTGCTTTTTATAAAATAAAAAACCCCAAATTTTGATAACATAAAAGAATCCACCTCTTTGTTATTTTTGGATTTATTTTTTAAAGGGTTCAAAAAGAAAACACTGTAACATGTGTGCAAGTTATGTATGTGGGCACTGGGACATTGATATGCACACAAAACGCAAACACCCACCCCCAAAAACCCACCCACAACACCAGCCGCACGAAACCCCAACCCACACACACACACCACTCACAAATTGACATGTATAATTATGTCATGATAAAAAAAATATGAGTGCTAAAACACCATTCTTTTCTTTTCACCCGCGCACATACACAACACAATCACATGCCCCTCCCCACCACTCACACACAAAAACCACGCACTCACACTACACTGCACTTCCCCCACCAACCACACACCCCCAAAAACCACACTAAAACACCCACACCACAATACACTCACCCAAAATGAAAAAAAAAAGTGGGGAAATGGTCAGTGCTAGCCCCCGCCACAATTTATTTTTGGGGTACTGGTGGTATCCCCAAGACTCCCAGTTTTAAAATTTGGGGCGCTCGTGCAATTTTCCCCAGCGAAAAAAAAAACCCAAAACTGGGGGAAAAAGGTTAGTCGGGGGAAAAGACCGGGCCCCTCCCTGCCCTATGGATTGCTGCCTCCACTGTTGATGCGGCCAAACCCCGGGAACACCCGGCACTTTCTTTGTTGGTAAAGCATTAAGTCCCCGTTTTATTTGAAAAAAAATCATAACATTTATGTGGGCGTAACATACCCTAAAAAAAAACGGTGGAAAGACCAAAGAAAACAATAAATGCAATCCTTAAAAAGCATCGTTTTGATTGCTTTTGTTTCGGACAGAGAAAACAGCAGGGGCATGATGAAAAAGGGGGCCTTGTAGACTAGGGACAAGCGATTAGTCTCACTTTTGCCCAGTATGCGTAAAATCCACCCAGGGAGTTGGGAACTGTACAAAACCAGCTGCAAAGCCTGTGGTTTACCGATTCAATCAAAAAAGGGAAAAGAGAAAAAAATGAAGCCCCAAGAAAGTGACGTCAAATGTCAAAAGCGCCCTCCCTTTCCCAAATACAAAACTAAAATAGAAACCGTTCAGATTTCCCCCCATGTAGTATCCCTGCTTGTAGCAAACGAGTCAATGATAAGGAACCCCGTGTTCTATGCATTGGTGGGGTTTTCTTCAAACCCTTTTTATAAAGGGAAAACATCAAACTTTTAAATCAGTGGGTTTTTTTATTGAGAAATCCCAGTGCTGTTTTTTGATCCATGTGGGGTCGATCAAAAGTTTAAAAAAAAAAGCCCAACAAAGTTTCTTTCATGGAAATTTATTAAATGCAGAGTGTGTCATTTCTAAAAAGAATGTGGGAAGTCTAATCGTTGGATGCATTTTACTAAATTCGGTTTAAAAAAGATCATTGTCTTGTGTTTGGTTTTTCACTTTTTATGTCATTTTTCGTTGAATTCTTTGACCTATTTTTTTTTGGTACGGTAGGTAGATTTTAAAAAATGTCATTTGAAAAAAATTTGGCCGTTTAAGGGGGTTTGATGGGGGGTTTTTGTTTGTTAGTTTTCCCCGTTGGAAAAATGAGTGTTGTCTTGCTGAAGTTTGGTGTTGAATGCCCCCTCCCCCCTCCCCCCCATAATTCCTTTCTTTTTTTCTTTCTTTTATTATGCAAGACAAATAATAGGAAACACACTCGCCGACGCAGTATACAAATTAAAACATGCCGCCCCCCCTATTGCTCCAATACAATTTTTCTCAAAATTTTAAAGCCACCTAAATACACCACACACAAACCCCAAGACAGAAAAGCGCCCCTGAAAGTGCGAAACGCAAAATCCCCCCCCCCCACACACAGAAAAAACACATGTACGGCCATCTCTTATTTGTAAAAATTTGTTTGGCTAATATAACCCTGGGAAAAGAACCCTTTTAAATTTAAAGAAAGAACACACACATACACACAAATAGGCACACACACAGAGGCACCAAAAGGCACACCAAAAGGGAAGCACACCCGGGCACACACGCGTTTACACACAATACTACACAAACCAAACACCCGGGAAACACACAAAAATGACGCAGTATTCAGTGGTTAAGGCCATTCAACTTTTTTCTTGGGTCCCCTAAGTCCGGGATTGAACCTCATTTGGGGTGTGGTTAATTTTGGGTGGGGGTTTTTTTTCTATCTTCGGTCTCTTCAAGGGGACAGCAGGGATCAATATGCCGTTAAGATCCTAAAAATGTTTGCATTTGAGGGTTTTAAAGAAAAAACCAAGCCCATGCAGCATGCAGTTTTTTGAAGTAGAAAGCGGTAAATTCTGATTGGCAAAAACGATTGATCATGAATCTCACCCCCATTGGTGAACCCCGAGTTTAGCAAAACAAGAAAAAAGGAAAAAAAAAAAAAAAAATCCAGCAAGCAGATAGTTAGTTTAAAAGCGGCTAGCGACGATAGTTTGGGAAATATACAAATTGATGAAAGTAATACAATATGATAAAAGTATAAGCAAGATGAAAGTAAAACAAAGGCAAAGAAACACAATGGCAAAAACGTTCCATACAAAAGCTGTCAAAAGGGTAAAAGAAGGGGAAAAATTTCAAAATTTTTTTTGAATTCTTTTACTACCCCTCCCAAAAGCCCAGGTTTTAAAAATTTTTTTTTTAAAAGTGCGCACGTTATTATGTTGATTGCTAAAACGGTGCACACCATGGCTCTAAAACGTTTGGCAAAGTTCAGGGTACTTTGAGGTGGGTGTGTGGTCCACTGTCAGTTTGGGATGAATGTCATTGGTAAGAATGGAAAAGGTAATTTTTTTTTTTTTTTCTTTGTTTTGTGTGAAGTATTTTTCCAAAGTCTTGTTTTCTGTACTTTATATTTTTTCTTTTATTTATAATGATTTAGTTTCTTTCATTTTTAATCCCTTTAAAGTTGGAGATTTTCTGCTTGGAATTTGGGTTGCTCCCCGGGGGAGCTCATCACCACAAAACAGCGCCCTTTTTTCCCCCGTTTTCTGCAACTGTTTTTTTCCTATCGATGGCTTTTTTAATTTTTTTTTTCCAGGGGTAAATCTGTTGTTGCCCTGGGTTTGTTTCCTGAAAAAGTAAAAAGTGTAACACGGGGGCCCAATTTTTTCTCTCCAAAAAACTAGAACCCCGACCACCAGTTTGGTCTAATGTATGGTGGAAAAAAATTTCAGGCCCCCAACAGGATTGACTAGTTAACGTTACCTTGACCCCCATTATGTTGTGTGTGTGCCCGCGCGCGCGCGCGGCGTGTGTGTGTGTTATGGTGTGTTGTGTTGTGTGTGTGTGTGTTTGTATGTGTGTGTGGTGAAAAGGGGGGGGAAAAGTAGACGAAAAAAAAAAAAAAATATCATTTCCCCTGTTTTCTGTGTGCGAAATATGTAACTTTGTCAAGCAAGCCTTTAAAGAAAAAATCTACCTTTTTTTTTTTTTGTGAAAAGAGGTACTCTCGCTGGATTGTGTTATGTTAAAATTTTATTCAAAACCAAGAGTTTAAGGGAGTAAAGGTACATCTTTGGGATATTCTTTGCTGAGAAAAGGGTGTAAAAGGTAAACAATTTGTAGTGAGTGTTTCTAAAATTTTATTGTTTTTCTTTTTTTCTGTTGATAATTTATCTTCTGGCAATGAAAGGGCAAAATTAAGGAAAGGAGGTACACCAAAACCTAATTTTGCATTTTCCAACTAATACTACAAAGACATTTGAAAAAACCATAAAAGCAATAGAACTAAAAAACCCGCCTGTCACCTAAATATAGCAAATATCTTTTTTTGTTGTTTTATGTTTCGGGATTCCTTTCTCCAATAGGGCCAAGGGCAAACCCCGAAAACCATATCAAACGGGATTTCAGCAAGACTAAAAACAGCTGTCAACCAGTGTGTGACGACCAGAAATGCCCCAAGACATACAAACAAGTGGACTCCCAAAACGTCAAGTAGAAAATTTCGAAATTCGTGCAAGCGGAAAAAAATGGTACGGAACATACAGATGCTTTTTGGAAATGTTACTTGCCTTACTTTTAACTGTAAAGACATGCAGATATGGTGTTCAAAAAAAGGCGTGACTGTCGTTTTCTAAAATTTTGGGGTCCTGGTAAGCTGTTTTTTCGCAGGTAAAATCAAATGATAAGGACACGTTAAATTCACTGTAGGTTTCACGTTACTGTTTTCAAGGGGTGTTATAATAGGCTGGGGATTGAGGTTTAAAAAATAAATAGTGGAGTTTTGCGCAAAAACCCAAATAAAAATGAGAAAACATATCCACATTTTACAAACTGATTTTTGTGAAACACAAAAAATGATTCTGAACCCTGAAAGAAAAAAAAAGCAGAAAATGTATAATCAAGACAAAAAAAAGCACATGCATAAGGTGTGGTGGGGATTTTTCTGTACTTTTTTTTGAAACGAATGTGTTGTCCCGAAAATTGAAGCTACCTAGTGAAAAGTGTACGCAGCCCGTCAGACATCAGACGTACAAGGCAGGGAAACTGGAAACGTTCCCGACAGTGGAGAAGGCACTGAAACAACATGCGTCAACCTGGTGGACAAAGACAACTTTTTGCATGTGTTTGGGTGATGAAAAGGCTGTCTGGAAAAAACTCAGAGTAAATATGCTTCAGAAAACGACGTGAATGTTTTAAGGAGAAAAAATTCCGGGGTGAGAAAATGTGGAAATTTTTTTTTATTATAAAAAGCATATGGTAAAGCACTGCAAATCAACAGGAGAAAAAGCCTACAAGTGTTTACAAAGTGAAAGACCTTCAAATCAACACACTTAAAGACATATGCGAACCCACCGGAGAAAGGCAAACAAAAGCATACTTTGATATGAGGTTTACCAGAAATTTACTTTAATTGCCCATTCAAACCCCCAAGGAGAAAAAACCCTAACAAATGTCACAGTGTGGGGAAGAAATCAAGATGTACACATTTAAAAAGACTTTCGAGCCTCAGGGAAGACCCTACCAAAACGCATACTGTCATAAACTTTTGTCTTAAATTATCTTAAACCCCAATTAAAACCCCCAGGAGAAAAGCCACAAGTGTCTATTGTGTAGGGTTTTTCAAATAAAAATAGTTAACTTTTTAGCCCCCAAAAAGGGGAAAAGCCAACAAGTGTACATTTGTCATTGGGCCTTTTACCCGAAACTATTTAAATCCATGACCCACCAGGAGAAAAACCTCACAAAATGCACTTTGTGATAGCTTTTACCGAAAAGTATTTAAATGTTCAAATCAGAACCCCCACAGGGAAAAGCCCAACAAAAATGCACAATTGTGATATGACTTTTTTCCATAAAGTAATTTAATGTTCCCTCGAACCCAAACAGGAGGGGAAAAACCCCAAAGTGATTTTGTGGGAAGAACTTCCCCAAAAAAAAATTTAAAGCACCCAGCTACTCACATAAAAACTGACTCCGTAATGTCACATATGGACAGGTCTGCCCCAAAACATGGGAAACGCACGGCTAGTCCAAGCAGACAGTGGGGCCCTAGTGCAGAGTGGAAAATCAGTTCAGTCAGATACATTTACAACTAACAGACAAAGGTAACCCCACTTATACCAGGTAAAAAAACGCACTAGAAAATCGCTCCAGTACAACACATGACAACCTTGTACACAACACACATGACGTCCATCTTGAAACAAGAACACGATATAAATCAAGAGAGCCAGTTTTCACCTGTATGGATTCCCGTGATCCCTGGTCATGCCCACAGGAGAAAGTCTGTGAATGGTAAGTGAAACCAGACTAGCATGACATTTTGTCTACTGAACATGTGTATGTGCCATTTATGTTTCGTTGTGCATTGTATTGTGGGGGTTTTGTTATTTTTCCTGAACATACTGTTTTCAGACTGATAATGGGATGTTATTAAAATGGATAAAGTTGAAGTTTCCAGACATATTTTCCCTGATGAATTACCTTGATGTTATGTGTAGGTGTGTTGATTTTATCCTTTATTTTTAACATGACTGGAGCTCCCCTGACTGTAACTAGTGTGCAGTTGACTTTGTCACAATTATTATTGGAAAACTACTCAACTTTTCTAACAGGCAGCTCAGAATGTCTTAGGAGATAATTATGACAGATGTTTTAGCTGTAACAGGTGTCAGTGAAGTACCTAGGCCAAAAACATGCAGATCACGTTCTGTACTATAATTGAAAAGCTACAGGTATATTGGTATCATTTCATTGAAACTGATATATATGGACATCAATGTTCAAGTGTATCTGTCTATAAACTACTTCCTCTGATGTTTCTTTTTTGTGTAAGTCATTCAACCTGGAACAAATGCAAACATTAAAATCAAGGTGTTTTTTTTATAAAGCCATGGTAATAGTACTTCATTTTTTTAAAAACGTTTTCTTTATAGACTCATTCTCTGTAGCATTAGTAGGCACAATCTTCATTACTTGATGAAAGCTCTCGAAACATGTATAGCATTTAGAATCATGTTTGCGATCAATTTTTACATGGATTATAATAATGAGTGAGAATTGAGTTTGATGTCTGTCATTCTTTTGTACTTCAACATTTATTTACTCTTTAACAAGCTTTAAAACTAGTACTAGATTTTTGAAGCCATTTTTGTATAGACCCAGTGTATTAAATTATCTTTTCACTGGATTTTGTGATGTGTACAACGTTTTCTCTTTACTTTTTTATTTCCGTTTTTCAAATAAAGGGTATTTTATCAAAAACACATTTTGTTTTGTGATGTGACTGTACAAATGTATGATTTGTAATGGGTATGAAGATCTGAATCCCCATAGGTGTGACTGAAACCTTTCATCACATTATGTTCATACCACATTAAGTCATGGCAGATTTCTCTGCATGAATTTCAGGGCTGTCTTCCCTGGGAGAGTGCGTTGCCACAAGCGCAGCTCTACCCTAATTTTTTCTTTTCCTGTCTTTCACTTTATTTGTTTCCCTATCAGAGTGACTGTTTTTCTGCAGATATTCTGTCAGGGAAAACTCTCTTGTTTCAGTGGGTTATTTTACGTGCCTTAGGAGACAAAGAAACAATAGAGAGGGACGATTCGGAAGTAGCAGTTGATAGTGCTAAAAACAGCACACCAACACACACACACACCACACACACACACACACACCACACACACACACACACACTTTCAGTACTTAAATTATTCAAGATTCAATCCCTCTCCCCACTTTATGAGGTATGAGGGATCTACAAACATATCAACAGGAGAATAAACCTAACGGTAATACACCCCCAAAATAAATCAATATGAACAGCAGCAATACACCCCAAAATATTATCAATACTAACAACTTCAATACACTCCAAAATAATATTAGTACCAACAATTTCAATACACCCCAAATAGTATTAGTACTAGCAGCTTCAATACACCCCAAATTAATATCAATGCTAACAACTTCAATACACCTCAAAATCATATCAATACTAACAATTGCAATACACCCAAAAATAATATCAATATTACAGCTGTAATACACACATAATAATATCAATACGAACAACTGGAATACATAACTTTTGAAGTTTACAGTGTACAGAACTTGTCAATACTGACTTGTGGTGCTAAATGGGAAATAATCATATTCATAGTATTCATTCAAATTTGTAAACCTGTGGACAAGATGTCCTGTTTACCTTCTCATTCACAACCTTTGTCATTAAGCTCCCACCCCCCACCCCAAAAATCAGGATCTCCTTATGTATTAATCCTTCCATGATGCCTGTGAACAGAAAAATCAAGAGAACTACACATGTATACATCCTAGGGTTCGTTTCAAGTTGCCCATTTGAAGTTGGAACTTTCCCACATTTTTTGACCTCCAAAAAGTGGCCTGGGTGCTAGTCTATCAGAGGAGTCCATAAATCAAAGTCCTGCATGCAAAAACAAGCCAACGTGCATCTAGCGCGCTTCAAAGAACCCATGGTAACTAGCTACAGTTGTTCCTGGCATATTTCTGACCACAAACAAAAACCACTCAGGGGACAAACCATCAGAAGGTTTTATTGTTGGTTTTGTTTGTTGTTTTATGGGGGGTGGGGGGGGGGGGGTGTTGTACAAGGTAAGCAATGTTTTCTGTACAGGGAAAGCAGCTTGAATTTTGAGCTGAGAAATCTGCAGTGAATTTATGCGGAACACAGTGCAATCCATACAATATGATATTTTAATTATCTATTTTGTAATCTTTTATTTCGAGGATAATGGAATAAGTACTCGTGTGGGTTTTTTAAAATCCAGTCATTGTGTGTATGTAGTTTTGTAAATGTTGTCATCTGTTCCCACTGGCATACAATGGCCTAGTCCTTTGAAAAGCAGAACGGGTTTTTAACATGTGTTCAAGATGTTCTGCCTATATTCACACACAGGACTTCAGATTATAGTTTCATCGAAGGACATTTCGGGGGAAGTGGAGTCTGCACTGATGTTAACCCAAGAGGAAAAATTCTCTTGATACAATACATACAATCAACAACAACAAATCAGTTCCTGGAGAGACGGGAGATACAGAAAATGTGATCGTCGACATGAAATGTGCTGGTCAACATAAAATGTGCTGGTCAACATAAAATGTGCTCAGTTCAAGGCTGGTTCAGCATCTGATGTTCTGCATGCAATAATTCATCAGTACCCTAGAGGAAGTAAACCAGAAAGGTGAAAAGCCTAAATACTGGAGAACAACTATAATTATAAGAATGTTGGTTGTTCCCTCTATCACTTTGTGTTGTGTTTGTACATATATATATATATTATATATATTTTATAATTATTTATATATATATAGAGAGAGAGAGAGAGATAGGAGAGAGAGAGAGAGGAGTGAGAGAGAGAGAGAGAGTGAGAGAGAGGAGAGAGAGAGAGAGAGAGAGAGAGAGAGATTCAATAGTTAGTCACAGTCTTGTTGTCTTTGTCGCCCAGTTTTCACACACAGACACACATCTGTATAACTATTGTCTTTTTTCTGCCTTCTTGGTCAATTCTCCTTTCAGTTAGGCTTTAAGATATTACAATTCTCTCTTATGTCAAAGTCGGACGCGCTGGGCCTGACTTGTCAGGAGCATAACAGCAGCCAACGCATTTTCGCTCATATAGCAGACAATAGTTGCTGTCTGAGCGTTCAACGACAATGAAGCAGAAGAATACCGCTTAAGGGAGTTAACATCAGTGCAGACTCTACATCCTCCTCCTTCCCCTCCAGGTCGTTGGGATGAGACTGTTAAACTTAGGCCTAAGCTGAGGTGGCGTGTGCGAACGCACGTTACAGAGAGCTCTGGCTGGTGCAGGGCTTTGGGGCCTGTGTGGGCCTGTCTGTTGCCTGTCAGAATTGTTGTTGTTGTTGTTGTTGTTGTTGTTGTTGTGCTGTTTTTAGGGTGGCTCCAGGAACTCAAGTGGGAAAACTTGCCCCCACGTCCCTAAATCGGAAAAACTCCGCGGGGGGGCTCTTTTAATCTAAAATCAAAACATAAAAAAACAACAAAAAATCCCCAAAGCATGGGAACTCCAGGGGTAATGTTAAATATGTTTGCTTTTTGAAGAGTAAGGGACGGGGGGGAATGGATGCAAAAACGGGGAAGTGTTAAAAAAATCAAAATATGTGTTATTCTGATCCTCGAAATAAAAAAAGTTTAAAAAAAAGGAAATAAGTAAGGGGTAATAGTATTTTTGTAAAACATTCGGTAGCCTCCTTTCTTAAAATCTCCTCTCTCCTCTCTCCCTCCCTCTTTTCTCTCTCTCACACACCACACACACACACGCACGCCCACCACGCAGACGCACGTAGCCCCACGCACACACACCACGCGTGCGTGCGTAGATTTATAAGTTTCGAAATCCAGAGATGCCCGGGGCAGAGTGGCGCTGTAAAAGGGGGTGCTGGGCCCATAACCCAGAGGTCCGTGGATCGAAACCACGTCTGCTAACATTTTTTTTTTTTAAATTAAAGTTTTTATTAAGGCTTTTTTTATTATTAATTATTATTATATCATTTTATTATTTGTAGTAGTAGTTAGTAGTTTGTTTTTAAAATTTTTTTTTATTATTATTTTATTATTATTTTGGTGTGTGTCTGTGTGTTTGTCCCAATGAAATCCCCTTTATTCAATTACGAAAAAATCCAATGGATTTCCCCTGGAATAAATATCGTCTACTCCCAAATTTGCCCTTCCATGTGTATAAAACCAAGGTTCCTGTGTGCGAACGCTTGTGAACTGCTAAAAACCTGTTTGATTTTGTAAGAGTAAGCGTTGTGTGCTGGGGGGAATGGATATCAAAATTAAAAAAAACTGATACAAGGGGAGAAATGTAAAAAACCACATGAGACCTTTTTAAAATTTTTCGAAACCCCTTAAAAACTGCTTAAAACAGTAACCAGAAGAGTCACAACATTGTGAAAAAAAACAGCTGTACCCTTCCCACACCCACAACCGCACACACACAAAAATCCCAAAACCCCCCACCCCACACGCGCGCGCGCACACCACACAACCACACCTAAAAAACACTCACTCCTCTGGTTTTTCTGTGTGTGTGTGTGTGTTTTAAATTTTAACTAGCAAAAAAAACAGCAGGCCTGGGTGGGGATTGGTTATACTAGTGTTTATCGCATGTTTTTTCATTCATTTTGCCCCCATAACCCCCTTGGTGTCGTAAGGGCATGCTTGCGAAGTTGCCCAAGTTGTTTCTATTTGCGGGGGTTGTGGCAAGCGCGGGTTTGGAAATTCCTGGTCCATTCAGTGATGTTGTCTCCCCTTTTTCTTCAGCCTGTCTCCCCTTTCTTCCCATGCACTATTCCTTGCGTTGGTCAGTATGCGTTGGCGAAAGTGTGGAGAAACCCCAACTCAGAACCCCACTAAAAGGGCAGACTCTACAAGGCATCGTCAATCCATTTCCCGTACAGTGTGAAGCTGGAACTTATGCCGATTTAGAACGTCGCTTCAAGCCTTTGAGATGAAGTGCCTAGGCGGTCCGAACTACCTACAGGCCGTAAAACCATGATACGTTTTTGGGGCAGTCGAGGGATGGCGGGAAAAAAGAACCATTGTAGATACAGTCAAACGGGGAAACTGAAATGGGTTTTCCCACAACAAAGGTAAAGCTGTCAAGAAATCCCGATGGATGGTGGAAGGGAAAAGGAAGGCGGCGCACGCAAAAACTGGGTATCCCCAAAATAAAGGAGTGGGCGGCCTCACTGTCCAAACCTCTGAAAGCAGCCCGGCGAACCATTGGCGGTCCCTTGCAGCGCCGTCGGGTACCCCCAAAGGGCATCTGACCAAGGGTGAGTGAGTGGTGAGTGATGGTCTTGGAGGCCCCTCGATTTTTCACATGTCCTACTATCTGAGTTCCTTTTTGTATGTAGTAGAGGGCTTCTGTGCTTTATTGTTGGGTGGATTTTTCGAATTTTTCATTGTTGATGGGGTCCTGTTGAAAAGAACGTGCCCGTTGATCTTTAACGATCAGTCTTATGTGGTCAAGGAAGACATTGAACATGTAGTGATTTGGGGAACCCTTTTTAAAATCCCCCCTTGGGTTTGGAACTATTCTCTAACCCTGCCCTTTGGGCAACATGTGGTGGGGGCTTTTGGGTGTAGGGTTTTTTGGCTGGATGATATTGTGTCCCCATGTTTGTTTTTGTTGATTAATAAGAGAGGGGTATTTTGATGTTCCGGTCAATTCGGAGCAGACTTTGGAAAATTAAAATATGCAAATTAAAGATCCCCAAAATCATGTTGCATTGATAGGTTTGAAAAACCCAAACTATGGAGCCTACACTTTCTGAAGTTTGGGAAGTGGGTCCCTTCTGGTGGGCAAAAGCGATTTGCACTCGCTGAATCTCACAATTTAGGGGAATCCCGGTTCTAGCAAAAAAATGAAAAAAGACAAACTAAAAAAAAAAGTCAGTTAATAAGTTGGCTAACAACAGATAGTTAAATAATACCACTTTTCTAAAAGAATAAAAAAGATTTGATTAATACACGATGGGAAAAAGTAAAAAATGGGCAAACGACACAATACAAATACAGCTATCCAAAAACAATGCTGCCAACTATAAAAGAAAGGGAAAATTATTTCAAATTTTTTTCCCCAATTCTTTTACACCCCCTTGACCAAGCCCCATTCACAATAAAAAGAAAAAAGTGCCACGTGCATTTGTTCAGTGTCCTAGAACAGAGCACACCCTGGTCTACAGATTCGAGCACATTAAGGTACTTCCAAACTGGTGTGTGGTCCATTCAGTTTGTGGGGTGAATGTTATTGGGGGATATGGAAAAAAAATCTTTTTTTTCCCGGTTTTTCTGTAGTGTGCAAGTACTTTCGCATACATGCATGCTTTTATCACTTTGATCCCCGAACTTTACAGTCTATTTTTTTTATCATTTACACCACTTAAAACATGGCAATTCCTCTGCATTAAAAGGCCCGTTCCCCCGGGGGGTGATTTACCATTAGGCACATCTTCCTTTCTTTTTTTCTATTTTTCCCCCTGCATTGTTTTTGTTTCCCCCATCAGAGGGCTTTTTTTATAATTTTTGCCAGGAACAACTCTGTTGTTTTTGGGTTTCCATTCGTGCCAAAAAAAATGTGTAACCACAGGACTTAGTTTATCACTCATCAAAGACAAAGGGGTTCAACCAAAAAAAATTTACCTTTAACCACCGATCTAGTAGTGATTTTGTGTGTGTGGGGTTGGGTTGTGTGGTGTGTTTGTGTGTGTGTGTGTGTGTGTGTAAAAATGGAAGGGGAAAAAAGATAAAAAAGGAATATAAAATTCCACTTTGTTTTTGTATGTAAAAATGTCAAGTTTGTAAAAGAAAACCCTTTAAGAAAAACTATCCACCATTGGGTTTTTGGGTTTTAGTGAAAATACTTCTCTATTTCTTCTTCTCTCTCTCTCTCTCTCTCTCTCTCTCTCTCTCTATCTCTCGTCTCTCTTCTCTCTCTCCTCTCTCCTCTCTCTCTCTCTCTCGCTCTTTTTTTTTGTGCTGAAAATATTACAACGCACAGGGGGAAGGGGGGAAGGGGGGAAAATCTTCCCCTCTTGGGCATTTTTTCTTTGCTGAAGACAGATAATTTTGCGAAAGTGTTTCAAAATTTTATTGTGATTTCTTTCTCCTTAAAAAGGATTTATGTATATAAAAAAGGGACGAAACAGTGACTTTTAAACCAAAAATTCAATTTTTTATACTTTTTTTAAACCCAAATGGAGTCGCAGGGAATGGTTCCCCCTTTTTTTGGTGGGGCGTAATTTTGTTTTATTTAAAAAAATCAGTGTTTTAACCAATATAATAATGACATACCATTATACTCATTGAAAAGTAAAATTTCCACTTTTGAATTTTTTAAAAATTTTTAATAAATGACTGTATTTATTTTTTTAACAAATTTTGAAAAAAAGTCACTGAATGTGAAAAATAAAAAGTTTTAAAAATTTTGGCTTATCTTACAGGGCTTAATGTTCATCAATTAGTCTCTTTAAATCAATGCGAGTTTTTTTTCCAATAAATTTCCCCTGAAGCTGGCTGAATCCATCTGATGTCACTTTTTTGTAAAAACATATATTTTTTCAAAAGAATCAAAACACTGGATAGCCTGAAACCCCAAATTTAACCTTTTAAATGTCAAAAAAAAAATTTCCAAACAACAAAAATGGGAAAGCTTATGGTAAAGGGAAAGGGAACTGCTTTAGAAAATGATTGCCCTACGGTCAGAGTATTTTCCCTAGGTTTAAAATCACAAATGTTTTTTTTTTTTTTAAATTTTTAGTCTATGATTCTTAACTTCGGCAGTCACAGTAAAAAAAAAGAGTGTCAATTCGAACAACCCAAGAGTAAAGGGCTTTCAGTAATTTTGTTAAAACTAAAAAAGAGAGAGATAAAGCAAATCTTCACTCTTTGCATGTTCCCCACTCTAAAAAAATCAAAACATTTCAAGAACAAAACAGGAATAAAACTAAACAGCATACCCCTTTTGATACAACAACTTCATAATTTTATTGATTTTGCAGAGACTTCTTCTCCAACATGCCCCGGGGAAACCCAGCAAAACAAACATCAAGAAAAGACTATTCAGCACATCCCAACACGCTGTCAACACAGATCTGTGACTAAACTAACATGCCCAAGACCTCTCAGACAAGGGAACCCCAAAAAATCAGCTGGAAACGTTCGAACATTCAGTCAAGCGGGAAACCAGGGGGTACCCCACATACAGTCAGAAATACAGAACATTTCACCTTCCCTGTACATGAAACGAAGCACAAAGATTTTCATGATACAATAGAAGGTGTGACTATATGTAATAGGGGAATTTTTGGAAAGGGTTTTTCTTTCCCCAGGTGAAGACAAACTGATCAAGGCCTGTAAATTCACGTAGGTATTCACAGATAATGTTTTCAAGAGGTGTTTTAGATGGGCTTCCCCATTGAAGATTTAAAAGATAATATAGTGAAGTTCTCACAACACAAATAATAATGGGGGAAGAATATCCACACAAAAACCCTTTTTTCTTAAAAACAACAAAAATGACTGCGACACACCTGAAACAAAAACAGAAGACTAGTAAGCCAAGAAAAAAATTTTAACATGGGGGGTGATTTGTCATGAAAGATGTTCCTGGCTTTTCGATTTTGATTTCTATCG
The DNA here is from genome assembly GCA_028751875.1 of Rapana venosa. Lineage (NCBI taxonomy): Eukaryota > Metazoa > Mollusca > Gastropoda > Neogastropoda > Muricidae > Rapana > Rapana venosa. The sequence continues at coordinate 43,660,643 of CM054154.1, forward strand.
CGATCGCCCCCCCTTTGTGAGTGTAGCCCCAAGTATTTAATTTAAATTTAAAAAGCTTTTCCCCCTCCGTTGCTGCCTTCATGAAATTTTTTAGCATGGCTTTGCTCGTGCGTTCACAAATATTTTATTTTTCCCGAGTCACCTCTCCGCTCTTTCTCAAGTCTGGTCAAGATCTTCCCGCTTTGGGTATTTCCCCGCCCATGGGGGAAATGTCATCGAAAAACCGAAGTTGGGGGTTGCCCAAAGGGAATGGTAAGGGGAAAGTCAGGAGGGTCTCTCTCATAATTTTTTTCCAAAGAACGATTAAAAGGGACTGGATAACAGCATCCTTGTCGGACCCCCAACTTGGGGTTTTTGAAGTGTCTTGACCGATTGTTCAAAAGGACTCATGTTGCGGTTTGTATAGTCTTGAAGGGTTTTTCACTAGCCCTTTAAACATGCCAAACATTCTGGGGACCCCACGGGCCTTCGTGCCATACCTTTTCGAAACCCCCTTTTAAATCGATAAAGTTGTGGAACATTGTTATTGTTTTTGAAATACAACAAACACATAAAAAAACCCACTTTTACTTTCCTTTCAGTTTTTCTTTATCAAAAGTTTAAAAATAACACAACATACGTGCAAGCCTATCACAGTGTGTCATGCGCCCCATATGATCTCCACACACGCACACACCCCAAAACACAACACACAACCCAAACACCCACCCACAACATAATGTGCATAAGTTTTTTTTTCCCTCTGCCCGGCTCCCACAAAAAAGTGTTCACGCACACGCCCCCACCCCTCCCCCCCCCCCCCCCCCCCCCCCCCCCCCCCCCCCCACCCCCCCCCCAAAAAGTTTGCATGGCAAACCCCAAATACAGCACATTTTTTGGGATTTTTGGGTCGACGTTTTGTTTTTGTTTACAAGTTCAGTGGAAAAAATTCCATAAATTTTATCATTATTATTAATTATTATTATTATCATTTTATTATTATTATTATTTTATTATTAATATTATTATCTCTAAAACCGTTTTTCAAAAAGTAGGCCATGTGTGGCGGGGGGAACATGAAAAAATTTTAAAAAACGGCATACCCACGGCAAATGGAGTAAAAAAACCCCAAACGTGTTTATCCACTATTTTCGATAAAAAAAAAATAAAATAAAAAAACAAACAACTGCACATACACCGCGCGTAAACACACACACACAACCACACCCCACACCACAAAAACACACACTTAGAACAAACTACAGAAGATGACAGACATTAAGCTCAGTGGTTAAGACATTAAAACTTCATCCTCGGGTTCATGAATCAGGGGATTGAACCTCATTTTGTTCTGTTACTTGAGGGTGGGGTGTTTTATTGCCAGGTCAACTTAAAGAGCAGCATGCGGGATTAAAATTATCACTTTAAAACCCCAAAAAATCAGTCGCATTTTTTGGGGTTGGGAAACCCCAAGCAACGCACATACTTTTCCGAAGGGAATTAGTACCTTCAGGTGGAAAAAACAATTGCATCCCCAAATCCACTCCATTGGTGAAACCTAGAGTTCCAGCAAAAAATAAAATAAAAAAACCCCGAAAAACAAAGCAAGTTAAAAAACGGCAAAACAACATAAATAAAATAGAATAGCAAAAAAACATAATGAAAATACGCACGAAAACAATGTTGTCAAGGTATAAAAGAAGAAAAAACTATTTCAATTTGTCCCAATTTCCTTCTTACCATTCCGACCAAAACCCACGTGACAATAAATAGAAAACGTGCAGCCGTGCATTGTGTTGATTGTGCAAAAACCTGGCACAAACATGGCTCTACAAAATGTTTGCACAGTTTCGGGAAACTTTGAGATTTGGGGTCTTTGGGCCCACTGTCTTTTGTGAAGAACTTTTTTGGGGAAATAGGAAAAAGGTAATTCTTTTTTCTCTGTGTTTGCCTGTAGGTGCAAGTTTTTTCTTCAGCCAGTCTTTTAATCCCTAAAATTACAGTCTATAATTTATTGATATTTACCCTTTAATTATGACATATTTCCTGCAATAAATTCGGGTGCCTCCCAAGGGGAGAAAAAGTCCCCACAAGCCAGCGCCACCCTTTTTTTTTTCTTTTTTCTGTATGAAAAAGTATTTTCCTTACGAGGGGCTTTTTCCTACAGAAATTTGCCAGGACCCTCTTTTTGTGAGGTTATATTCTTGCATAAATAACTATGTTAACAACGGACGTCGGTTAATCACCCTAAAAAGCCCGACCCAACCACCACTCATGGTCTAAAGGAGGGGGAATAATTTCATCCCCAAAAGGGAAATTTCGAACCAGTAAAATGTTCCCTCTAGACCCCCCGAAATAGTGTTGCTTGGTGTGTGTGTGGTGTGTTTTATGTGTTGTGTGTGTGTGTGAGTGTGTTGTGTGTGTGTTAAGGGGTAGGGGAAAAGCAGAGAAAAATGAATCCTAAACATTCCACTCTTTTTTCTGTACAAAAAACCCAAGCTCTGAAAAGAAAACATTTAAAGAAACCATCCACCATTATTTCTTTTGTTCAGGAAAAAATTCTCTGCCCCTCTGTCTCTTCCTGCCCTCTGTCTCTCTACCCTCCCCCCCCCCCCCCCCCCCCCTTCTCTCTCCCCCTCATGCCGTGCGGCACGGGGGGGGGGGGGGGTTGGGGGTGTCTCCCTTGGGATAAAGGCAGGGCAAATTTTGCTGTGTAAATTTTGTGTTTAAATTCCCCAAAAAAACCGCACCATGCATTGGGGGGTTCCCAAACAACGCGGGAATTGACCTGGGTCCCCTCTGAAAACAACACTCGTCCCCTCATGGGGGTTGGGGGAAAAGGGCGAGCAAACGACTGTTTGGTTTGTGACTGAAGGCTGGACCCAAATTTGGGGAAAGGCGGTAAACAAACACAGTTACTTCCGCAGAAAGCCGCCCATCAACCCAACAGGAACCCACAAAGACAGGGAGAGGAACGGGAGAGGAGAAGAGGTGGCGAGGAGGGGAGACGGGCGGGGGAAGGAGACGGGCAGGGGGAAGGAGGGGGGGCAGAAGGGGGGACAGACAGGGGAAAGGCAAGAAACAGTTGGCATCTGAACATTTCCCAATTTGTTTTCCCAACCCCCATCACCCATTCTGCCCCATACCCCAACACCCCAGCCTCTCCAAACCACATGCTTCCAATTGCTGCTTCCCTCAGTGATTATCGCCGTGTGTCACGTGCTGTCAGGGTGTTGGGGGCGACACGGGGCTGAACATCAAGGGGCATTGACCGGGTTGGGGCCTGACCTGCTTACAGGGGGGAGGGGAGAGGGACGCGAGAAATCAGTCAATTGGGGATTCAGGCTACAGTGGGATATATAAAGAACTATTGGGTGTGTGAAAACAGACCCTGCAGAAAATTCAGGGACGTTTCTAGAAACAACGACTTTTCTTAGTGTTACCCTGATGAAATACCTGACACTATCATTTGGAAAGTAAAGATATTTATTTCAGTTTATTCACAGATGCATTTTAAAACCCGCAGTTTTTTTTTTGGTTGCAGAAAAAACATCGGGCAAAGGGCTCAAGAGGAAAAATACATTTATTCCAAGCTCGCTGTGGACACCTCCCCGATCGGACGAATAAAAGACAAGATTAGTGCGGGCGGGATGTTGTACATGTTATGAGGAGCCATAAGATTTTGTCTGGTTGCCTGTATATGGGGTATGGTGTTGCGGGGTTTTTTGTGGGGGCGTGCTGTCGCCTTCTTGGCATGCTCGCGCGTGTGTGTATGTGGTGTGCGTGCGTGTGTTTTGGTGTGTGGTGTGTGTGCGTGTAAGAGAGAAGAGAGAGAAGAGAGGGGGAAGGAGGAAAAGAGGAAAGGAGAGAAGAGAGAAGAGAGAGAGAGAGAAGAGAGAAAGAGAGAGAGAGAACAAAACGGGAAAATTTTGGGCATATTGTGATTTGGTTTTTCTTTTCGGAAAAGCATTTATGGATCAACAGCCTTTGGGCCCAGGGAAAAACCTGTCACGACTTGGTGTTATAGATTTTGGGGTTTGTTTTTTACCCTCTCCCTTTCCCCATTTGAAAATTTTAAAATGTAAAAATTTTTTTTTTTCTTTTTTAAGTTTTTGTGTGTGTGTGTATTGCGTGAGGGGGAAAGGGGGAAAAGATAAGAAATACAACACTTTTCCCGATTTTTTCTTTATCTGAAATTCAAGCATTTGTAAGTTTTCTTAAAAAAAACCCCCTTAAAAGCGGGGTTTTTTTAATCAAAGTTCCTCCCCCCGCCTTTTCCCTCCTCTCCTCTCCTCTCCTCTCTCCTTCTCTCTCTTTCTCCTTCTCTCTCTCATCTCCTCTCTCCTCTCCTCTCTCTCTCCCCCTCTTCTCCCTTTCTCTCTCTCTTTCTTCTTATTTTGTTGTTGTTTGTTTTTCCTTTTTGGGGGTTTTTTTTTTTTGTTCGTTTGTTTTTGGTCTTAAAACATGACATAAAATTAAAAAATAATAAAAAATACACATTTTTCAGCTAATAAAACAGTGTTTAACATTAATGTAAAATATTGCAGAAAGTAGAAACAAACCTCAAACTTTTCTATATTACCAACACTCAGAATACACATGACATCACAAGAACAATAGGATTAGAACACACGCAGTCTGCCCCCTGATACCAGAAACATCATAACGCGTTTTTTGATTTTGCAGATACTTCAGTTATCCAACTGCCCCAGGAAAACCCACAAACCCAACATAAAAACAGATGACCTTACACACACCAACCACTGTTAACACAGAGCTGGATAAACAAAAACCCCAAAATATTTTCCTGAAAAAAGTCGTTTCCCCAAACAGTCAACTGGAAACAACAAATTTTCAGTGAAAGCAGAAACTACAGGGAAATGCACATACAATCAGAAAATAGGGGAAACCCTGCCTTCCCCTGGTTTTAAACTGAAAAGAACACTGCAGATTTACATAAAAATGAAGGGTGAATGTTGCTGTTCAAAAATTTTAATCCTTTGGGGTACGTGTTTTTTTCCCCCAGGTGAAGAAAAATTTGGGTGAAGAATCGGTAAATTCCTATTGTTTTCAAGGGTGTTACAAGGGGCTTGGCATTGCAGAGTTAAAAAATAAAAGTGAAATTTTACCGCTCAAATAAAGACATATACAGATGCAAAAAACCGATTATGTTCAAACCCCAAAAAAAGATGACTGCGCCATCGGAAGAAAAACATCAAAAATGACTAACCAAACAAAACATACACATGCCTAAAGTGGGTGGGGCTACTACTTACTTTTTGTTGAACATAATTTTGGGCCCCGAAAAATAAGCCAAACTTTGTGGAAATTGTAAAACACCAGAAAACATCAACAGGGGAAGCATGTAAACCGGGAAAAGGGTTTCTGACGTGGAGAAGGCACTAAACAAAAACGCCAACCTGGGGGACAAAATAACATTATTCCGATGTTTTGGGGCGAGAATAATGAGCTGACTGAAAAAAACCTCCCGAGAAAACAAACGTTTTCAGGAACGGAATGTTTCACAAAAAACCATGTGTTTTTCCTGTGTGAAAACTGTGGGAAAATATGTTACAATAAAAGGGGACGCTTGAAGCCATGCAATACACACAGGAGAAGCCTCAAATGTTTACATGTCAAAAGTCTTCCCAAACCCCCAGGGCTACAAACACTTCCGAATTTCCAACCAAAGGGGAAAGACCACCAAATCAAACGTGATAAGACGTTTACCCGAAGTCAAGAATACCACCTTCGAACCACAAGGAAAAAAAAGATCATACAAATGTTCACAGTGGGAAAATATACACTTTGTAATATCTAAAAACCTTCAAGCACAACAGGAGCGACCCCTAAAAAGCACAACGGGAAAAAGCTTTAAAATTAAATGAACTAACAAGCACATAAAAAAAACACAAAAAAGGGCCACAAATTGTACTTTGTCTAGGACTTTTACCAAAAAGTTTTAAGGCACAGAAACCCCCCACAGGAAAAATCCCCAAAAAAAGGATATCTTTTACCCGAAACAGTTTAATTTCACACAAAACCCACGGAGGAAAAAAAAACAATGTATTGTGTTGACTTTTACCAAAAAAGGGGGTTTTACTGTCCCTTTAAAACCCACACAAGAAATCAACAAAAGCCAATGGAATGATTTTTAAAAAAAAGTTTGGGGTTTAACTTAAATTAAACCCCCAGGGGGAAAAGCCACACAATCACTTTGTGATATGGGGGGGTTTATGCCAGAAAAAAATAATTTAAACTGTCCTTTTTAAAAACCCAAAAGGAAAAAGCCCCACAAGTGACATATTTGATAGACTTTTCCATAAAAGTAGTTTAACTGTCCCCCAATTGAACCCCCACAGGGGAAAAACCAAACAAGTACATTGTATAGAAACGAGAAAAGTATTTTAAATGTCAAAATAGAACCCCAAAAGGAAAAAGCCAACAATGCACTATTTGGGAAAAGACTTTTCCAAAAAGAATTTTTAAAGTCCACATCGAACCCCCAAAAGGAGAAAAAAAACAAATGCAATATTGTATAAAACCTTTTTCCGAAAAAATATTTTAAAAGCACATAGAACCCACACAGGAAAAGCCAACCCAAATGACATTTGTGGGAGATTTTCCCCCAAAAACAAATTTAAAAGGCCCACAAAACCACACCAAAAAAAACTAACAGTTTTAAACCTTTGGAAAAAAATAAATCCCCAAATCCCCGTGAAAGGCTACCAAGCAAATGGCCCAAAAAATAAAAAAATTTAGAGACACACACAACACACACTAAAGTAAGCTCATATGACAGTAAAAACCAGAAAAAGGACAGGCAAAATTTTCAAATGAAAAACCCATGGCGTATCGAAACAAAACAGGATAAAAAAAACAAAGAGGCCTTTCCCCCCTGATAGAATTTTTGGGGACCCTGGGAGGCCACCGGAGATCACTTAAGGTAAAAAAAAAAGCGAATTTTGAAAATTCGTTACCAAACATTTGATATTTTCCTTTTGTTCACTTGCTTTTTTTTTTTTTTTACTGTCCCCCAAAAATTTTTTAAAAACCCCAAAAAACGTTAAAAATAATAAGTTTTAACTTTCAGGACTTTCCCAATTAAATACTTGCGGGTTGTGATGGTGTGTTCCCTTTTTTTCTTAATTTTCTTAAGTGACTTAAGTCCCCTAGTATAGCTAGTGTGCGTTTACTCTGTCCCCTTTAGTATCATGAAATACACAATTTTTTTTAAAAGCAGCTCAGAAAGCTTGACGTAATTATGAAAAAAATTTTTCCTTTAACAAGTCTAGTAAAGTACCTGGATAAAACAAAACATCACTTTTTTTACTAAATTGAAAAGAGATCTTGGCATTATTTTTATTAAAAAGTTTATATTTTTACACAATGTTTAAGTGATCTGTTAAAAACTTCTTCCTTGACTTCATTTTTTCTAGGTCATACAACTTTGGGGCGATGCAAAAATCAAAATCCAGGGCCTTTTTAAATTTTAAAAAATGCCATTAACAGTATTTTATTTTAAAAAAATTTTTTTTGGGAGTTAATTCTGTACAAAGAAAACCCTTTAATTTTGGATGGAGCTTTTAAAAAAGTATTGCTTTGGGAAAAATGTTTTTTTTTAAATTTGTAAAGGTTTTTTAGGGGCACCCGAGAAAGCGTTTAAGTTGTTATTATTTTTGTTTAAAAATTGATTTCACTTTGCCAAGCTTTTAAAAATTTGGATAATTTAGAAGCTTGTTTGTATAAAAACCAAAATTACATATTCTCTTTTTTTGGGGATTTTCCAAAAAGATATTACTTTGTTTTTATTGTTTTATTTATATTTTTCAAATAAAAATTATTTTAATCCAAACGCTGTTGTTTTCTGAGACTGTCGAATTATAATTTGTAAAGGGTTTTAAAGAATTTACCCCGATAGGTGTGATTGCAGCCCCTTGGGAGGGGAAAAAAAAAAACACTGGAAAAGACACCGATAAGGCTGATTTGCAAAAAATAATCATCACCAAAAAAAACACACCGTCACGCGCATGCCCACACACACATGCCACTCAATTCTACACTCAAGCAGCAAAACCACGTGCAGTTTTTTTAGAATTAAAGAAAAGAAAGAAAAAAAAAATAGGGCCAAAATGGGGGGAGGGGAATCCCCCGTTTGCTTGAAACGTCACTATGAGTGCTTGCTGAGTTAGATTTTTTTGGGGGCTTGATAAAACCCCGATGTGTATGCAACATGCATTTAGCAATGTAAAAGAGCCCACGGCAAAAAGGGAAATTTCCCTCACAAAATTTGTAAAATAAGGGCAATCTCATACAGAAAAAAAATACACATGCCCGGGAAAGGAAAAAAAAAAAGGGCGGTTTTGCTTTTGTGGCCCCGAGGTCTTTTCCAGGAGGGCAAAAAGAAAACACACAAGAAGTTGATCATAAATTTAAGTGGTATACATTTGTCTTTTTATACCAATATAAAAAAAACAAGCATACACATAAAAAAATCACACCTCTTTGTTATCTTTTGGTATTTATTATTTTAAAAATTTCTAAAGTAACCTCATACACATGTGTGCAAACTCATATGCACATGTGGGCCTGGGCACATTATATGACAACACAAACGCAAACACACACCCCCACAAACCCCACACCACACCACAGCCGCAACACCACACACACAACACAACCACACCACACAAAAAGTTCACAAGCAAATTTTATAATGTACATGATACAAAAAAAATGATGCAACACACACACACTCTCTCCTCTTCCACACGCGCACATACACACCAAAATAACACATGCACCTACCCCCCCACTACACACACAACACAAACACACGCAATACACACAAAAAAACACACACCTACCCCCAAAACCCCCCCCACACAACACACACACTACACACACACACACACACACATACACAAACACAATGAGAAACAAGATGGCGGAAATGGTCAGTCGCTAGACCCAGCCCCCAAGTTTTTCTGGGAATGTATGGGGGAGGCCCCCGACACCAATCTTAAAGTAGGGCCTCGCGCTTCTTTTTCCCCGCAGGAAAAAACCCACAAGTGCGGAAAAAGGGATGCAGGGCTGAAAACCGGGCCCCCCTGCCCTGCTGGATCTGTGCCTCCACTGTTGATGCGGCCCCCCCCGGAAGCCCCGGGCCTTTCCCTTGTTGTTATGCAGTAAGTGCCCTTAATTATTGAAAAAAAAATTTTAAATCTTATGTGGCGAACCTGCCAAAAAAAACGGTGGAAGACCAAAAAAATACTAAAACATTCCTTACAAAAACATCGATTGATCTGTTGGTTACGGACAGAGAAAACCCCGCAGGGACTGATGAAAAAGGGAGGCCCTTGTCAGACTAGCACAACGAAAGTCTCACTACGATGTATGCAAGTCAAGTCCACCCAGCAGTGGGGGAATGTACCCAAACCAGCTCCCAAAGCCTGTTTTTGACCAACTCAAAACAAAAAGGGAATAGGAAAGACCCGAAGTCTATCAAGAAATGAGTCAAAAAGTCAAATGCGCCCCCCCTTCCCAAATACAAAAATAAAAAAAAACCCAAATTTAGATTTTCCCCCTGTACATGCTCCATGCTCTGTAGCAAAAAAATCAAAAGATAAGAGACCCCTTTTTTCCTATGACATTGGTGGGTTTCTTCAAAACATTATAACGGAAAAAGCACCAACTTTTAAATCAGTGGTTTTTTCATCTGAGAAAACCCAGATGTTTGGCCCCTGTGGGTCGATCAATGGTTTTTAAAAAAAAAAGACCCCCAAAAAAGATTCTTTACAGGCATTCATTTAAATGTCAGGGTGTCTTTTTTTAAAAAGATGTGGGAATCTAAAAATTGGGGTGAAATTTTGTACTAAAATTCAGTAAACAGATCACTTGTCTATGTATTTGTTACACTTAACAAGTCATTTTTCAGTGTGAAATACTTTACCCTATTTTTTCTGGGACAGTTTTTAGGGAAGATTTCAAATAGGTCATTTTAAGAATTTTTGGGGATAATGGGTTATGATGGGGATGGTTATTTGTTTGTTAAATCCCTGTTGGGAAATATGTATTGCTTTTGTGAAGTTAAGCCCGTTCAATGCCCCCTCCCCCCGTCCCCTTCCTAAATTTCCTTTTTTTTTTCTTTTTTTTATATCATGCACAGACATAATAGGGAAAAACACTCGCACGCAGCACGTAACAAATACAAAAACGCACGCACACCCCTACCTAGCTCCCAAATACACATCTACTCACATCTTAAACACACCTAAATACCACATACACACACAACACGCGCCGTGCCGTGCAAAATCATACAAACCCCCCCCCCCCCCCCCCCACACACACCACACAGACAAAAAACCCTGTACCGCCATTCTCTATATATGTAACATTTAGTTTTGGTTAATTCACCCTGAGTGAACGACCCTTTTTTTAAGAAAAACACACACATACACACACATAGAACACACACATAGGCACCACACAAAGGAACCAGGCAAGCCACACAGAGGGACACACGCGTTTACACACACAACTCACACAAACACAAACACCGGCAAAACACAAAAGAGCAGACAGTATACCTCCGTTTTAAAAAACCATTCAACTTTAATCCTAGGGGCAACTAAATCCTGGATTTAATCATTGGGGTGTGGTTAATAAAGGGGGATTTTGTTCTATCTTCCCGGATCTTCAGAGCAGACTGGGGAGATACAAATGCAAAGTTAAAGATCCCCTAAATCAGTTTGCATTGATAGGTTATAGAAACACCAGCCTAGCACTGCAGTTTTTGAAGTCAGAAGCGGCTAACTTTATGGTTGGCAAACGACGCATACATGAATCTCACCACCATTGGTGAACCTGAGTTCAGCAAAACAATGAAAAAGGAAAAAAAATCCCGAAAGCGATAGTTAGTTAAAAAGCGGCTAACAACAGATAGATGGAAGTAATACAATATTGATGAAAAAATACACAGCAAGATGAAAGTAAAACAATGGCAAAAAAAAAACAATAGCAAAAAAGCTCTCCATACAAATGCTGTCAAGAGCAAAAGAAGGAACACAATTTCAACTTTTTTTTTTGAAATTCTTTCAACCACCTCCACAATAGCCACGTTTAAAAATTTTTTTTTTAAAAAACGTTGGCACGTTCTTATGTTTTATTGTTCTAAAAAAAGGGCACACCATGGCCTAAAATTTTTAGCACAGTTCAGGGGTACTTTTAGGTGGGTGTTGGGGCCATGTCATTTTGGATGAATGTCATTTGGGAAGACATGGAAAAATTTTCTTTTTTTATTTTCTTTTTCTTTATGTGGCAAGTATTTTTTCCTAATGTCTATGTTTCAGTCATTAAATGCCCCGAAATTTAATTTTTTCTATTTTTTTATAATTTATCAGTTTTCTATTGATTTTTTAAAACCACTTAAAGTCATGGGGGGGTTTTTTCTCCCCGGGGAACCCCATCACCACAAGAGCACGCCTCTTTTTTTCCCCATTTCTCTACGTTTTTTTTCCCTTCAGGTGGGTTTTTTTTACATAATTTTTCCCGGGGTTTAAATCTGTTGTTGCCCCTGGGGTTTTTTTTTACCTGCACAAATAAAATGTGTAACACAAAGGGCCTAATGTTATATTCATCCCAAAAAAATGAACCCAGAACAACCTTATGGGCTAATGTATGGGGAAAAATTTCAGGCCCAACAGGATTACAACTAGTTAAACGACCCTAACCCCCCATTACCCGGTGTGTTGGTGGTGTGTGTGTGTGTGCGTGCGTCGTGCGTGCGTGCGTGCGTGCGTGCGTGCGTGGTGTGTGTGTTGTGTGTGTGGTGTGTGTGTTGTGTGTGTGGTGTGTGTGTGTGGGTGGTGTGTGTGTGTGTGTGTGGTGAAAGGGGTAGGGGAAAGTGATAAAAAAAGAAATACGATACATTTTTCCCCTGTTTTTTTGTGGCAAAATATGTCAAGCTTTGTCCAAAAAGCCTTTTAAAAAAAAAAAAAACACCATTTCGTTTTTTAAAATTTTTAAAAAACGATCTCTCGCTGGATTGTGTTAATTTAAATCATTACAAAAGCACAGGGTTAAGGGGTTAAATGATCATTCTTGGGCATATTTCTTTTTCTGAAGAAGGCTGTAAGGATACACAAATTTCGATAGGGTGTTGCAAGATTCATTGTTTATTTTTTATTTTCTGTTGATGATTTATCTATCAGAGAAATAAAGACAAAAATTAAGGAAGGGGGTATAACCAAAACCCAACTCTTTGAAACCAACTTCAGACATAAACATGCATAAAAAACCATAACAGGAACAGAACAAAAACCTGTCACTTTTATAAGCAACTATCGCCTTTTTTTGAGTTTTTAATGACTCTTTCAAACAGACCCAGGGCAAACCGCAAAACCAACTCAAGACAGAGGACTCTTCAGCCAACCAACACAGCTGTCAAAACAGATGCTGTACTGAATAAACCCAAAATGCCCCGGGTGGTTAAAATTAATAAAACAAGAAAATTTAACAAAATGGGGCCCTAAAAAAAAAAGAAAATTTTTTTGTAACGTTAAATGGTTTCGGTCTAAAAATTTTTTCATGCCAAGGGACCTTGGAACAGGGGTTCTTTCCCCGGGGAAACAAAAACCAAGGAAAAATTTTAGGAAGGGACGCCCCTGTTTTCAAGGGGTTTTATAAGGGTTTCCTTGGAGGTAATATAAATTTACACCAAAATTCGGGAAAAAATAAGAACTTTTTGTTATGTCAAACCAAAAATTTTATCCCCAAAAAAAAACGACAGACAAAAAGAAAAAATTCACTTTTAAAAGGGGGTAAGCTCACCTTTTTTTGTTTTAAAAAAATTTTTGCCCTAGAATTTAAAGTAAAAGGGGGTTTTCACCCAAATAAACAAGAAAAGGAAAAACCTGGAAATTCCCGAAAATTTAAAACCAACAAAAATGGAATGGGGGGACAAAAACCTAAAAAAAAATGAGCAATTAAAAACTCAGAAAAATCCTTAGAAGGGGGGTGAAGGAAAAAAAAAATCTACCTTTCTGTAAAACTATTTTTAAGCCTGGGAAAAAACCATACCCAGGAAAAAGTGTTAACAAAGTAAAAACTCAAATACAAGAAGGTTTAAACCCCAAAAAAAATCCAAGGAGAAAGACCCAAAACACCGTCAACCCCAAACTTTTTTAAAAAAATTGATAACTAGCCTAAAAAGAAAATTTAAAGGTTTAAAAAATGATCTTTTAAATAGACCCAACCCCCAGGGGAAAACCCCCGTTTTAAAGTGTTTGGCCCCTAATGTTAGAAACCCCCAAAAAAACTCCCTGTTAATGTGAAAACATTTTAAAAAAAGCACTTAAAAAAACATGCAGCACACGGAGAAACCATACAAATCACAATGTAAAAACTTTTCAAAAAAACAAACTTAAAGACCATTAAAAAACCCCCGGAGAAAGCCACCAAATGCCCCATTTGTGAATGATTTTACCCCAAAAATATTTAACACCCTTGAACCACCAGGGGAAAACCAACAATGACAAATTTTATATGACTTTTACCAAGAAAAGTAGTTTAACCTGTCACATTAGAACGCACACAGGAGAAAAGCCACACAAGTGCACATATTGTGATATGACTTTTGCCAAGAAAAGTAGTTTAATTGGTCACATTAGAACGCACACAGGAGAAAAGCCACACAAGTGCACATATTGTGATATGACTTTTGCCATGAAAAGTAATTTAACTGTCCACATCAGAACCCATACAGGAGAAAAACCCCACAAGTGCACATATTGTCATATGACTTTTACCCAGAGAAGTAGTTTAACTATTCACCTCAGAACCCACACAGGAGAAAAGCCATACAAGTGCACATATTGCGATATGACTTTTATCCAGAAAAGTAGATTAAATGGTCACATTAGAACACACACAGGTGAAAAGCCACACAAGTGCACATATTGTGATATGACTTTTGCAGAGAAAAGTACATTAAATGGTCACATCAGAACCCACACAGGTGAAAAGCCACACAAGTGCACATATTGTGATATGAGTTTTTCCCTGAAAAGTAGTTTAACTGTCCACATCAGAACCCACACAGGAGAAAAGCCACACAAGTGTACATTCTGTGGAAAGCAGTTCACCACCAAACAAAATTTAAGAACACACACACGACTTCACACAAAACACTGACCAGAGTAATGCCCACACTGTGGACAAGGATCTGCTCCCAATTCCAATGAATCAGACACAGGATAGGCCAAGCAGACAGTGGCCATAGTGCAGAGTGGAACCTTCAGTTCAGTCAGACACATTCACAACATTTGACAAAAGCAACCCTAGTTATACACAGCTAAAGAACAAACATAGAAATCAGTTCACATTACATCACATGACAACCATGTACATAACCCACGTGACGTCCATCTTGAAATAAGAACACAAAATAAATCAAGAGAGCCAGTTTTCATCTGTATAGATTTCCGTGATACCTGGTCATGCCCACAGGAGAAACTCTGTGAATGGTAAGTGAAACCAGATGAGCCAGACACTTTGTCTACTGAACATTTGTATGTGTCCTTCTGTTTCATTGTACAGTGTATTGTTGGTATTTGTTATGTCCCTCAACATACTGCTTTCAAACTGATAATGACAAGTAATTTAAATGGATAAAGTTCAATTTTCCAGGTACATTTTCCCAATTAATTACCATGATGTTATGTGATGGTGTGCTATTTTTAATCCTTATCTTTAGTATGACTTGAGGTCCCCTGACTATAACTGGTGTGCAGCTGACTTTGTGTCACAATCATTATTAGGAAACTTCTCATTTTTAACAGGCAGCTGGGAATGTCTTAGAAAATAATGATGAAAGACGTTTTACCTTTAACAGGTGTCAGCAAGGTACCTGGTCATAAAACATGCAAATCAGTTTTGGTACTATAATTGAAAAGGACAAGATATATTGGTATCCTTTCATTGAAACTGATATATCTGGACAGCAATGTTCAAATGCATCTGTTCATAAAATGCTTCCGCTTATGTTTCATTTTCTATAAGTCATAAAACCTGGAACAGATACAAACATCAAAATCCAGGTTTTAATTTTAATAATGCCATACTAACAGTATTTTATTTGTGAAAAGTTTTTCAGAAGCTTATTCTCTGTAGCAATAATAAACCATATGTGTTTAACTTTGGTATGAGCTTTCAAAACTGTATTGCATTTGGGATGTTTCTCTTTATTAAAAAGTTTGTACATTGTTTATATCTGTCATTATTTTGTCCTTACATTTTTTATTAGACTTGGCCAAGTTTGAAAACTGAGGTTAGACATTAAAAGCTTTGCTTGTATAAATTGTAATGTATATATTCTCTTTTCACTGGATTTTTTTTATGTGTATGACGTGTTATCTTAAGTATTTTAATTCTATTTTTTCCAATAAAAGACATTTTATCAAAGTGCAGTTTGTTTGTGAGGTGACTGTATACATGTATAATTTGTAATGGGTATAAAGATCTGACCACCCATACGTTTGATTGCAACCTTGTGAGAGAAAGAAACAGTAGAGAAAAACCAGCTGGAATAAGTGGTTGATAGTGCACATCATCACACATACACACGCACGCACACACGCCATGCACACACTCATGCACACACACATAGACACTCAAGCATGCACACCACGTGCAAGATGGTCTAGAGGTAACCCACTTGTCTAGAAAGCAAAAAGTCTAGGTTCAAAGTGTGTAGTGTGTAGATCCCTTTTCTGCTTGAAACTGTCACTATGAGTGGTTGTCTGATTGCTAGGCTTTTGGGTGAAATGATAATTCCAGGAGAGAGACCAGCCGGTATGAGTGGTTGATGTACTAAAAATAATCATCACACATACACACATGTGTGCACGCACACGCATTCACACACACCCACATGCACACACTTGTGTGTGTGTGTTTTGTGTATGTGTGTGTATGTGTGTGTGTGTGCACATTTGGACTTGATGGAACTATTAGTTGTTACTGGTTGTATGACTGTGTAAGAATGAGTTGAGTGCAAGTGCTTTAATTTGTCTCTGCAAGATATAGCACTATGTAAATTCAATTTATTATTATTATTATTATTTATTTTATTATTATTATTATTATTATTATTATTATTATTATTATTATTATTACGTGTACATACCAGCATGCAAGATGGTCCAGAGGTAAACCATCTGCCTAGAAAGCAAAAAGTCTAGGTTCTAAGTGGGTAGTGGGTAGGGACCCTTTTGTGCTTGTAACTGTCACTACAAGTGGCTGTCTGACTCTTAGGATCTTGGCTGAGATGGCTAATCCAGGACCTGAATGCAACATGCATTTATCACATGGAAAAGAACCCACGGCATTAACAGACTTTTCCCGCACACAACTTTGTGAAAAGGTCACTCTCATAGAGAAATAAATACACACGCAGACAGGAAACAAATAATGGGTTTTGTTGTTGGTGTGGCCACGGGGTCTTCCCAGGGCGAGCAGCCAGAATTCCACACAGAGAAGTTTATCATGACTTGAAGTGGTATACACTATGTTATAATATATACATCACACATACATACACATTTGTTAACTCTTAAAAAAATGTATACACAAACATATTTTTTTCAAAACCGTTATACTTCTACATCTGCTTTAATCCTTTATGTATTTCTGCATTAACAGTTACAAAGAGGTAACCCACACACACATAAACATACACAAACATGCGTGCAACGAATATCCACATGTAGTGCATGTGCACATATGAGTGCTCACACACATGCACACACACGCACATGTGCACAAGTGCATAGCCAAATCTACATGAATATTTGCATATGAGTGCTCACACACAAACACGCACACGCAAACGCACATGCACACACGCAAGCAAATACATAGGCACACATACATACTCGCACATGCACATGCACAAACACACACACACCTTCACAGACCACACACACAAACACACACACACACACAGATGCAAACCTACAGACAGATGACAAACACTATAGCTCAGTGCTTCTTCTTCTTCTTCTTTTTTCTTCTTCTTCTTCTTCTTCTTCTTTTCTTCTTCTTCTTCTTCTTCTTCTTCTTCTTCTTCTTCTTCTTCAAGTATTTGGTCTGGTCCTGCAGACATCCACGATCATGGCTCTCCGTTCTTCCCTGTTCTCGGTCCCTCTCACGAGCTCATTGTTGATGCCCTCTTTATTCGTTGCGAATTTGTTTAAGCTGTCTGTCAATTTTGTGCGTTGTCTTCCTCTGCTCTTGTTTCCACAGATTTTGCCACTCCATAACAGTTTATCTAGTCGTCAGCCCTGATTATATTATGCCCGAAAAGTTTGAGCTGTCTTTCTTTGATGGTGTTGAGAAGGGATCTCTTGTATCCAGCCATTTCCATTACTTCTGCTTTTGTTTTTCTTTTTGTCCATGAGACTTTCATGATTCTCCGGATGAACCACATTTCCACTGCTTCTAGTTGCTGTTCTGTGTCCTTGGCTAGGGTCCCGCACTCACTTCCGCACAGAAGAATGGACCATACGTAGGCCCTCACAGCATGGATCTTTGTTTTGAGGCTTATCTTATGAATTGATAACAGCTCAGTGGTTAAGACCATTAAACTTTAATCCTTTGGGTTCATTCAGTCATGGAATACAACCTTATTAGGGTCTGCTAAATTAAAAGTGGATATTTTTTCTATCTTCCAGGTCAGCTTCAAGAGCAAACGTGAAGAATATTAAAATATTTACGATAAAGATCCCATAAATCCTAAATGCATTTGATAGATTATGGACTCACAAAGTGTATCTGGCATACATTTTCCGAAGTTGGAATGCGGCTACCTTCAAAGTTGTCAGAAACGATTACATATGCTGAATCTCACCACCATTGGTGAACCCTAGAGTTCTAGCACAATAATGAAAAACAGACAAACAGACAGACAGTCAGTTAACAAACTGGCTAGACAGATAAATGAAAGTAATACACATAATGGTGAAAGTAATACACATATTGATGAAAATAATACACAGATTTATGAAAGTAAAAATGCTGTGAAGAGCTATAAAAGAAGGTAGACATTATTTAAAACTTTTTCTTAAGTTCTTTAACCACCACCTTGACCACAGCCACAGTTTACAATAAAAAAGAAAACCGTGCAGCACGTGCATTGTGTTCAATGTCCTAGAACACTGAGCACACCCATGGCTCTACAAATGTCTGAGCGCAGTTCAGGATACTTTGGGAGCTGGGTGTGTGGTCCACTGCCAGTGTGTGGATGAATGTCATTGGGAAGACATGGAAAAGGTAATTCTTTCTTTCTCAGTATTTGTCTGTTATGTGTGCAAGTATTTTCTTCATGCCTGTATGTTCTATAGTCTTTTATGGTGTCCTGAAATTTATTTTCGTCTATTTTATTTATTCATTTAGCCAGTTATCTATTCATTTATTAATATCACTTGAAGTCATGGCAGATTTCTCTGCCTGCAATTCTGGCTGATGTCCCCAGGGAGAGCACGTCACCAGAAGAGCAGCGTTGTCTGTGTTTTCTTTCATTGTCTGCAACTGTATTTTTTCCCTATCAGGATGGCTTTTTTCTACAGATTTTTTTCCAAGGGCAACTCTCTTGTTGCCGTGGGTTCATTTACGTGCACAAGATAACTATGTGTAACATAGGGGACCTTAGTTTATCATCTCATCCAAAAGACTAGAATCCAGACCACCACTTATGGTTCAATTTCAGGCCTTAACAGAATTTGAACTAGTTAAACGTTACCTCTAGACCACCCATCGTGTGTGTGTGTGTGTGTGTTTGTTTGTTTGTTTTGTTTTGTTTAATGTCTATTCACTACATGGTGATTTAGACACACCCGCATTCATACCAAAGTACCTATTATTACACACCGCATCTCTCTCTCTCTCTCTCTCTCTCTCTCTCTCTCTCTCTCTCTCTCATCTCTCTCTCTCTCTCTCTTTTCTCTCTCTCTCTCTCTCTCTCTCTCTCTCTCTCTCTTCTCTCTCTCTCTCTTTCTCTCCCCTACACGCACCCACATCCACACACACATAGGTATATAAATAATAATATATATATTATATATATATATAATATATATATATATATAATATATATATATATATTATATTATATATATATATATATATATATATATATATATATATATGAATGTACATATATATAAATTTATATATATAATTTATATTATATTATATATATATATATGAAATTACAGTAAAGGTTTTACAGGTGAAGAATATATGACTTCAGCAACTGACACTATGAATTGCTGAGAGTCATATAAAACTTCTTGACTAGTGGCATATTTCTTATGAATATCTAAACCTCTCCTTTTATACATGTCAAGAAGAATTGGGCAATCAAACAACAAATGGTGGACTGAAAGTGGAATAGAACAACAACATGTTACATTTTTTGAATATTTAGTATTCCATGCATTTAATCTCAGTTTATGTATTAGAATTTCTAATTTCCGTGGGCAAGGAAACTGCTGATAATGTTTTTCTATAATCTTTGAATGTATGCATTTCATTAACTTAGAATGAATTTCATAAGACGACAATGCAAGATTAGAATCAAACACTTCAGTACTGTATTCAGAGGCACCTTGTTTTGCCAAAGAATTCAACCAGCTCATTCGAATAAATTCCACAATGAGAGGGGATCCAGCAAAAAGTTATGCTGATGCCTCTGCTTGCAATAGAATGTATCAGGAATTTTATCTCAAATACAATATCATTCCTTATTTTACCATGCCATGACTTTAATGCCATTAACACTGCCTTTGAGTCAACGCAAAACAGAATTTGGCAAACATCAATAGCAGTATCAGACAAAAAATTCAAAGCCATAAGAATTGCAAATAATTCAGAAGTAAAAATAGAAAAAATGTTGTCCTAAATGAAAAGATTTTTGAACTTTTAAAGTCGGAATCACATATGCAGCACCACTTTTGCCTGTTTCTAATACAGATCCGTCAGTATACACTTTTAAGTGATTAGAATAATTACTTTCTAAGTGACTTTTACATCAACGGTGAGAAGATTTTGATCTTCATTTTTCTTTATTTCCGTGTAGTCAATGTCAAATTTAGCTGAAATATGTTCCCAAGGAGGTAATTGTGGAACAATCGGTAAAATTGGAATTGTTGATATATCGATGTCATTTTCTTTCATAAATGTGTCTGTATAATTTTTAATTGGCTGCAGAAATGAAATATTGCGTGCCCGTTTAGGAAAATCAGTGTCTTGATTAATAAATATTTCCTCTTTTACTGAATTTGTGTGTGTGTGTGTTGTGTGTGTGTTTGTGTGTGTTTGTGTGTGTGTGCGTGTGTGTGTGTGTGTGTAAGTGGTAGGGGAAAGGAGATGGAAAAGGAATACTAAACATTCCCTCTGTTTTCTGTATGTAAAATATGTCAAGTTTTGTCAAGCAAATCTTAAAAGAAAATCATCTACAAGTCCTTTTTTGTATTAAAAAAACACACCGTGTGTGTGTGTGTGTGTGTGTGTGTGTCTCTCTCTCTCTCTCTCTCTCTCTCTCTCTCTCTCTTCTCTACTCTCTCTCTCTCTCTCTCTCTCTCTCTCTCTCTCTTCTTT
>CM054154.1:43681782-43710134 GCA_028751875.1 Rapana venosa
CAAGTATACTTTTTAAAGCAGTTATTTCATCATAGGTCTGTTTTACAAGGGGAATAATTATTTTTTTTCTTTGCTCTGAGGTAGTAGTAGTTCTTTCCCCTGTTTCTTGTGTTGGACTTACTACACTTGTTGTTACTACACTTTTTGCTACTGCTGTATTGTTTACACTTTGATTTTTTCCAAGCAGCACATCATCTCCAGCAATAATAATATTGTTGTTGTAGTTTGTAATTGTTCCTATTTGTAACTGCATGTTGGAAGGCAGCATATATAAACCATGTCCTATAGCAAAGTCTACCTTAGACCGTGCATAGTGAAGAACATCTTGTAATGCTTGATGCTTGATGGTAGGTCAACGGCCGAGTTAATACTGTCTTCAAGATTGCTAGAAACTGCTTCTGTGCATCAAACCCAGTGCCACCAAATAATACTTGACCTTGTCTGTGCCTGTGCACCAAGCAAGCACCACACATAGGTCCAAACAGAGCCCTTTAAATCCTCTCTAATCCTGGTCTTGTTAACCCTTCACTCTTTATCAAGAATAAAAAGTCGCCCATGCATACATGTGCTTTTTGCTCTATTGAACCAAGAACAACTCTTGCACCGCATGAGAAAGATGTATTTGGGGGCCCAAACCAGTCATAGTTATACCTCCTGTGCACACCCCACAAATACAGAGTCCCCATGCCATGATTTTTGTCCTGTGCTTGTCTGAATGCAGTCTTAGAATCAATATTGAACTCATTGCACAGCCTCTCATACGCCTTCATGTTAATCCTATTATTAAAGGGATTGAAGTTACTATCAGTGGGCAGTGGGACCTGCAGTTCAGATAGCACACGCCTGAACTGATAGTACACATGAAACCTGTGCTGCATAAAACATATCTGGCACATGAAAGTTGTCGGTATTCAGCTAGGGGAAGTTCCCCAATTTCATAAGTTGCTACCGTGGAGGTGTGGAATGGTAGGTACACCAAGTGCAAGTTTATATGCTTTACAGTCTACACTTTGGAGTTTTTTCAATAAATAATTAGGAGCACTAAAAAAGACTTCTTGTCCATAAGACAGCTTGGACCGTACAAGTGACGTAGCTAAGCATTTCAGAGTGACCATATCTTGTCCCAAACTGTTGGTAACCATTTAAAGAAAATTAATACATTTTCTCGCTTTTGTTAAAATGTACCCAAAATATGAGCATTCCAAGTAAATTTTTGATGTAAGATACCTAAAAATTTGACAGTATTGTGTACTGAATTAGCTCCCCTCCAATCCTAAACTGTGGTAGTGTATCTGGATCACTGCCATTGTTAAAAAGCATAATGTGCGTTTTTTCTGTGGAAAATGTCAGACCATTTTCAAAAATATATTTATATAAATTATCTAATTCTTTTTGATAGTCTTTCTGGTATAATGAATTATCCTCTTTGTTGTACTGCGCTTCATAGCGACATTCACCACATACATATATCATCAGCATACTGTACTAGGATGACATCTTTAGACATGTTTGTGGGTAGATCATATAACAGTATATTAAACAGAAAAGGGGCTATAACAGAACCCTGTGGTAAACCCATATGGAGAGACCTAGAATGTGAATATGTATTCCCTACTCTCACTTGTATACTTCTGTTACATAAAAAAGCTCTTGATATAATAATAAACATGCCCAGATAATCCAATAGTCTTCAGTTTATGCAGTAATTTAGCATGCCAGACTTGGTCGTAGGCTTTTCTGACATCAAAAAATGTTGCAAGTAAATTTTTTCTTCTTGCAAACTGTTGTTTGACTTGTGTTGTTAGTTTAACTAGATTATCAATTGCTGATCTGGCCTTTTTGAAAGCTGCTTGATTGATTGGAACTACCTTATTTTTCTGACAATAATACACAATCCTTCTTAGAATGATTCGCTCCATTAGCTTACCTGTGTTAGAAGTCAGTGCTATGGGTCTGTAACTAGTTTTGTCATTTTGGGGTTTTCCCTTGCTTATGAATGGGAACAATGATAGACTGTTCCAGTTAACTGGCATTATACTTTCAGTTCCAACACTTTTGAAAAAGTTTATGTAATGAAAAATGAACTTTCTGGTAAATGTTAAGCATTTCATTGGATATGGCATCTAATCCAACAGATGTTTTTCTTATTAGGAAGAGAATGTAATACATCTTTTATGTCATGGATTGTTATTGGGGCATTAATGTATTCGGTGTTATTAGAAAGTGGGTCTTCATATTCTTTTTTGTTCTCTTCAGATTTTCTGTCCTTACTACTTTTAAGTGAGAGACCTTCAATACGCACGGATTCTGAGAACATATCTGCAAAAGCCTCAGCCTTTTCTGCATTGGATGGAATTTCATTGGTTTTTTTAGCTTAATCGGACAAGTTGGTAGTCACACCTTTTCTCATTTCATGAAATTTGTTCCACACTTTTTAAAGATCTGTATGACTTGAATGTCACTGCTTCTTCGCAAGCAGGTGTCCACCAAACGTTCCCTGAACACTTTTTTGATTTAAGTGATTTAATGATGGGAATTGATAATTGCGCAGCTTGAACAATGACATTTGTAAAAGTGGAATAAAATTGGTCAATATTATCAGAATCTAAGCTGTTTGTATTGTAGGCAGCAAGGATACTTTTAAACTTCTCCCAATTGGCCTCTTTATATTTAAATTTTGGAATTATGTCTTTTTCAGTGTTGCGAGGGTTGGCATTTCATTGAATGTCATTACAATAGGTAGATGATCACTTCCCAATGTATCATCATTTGTTACCCATGTACATTCTGGAGCAAGAGCTGAAGATATCAAAGACAAATCTAATGCTGATGCACTGTGAGTACAAATGTCAGGTATTCTCGTGACACTGCCATCATTTAGTAGGCACAGGCAAAGAGTCTGTTATGTTTTCTAAAAAACGATTGCAGGAAATGGATATACTTCCTTTATCCCAAAAAGGTTGCGTGGGGATTAAATTCTCCTCCTACCAGCCACTCCTGATTATCTTGGAGTGAATGCAGCCATTCTGTATTAGAGTCATTAGCTCCTTCGGTAAATAAACCGATACGATATTAATGACTAAATCATTTGTAAACTTTACACGTGCTGCACATGAATAGAATCTGGAAAGCTATTAGGCATTGGTGAACAACATACATTATAATCTACTCCTTCTTGTTTATATATTTCTGTGTTGATTTTATGAACAGCATCTACATGTTCATGTACAGGGGATCAGTACCCTAAAGTTTAGGTAGTTTATATTTCTTTACATTCAGGGGGCTGTAAAATAAGAACTTGATACCTGTTATTTGAAAGATGTTGAATTAAATGGAAGATTAGTGGAAATTGATCTAGCATTCCACTGCATGATCTTAAGCATTTGTGAATTTTTCAGAGGCACTATACAGTTTTAAAACAAAAAAGCCAATGCAACCTATAAAATAGAGTAAAAAAATGAAAAGAACTTTGGGGTTGAATAAAAGAGTGCAAGTAAACTCATAATACATAGTAAATTATTTCAATTTAAATCACAACACAATGAAGAGAACAGATAAATAAAAATAGATAAATAAGTAACTAAAACAGAGCAACAAAAACAGTTCCAAATCAGGTGAAACAGCTGCTGTGAGCAGAGATTACAGTGTCCATTATCTGTGCTGCAGCTGGTGCAAAGCATTAACATACAAAATGTTATCATTCCAAGTGATTGTTCAACATACGAAATTATTCTGCCGGATACGTTGCCTCCACCTGCAGCTGTCCTGCTGGTAGAGGTACTGTCCCTGGCTGTAGGCTGGCTGTTGTTGGCGGTCTTCAAAGGCATAGGGTGGTGGCTGGTACTGGTTCATGCGATGAAACCTAGTTCTGGGTTTCCTCTTCGGTGTTTCCCAAAACAAGGCATGAATGTGCCTGCCAATGTTTCTTGCCAGAATACTTGAACCATGAACGTTAGGATGAAGTGAATCTTTATAATGATGATGTGTGTACATATTTTCATGTGAGACAAATGACACATTGCTTTGGTTATATAATTCTGAACATGTCATTGCATTGAACAGTTCTCTTTTCCCTCTGAAGGCTGGGATTTTTCACAGGGCAACTTGCTTATCACAACTTTGGTATTGGGAAAAAGAAGCCAAAACTTTTTTTAACCCTTTTTAACCAGGTGTTTGCTAGCTTCTTGGGGATCTGAATCTTTCAGATCATTGACCCCACAATGAACAACTACAGCATGTGTTTTTTTAATAGCAGTGGCACTACTCATAATCAGAGGAATGTCACTGATTTGATATGATTTTCTTTTCTCCACTCTGAACCCATAAGACTGTCCTAGACGTTTGCCATTAACACCGTTTAGAACCGAGTCTTGCAGAAGGAGTACAGAGGGAAGAGCAGAATGTTCTTCTGCACTACCTGATGTGACGTCAGATGTTTTTTGCGTCACAGTCTGGCACCGGGTCAGGTCTGGTTTTTCTTTTTTAGGTCTATTGTTACTTGAACTTGGATTGACTGACCTCTTTGGACCTACAGGCAGCTGAGGTTGCTTAGGCCTCGGTGGAGTGGGAGCCGGTTGCTGTTGAAGGGCTTCTGCATAGGTGGCAGGCGGTGATGGGGAGGCAGATAGAACTGGTTCTGTCTGGGTTCCTGTCGTGGCCCAGCCAGAATCTTCCCTTGTGGAGCCCAGTCTTTCTGCCATACCTATGCAGTAGTAGTTGCGTCTGGGTCGCAAGGGTTTTTTTTCCAGACTGGTTATTTTATCAACCAGTTGCAGAATGGTTGTTTGTAATTTTGCAATTGCAGAAGTGTTCTCTCACAACTAAGACGACTGTTGTTGCCACTGGTAAGATTTGAGATGTGATCTAGATCTATTCTCAGTAGACTGAATTTTCTTGAAATTGCCCTAAGGGGCTTGATCGCTGCCCTCTTCATGTCTTTTGCTTGTAGACACATTTTAAGGATAACATGACGTTGATCTTGTCCGTCTTGTTTTTGTCATTTTGTAAGCATTTGCATTTGCACTCAGTGCTGGTTTTAGAGCTGCTTGTTTTCGCCATGTTGATGTGTGTGTGTGTGTGTGTGTGTGCGCGCGTGTGTGTGGTGTTGGGAAGGGGTACAGTCTTTTTTTTTATATCAATGTTTGTTGGTGAGTGCTTTTCTGGTCATTGTTTTAAGTGTAGATTTTTTTAATGTTTAAAAATAATATAATGGAATAGGTACTCATGTGCTTTGTTACATGCAGTCCCCGTGTTTATGCAGTTTAGTAAATGTTGTCATCCATTCCCACCAGCACACAGCAGGGTACGCTTCCAAACAGCAGAACAGGATTTAACGTGTGCACAAGCTGTATTCTGCAGCCAGTATCTTGGTTTATAGTCTCATGGGAAGGGCTGATTTTGGGGGTGGAGTCACCACTGATGGTAAGTCCAGAGGAAACCCATGTTTTTGGTTTTTGGTCATTCTGGTTTAATTGAGATGATGAAGTATTGCCATTGGTACAAAAAAACACACAATAATAATAATAATAATAATATAATAATAATAATGATGATGATGATGATGAAAATAATAGTCATCCCTATTTAAAAATTGGCTTAATTAAATTCTTATGTTTAATAGTAATAAAAAAAGTTAGCAGAGCGTGGTTTTTTTATCCACGGACCTCTGGGTTATGGGCCCAGCACGCTTCCACTGCACCACTCTGCTCCTGGTCATTCCTGGATTACAGAAACTTTACAACTCTAGCTAGTGTGTGTGTGTGTGTGTGTGAGAGAGAGAGAGGGAGAGAGAGAGAGAGAGGGAGGGAGAGAGAGAGAGAGAGAGAGAGAGAGAGAGAGAGAGAGAGAGAGAGAGAGTTAGAGTTTAAGGAAAGGGAAGCTATCTATTTGTTAATTATACAAATAATGACTATTATCTCCTTTGAGCCCTCTTTTTTTCCTTAAATTATTTTATTTCGACGATAATGGAATAATAATCGCTCATGCGCCATTTCACATCTAATAACTGTGTTTGAGATTGTGTGAATTTTTGGCAACCATTCCCACTGGTTTCTCTACACTTCTGAAAAGCAAAACATATTTTAACATTACAGGCAGGATGTTCTGAGTGTGTTTGGGGATTAGTGTTGTTGTTGTTGTTTGTGTGTAGATTAATAGACCCCCAGCGGAGTTATCTGATTTAGGGACTGTGGTGGCAAGTCATCCTACTTGAGTTCCTGGAGCCACCCTAAAATCAGCACAACAACAACAACATCAACAACAATTCTGACAGGCAACAGACAGGCCCACGCAGGCCCCAAAGCCCTGCACCAGCCAGAGCTCTCTGTAACGTGCGTTCGCACACGCCACCTCAGCTTAGGCCTAAGTTTAACAGTCTTATCCCAACAACCTGGAGGGGAAGGAGGAGGATGTAGAGTCTGCACTGATGTTAACTCCCTTGAGCGGGATTCTTCTTCGTCATTGTCGAACGCTGAGACAGCAACTGTTGTCTGCTATATGAGCGAAAATGCGTTGCGCTGCTGTTATGCTTCTGAAAAGTCAGACAAAGGGTGTCCGACTTCGGTATAAGAGAGAACTGCAATCTTTTAAAGCCTGTCTGGAAGAAGAATTGACCAAGAAGGCAGAGAAAAGACAATAGTTATACAGATGTGTGTCTGTGTGTGAAAAGAAAGCCAACAAAGACAACAAAACTGTGACTAACTGTTCACTCTCTTCTCTCTCTCTACGTATCTCTCTCTTATATACATATACACAAACACCACACAAAGTGAAAGAAGAAGAACCAACATTCTTATAATTATAATTGTTCCCCAATATTTAGGCTTTGTCCTTTCTGGTTTACTTCTTGTAGGCTACTGATGGATTATTGCATGCAGAACATCAGATGCTGAACCAGCCTTGCCCAGCACAGTTTTATGTTGACCAGCACATTTTATGTTCACCAGCACATTTTATGTTGACCAGCACATGTTTATGCTGACCAGCACATTTTATAGTGACCAGCACATTTTATGTTAACCAGTACATTTTCTGTATCTCCCCCTCCCCCCAGCAACTGATTTGTTGTTGTTTATTATAAGTATTGTATCAAGAGATTGTTTCCTCTTGGTTTAACATCAGTGCAGACTCCACTCCCCTGAAAAGTCATTACGATGAAACTATAAACTGAAGTCCTGTGTGCGAATCCACTCAGAACATCTTGCACACACGTTAAAAACCCGTTCCACTTATCAGAAGAGTAGGCCATTGTGTGCCAGTGTGAACGGATGACAAAATTTACAAAACTGCATATACACAGGGAATGGGTGTAAAAAAGCACACGTGTGCTTATTCTATTATCCTAGACAAAAATACAAATAAAATAGCATATTGTATGGATAGCACTGTATATGGCTTACATTCATTGCAGATTTCTCAGCTCAAAATTCAAGCCGCTTTCCCTGCACAGAAAATATTGATTACCTTGCAACCCCCTCAAAACAACAACAACAACAACATAAAACAACAACAAAACCCTCTCGGTTTTTTTCCCTTGAGTGGTTTTTGTTTTTTTGTCAGAAATATGCCAGGAACAACTGTAGCTAGTTACCATGGGTTCTTTGAAGCGCGCTAGATGCACGTTGGCTTGTTTTTGCATGCAGGACTTTGATTTATGGATTCCTCTGTTAGACTAGCACCCAGGCCATTTTTCGGAGGTCAAAATATGTAGGAAAGTTCCAACTTCAGATGGAAAACTTGAAACATACCATCGGGTGTATACATGTGTAATATTCTAGATTTTTCTGTTCACAGGCATCATGGAAGGATTTATTCATAAGGAGATTCTGATTTTTGAGGGGTGGGAGCTTAATGACAAAGGTTGTGAATGAGAAGGTAAACAGGACATCTTGTCCTCAGGTTTACAAGTGTGAATGAATACTATGAATATGACTAGTTCAAAATTAGCATCACAAGTCAGTATTGACAAGTTCTGTGCACTCTAAACTTCAAAAGTTATATATTTCAGTTGTTCGTATTGATATTATTTTGGGATTATTACAGCTGTAATATTGAAATTATTTTGGGGTAGATTGCAATTGTTAGTATTGATATGATTTTGGGGTGTATTGAAGCTGTTTGCATTGATATTTTATTGGGGTGTATTGAAGCTGCTTGTACTAATACTATTTGGAATGTATTGAAATTGTTGGTACTAGTATTATTTTGGAGTGTATTGAAGTTGTTAGCATTGACAATTTGTTGGGGTGTATTGCTGTTGTTCATATTGATTTATTTTGGGGATGTATTACTGTTAGGTTTATTCTCCTGTTGATATGTTTGTAGATCCCTCATACCTCATAAAGTGGGGTAAGGGATTAAATCTTGAATAATTTAAGTACTGAAAGTGTGTGTGTGTATGTGTGTGTGTGTGTGTGTGTGTTGGTGTGCTATTTTTAGCACTATCAACTGCTACTTCCGAATCGTCCCTCACTATTGCTTCTTTGTCTCCTAAGGCACGTAAAAGAACCCACTGAAACAAGGAGTTGCCCTGACGGAATATCGCAGAAAAAACAGTCCCTCTGATAGGGAAAAAAATAAAGTGGAAGACAGGAAAAGAAAATTAGGGTAGAGCTGCGCTTGTGGCAACGCACTCTCCCAGGGAAAGCAGCCCTGAATTTCATGCAGAGAAATCTGCCATGACTTAATGTGGTTTTAAAAAAAATGGATGAAAGGTTTCAGTCACACCTATGGGGATTCAGATCTTCATACCCATTACAAATCATACATTTGTACAGTTACATCACAAAGCAAAATGTGTTTTTGATAAAATACCTTTTATTTGAAAAACGGAAATAAAAAAGTAAAGAGAAAACGTTGTGCACATCACAAAATCCGGTGAAAAGATGATTTAATACACTGGGTCTATACAAACATGGCATCTAGAATCTAGTACTAGTTTAAAAGCTTGTTAAAGAGTAAATAAATGTTGAAGTACAAAAGAATGACAGACATCAAACTCATTTCTCACTCATTATTACAATCCATGTAAAAATTGGATCACAAACATGATTTTTAAAGCTATACATGTTTCGAGAGCTTTGATCAAGTAATGAAGATTGTGCCCTACTAATGCTACAGAGAATGAGTCTATAAAGAAAACGTTTATTTAAAAATGAAGTACTATTAGCATGGCATTATAAAAAAACACCTTGATTTTGATGTTTGCATTTTTCCAGGTTGAATGACTTACACAAAAAAGAAACATCAGAGGAAGTAGTTTATAAACAGATACACTTAAACATTGATGTCCAGATATATCACTTTCAATGAAATGATACCAAAATACCTGTGACTTTTCAATTTTAAATACAGAACGTGATTTGCATGTTTTTGGCCAGGTACTTCACTGACACCTGTTACAGCTAAACATCTGTCATAATTATCTCCAAGACATTCCGAGTCACTGTAGAAAAGTTGAGTAGTTTTCCAATAATGATTGTGACAAAGTCAACTGCACCTAGTTACAGTCAGGGGAGCTCCCGTCATGTTAAAAATAAAGGATAAATCAACACACCTACACATAACATCAAGGTATTCATCAGGGAAAATATGTCTGGAAACTTCAACTTTATCCATTTTAATAACATCCCATTATCAGTCTGAAAACGTATGTTCAGGAAAAATAACAAAACCCCCACAATACAATGCACAACGAAACATAAATGGCACATACACATGTTCAGTAGACAAAATGTCATGCTAGTCTGGTTTCACTTACCATTCACAGACTTTCTCCTGTGGGCATAACCAGGGATCACGGGAATCTATACAGGTGAAAACTGGCTCTCTTGATTTATGTGTTCTTGTTTCAAGATGGACGTCATGTGTGTTGTTTACAAGGTTGTCATGTGTTGTACTGTGAGCTGATTTCTAGGTGCGTTTTTTTACCTGTGTATAAGTGGGGTTACCTTTGTCCTGTGTAGTTGTGAATGTATCTGACTGAACTGAATGTTCCACTCTGCACTATGGCCACTGTCTGCTTGGACTAGCCTGTGTCTGATTCATAGGATTTGGGGGCAGATCCTTATCCTTAGTGTGGACATTACTGTAGTCAGTGTTTAGTGTGATGTAGCGTGTGTGCTCTTAAATTTTGTTTGGTGGTGAAGTTCTTCCCACAGAATGCACATTTGTGTGGCTTTTCTCCTGTGTGGGTTCTGAGGTGAACAGTTAAATTACTTTTATGTGTGAAAGTCATATAACAATATGTGCACTTGTGTGGCTTTTCTCCTGTGTGGGTTCTGATGTGAACATTTAAAGTACTTTTCTGGGGAAAAATCAACACAATAGTGCACTTGTGAGGTTTTTCTCCTGGTGGGTTCTTATGTGATTTTCAAATGATGTTTCTGGGTAAAGCCAATTTACAATATGTACACTTTTGTGGCTTTCTCCTGGTGGGTCTAATGTGAAAGTTAAACTAATTTTAATTGTAAAAGTCATATCACAATATGTGCACTTGGTGGTTTTCTCCCGTGTGGGTTCTAATATGTTGTCAAGTATTGTTTAGCTGTAAAGGTTTTATGACATATGTCATTGTATGGTCTTCTCCCGTATGTGCTTGCAAGTGTGTTTTTAAATGTGCTTATGCTTTTAAGTCTTTCCACACTGGGACATTCGTGTGGTCTTTCTCCGGTGTGGGTTCGAAGGTGACTAATCAAGTTAGATTTCTTGGTAAACCTCATATCACAGTATGTGCATTTGTATGGCCTTTCTCCTGTGTGGACTAGCATGTGCTTTTCTAGATTGCTTTTAGCATAAAATAGTTTTCCACATTTTTCACACAGTTGACACTTTTTACTTGTAAAATCATTTACGTCTCTTTCTAAAGCAGTCTGTTTAATCTGAGTTGTGTCACAGTCAGCATCATCATCAACACCAAAATCAGCAGGTATAAAGTTATCATTGTCAACAATGTTATGACACTGTGCAGTTATTTTACAACTGTCTCGCCTTTCACTTTCCAATATTTTTCTTTTTTCAGAGTTGTACTGAGTTGGTTTTCTGTTGACTATTGTTTCATCACTGTTGTGTGCAACTTGGTCACAATCCTTCTGTTGTGTACTGGTGTTGTTACTGTTTGCATTGCTTTTTTGATTTAATGTTTGCTCACAGTCTGTGTACGTGTATGCCTTGCATCCTGTATGAGTTCGTCTGTGGTTACGTAAATTGGATTTTGAAAAGAAAGCCTTTCCACATTTAGTACACTCACATGCATTTTCTTTTGTATGCGTTTTGCTGTGTCTGTTTAAATCACTTTTCTTTCTGAAGCTTCTTCCACAGTCTGTGCATATATATGTCTTATGCCCTGTGTGAATGTGCATGTGCTCTTCAAACCTCCGTTTACTAGTGAACACTTTTACACAGTCATTACACACGTTTTTCTCTTGTTCTGTGTGCTTTACCATAAGACTGTTGACAGCAGTGTTTTGTTCAGTGTCTTCTCCACTGTCAGGAATTGTTTTCAGGTTTACCTGCTTTGTACTGTCTGATGTCTGACTGATTGTTGTACACTTTTCACAGAGGTATGGTTTAAATTCTTCAGGAGCTAAAATATGTTGTTTAACAGAAAAGGCACATATATAATCATCACCACACTTCGTGCATGTGTAATGTTTGTCTTGAGTGAGTGGATAATCTGCTGTTTTTCGTTCAGGTGTGTCACAGTCATCTTTTGTGGTTTGAACATAATCAGGATTGTTGTGTGTGGATATGTCTTCCCCTTTACTTATTGTGCTGTGTAAAACTGTCATGATATTATTCTTTAACTCTGCAATGCCAGCCCATCTATATTATCCCTTAAAACCAGGGACTTGTGAACACCTACAGTTAATTCACACGTGTCCTTGATCAGTTTGACTTCACCAGAGAAAGAAACACCTGTACCAAGGATGCCATTCTTAGAGACAACAGTCACGCCTTCTTTTATATCATGAATATCTGCAATGTCGTTACAGTTACAAGTACATGCAAGGTCAACATTTCCACAATTGTCAGCTGTAGTGTTCCAGTTTCCAGTGGTTTCCTGCTTGCACTGAATGTTCTGATAGTTTGCAGTTGACTGTCTTGGGAATCTACTTGTCTGAGGCAGGTCTTCGGCATGTTTATGTTCAGTCACAGCATCTGTGTTGACAGCTGTGTTGGTCTGTTCTGAAGAGTCCTTTGTCTTGATGCTGGCTTTGCTGGGTTGCCCTGGGTCATGTTGGAGAAGTAAAGTCATCTGCAACATCAAGAACAGGTCATGATATTTGCTAGCATTTAGGTGACAGGTTGTGTTTAGTTTTATTGCTGTTATGTTTTTTCTAAGTGTCTTGTGTATGTCTGAGAGTTGGTAATATGCAAAGAGTTGAGGTTTTGGTTATACCTCCATACCTTAATGTTGTCTTCCATTGTCTCAAATAGAAAATCATCAATAGGGGATAAAGAAACAAGCAATGAACCCTAACAACACTCATAGCAAAATTTGTATCAGCAAAGAAATATGCCCCAGAGGTGATACATTTAACCATGTGCATTTGTAATGATAGCAGCATCAACACAAACACAGAGAGAGAGCAATAAGTTATTTTCACTAATACAAAATTTTATGGTAGATGTTTTTCTAAGGGTGTGCTTGACAAAGCTTGGCATATTTTACATACAGAAAACACTAGACATGTTTAGTATTACTTTCCATCTCTTTTCCCCTACCACTTACACACATACACACACACATACATACACACATACACATACACACACACGTGCGCGCGTGCGTGTGCGCACACACACACACAGAATAGGTGGGTGGTCTAAAGGTAACGTTTAACTAGTTCGAATCCTGTTTGGGCCTGGAAATTTTCCCCCATCCATTAGACCATAAGTGGTGGTGTGGGTTTTATTTTTTTGGATGAGATGATAAACTTAGGTCCCCTGTGTAACACAAAGTTATTTTGGGCATGTAACAAACCCAGGCAACAAGAGACTTGTCCCTGTCAAAATTCTGTAGAACAAAAAGCCATCTTGATAGGGAAAAAAAATACAGTTGCAGACAATGGAAAAAAGATGGGTCTGCTCTTTGGTGATGCCCTTTCCCTGGGGAGATCATCCTGAATTCCCCGGGAGAGAAATCTGGGCCCTGACTTCAAGTGGTTTAAATGAATGAATAGACAGCTAAATAAATAAATAAATGAACAGGGAAAAATATAAAGATCAGGGCATCATAACTGACTAGAAAACACGACTGAATAAAATACTGCACACATAATATACAAACACTGAGAAAGAAAGAATTACCGTTTCCTATCTTCCCAATGTCATTTATCCCCAAACTGACAGTGGACCACCACCCAGCTCTCAAAGTATCCTGAACTGTGCTCAGACATAGTAGGCCATGTTTTACTCAGTGTTCTAGCACAATGAACACAATGCACGTGCTGCACGAATTCCTTTTTATTGTAAACTGTGGCTTGTGGGAGGGTGGTGGTGAAGGAACTTGAGAAAAAAAGCTGAAATAATGTGTTCCTTCTTGTAACTCTGGCAGTATTGTTATTGATAGCTGTATTTTTTCCCTTGTGGTTGTTTGCCCATTGTTTTACTTTTATCTATTGTTTTACTATATCTATCTGTGTATTACTTTCACTATCAGTTATTACTTTTATCAAAATATGTAATACTTTCATCCATCTTCTGTCTAGCCCGCCTGTTAAATGCTATCTGTTTGTATGTTTGTGTGCTTTTCATTATTGGCTAGAAAACTAGGTTTCGCCAATGGTGGTGAATTCAGCGTAAGGCAATCGTCTCTATCCCCCATGAAGGTAGCCGCATTCCAACTTCGGAAAATGTGGGTGCAAACCTTGGTGTTTCCAAAACCCACTTAATGCAGACATTATTTATGGGTCTTTAACGTGCATATTTTAACCTTCTGCATATCTGCTCTTGAAAATTGGACCTGGTAGATTGAAACAATCCCCCCCATAATTT
Source organism: Rapana venosa (assembly GCA_028751875.1). Taxonomy (NCBI): domain Eukaryota; kingdom Metazoa; phylum Mollusca; class Gastropoda; order Neogastropoda; family Muricidae; genus Rapana; species Rapana venosa. Next base: position 43,695,778 of record CM054154.1, read on the forward strand.
AATGATACCCTGATGAGGTTCAATCCCATGACCTAATGGACCAAGGGATGAAGTTGAATGGTCTTTAACACTGTGCTGTAATGTCGTCATCTGTCTGTATGTTTGCCTGTGTTTTGTGCGTGGTGTGTGTGTGTGTGTTTTGGGGGTGTGTGTGTGTGTGTGTGTGTGTGCGTGTGTGTGTGTGGTGTGTGTGTGTGTGTGTGTGTGGGGTGTGTGTGTGTTGTGTGTGTGTGTGTGTGCCTGTGTGTATGTATGTGGTGTGCATAGTTTTTTGCCTGTGTGTGTGTTCGTTTGTGTGTGTGTGTGTGTGCACTTGTATATGCCTATGCATTCACATGGGGGGTATGCACTTGTGCACATGTGTGTGTGTATGTGTTTGGGGTGACACTCATATGTGCACTTGAAACTCATCTGCATAATACGCTTGCACGCATGTGTGTGTGTGCATGTTAGCCATTAGTAACCTTTGATTAAAAAAAATACATAAAGGATTTAAGTAGATATATGGGTATAACTTTAAAAAAAACATTTTTTTGTTTATACCTTCTTTAAAGAGTGATTTTTTTAACATATGTGTTGTATGTATAATACACATAATGTATACCACTTCACGTCATGATAAACTTTTATGGCTGGATTTCTGGCTGCTCTCCCTGTAAAGACCTTGTGGCCACAAGAGCAACACCACTCATTATTTTGTTGCTGTCTGCATGTGTATTTATTTTTCTATCAGAATGCCCTTTTCATTTACAAAATTTTGCAAGGGAAAAATCTCTTAATGCTGTTGGTTCTTTTACATGTGCTAAATTCATGCTGCATACACGTCCTTGGTTTATCATCTCATCCAAAAGACTTGCACTCAGACCACCACTCACAGTCTAGAGGATGGGGTACCAGTTTCAGGCACAAATGGGGATCACACCACCCCACCCATTGAACCTGAACTTGTTTCTTCGTAGGCAGGTGGGCTACCTCTAGACCACCTTGCGTGTGCGTCTTTAATACTGTTTTCTTGTCATTTTGCTATGAACTCTTGATTTTCAGTTCCTGTTACTAGTCATATATTTTATAGGTGGATTGCTGTTAGGTTTATTCTCCTGTTCAAGTTGTTTGTAATCCTTCCTACCCCAAAAGGGGTGAAAGGAAAAAAATCTTGAATCTTGAATCCTCCATGTGTTTGTCCCTGCGTGATTGTGTTTTTTTAATTTTTTCATTTATTGTTTTAATTTATTCTTTTGTATCGAGGATAATGGAATAAGCACTCATGTCCTTTTTTACATCCAGTCCCCGTGTGTATGCGGTTTTGTAAATGTTTATCATCTGTTTCCACCAGCACACAATGGCCTAGCCTTCCGAAAAGCGGAATATGATTTAACGTGTGCGCAAGATGTTCTGCATGTGTTCAAACGCAGGGCCTCGATTTATAGTCTCTTACCAAGGACTGTGTGTGTGTGTGTGTATGAGTGTGTGTGTGTGTATGTTATGTGTGTGTGTGTGTGTGTGTGTGTTATTTGTGTGTGTGTGTGTGTGTGTGTGTGTGTATTATTTATGTGTGTGCGTGTTTGTTTGCTTGCGTGATCATCTCTCTCTACTGTGTGTGTGTTTGTTCGCTCCCGTGGTCATCTCTCTCCACTGCTTTTTTCTCGCCCAAGGCTGCAATCACACCTATGGGTGATGGATCTTTGCACCATTACAAATTATACATTTGCACTGTCACATCACAAACAAACTGTTTTAATAAAATACCTTTATTTAAAAAACAGAAATAAAACAGAATAGACAAAACGTTCTACACATCAATCAAATCCAGTGAAAGGAGAATCATATGTACATTTGGATTTATACAAACAAAACTTCTAAAGTCTAACCTTCTTTTTAAATCTTGGCCGAGTGTAATCAAAAATTATGGTACAAAATTACCAGGCATTCAACTTACCTCTCAGACATCGTAATAAACCATGTACAAACTTTTATAAAAACAATATCCCAAACGAAATAGACGTTTTGAAAGCTCCATACCAAAGTAAAAAAATAGAATGGCTCACTTTTGCTACAGAAAATAAGCTTCTGGAAAATCTTTTAAATGAAATATTGTTAGCACCTCATTGTTGAAATTCAAACCTTGATTTTGATGTTTGCATGTGTTCCACATTGTATGACTTTGACAAAATGAAACATCAGAGGAAGTATTTAATGAACAAATGCACTACAATATTGCTGTCCATATATTTAAGTTTCAATTAAACAATACTAATACATCTGGAGCTTTTCAATGACGGTACCGAAAGTGATTTGCATTTTGGGGGGGTCAGGTACTTCATTTACACCTGTTAAAGGTAAAACATCTTTCATAATTATCTCCTAAGACAATCTGAGCTGACTATAATTTTTTTTAATTTTCTGATAATGGTTACAGTCACGGGAGCTCTAGCCATGTTAAAAATTTGGAATAAGATTAACACACAATCACATAACACCAAGGTAATTAATCAGTGAAAACGTGTCTGGAAACTTTAACTTTATCCATTTTTATAACATGTCACTGACACTCTGAAAACAGTATGTTGAGGGAAAAACAAAATCACATTACAATGTACAATGAACAGAAGGCCCACATAGAAATGTTCAAGTAGAACCCAGTGGATTGCTCATCTGGTTTTCACTTTACAATTCACAGACTTTCTCCTGTGGGCATGACCAGGCATCACGGAATCCATAAGGTGAAAACTGACTCTCTGGATTGATATTGGTTCTTGTTTCGAAATAGACATCGCATATTTGTGTACAAGGTTGTCATGTTTTGGGACTGTGAGCGGATTTCTAGGTTCGTTCATTAGCTGTGTATAACTGGGGTTACCTTTGTTTAGTGTAGTTGTGAATGTGTCTTACTGAACTGAAGGTTCCACTCTGCACTATGGCCACTGTCTGCTTGGACTAGCCTGTGACTGATTAATGGGATTTGGGGGCAGATCCTTGTCCATAGTGTGGGCATTACTGTGGTCAGTGTTTTGTGTGAAGTAGTGTGTGTGTTCTTAACGTTTGTTTGGTGGTGAACTTCTTCCCACAGAAAGTACACATATGAGGCTTTTCTCCTGTGTGGGTTCTGAGGTGAATAGTTAAATTACTTTTCTTGGTAAAAGTCATATCACAATATGTACACTTGTGTGGCTTTTCTCCTGTGTGGGTTCTGATGTGGGCAGTTAAACTACTTTTGTTGGCAAAAGTCATATCACAATATGTACACTTGTGTGGCTTTTCTCCTGTGTGGGTTCTGATGTGGTCTGTTAAATGATGTTTCAAGGTAAACTTCATATTACAATACGTGCATTTGTGTAGCTTTTCTCCTGTGTGGGTTCTGATGTGGGCAGTTAAATTACTTTTGTTGGCAAAAGTCATATCACAATATGTACACTTGTGTGGTTTTCTCCTGTGTGGGTTCTGATGTGACGAGTTAAGCTACTTTTCTCGGAAAAAGTCATATTACATATGTGCACTTGTGTGGCTTTTCTCCTGTATGGGTTTAATGTGACCATTTAAATACTTTTAAAGGTAAAAGTATATTAAAATATGTGCACTTGTGTGGCTTTTCTGTGTGAGTTCTAAAATGTGACAAGTTAAGCTATTTTTTCCGGAAAAATCATATTAAAATATGTGCACTTTTTGTCTTTTCCTTTTTGGTTCTGATGTGAAAGTAATACTACTTTTCTGGGGTAAAAGTCATATCACAATATGTGCATTGTTGGCTTTCTCCGTATGAGTTCTAATGCCTTGTTAAGATTAATTTAATTGTAATGTTTTATGACGTAATTTGGGCATTTGTATGGTCGTTTTCTGTATGTTTCGAAGGGGTTAATTTTAAATTGCTTAAGCTTGTATGTCTTTCCACAATGTAAACTTTGTATGATCTTCTTCAGTATTGTTCGAAGTGGATATTCAAGGTTACATTTCTGGGTAAAGGGTCTTTATCACGAATGTCATTTGTGGTCTTTTCCAGTTGTGGGATTCGCATATGTGTCCTTAACCCTGTGTTGTTTTTGTATGTCTTGTCACACTGTGAACACTGTATGCCTTCTCCCGAGTGTACTCGTATGGATCTTTCAGCGTGCTTTTATCATAAAACATTTTGCCACAGTGTTCACAGAGATAAGACTGTCTTTATTGTTACAAAACAATCACGTCTCCTCCTGAGAAAGACTGTATAGTTTAATTTTTAAGTCTGTGTCCCATTCAGATCAGACACTCCTCACCCATATCTCAGGCATAAAGTTAGTATTGTCCACAGGTTAGACAGACAGTGTTTTGTTTGGTGCCTAATCCACTGTCCAGGATCGGTTTTTTCGGGGTTTTGTACCTGACGTTTGGAGTTGGTTGTTCAGCTTACCGTTCTTTACATTGCTCGGTAATGTCGCGATTAGACTTTCTGACTGTATAGTTTTTTCACAGAGGTATTGCTTAATTCTTCAGGAGTTGAAACATGATGTTTTAACAGAACAGGTTGTAGCTATAATCAATCACAAAACTTTATGGCATGTGTATATTTTGTCTTTGCAGTTAGAAACATTTGCTGTTTTTCTTTCGGGTGTGCTCACAGTAACTTTTTTGTGGTTTTGAACATATATCCAGGATTGTTGCCTATGGATATGTTTCCTGCTTATTATTGTGTTGTGTAGCAACTCTCAATACATTATTCTTTAAATCTTTCAATGGCAAGCTATCTATAAAAACCCTTTGGAAACAGTGAGCTTTGAACATCTACAGTTGAATTCAAAAACTTTCTTTATTCGTGTCTTCGATCAAGTTTTACCTTCACCTGGCAAAAGAACAAAACACCTGCTTACGAAAGGATTCTCCATATTTGGCTCAGTGACAGTCAGACATTTCTTTTGCTATTCACATAATTTTCGGATGCTGTAATTACTTATCATGTACAGGCATGTTCGACACTATTCCATATTGTCAGATTTTACGTGTCCGGCAGTACTATGGTTCCTGCTTGCACTGAAAGTACTGATAGTTTCCAGGTTTGAGTGAGATCTGGGAATCCACATGTCAGAGGTGGGTCTTGGGCACTGTTCTTGTTACAGTCACGCATCTGTGTTGACAGCTGTGTTGGTCTGTGCTGAAGAGTCCTCTGTTCTGCTGATTTGCGCCTTTCTGATGGGTTGCCCTGGGTCATGTTTAGGAGACGTGAATCATCTGCAACATAAACAATGGATATGTAGGTCCTAATTTTAATACGGGACGGGATTGCTCACTATCACGTGACAGATTCCGCGTTGCTATCTTATGACCGGTACGATTCCAAATTCAAGAGGCATATTCTTTCTCTTTACAGTTAATTTCAAAGAAGATTCTCATCACCCCCCAAAAGTCCTTCAGATGAGACTATAACACAGAGGCCCCAGTGTGCAAACGCACGAAAAACGGACTTGCGCCACGTTACTCCTGTTCCGCTTTTTGTAAGAGCAGTAAACGAAATACGAAATACGAAATTTTCTTTAGAGTTGGTAATAGTTTAAGTACACATGATTTTCTACACTCCAGCCCTCTAAAAAGGAAAATAAGTATAACACAAATGTAAAGCAATATGTTTGAAAAAAAAAAGGAAGGAGAAGATGTAAAGGAAAAACATCAAAGAGAAAAATACACAAGGAATATACAAAAAAACATCAAGATCAGGAACGGTAGTAACTGTCACTATCGTCGCGCCAATGTAGGTCGTATAGTAGTAGTTAGTAGTAGTATTCAGTAGTAGTAGTAGTAGTAGTAGTAGGTAGTATTTAGTAGAGATAATGATGTTCTAATTGCGGGGTTAGCGATGATAATTGCCGTGCGACGGCTGATGCTGGTTATAATAATAACGACAGATGAAGATAATGACAAAAAAAAGCCACGGGGGATCAGTGGAGCGAGAGAGTGAGACTGAGACGAGAAAAAGATGCGAGACTATGGAGAGAGAGAGGAGAGAGAGAGAGAGAGAGAGAGACTGAGCAGACAGACAGACTGACAGGACGACAGACAGACAGTCAGCAGTTCAGGGCCCGAGACAATGAGGGGAGTGTTTCCAAATACACAGATGAAATAATTATGTAGAATCATAAAACTGCTGTGCAAAAAATCAGATTTAAAAAAAAAAAATAGGCTAGGGAACGGGTAACATAACAAATCGCTCTCCTACAAATGCCGAACAAATGAATTAGACAACACTGCAGTTAGGAAAACTGACCTACACACAGCCTTGTAAACACAATCAAACAAAGCATACCACTGTAACAGCATACCACTATGTAGAAATTGTTGATCATTTACATTTGGAGGAGAAAGTCGATGCCAGGTTTGTACTTGTTCTTAAAAGTCATGATAGGAAGTTTGAATCCTTTTATAGGTTGTTTCACGTTTTCTAATAAAAGACAGGACCTGTCTGTTTCCAGAGCCAGCTTCCAGCTCAAACGACAGAATTATGATTTGCCCATATAATGTCAATTATAGGCAAAGATGATGTAGTGTGCGGGACGGCTACATAAAAAACTAATTAACCGACAGGCCCTTGACTGGAATTCCACAAGGGTCTGCGGAAGAAGTCTGGATCTTGACCAAGCAGACCTGGCGCAGATGTGTTGATGATGTACTTGAGGGCAGCCGGAATGACTTGGCCGAGTCTGACGAGGATATCCAAAACCGTGTGTTCGTTGGACGGTGTGTTGTTGCTAGGCCCTTTGTTCCCTAAGAACAAGAGGCACTAGTAGTCACTTTTTAACATGTCTCTTAGTGATGGTGGGGACTAATGCCATGAAAAATTCTTTTCGCATACAGCTATTACTTTGTTGACACAGGAGTATGGGAGTTTATAGGTAGGAGGTGATTATCTCGAAATCAGCATTTAGTTAAAGAAAAAGGATTAACTCTAATACAAGTTTAACAGCACGTTTATGATGTCTAGTAAGAGATCTAGTTAAGTTTGATTGATTGCCAGATCCCACGAGTGGAAGCATAATCACAGGGCTTGACTGAATATATGAATGACAGAATATTTTTCTTGCGTGCAGAGACAGAAACTGTTTATTTTTCCGCAGTTGAAATAACATTTCTTGACGGGCAATGTTTCTTGATAATCTTTTGATTGTGATCTTGAACAATATAAATTGTTATCCTCCATAGTGAAATTCTAACTAGTTTATGACTATGAAATTTCTCTCTATTATATAATCCAATTATATAGAGTGATGGTTTAATTATGTTAACGATTTCTGACGTTCTTTGCCTAGTTGATATAGACCCTTGAATTTTGTTTTGTTGGGATGAGTGCATGTGCTTCATACTCCTATGCTGTCCCATGTGACAAGGAAAATCTCGTTTTCTTGCATTACTCGAAACCACCTGGTTATATGGATCCTATCGTTTGTGTCTATGGTGGTGTCGTCTGCAAAAGTTCACGGATCGTTGGTAATAGATTCAAGGTAGTCGTTGAATCTATACGAGAAAACTAGCCAAGTGGATCCAAGCACAGACCCATGAGGAACACCGTACGCATTGGAGGTACTTAGAAAACGCAATTGTGAGATAAACTTTTTGCTGTCTTTAGTATTGAAGGAATCAAATGTTCAGGGGTACTTGGGAGAATTTGTTAAGATGTGCGAGTTCTATTAAGAGGAGATTGTGATCCTAAGGACGTCGAAAGCCTGGCAAACGTCTCGACACACGAGAACCGCGGTATATTGGTTTGTTGTATTGGCTAGCCAATCCTCTTCGCGTGAGTTTAAATACATGCTGTATCTACATGAATGTGTTGCTCTAAATCCAGATTGGTTGGGATGTTATGAGATTATGACTCTATTCAGTATCGCAAGAGACAATTTATTTATGTGCTGTTTAAAGGCTTGAAAGTGTTGGCATGAATAGATATTGATTGTCTAATACCTTAGAGTAGATTATTGTGTGCCGCTGGGAAAGAGTTGGTCATAATTTGCAAACTGCCATACACATGGGGACTGGATAATAACAAGCACATAGGTGGTAAATGCATAATACTCAGCATACAAAAGAATAAACATAAATAAATACAACTCTCAAGGTGACCAGAGTGCATTTATTGTTTTCTGTCAATTTTTTCTAAAGTGTCATGTCGTATGTATGGGGAAAGAGTTGCAGCAGTTGTGATTTTGTTTCGTACTTCTTGAAAACACGTTTTTATACTTAGATACTAAAGCTCTTTGACAAGTAGATGAAAATGTGTCCCTTTCTATCTTGTCTATTTATTAATTTTCTTTGCTGCCTCATCTTCTGTGACCTCCCCATCTGCTTTTTCCTACCGATGCTCATTCAAATCTCCCTGACACAGCCAATACCCAGATTTGTCTTTTTCATTCTCAGGGTCGGAAGTACACAAGGAGCCATCGATAAACAGGCCGCTCGTGGCGGCACAGCCAGAGGGGTCCTGCATTACGGCTGGACACCTTAAGGGGGACGTTCACGTGGAATGCCTTGTTTTTGATGATATATACGCAGTACACCACTAGTAATACATACTAACAACAGTGTATTAGCTCATACGCGGAGGCCAGAATATCATGTGTCGAGGTGCCCACATGATTGTCCAAACTATACACAAGTGTCCTCAACGACACGTACCCCGCGAACTCTCCCCAAGCTTTGACACAAAATCTCACCACATGACAGGAGTTTTTGGAACAAAACCAATTAGGTTAACCACATGAGACCAGAGCAAATGAGACCACAATTCAGAGCTTTTTTTTTTATTGACTGATGATCAAAGACATATCTGGGTGACGTATGATGCTGCCTATGAAGTGCATATGCTTTGAGACTACTTGACAGGTTGTCCAATATACGCTAACTGATCATTAAATATACCCCGCATCAACTGTTCCCGAGAAGATACACGGACACCTGCAGTCGTGGTCAGGTAATATGAGCAACATATACAAACTCGCGATCCATAAAGGGGATGAAGCTCGAATTCGTCCTGGTTCCTAGTTTCACCCATTGAGCACACAGCACACTCACTCACTGCGGTATGAGCAGCCGGATGTCTTACATAAATCCTATGACTCTTATGGGAATCAGAACTTGCGACCTTCTGTCCGTTAACACCAGGCAGCAGATATACACTAAGCCTTGGCGACTGGTTTACATAAAAGTTTATGTAATTACATGTCTCTCCTTTAGCTTGTGATTAAACAACATTTGCAGACTGTTTGAAAGGTTGAAAGTCAATTTACAATTACCACCATTTCAGAGGATATCTTCCTGTCAGCTCCATATAAATATAAATTATTCAAAAAACCAAATTGAGTATCTAACCTAGCAAACTGAAAACTTAGAAATGATGTAACGATTATCATTTCTATTTAGGATGCATGACGTGAAAAGTTTTGTACCCTACTACAAACATGTTATGGGATAGATGTCTTCTTTCTTTATGGTAAGCCTTGACTAAGCTTGACCAAATTTTATATACAGAAAAACAGAAGGGGCGGATGCTGTCCATATTACATTTCTTTTCATCTTCTTTCATTTACCAGTCACACACACATATACACACCCAAACACGCACACACACAACACCTCTCTCTCTATCCTCTCATCACAACACACAACCCACCCCCCCCCCACAACACACTACACACAACACACACAACACACACAACACACAACACACACACAACCATACACACAAAACACACACACACACACAACACACACCAAACCGACGTGGCGCGCGATCAGTGGTCTAGAGGTAGGCTCCTGTCCTAGAAAAAAAAGTCCTGGCGTCTGCGAAGTGTGGTTGGTTTGAAACCCATTCGGGCCCAAACACCTTTCCCCACCATCTATTCAATCGTGAGTGTGAGTCTGGGTGTAGTTTTCTCGGATGAGATGATAAACCGTGGTCCTGTCGCTACCTAGAACTATTAAGTGTGTACGTAAAAATACCTACGGCAGCAAGAGCAGTTGTACTTAGAAACAAATTTACTAACAACAAAAAAGCCACACCTGATAAGGAAACAAATACAGTTGCAGACAGATATAGAAAACCATTGGCGGGGCGCTGTGTCTCTGTTCAGGCACATGACACTCCATGGGTAAGAGAGATGACACCGAATTTCACCGGCAAGAGCACAAACTCTGATCATGATTTAAAGTTAAGTGAAAATAATTAAAATAGATAATAGACTGTAAGTAAATGGCATCATAATGATTAGTAAACCAATGGACATGAGACAATACATACCTTGTACCATATAACTGACATAAACAAAGAAACAAGATCTACCTTTTCCATTCCTTCCCACTGAAATTAATCAACAAAAAGAACAGTGGGACACCCACATCCATCTCAAAGCTATCCTGAAAAGCGCTAACTACTATCTTTTAGAGCATGGTAGGTGCCTCAGTGTTCTAGGACATGAAACATTGCACGTGCTGCACGATTTTCTTTTCTGTTGTGTGTCTGTGGCTCATGCGTCCAGGTGGTAGTGTACAGGAATTTGTTGAAAAGTTGACCTGATGTTTTTTCCTCTTTTATGCTTTGGACAGCAATTCTTTATGCTATTAAAGTATTTGTCATTGTGTTTTTTGCACTGTTTATGTAATTACATTTTATCTGTGTAATACTTTCACGTATCTGTGTATTACCCTTCAAAATATGTGTATTACTTTCATCTATCTGTTTATGTAGCTAGGTTTTTAATGACTATCTGTTTGCTTGCTTTTGTAAGTTTTTGTAGAACTCTGGGTTCAACAATGATGCAATTGTTTTTACCCACCATGAAGGTAGCCATATTCCAACTTCGGAAAATGTTTGCTGCATACCCTTAGTGTTTCCATAACCCATCCAGTGCAGACATGATTGATGGGATATTTGAAGTCTATATTTTAATCCTCTGCATGTCAGCTCTTGAAGTTGACCTTAAAGATCTAAAAAAATTCCCCATCCTTAATTAACCTGACACAAAAGAATAACATGGGACAAAAAGTTCATCATTCCATCAAAGAGCTACACCAAAAGCCACCAGCGCAGTGCTTGTCCAAGGAAACAGTTGGAGAATGGTTCCATACCCCAAGTCCATCAAGGCTATCTCCTATCACCAACACTGTTCAGTGTCTTCCTTGACCGTATAATGACTGATTCCTTAGAAGATCACACTGGCACAGTCATTTCATACATGGACCACATCAACAATGAAGAAGTCTGACAAACCATCACCCAACAAGTAAAGCACTACAAAGGCCTGCTGACCACATACAAGAAAAGGAAGCTCAGATGGTATGGACATGTTACAAGATCAGATGGGCTATCCAAGACCATACTGCACGGAACAGTACAAGGGAAGAGAAGGTGAGACAGGCCGAAGAAGAAATGGGCAGACAACATCACTGAATGGACCAGGAAGTTTCAACAACCAGGCAATGCACCCCAACCCTGCAAAGGAGCAACTGGTGCAACGTTTCGTCACTGCAGTGCCCTTACGACACCAGAGGGGGGTTATGGGAGCAGTTGAGATGATTTTGTATCATCATCATCATCAAACCGTGACCTTGGCGGTTCGTGGGGGAGACATGAAAGACGATGCCGTTGGTAAGCCTCCTCCATCCAACTCGGTCCTCGGCTTTTGCGCAGTAGTGCCGAGTCATTCATCCTGGTCCATTCTCTGATGTTGTCCAATCCATGACTTGTTCTGTCTTCCCCTCCTCTGCCACCTTCGAGTGTTCCCTGCAGTACTGTTTTGGGCAGAGTGTTGGCGGGTGACGTTTCCCGAACCATGTCAGCTTTTTTTTCTTGTGATGGTGAGAAGGGTTTTTTGTGGACCGCCAGCCGTGTTATTTGACTCTTGACAAATTCATTGGTCTTTCGTTCTCTCCCGGATATGCCAGTAGTTTTCTATGGCATTTTGTTTCGAATGACTAGATTCGCCCTTTTCTGTTTCAGCAGTCAATGTCCAGGTTTCACTTCCGTACAGCAGGATCGACTGAATTTGGGCTTTTTAGAGCTTTAGTTTGATTGGGAAACTGATTCTTTACTTTTCCATATGGTGGTGAGTTTTGTCATGGAAGATGTTGCCATGGCTATTCTGACTTAGATTTCTGTCGTCGATCGCCCGTCCTTTCTGAGTGTAGCGCCGAGGTATTTAAAAGCGTCTACCTCCTCCAGTTGTTGGCCGTTCATGTAAATTTTAGCGGTGGCATTGCTCGTGCTGTTCACAAGTACTTTACTTTTTCCCCGAGCTCACCTCCATCCCATATGCTCCAGCTCTGTTCTCAAGTCTGGTCGTAAGATCTTGCAGCTCTGTGTTACTTCCGCCCATGAGGTCAATGTCATCGGCAAACCGTAAGTTGTTGAGGGGTCTGCCGCCAATGAAGATGGTAGGGTGGAAGTCATGAAGGGTCTCTCTCATGATGTTTTCCAAGAACAGATTGAACAGGACTGGAGATAACAGGCATCCTTGTCGGACCCCAAACTGTGGTTTTGAAGTAGTCTCCGACCTGATTGTTCAGAAGGACTGCACTGCTTGCAGTGTTGTATAGTGCTTGAATGGTTTGCACTAGTCCTTCTTCAATGCCAAACATTCTGAGGACCCTGCCACAGGCCTTCGTGCCATACTCTGTCAAAAGCCTTCTTGAGTCGATGAAGTTGTGGAACAGGTCTCTCTGATGTTGAAGATGTTTTTCCCTCATGATGTGGCAGTTAAAAATCTGTTCGATTGTGCTCCTGCCTGCCTGAACCAGCTTGTTCCCTCTGCAAGGTGTTCTTCTGCTTCCTTCTTGAGTCGATTCAAAATAACTTTGAGCATGATCTTGCTGGCGTGGCTGATGAGGCTGATTGTTCCATAGTTTTGGCATTGGCGTAAATTCCCTTCTTGGGCAGGGGTATGATGAGTGATTGTGTCCATTCTGTTGGCCACTGTTTTGTCTCCCAAATCTTCTGACAGATAGCTGTAACATATGTGATGACTGTTTCGCCACCATGCTTGAGCAGCTCTGCTGGTATATTGTCTGCTCCTGGGGACTTTCCTACTGGTAAGCTGCGGATGGCTTCTTCCACTTCTTCCCTCAGTATAGGTAATGGCGAGGGTGCTCTTGATGTTGCTGCTTTCTCTTCTATTATGCTCTTGTCAGGTTGTATTGGGTAGTTGTACAGTTCTTGACAATATTCAGACCACCTGTTCAATGCAGCAGAGCTTTCTGTGAGGAGGTTTCCGGAGCTGTCTTCAAATGACTGATGATTTGGTTTGAAGTGGTTTTTGTGAGTTTCTTCAGGGTGTCGTATGCCTTTTTACTGTTGCCACTTTCATGTTTTTTTCGATCTCATCACATGATCACTGATCCACTTCTCTCTGGGCCTTTAACATTGACTTTTTCACGAGATTGTTGCCTTCCGGTATTCTTTAGGGTTGGAAGACCTGGTGGTTTCAGTGCTCTTCTTGTATCGCAGAGGTCCAAGATGTCATTGGTAGTACCATGGCTGGTGTTTATTCCTCTGACGACCGAGTACCTCCTCTGCTGTTTCTCGGACTGCCTCATTGAAGTTGTTGGTGAGGTCATTGATGTCATTGTCCAGGAGGGTTAATGCCGCAAAACGTCCGCCAAGCTTAGCTTGGAAGATTTCCTCGACATCTGGATCTTTCAGTTTGTCCACGTCAAATTTGATACGTGGGTTTGCAGGCTGTTTGTTTTTCTTCAGCTTCATTTTGAATACCAGCAGCACAAGGTCGTGGTCGCTGCCTATGTCAGCTCCAGGGTAGGTTCTTGTTCTGGCTCTTTTGATGCTGGATTTGAAGCGCCGTGGTGTTAAGATGAAATCTATTTGGTTATGGATCTTGCCGTTTGGCGCATGCCAGGTTATCCTCCTTGACTGCTTGTGGGGATAGAGGTATTGGCAAGGTAAGTCTGTGGGTGCAGGCAAACTCCAGCAGACGTAGTCCCCTGTCGTTGGTCTCCCCAGTTCCAAACTGACCAACTGTTCCGGCCCATTGGTTGTAAGAGTCAGGACCTACTTTGGCGTTAAAATCCCCTTGGATGATGATGATGTCCTTCTTGGGTAGTTTCTTAATGGTCACTTCAAGATCTTCATAAAATTCTTCTACTTCTTCATCTGTATGGTCAGATGATGGTGCATAGATTTGTACGATGGTGATGTTCTTGGGCTTGGCCGACACCCGGATGCTGATAATCCTGCTGTATACATACAGATAAACACATAGTTATAATGACCAATCACTATATATATAAATACATACAGCTTAACACAGGTAGTTATAAAGACCAATCACTCACCCAGGCCTGCTGCTGTTTGCTAGTTACACTTGTCACACACACACACACACACACACATAACACAC
>CM054154.1:43710634-43741103 GCA_028751875.1 Rapana venosa
CTTTTTAACCATTGCTTTTGAAATGATAAACATCAACACAAACACAGAAAAGGAGCAAAATTATTTTCACTAATACAAAATTTTATGGAGAGTTTTTCTAAGGGTGTGCTTGACAAAGCTTGGCATATTTTACATACAGAAAACACAGACATGTTTAGTTTTATTTTCCATCTCTTTTCCCCTACCACTTACACACATACACACACACATACATACACACATACACATACACACACACGTGCGCGCGTGCGTGTGCGCACACACACACACAGAATAGGTGGGTGGTCTAAAGGTAACGTTTAACTAGTTCGAATCCTGTTTGGGCCTGGAAATTTTCCCCCATCCATTAGACCATAAGTGGTGGGTGGGTTTTATTTTTTTGGATGAATGATAAACTTAGGTCCCTGTGTTACACATAGTTATCTTGGGCATGTAAACAAACCCAGGGCAACAAGAGACTTGTCCCTGTCAAAATTCTGTAGAACAAAAAGCCATCCTGATAGGGAAAAAAATACAGTTGCAGACAATGGAAAAAAAGATGGCGCTGCTCTTGTGGTGATGCGCTTTCCCTGGGGAGATCATCCCGAATTCCAGGCAGAGAAATCTGCCATGACTTCAAGTGGTTTAAATAAATGAATAGACAGCTAAATAAATAAATAAATGAACAGGAAAAATATAAAGATCAGGGCATCATAACTGACTAGAAAACACAGACATGAATAAAATACCTGCACACATAATATACAAACACTGAGAAAGAAAAAATTTACCGTTTCCATATCTTCCAATGTCATTCATCCACAAACTGACAGTGGACCACACAAACCCAGCTCTCAAAGTATCCTGAACTGTGCTCAACATAGTAAGCCATGGGTGTACCATGTTCAAAGCACAATGAACACAATGCACGTGCTGCACGAATTCCTTTTTATTGAAAACTGTGGCGTGGTGGAGGGGGTGGTGAGGAACTTGAGAAAAAAAGCTGAAATAATGTGTTCCTTCTTGTATAACTCTGGGCAGTATTGTTATTGATAGCTGTATTTGTCATTGTGGTTGTTTGCCCATTGTTTTACTTTCATCTATCTGTATATTACTTTCATCTATCTGTGAAATTACTTTCATCTATCAGTGTATTACTTTTATCAATATATGTAATTACTTTCATCCATCTGTCGTCTAGCCAGCCTGTTAACTGACTATCTGTTTGTATGTTTGTGTGCTTTTCTTTAAATTGTGCTAAACTCTAGGTTTCGCCAATGGTGGTGAGATTCAGCGTGGGCAATCGTCTCTATCCACCATGAAGGTAGCCGCTTTCCCAAAACTTCGGAAATGTGTGTGCAAAACCTTGGGGGTTTCCAAAACCCACTTAATGCAGACATTATTTAGGGGTCTTTAACGTGCATATTTTAACCTTCTGGCATATCTGCTCTTGAAGTTGACCTGGTAGATTGAAACAACCCCCACTTAAATTAAAGCATACCCTGATGAGGTTCAATCCTATGACCTAATGGACCAAAGGGGGAATGAATTTTAAATGGTCTTTAAAACTGTGCTGTAATGCCCTGTCATCTGTCTGTATTTTTGCCTGTGTTTGTGTGCGTGGTGTTGTGTGTGGGGCGTGTGTGTGTGTGTGGTGTGTGTGCGTGTGTGTGTGTGTGTGTGTGTGTGGTTTGTGTTTTGTGGGGTTTTGGTGTGTGTGTGTGTGTGTGTGCCTGTGTGTATTATGTGTGTGTGCATATGTATTTGCCTGTGTGTGTGTTCGTTTGTGTGTGTGGTGTGTGCACTTGTTTTATCCCTATGCATTCAAAATGGAATATGCACTTGTGCACATGTGTGTGTGTATGTGTTTGTGTGAGCACTCATATGTGCACTTGAATACTCATCTGCATATACGCTTGCACGCATGTGGTGTGTGCATGTTAGCCATTAGTAACCTTTGATTAAAAAAAATACCAAAAAGGGATTTAAGTAGATATAGGGGTATAACTTTAAAAAAAACATTTTTTGTTTTTACCTTCTTTAAAGAGTGTTTTTTTTAACATATTGTTGAAATGTATAATACACATAATGATACCACTTCACTCATGATAAACTTTTATGCTGGATTTCTGGCTGCTCTCCCTGTAAAGACCTTTTTGGCCCCACAAGAGCAACACCACTCATTATTTTGTTGCTGTCTGCATTGTATTTATTTTTCATCAGAATGCCCTTTTCATTTACAAAATTTTGCAAGGGAAAAATCTCTTAATGCTGTTGGTTCTTTTACATGTGCAAAATTTCATGCGCATACACGCCTTGGTTTATCATCTCATCCAAAAGACTTGCACTCAGACCACCACTCACAGTCTAAGGATGGGGTACCAGTTTAAAGGCACAAATGGGGATCACCCCCACCCCACCCATTGAACCTGAACTTTTTTCTTCGTAGGAAAGTGGGCTACCTCAGACCCCCTTGCGTTGCGTCTTTAATACTGTTTTCTTGTCATTTGCTATGAACTCTTGTTTTTCATTTCCCTGTTACTAGTCATATTATTTTAGGTGGATTGCTGTTGGGTTTTATTCTCCTGTTCAATTGTTTGTAATCCTTCCTACCCCAAAAGGGGTGAAAGGAAAAAAATTTTGAATCTTGAATCCCCATGTGTTTGTCCCTGCGTTATTGGTTTTTTTTATTTTTTCATTTATTTTTTTAATTTTTTCTTTTGTATCGAGGATAATGGAATAAGCACTCATGTCCTTTTTTACATCCATCCCCGTGTGTATGCGGTTTTTTAAATGTTATCATCTGTTTCCACCAGCTCACAATGGCCTAGCCTTCCCAAAAGCGGAATATGATTTAACGTGTGCGCAAGATTTCTGCATGTGTTCAAAAGCAGGGCCTCGATTTATAGTCTCTTACCAAGGACTGTGTGTGTGAGTGAATATGTGGGGTGTGTGTATGTTATTTGTGTGTGTGTGGTGTGTGTTTATTTGTGTGTGTGTGTGGTTTTGCGTGTGTATTATTTATGTGTGTGCGTTTTTTTGTTTGCTTGCGTGACCATCTCTCTCTACTGTGTGTGTGTTTGTTCGCATCCCGTGGTCATCTCTCCCCACTGCTTTTTTTTCTCGCCCCAAAGGGTGCAACACACCTATGGTGATGGATCTTTGCACCATTACAAATTATACATTTGCACTGTCACATCACAAACAAACTGTTTAATAAAATACCTTATTTAAAAAACAGAAAAAAAACAGAAAGACAAAACGTTCTACACATCAATCAAATCCAGTGAAAGGAGAATCATAATGTACATTTTGGGTTTATACAAACAAAACTTCTAAAGTCTAACCTTCTTTTAAATCTTGGCCCAGTGTAATCAAAAAATTTTGGTACAAAAATTTCCAGGCATTCAACTTACCTCTCAGACATCGTAATAAACCATGTACAAACTTTTTTTAAAAACAATATCCCCAAAAGAAATAGACGTTTTGAAAGCTCCATACCAAAGTAAAAAATAGAATGGCTCACTTTTGCTACAGAAAATAAGCTTCTGGAAAATCTTTTAAATGAAATTTGTTTTGCACCTCATTGTTGAAATTCAAACCTTGATTTGATGTTTGCAATGTTTCCCCCATTGTATAATTTGAAAAAAATGAAACATCAAGGGAAATATTTAATGAACAAATGCACTACAATATTGCTGTCCATATATTTAAGTTTCAATTAAACAATACTAATACATCTGGAGCTTTTCAATGACGGTACCGAAAGTGATTTGCATTTTGGGGGGGTCAGGTACTTCATTTACACCTGTTAAAGGTAAAACATCTTTCATAATTATCTCCTAAGACAATCTGAGCTGACTATAATTTTTTTTAATTTTCTGATAATGGTTACAGTCACGGGAGCTCTAGCCATGTTAAAAATTTGGAATAAGATTAACACACAATCACATAACACCAAGGTAATTAATCAGTGAAAACGTGTCTGGAAACTTTAACTTTATCCATTTTTATAACATGTCACTGACACTCTGAAAACAGTATGTTGAGGGAAAAACAAAACTCACATTACAATGTACAATGAAACAGAAGGACACATAGAAATGTTCAGTAGACACAGTGGATTGCTCATCTGGTTTCACATACAATTCACAGACTTTCTCCTGTGGGCATGACCAGGCATCACGGGAATCCATACAGGTGAAAACTGACTCTCTGGATTGATATCGTGTTCTTGTTTCGAAATAGACATCGCATATGTTGTGTACAAGGTTGTCATGTGTTGGACTGTGAGCTGATTTCTAGGTTTGTTCATTAGCTGTGTATAACTGGGGTTACCTTTGTTTAGTGTAGTTGTGAATGTGTCTTACTGAACTGAAGGTTCCACTCTGCACTATGGCCACTGTCTGCTTGGACTAGCCTGTGACTGATTCATGGGATTTGGGGGCAGATCCTTGTCCATAGTGTGGGCATTACTGTGGTCAGTGTTTTGTGTGAAGTAGTGTGTGTGTTCTTAACGTTTGTTTGGTGGGGAACTTCCCTTTCCCCCAGAAAGTACACATATGAGGCTTTTCTCCTGTGTGGGTTCTGAGGTGAATAGTTAAATTACTTCTTGTAAAAGGGCATATCACAATATGTACACTTGTGTGGCTTTTTTCCTGTGTGGGTTTTTGATGTGGGCAGTTAAAACTACTTTTGTTGGCAAAAGTCATATCACAATATGTACATTGTGTGGCTTTTCTCCTGTGTGGGTTCTGATGTGGTCTTTAAATGATGTTTTCAAGGTAAACTTCTTTATTACAATCGTGCATTTGTGTAGCTTTTCCTCATGTGTGGTTCTGATGTGGGCAGTTAAATTACTTTTGTTGGCAAAAGTCATATCACAATATGTACACTTGTGTGGTTTTTCTCCTGTGTGGGTTCTGATGTGACGAGTTAAGCTACTTTTCTCGGAAAAAGTCATATTACAATATGTGCACTTGTGTGGCTTTTCTCCTGTATGGGTTCTTATGTGACCAGTTAAACTACTTTTATGGGTAAAAGTCATATTACAATATGTGCACTTGTGTGGCTTTTCTCCTGTGTGAGTTCTAATGTGACAAGTTAAGCTACTTTTCTCGGAAAAAGTTCATATTCAATATGTCACTGTGTGGCTTTTCTCCTGTGTGGGTTCTGATGTGCAAGTTCTACTTTTTTGGTAAAAGTCATATCACAATATGTGCACTTGTATGGGTTTTTTTTCTCCTGTATGAGTTCTAATGTGCTTTGTTAAGATATATTTAATTTAAATGTTTATGAACAGTATGTGCATTTGTATGGCCCGTTCTTCTTTTATGTGTTCGCAAGTGTAATTTTAATTGTCCCATTATGCTTGTATGTCTTTCCACAATGTAAACATTTGTATGATCTTTTTTCAGTATGTGTTCGTAAGTGGAATATTCAGTTACATTTCTGGGTAAACGTCTATCACGAATGTGCATTTGTGGTCTTTCTCCAGTGTGGATTCGCATATGTGTCCTTAAGCCTGTGTTGTATTTGTATGTCTTGTCACACTGTGAACACTTTGTATGGCCTTTCTCCTGAGTGTACTCGATGTGATCTTTCAGCGTGCTTTTATCATAAAACATTTTGCCACAGTTTTTCACAGAGATAAGATTGTTTCCTTGTACAAACAATCACGTCTCCTCCTGAAGAAGTCTGTTTATTTTTAGTTGTGTCACAATCAGCATCAGCATCCTCACCCAAATCATCAGGCATAAAGTTATTATTGTCCACCAGGTTGACAGCAGTGTTTTGTTTAGTGCCTTCTCCACTGTCAGGAATCGTTTTCGGGTTTACCTGCCTTGTACTGTCTGATGTATGACTTACTGATGTACATTTTTCACAGAGGTATTGCTTAAATTCTTCAGGATTGAAAACATGCTGTTTAACAGAAAAGGTGTAGATATAATCCTCACCACACTTTATGCATGTGTATATTTTGTCTTGAGTTAGCACACATTTTGCTGTTTTTCTTTCGGGTGTGTCACAGTCATTTTTTGTGGTTTGAACATAATCAGGATTGTTGCATATGGATATGTCTTTCTCATTATTATTTGTGTTGTGTAGAACTCTCACTACATTATTCTTTAACTCTTCAATGGCAAGCCTATCTATAACACCCTTTTGAAACAGTGAGCTGTGAACACCTACAGTGAATTCACACGTGTCTTCGATCAGTTTGACTTCGCCTGGGAAAGAAACACCTGTACGAAGGATCACATATTTGGCAGTGACAGTCAGACCTTCTTTTATATCATAAATATCTGCAGTGTCATTACATTTACATGTACAGGCAATGTCAACACTTCCAATATTGCCAGCTGTAGTGTGGCAGTACTCATTGGGTTTTCCTGCTTGCACTGAACGTTTTTGATAGTTTCCAGTTGGTTTGTTGTTTTTGGGAATCCCATGCCCAGAGGTAGGTCTTGGGGCATGTTCATGCTCCAGTCACAGCGCTGTGTTGACAGTGTGTTGGTCTGTCTGAAGAGGTCCTCTGTATTGATGTTGGCTTTGCTGGGTTGCCCTTGGGTCAGTTGGAGACGTGAAATCATCTGCAACATCAACAACAGGTTTATGGTATTGTTAATTTTTACCGGGAGGGGTTTTGCTATTCCTTAGAAAGATTCCGTCGTGCAATCTTATACCGGGTTCTTCCCTTTTCAAGAGGATATTTTCCTTTAAAGTTAAATCAATGCAGTTTTCCATTTCACCCCAAAGCCCTTCAGATGAGATATAAACGGGCCCGTGTGCAAACGCACGAAAAACGTCTTGCGCACACGTTAAATCCTGTTCCGCTTTTTGTAAGAGTAATACGAAATACGAAATACGAAATTTTATTTAAAGAGGGTAATAGATTAAGTACAATGACTTTTTTTCATCCAGCCCTCAAAAAGGAAAAAAAAGTATTAACATCAAAGTAAAGCAATATATTTGAAAAAAAGGAAAGGAAAAGAGTAAAGGAAACAACAAAAGAGAAAATACACCAAGAAAATACAAATACATCAAAAAAACAAGAAGGTATAATGTCACTATCGTCGACGCCAATTAGTTTTTAGTGTAGTAGTAGTAGTAGTAGTAGTAGTGGGAGTAGTAGTAGTAGTAGTAGTAGTAGTAGTAGTAGTAGTAGTAGAAAGTAGTAGTAGAGATAATGATGTTCTACTATGCGGGGTAGTGATGATAATAGCAGGCCGACGATGATGATGGTTATAATAAAAACGACAGATGAAGATAATGACAAAAAAGAGGGGGAGGGAGGGGAGAGAGAGAGAGAGAGAGAGAGAGAGAGAGAGAGAGAGAGAGAGAGAGAGGAGAGAGAGAGAGACAGACAGGCAGACAGACAGACAGACAGACAGATAGACAGACGAGACAATGAGGGAGAGTTTCCAAATACAAGATGACATAATTATGTAGAAATAACTGCTGTGCAAAATCAAGATTTAAAAAAAAAAAAGGTAGGGAAGTAACTTAACAAATGCTCTCTACAAAGGGCCGCACAAATGAATAGAAAAACTGGCAGTTGGAAAACTGACCAAACCCACAAGCATGTAAACACAATCAAACAAAGCATACCACTGAACAGCTTTCCCCACTATTTAGAAATTGTTGATCATACTTTGGGGAGAAAGTGATGCCAGGTTTGTACTTTTCATTAAAAAGTCATGATAGGAAGTTTTGAATTTTTTTTAGTTTGTTTCAGTTTTTAAAAAGACAGGAAGTCTGTTCCAGAGCCAGCTTCCAGAATACGACAGACTTGATTTATATAATGTAATTCTAGGCAAAGGAAGATCGATAGTGTGCGAATGCCTAAATTCATTAACCAGACAGGCCCTTGACTGGAATCCACAAGGGAAGCGGAAAGTTGGTCGACCAAAGCAGACCTGGCGCAGAAGTGTTGATGAAGAAACGAAGGCAGCCGGAATGACATGGGCCGAGCTAAAGAGGATCTCCCAAAACCGTGTTCATTGGAGGGGTGTTGTTGCAGCCCTATGTTCCCAAGGAACCAAGAGGCATAAGTCCAAGTCAAGTTAAACAATGTCTCTTAGTGATGGTGGGGGCAATGCCATGAAAAATTTTATGCATAAGAATTCCTTTGTTGAACAGGAGTTTGGAGTTAAAACGGGAGGGTGTTATTTATCTCTATAATCAGCATCAGTTAAAGAAAAGGACTTATCTAATACAAGTTTAACAGCACGTTTTTAAAAGTCTAGTAATAGATTTAGTTTAAGTTGTTGCTTGCCAGATCCCAAAGAGTGGAAGCATAATCAATGCTTGACTGAATATTATGAATGAAAGAATTTTTTTCTTGCATTGCAGAGACAGAAAATGTTTATTTTCGCAGTTGAAATATTTTTGAGGACAATGTTTCTTGATAATCTTTTGATTTTATTCTGAACAAGATAAATTGTTACAATAAATTATCCTAATAGTTTTTTGACTTGAAATTTCTTCTATTATTCATCAATTATATAGAGTGATTTGGTTTTTTTTTTAATATTGTTCTTTTTTGCCTATTTTAAATAAGCATGAATTTTGTTTTGTTGGATTGAGTGCCATGTGAATTCATAATGTGTTCCATTTGACCCAAGGAATATCTATGTTTTCCTTGCATTCCGAAAAACACTGGTATGGATCCCTAATCGGTTGTGTCTATGGTGGTGTCATCTGCAAAAAAATTCCAGGATGTTGTAAAAGATAAAGGTAAGTCGTTGATTTTAAAAGAGAAAATAGCAAGGACCAAGAACAGACCCCTGAGGAACACCGTAAGCATTTGGAAGGTACTTAAAAAAAGCAAAATTGTTGAGATAAACTTTTTGCTGTCTGTTAGATAGAAAGGAACAAAAAGTTCGAGGGTATTTTGGGGGAAAATGTTATAGATGGGTAGTTTCTTTAAGAGGAGATTGTGATCAGGACGTCGAATGCCTTGGCCAAAGTTTGACAAAGAGAACTCCGGTAAATTTGGGTTTTTTTTTGTAATGTATAGCCATCTTTCGGTGAGTTTTAATAAATGCTGTATTACATGAATGGGTTGGCTCTAAAATTTCCCGATTGGTTGGGATGTAGAGATTATACTTATTCAAGGGTGAGCAAGAAGACATTTATATATGTGCTGTTCTAAAGGGGTTTGAAAATGTTGGCAGAATAGAATTGGGCTATAATTAAGAGTAGATTATTTTGTGCCGCTGGAAATGTATGACATAATTTGCAAAACTGCATACACATGGACTGGGTATAAAACAAAGCACTAGGTGGTTTAATGCATAATCCTCGATACAAAAGAATAAAATAAATAAATAAAAACTATCAAGGGGGACAGGGTGTATTACTTTTTTTTCTGTCAATTTTTTTAAAGTGTCATGTGTATTGTCTAGAGTTGCAGAGTTGAATTTTGTTCCACTTTTCTGCAACACTTTTTATACTAGATACTAAAGCACTTTTGAAAGTAGCTGAAAAATGTGTACCTTCTTTTTTCTAATTTATTAATTTTCTTTGCTGCCTCATCTTCTGGGGACCTCCCCCATCCTTTTCCCGCTTTTCCCACGCTGCTCATTCAAATCTCCCTGACACAGCCATACCCAGATTTGTTATTTCGTTCTCAGGGGCGGAAGTCCCAAGGAGCCCCAACGCTAACAGGCCGCTGTGGGGCCACCCGCCAGAGGGGCCCTGCATTACGCTGGGTCACTTAAGGGACGTTCAGTGGTGCCTGTTTTGAGCT
The DNA here is from genome assembly GCA_028751875.1 of Rapana venosa. Lineage (NCBI taxonomy): Eukaryota > Metazoa > Mollusca > Gastropoda > Neogastropoda > Muricidae > Rapana > Rapana venosa. The sequence goes on from CM054154.1 coordinate 43,720,368, forward strand.
AATATACGCAGTACACCACCTAGTAAGCCCCTACTAACAACAGTTTTTAGCTCATACGCGGAGCCAGACTGAGTGAGTTGCCCACCTGATGTCCCCAAATATCACAAAAGTCCCTCCAACGACCGTCCCCCGCGAACCTCCAACCCCAAAGGCTTTGACAAAAACTCACCACATGCACAGAATTGTATGGATGAACCAAATGTAAGGTCACCATGAGATCAGAGCAACTGGGACCACCGAATCAGAGACAATTTCCTTTTATTGCATGATGATCAATGACAATTCTTTTTGAGGTTTGCATGACAAAGCTTGATATATTTTATATACAGGAAACAGAGGGAAATGTTATTATTCCTTGTTCTCTTCTTTCATCTACCAGTCACCCCACACACACACAACACACCAAAACACACACCAACATGCACACACACAAAACACACACAAAAACACACACAACACACACACGCACACACACACACACACACACGCACACACACATGCACACACACACCACACACACACACACACAAAATCGGTGGTCTAGAGGTTAGGAACCTGCCTAGAAAGGGAAAAAACTGGGCTAGAAGGGTGCAGGTGGTTTGAATCCGGTTTGGCCCAAACACTTTTCCACCATCTATTAAAACCCCAAGTGGTGGTCTGGGTGCTAGTTTTTTTGGATGAGATGATAAGTCGTGGGTCCCGTGTGGGTACTCATAAATTATTTCTTGCATGTAAAAAATAAAAAAAGACAGCAAAAGGGAGCTGAACTTGGAAAAATTATGTAAAAAGGCCACTCTCATAGAGAAACAAATACAGTTGCAGACAAAAAAAAGGGGGGCGCTGTTCTTGTGGCAAACCAGCTCTCCTCGGGGACAGCAGCTCGAATTTCATGCCGAGAAATATGCCGTGACTTAAAGTGGTATAAATAAAATAAATAAATAAATTTAAAAAGACAGACTGTAAAGTTTTAGGGCATAATACATGACTAGAAAACATAGACAGGAAGAAAATACTTTTACACATAACAGACCATCACAAAGAAACATGGAATTACCTTTTCCCATATCTTTCCAATGACATCATCCACAAACTGACAGTGTACCGGACACCCAGCTCTCAAAGTATCCCGAACTGTGTTCAGACATATGTAAAAGCATGGGTGTGTTCCCGTGGTCTAGGTAAATGAACACAATGCACGTGCTGCGCACGATTTTTTTTTTTATTTTGAAACTGTGGCTATGGTCTAGATGGTAGTGATGGAACTTGAGAAAAAGTTTTAAATAATGTGTTCCTTTTTTTATAGCTCTTGACAAACATCGTTATGGATAGCTGTATTTGTCATTGGGGTTTTTTGCTTGATGTTTTTACTGACATATATCTGTGAACTACTTTAATGAGTGTGTATATTTTAATCCTATGTGTATTACTTTCATCAATATGTGTATTAACTTTCATCTCCTGTCTATCTAGCCAGGTTGTTAATTGGGCTATATGTCTGTACGTCTGCTTTTCATTATTTTGCTTGAAGTCTAGGGTTCACTAATGATGGTGGATTTAGGGGTTTCCAATTGTTTCTGGCCACCATGAAGGTAGCTGCATTCCATCTTCCCGAAAATGTATGCTGCAAACGCTTGGTGTTTTTCCCTAGCCCATCAAATGCAGACACGATTATGGATATTTGACGTCCAAAATTTTATTCTTCTGCATGTCCCGCTCTTGAAGTTGACCTGGGAGATTTAAAAAATTCCCATTCTTAATTAACCCTGACACAAAAAGAGGAGAGAGAGAAGGAGAGAAGGGTAGAGAGAGAGAAGAAAAGAGAGAGAGAGAGAGAGAGAGGAAGGAGAGAGAGAGAGAAAAGGGAAAAGAGAGAAGGAGAGAAGAGAGAGAGAGAGAGAGAGAGAGAGAGAGAGAGAGAGAGGAGAGAGAGAGAGAGAGGAAGAGAGAGAGAGAATGAGAGGTTATCAAATATGTTGATTGCTGTATAAATAATTACTATTATCTCCCTTGATATCATTTATTTTTTCTGAAATTATTTTATTTAGAAGATAATGGAATAATCCCTCAAGTGCCATTTCACATCTAATCCCTGTGTCCTTTAGATTTTGTCAATTGTTGTCATCCAATCCCACTGGTTCCTCTACTCTTTTGAAAAGCGGAACATATTTTAACATTATATGCAGGATGTTCTTTCTGCGTGTGGGGTTTGTTGTTGTTGTTGTTGTTTTTGTTGTTTGTGTGTAGATTAATAGACCCCCAGTGGAGTTATCTGATTTAGGGACTGTGGTGGCAAGTCATCCCACTTGAGTTCCTGGAGCCACCCTAAAAACAGCACAACAACAACAACACCAACAACAACAATTCTGACAGGCAACAGACAGGCCCACGCAGGCCCCAAAGCCCTGCACCAGCCAGAGCTCTCTGTAACGTGCGTTGCACGGCCACCTCAGCTTAGGCCTAAGTTTAACAGTCTCATCCCAAGGACCTGGAGGGGAAGGAGGAGGATGTAGAGTCTGCACTGATGTTAACTTCCTTGAGGAGGATTCTTCTTAGTTGTCATCATTGTCGAATGCTCAGACAGCAACTGTTGTCTACTATATTATCGAAAATGCGTTTCGCTGCCATTATGCTCCTGACAAGTCAGGCCCAGCATGTTCGACTTCGACATAAGAGAGAACTGTAATTTGTAAAAGCCTGTCTGGAAGAAGAATTGACCAAAAAGGCAGAAGAAAGACAAGATGGGGTGACAGGAAGAAAAGGAATAAGGCAAAAACAAAGCAAGTGATAGAAAAGAGGAAAATTGTAGTACACAATGTGGGAATTTAAGGCTGAGTCAGCAGTACAATGCACGCGTCCTTCCCTCCTCCCCAAACCTTGAGCAACCATGGACATGTTAGCGAAATTCTCCATATTTCTGTTTGTGTGTGTGTGTGTGTGTGTGTGTGTGTGTGTGTGTGTGTGTGTGTGTGGTGTGTGTGTGTGTGTGTGTGTGTGTGTGTGTGTGTGTGTGTGTGTGTGTGTTCTTTTCTTCTTCTTTTGGCAGATTGCAATGATTTCAGTAATATTTTTTATGTTCCCGTTGTAATTGCAAGGTGTTCTGTGGTCACTGTGGGGTCCAAGATGTTTTGTCCACGGGTTTCTTCTCTCACCAACTCTGCCGTTGAAATCACCCATGACATACAGGTCCTCTTTGTCAGGGGTGCTGTTGATGAGGTCGGCGAGCTCTTGATAGAATGATTCTTTCTCCTCTTCTGAGTTTGAATCGTTACACGGTGCATATGCTTGGATATAGTAGACGATTTTGTTGGACTTTCTTACACCGATTTTAATCAGTCTTTCTGATATGTGTTCTGCGCTCATGAGATTCTTTGCTATGTCTGGGTGTAGGATGAATCCCACACAATGCGTTGCTCTCTGGTCTTTCCTGACTCCACTCCAGATGAGAACAAAGTTTGAATGGATTTCTTTCGTTCCTTGTCCTTTCTTCCTAGTGTCTGAAATGCCCATGATGGAGATCTTTCTTTTGGTCATGAATTCCACAATTTCTGGTTCCTTGTTTGTTAGGCCGCAGATGTTCCATGTTCCAATGTAGTCACTGTTCCTATCTCGATGTCCGTTTCCATTGCGAGGTCGTTTGCCGTTAGTATCCGTCCGTTTGTATCTCTTTTCAGTTTTCTTAGCAGTTGATAAATCCACTGTCGGCTTGCTAGGCCAGTCACAGCTTCACCAGAGCCCCGTTAGCCAGCTTGACCTGTTTCCGTTTCCCACGACGTGGACGAGGGGTTGGACTTTGGGAAACTATAAGATGTCATGTTGTTATAATGTTATGTTGTTATTATTACGTCAGGTTGTTATAAGATGTTATGTTGTTATAAGATGTCATGTTGTTGTAATGTTATGTTGTTATTATAATGTTATGTTGTTATAAGCTGTCATGTTGTTATAAGATGTCATGTTGTTGTTATAATGTCATGTTGTTATTATAATGTTATGTTGTTATAAGATGTCATGTTGTTGTTATAATGTCATGTTATTATAATGTTATGTTGTTATAAGATGTCATGTTGTTGCTATAATGTCATGTTGTTATTAAATGGTTATTTTTTATAAGATGTCATGTTGTTTAATTTTAGTTGTTATTTAATGTCATGTTTTTTTAAAAAGATGTAGTTAAAAGATGTAAGTTAAAAGATGTCATATTTTTGTTTTAATGCCAGGTTTTAAAATGTTTATTGTTATAGGATCCCAGTTTTTTATAATTTTTGTTTTTTTTATAATGTTGTTGTTTTTAGAGTAAATTTGTTTTAAAATGTTTTTATTATAAGGTTTATGTTGTTAAGGTCATGTTGTTGTTATATGTCATGTTGTTTTTATGTTATGTTGTTATAAATGTATGTTGTGCTATAATGTCTGTTGTTTTATAATGTATGTTTTTAAAAGATGTAAATTTTAAAAAGGGGGTTTTAAATTAAGTGTATGTTGATGTTTAAAAGCCTGTTATTATAATGTTATGTTGGTTTTTTAAGAATGTCATGTTGTTATAATGTCATTTTGTTTTATGACGTTCTGTTTTTTATGTCTGTTGTTATAATGTTTTTTTTATAGCATCATTATGTGATAAGTGTTATGTGTTATGATTGTCATTTGTTGTATGTTTGTTGTTTTATAATGTCTGTTTTTTAAAAGTGCATGTGGTTAAAAGATGTCATGTTGTTGTTAAAAAGTCTATTGTTTTTAAAATGTTGTGTTATTATAAGTGTCTGTTGTTATAATGTCATTTTTTTTTTTAATCTTTTGTTGTTTAAAAGGGATGTCTGTTGTTGTTTAATGTATGTTGTTATACAGTGTTTAGGCTTTTATAGATGTCATGTTGTTGTTAAAAATGCCGGTTTTATAATGTTATATTTTTAAAGATCCCATGTTTTTTAAAATTTTTGTTGTTATTAAAAACGTCATGTTTTTATAAGATGTGTTGTTAAAGAGTCATGTTTTTGCTATAAGTCATTTTGTTATTATAATGTTAAGTTGTTATAGATGTCATATTGTTATAAGGTTTTGTTTTTATAATGTTGTTGTTATAAGATGTAAAGTTTAGATGTTAAGTAAAAAGATGTCACATTTTTGTTAAAAATGCCATTTTTATAATGTTATATTCTTAAAAGATGTCATGTTTTATAATTTTTTTTTTAAAAATGTCATGTTCACATAAGATGTCATGTTGTTAAAAAGATGTCTTTTGTTATAAGTGTTGTTGTTATAATGTTTTGTTGTTATTATGTCATGTTGATTTAAGATGTTATGTTTTTTTTTAATGTCATGTAAAAAAATGTTAGTTGTTTTAAGATGTCAAGTTAAAAGTGTCTTGTTGCTGTTAAAATGTCATGGTTATAAGATGTTTGTCTTTTAAAAGGTTTGTCATCTTATAAGAGTCATGTTGTTGTTTAATGTCTGTTTTAAAAGCTGTCAATTTTTTAAAGTGTCATGTTGTATAATGTATGTTGTTTTATAAGGTTATGTTGTTATCAGTGTTTGTTGTTTAAAAAGTCAGTTGTTGTTATAATGCCGGGTTTATCATATGTTATTTGTTAAAATCCCATGTTGTTATAATATTTTGTTGAAATTGCATGTTGTTAAAAGATAGTTTTTTATGATGTCTCTTGTTGTTATAATGTATGTTTTATTGTGAGTTAAGTTATAAGTTTTCTGTTGTTGATATAATCCCAAAGTTTATTTTTTATATTGTTATAAGAGTCATGATGTTATAATTTTATTTATTATAATGTCATGTTCTCATAAGATGTTATTTGTTAAAAGATGTAATTTTTTTAAATTAAAAGTTTTGTGGTTAAAAGTGTCAGTTGTTCTTATAATGTCAGGTTGTTATTATAATGTTATGTTGTTAAAAGATGGTGTTGTTTAATGTTAGTTGTTATTAAAATGTAGTTTTTATAAGATGTCATTTTAAAAAGATGTTAAGTTTTTTAAGTGTCGTTGTTATAAAGGTTTTTGTTATTAATGTCATTTGTTTTTTGAAAGATTTATTTTGTTTTATAATGTCATGTAATAAAATGTTAAAAGTGTCTGATTTTATAATATTATGTATTATAAGGTCATTTTCTCATGAGATGTTAGTTTTTAAAAGATGTTATGTTGTTGTAATCGGTCTGTTATTCAAATTTTTTGTTGTTATAAGATGTCATGTTGTTTTATAATGTCATGTTGTTTTTATTTTTTGTTTTTGAAGATTATGTTGGATAATGTTATTTTTGTTATTATAATGTATGTTGTTAGAAGAGTATTTTGGTTGTTATAATGCCGGTTTTTAAAATGTTTATTGTTTAAGCTGTCATGTTTTTTTTAAGATGTTATGTTGTTATAATGTCTGTTGTTATTTAATTTTATGTTGTTATAAGTGTATGTTGTTGTTTAATGTCATGTTGTTATCTGTTATGTTTTTTTTGTGTCATGTTGTTTTTTAAAATCCCGGGTTATTTAATGTTATTTGTTATAAGATGTCATGTTTTTTAAAATATTTGTTGTTATTATAATGTCATTTGTTATAAGTGTTTTTTTAAAAGAGTCATGTTGTGTTTAAAATGTCATGTTTTATAATGTTTTGTTGTTATAAGATGTCTGTTTTTGTTTTAATGTCATGTTGTTTTATAATGTTTGTTGTTATAGTGTCTATTTTATAATGTTATTTTGTTATTAAAAATGTCATGTTGTTTAAGATGTCAAGTTATAAGATTTTAAAGTTATAAGATGTCATATTGTTGTTATAATGCCATGTTATTTGTTTATTGTTAAAGATGTTATGTGTTTTAATATTTGTTATTAATTGTTGTTTCAAAAGAGTTATGTTGTTAGATGTAATGTAGTTGTTATAATTTCATGTTATTATGTTTTGTTGTTATAAGATGTCATATTGTTGTTATTATGTCATGTTATTATAATGTTACGTTGTTATAAGATGTCATGTTGTTGTTTATAATGTCATGTTGTTATTATATAAATATGTTGTTATAAGATGTCATGTTGTTATGTTATGTTGTTATTATAATATCATGTTTTTATAAAATGTCAAGTTATAAGATGTTAAGTTATAATATGTCTTGTTGTTATAAAGGTATGTTGTTATTATAATGTCATGTTGTTGTTGTAAGATGTTATGTTGTTATTATAATGTCATATAATAAAATATGTTATAAGTTGTCATGATGTTATTATATTATGTTATTATAATGTCATGTTCTCATGAGATGTTATGTTATTATAAGATGTAATGTTGTTGTTATAATGTCATGTTATTAGAATGTTTTGTTGTTATAAGATGTCATATTGTTGCTATAATGTCATGTTGTTATTATAATGTTATGTTGTTATAAGATGTCATGTTGTTATAATGTTATGCTGTTATTATAATGTCATGTTGTTAGAATATGTCAAGTTATAAGATGTTAAGTTATAAAATGTCATGTTGTTGTTATAAAGCCATGTTATTATAATGTTATGTTGTTATAAGAATGTCATGTTGTTATAATGTCATTTTGTTATTATGATGTTCTCTTATAATATTTCATGTTGTTATAATGTTATGTTGTTAGGAGATGTCATGTTGTTATAATGTTATGTTGTTATTATAATGTCATGTTGTTATAAGGTGTCATGTTGTTATAATGTTTTGTTGTTATTATAATGTTATGTTATAAGATGTCATGTTGTTATAAATTTTTGTTGTAATTATAAGGTCATGTTGTTATAAGATGTTTTGTTGTTATAATGGCATGTTATTATAATGTTATGTTGTTATAAGATGTCAATTTGTTGTTATAATGTCATGTTGTTATTATAGTGTTATGTTATAAGATGTCATGTTGTTATAAGATGTGTGCCATCTCTTCACTGGCTGCCTGTCTCTCAAAGACTGGAGTATAAAATCAATACCCTCTGTTTCAAATGTCTCCACAAATCTGCACCCTCTTATCTCTGTAACTGTCTTCATCTGTACACTCCATCCCGTTCCCTTTGTTAAGCCGCAGATACTTTGTGCTTTCCAACACCCAGATTCAAACAAACCACTGTTGGCCGTCGCTCCTTCTCTGTTTCTGGTCCATCCACCTGGACTGACCTCCCTCTTTCACTTCAACAAAAGGCTTCACTTGATACCTTCAAATCCAGCCTCAAAACACACTTATTTCCTACCTGAGACTTTCCCCCCAAATATCTGTCACTATTTTTTTACGCACTTTCACCTTCTAAGTGTTGCTCCCGTGTGTGTGTGTGTGTGTGTGTGTGTGGTGTGTGTTTTGTGTGTGCGCGTGTGTGTGCGCGTGTTATGCGAGCGCGCGCATGGTTTTGAAATTGGTTGTTCATTTTTGTTTAAGGAGAGTTGCATTTCCTGTAAATGATTGAGTGCAAGCGCTTCGATTTGGGTTGTGTTTTTTACAATATTCAGCGCTATATAAATTCCATATATTATTATTATTATTATTATTATTATTATTATTATTATTATTATTATTATTATTATTATTATTATTATTATTATTATTATTATTATTATTATTATTATTATAACTTCCTCGTTGCCTAATTGACACACCCACCTTTTCTCTCTGTTTGTGATTAAATAAATTGAATCAGATTTGCAAGCAGACGATTCCCCGAAACAATATGGCGGACGCTCAGCCAATCGCTGATCTGTTTCTTGTGTATTTACTTTTTTATTATTTTTTATAATGTCCTCCTCCTCCTCCCCAAACACACGTTTGTTTTTGTTTTTTTAAGAATATACCTACCTATTGTGTGTGAAGAGAAAATTAGTGTTCAAATGATTAGGCCTATATTCATACTAGCTAAGAAACTGATTTATTCATCACTGAGTAAGCAAGGAAGACTATAAGCATTGTATTTCAAATGCAATTTTTTAAGCTAATAATTAGTTTTTGTATTATTATATAACAAAATTAAGAAAACAAATTTTGTAAATATTATAAACATGTTTTGGTTTTTTTTTGTTTCTACATTACTAATATGATTGTTGACTAACAGTTTTGTTTGAATGTAATTTATTATTTGCATTTTGCAATGACCTTATAATGACATTTTTAAAGAAGTATATAAACAAAGTCTAATTTCAAACAAATTATTACTTGGTTTGCCTATCTTGTCTAGACAATGATTAGTTGAGACTTTTGGGCTTATTTTCAAAATGGTAATCCCATTTGAAATAAGCCTAGAAGCAGGCAACTAATCTACATAATTAATACATGAGACACACATCACCAAAGCTAGGCTAGGCCTACCAAGTATTTTTTTTTAATTTCTAGGCCTAGAGCCTAGGCTACAATGTGATTCTCACTGGAAAACTGTTTCCCATAAGTTAACAAAAACTAGGCTAGGCTACACGAATCTGATGAAATCATAATGTATGGCCTAGGCTAAATCTTGTAAAACAAATGGAAGTGCTTGCAGCTTCACTGGTTCTAAGAAAGAAAAAATCTCAACATATCACTCCTCTTCTGCCATCTCTTCACTGGCTGCCTGTCTCACAAAAACTGGAGTATAAAATCAATACCCTCTGTTTCAAATGTCTCCACAAATCTGCACCGTCTTATCTCTGTAACTGTCTGCATCTGTACACTCCATCCCGTTCCCTTCGTTCAGCCGCAGATACTTTGTGCTTTCCAACACCCAGATTCAAACAAACCACTGTTGGCCGTCGCTCCTTCTCTGTTTCTGGTGCATCCACCTGGACTGACCTCCCTCTTTCACTTCAACAAAAGCCTTCGTTTGCTACCTTCAAATCCAGCCTCAAAACACACTTATTACCTACCTGAGACTTTCCCCCCAAATATCAGTCACTAATTTTCAACAGCATCTTTCACCTTCTAAGTGTTGCTCCCAGTGTGTGTGAGTGTGTGTGCGTGTGCATTCGCGCGCGCATGGTTTTGAAATCTGTTGTTCATTATGTTTAAGGAGAGTTCCATGCCTGTAAATGATTGAGTGCAAGCGCTTTGATTTGGGTTGTGTTTTTTTACAAGATTCAGCGCTATATAAATTCCATATATTATTATTATTATTATTATAACTTCCTTGTCGCCTAATTCACACACCCCCCTTTTCTCTCTGTTTGTGATTAAATAAATTGAATCCGATTTGCAAGCAGACGATTCCCCGAAACCAATATGGCGTCGCTCAGCCAATCGCTGATCTGTTTCTTGTGTATTTACTTTTTTATTATTTTTTATAATGTCCTCCTCCTCCTCCCCAAACACACGTTTTGTTTTTGTCTTTTAAGAATATACCTACCTATTGTGTGTGAAGAGAAAATTAGTGTTCAAATGATTAGGCCTATATTCATACTAGCTAAGAAACTGATCATCATCACTGAGCTAAGCAAGGAAGACTATAAGCATTGCATTTAAATGCAATTTTTAAGCTAATAATTAGTTTTTGTATTATTATATAACAAAATTAAGAAAACAATTTTGTAAATATTATAAACATGTATGGTTTGTTTTGTTTCTACATTTACTAATATGATTGTTGACTAACAGTTTTGTTTTAATGTAATTTATTATTTGCATTTTGCAATGGCCTTATAATGACATTTTTAAAGAAATATATAAACAAAGTCTAATTTCAAACAAATTATTACTTGGCTTGCCTACCTTGTCTAGGCAATGATTAGTTGAGACTTTTGGGCTTATTTTCAAAATGGTAATCCCATTTGAAAAAAGCCTAGAAGCAGGCAACTAATCTACATAATTAATACATGAGACACACATCACCAAAGGTAGGCTAGGCCTACCAAGTATTTTTTTTAAATTTCTAGGCCTAGAGCCTAGGCTACAATGTGATTCTCACTGGAAACCTGTTTCCCATAAGTTAACAAAAACTAGGCTAGGCTAGGCCTTTAGGCTAGGCTACATGAATCTGATGAAATCATAGTGTATGGCCTAGGCTAAATCTTGTAAAACAAATGGAAGTGCTTGCAGCTTCACTGGTTCTAAGAAAGAAAAAATCTCAACACATCACTCCTCTTCTGCCATCTCTTCACTGGCTGCCTGTCTCACAAAGACTGGAGTATAAAATCAATACCCTCTGTTTCAAATGTCTCCACAAATCTGCACCCTCTTATCTCTGTAACTGTCTTCATCTGTACACTCCATCCTGTTCCCTTCGTTCAGCCGCAGATACTTTGTGCTTTCCAACACCCAGATTCAAACAAACCACTGTTGGCCGTCGCTCCTTCTCTGTTTCTGGTGCATCCACCTGGACTGACCTCCCTCTTTCACTTCAACAAAAGCCTTCACTTGATACCTTCAAATCCAGCCTCAAAACACACTTATTTCCTACCTGAGACTTTCCCCCCAAATATCTGTCACTAATTTTCAACAGCATCTTTCACCTTCTAAGTGTTGCTCCCAGTGTGTGTGTGTGTGTGTGTGTGTGTGTGTGTGTGTGTGTGCGCGTGCATGCGCGCGCGCATGGTTTTGAAATCTGTTGTTCATTATGTTTAAGGAGGGTTGCATGCCTGTAAATGATTGAGTGCAAGCGCTTCGATTTGGGTTGGTTTTTTTTACAAGATTCAGCGCTATATAAATTCCATATATTATTATTATTATTATTATTATAACTTCCTCGTCACCTAATTGACACACCCCCTTTTCTCTCTCTTTGTGATTAAATAAATTGAATCAGATTAGCAAGCAGACGAATTTCCGAAACCAATATGGCGTCGCTCAGCCAATCGCTGATCTGTTTCTTGTGTATTTACTTTTTTATTATTTTTTATAATATCCTCCTCCTCCTCCCCAAACACACGTTTTGTTTTTGTCTTTTAAGAATATACCTACCTATTGTGTGTGAAGAGAAAATTAGTGTTCAAATGATTAGGCCTATATTCATACTAGCTAAGAAACTGATCATCATCACTGAGCTAAGCAAGGGAGACTATAAGCATTGTATTTCAAATGCAATTTTTTAAGCTAATAATTAGTTTTTGTATTATTATATAACAAAATAAAGAAAACAATTTTTTTAATATTATAAACTTGTATGGTTTGTTTGGTTTCTACATTTACTAATATGATTGTTGACTAACAGTTTTGTTTTAATGTAATTTATTATTTGCATTTTGCAATGACCTTATAATGATATTTTTAAAGAAATATATAAACAAAGTCTAATTTCAAACAAATTATTACTTGGCTTGCCTACCTTGTCTAGGCAATGATTAGTTGAGACTTTTGGGCTTATTTTCAAAATGGTAATCCCATTTGAAATAAGCCTAGAAGCAGGCAACTAATCTACATAATTAATACATGAGACACACATCACCAAAGGTAGGCTAGGCCTACCAAGTATTTTTTAAAAATTTCTAGGCCTAGAGCCTAGGCTACAATGTGATTCTCACTGGAAACCTGTTTCCCATAAGTTAACAAAAACTAGGCTAGGCTAGGCCTTTAGGCTAGGCTACATGAATCTGATGAAATCATAATGTATGGCCTAGGCTAAATCTTGTAAAACAAATGGAAGTGCTTGCAGCTTCACTGGTTCTAAGAAAGAAAAAATCTCAACACATCACTCCTCTTCTGCCATCTCTTCACTGGCTGCCTGTCTCACAAAAACTGGAGTATAAAATCAATACCCTCTGTTTCAAATGTCTCCACAAATCTGCACCCTCTTATCTCTGTAACTGTCTTCATCTGTACACTCCATCCCTTTCCCTTCGTTCAGCCGCAGATACTTTGTGCTTTCCAACACCCAGATTCAAACAAACCACTGTTGGCCGTCGCTCCTTCTCTGTTTCTGGTGCATCCACCTGGACTGACCTCCCTCTTACACTTCAACAAAAGCCTTCACTTGATACCTTCAAATCCAGCCTCAAAACACACTTATTTCCTACCTGAGACTTTCCCCCTAAATATCTGTCACTAATTTTCAACAGCATCTTTCACCTTCTAAGCGTTGCTCCCAGTGTGTGTGTGTGTGTGTGTGTGCGCCGCGCGCATGGTTTTGAAATCTGTTGTTCATTATGTTTAAGGACGGTTGCATGCCTGTAAATGATTGAGTGCAAGCGCTTCGATTTGGGTTCGTTTTTTTTACAAGATTCAGCGCTATAGAAATTCCATATATTATTATTATTATTATTATTATTATTATTATTATTATTATTATTATTATTATTATTATTATTATTATTATTATAACTTCCTCGTCGCCTAATTGACACACCCCCCTTTTCTCTCTTTTTGTGATTAAATAAATTGAATCAGATTTGCAAGCAGACGATTCCCCGAAACCAATATGGCGTCGCTCAGCCAATCGCTGATCTGTTTCTTGTGTATTTACTTTTTTATTATTTTTTATAATGTCCTCCTCCTCCTCCCCAAACACACGTTTTGTATTTGTCTTTTAAAATATACCTACCTATTGTGTGTGAAGAGAAAATTAGTGTTCAAATGATTAGGCCTATATTCATACTAGCTAAGAAACTGATCATCATCACTGAGCTAAGCAAGGGAGACTATAAGCATTGTATTTCAAATGCAATTTTTTAAGCTAATAATTAGTTTTTGTACTATTATATAACAAAATAAAGAAAACAATTTTTTAAATATTATAAACATGTATGGTTTGTTTTGTTTCTACATTTACTAATATGATTGTTGACTGACAGTTTTGTTTTAATGTAATTTATTATTTGCATTTTGCAATGACCTTATAATGACATTTTTAAAGAAATATATAAACAAAGTCTAATTTCATGCAAACTATTACTTGGCTTGCCTACCTTGTCTAGGCAATGATTAGTTAAGACTTTTGGGCTTATTTTCAAAATGGTAATCCCATTTGAAATAAGCCTAGAAGCAGGCAACTAATCTACATAATTAATACATGAGACACACATCACCAAAGCTAGGCTAGGCCTACCAAGTATTTTTTAAAAATTTCTAGGCCTAGAGCTTGGCTACAATGTGATTCTCACTGGAAACATGTTTCCCATAAGTTAACTAAACTAGGCTAGGCTAGGCCTTTAGGCTAGGCTACATGAATCTGATGAAATCATAATGTATGGCCTAGGCTAAATCTTGTAAAACAAATGGAAGTGCCTGCAGTTTCACAGGTTCTAAGAAAGAAAAAATCTCAACACATCACTCCTCTTCTGCCATCTCTTCACTGGCTGCCTGTCTCACAAAGACTGGAGTATAAAATCAATCCCCTCTGTTTCAAATGTTTCCACAAATCTGCACCCTCTTATCTCTGTAACTGTCTTCATCTGTACACTCCATCCCGTTCCCTTCGTTCAGCCGCAGATACTTTTTGCTTTCCAACACCCAGATTCAAACAAACCACTGTTGGCCGTCGCTCCTTCTCTGTTTCTGCTGCATCCACCTGGACTGACCTCCCTCTTTCACTTCAACAAAAGCCTTCACTTGATACCTTCAAATCCAGCCTCAAAACACACTTATTTCCTACCTGAGACTTTCCCCCCAAATATCTGTCACTAATTTTCAACAGCATCTTTCACCTTCTAAGTGTTGCTCCCAGTGTGTGTGTGTGTGTGTGAGTGTGTGTGCGCGTGCATGCGCGCGCGCATGGTTTTGAAATCTTTTGTTCATTATGTTTAAGGAGAGTTGCATGCCTGTAAATGATTGAGTGCAAGCGCTTCGATTTGGGTTGTTGTTTTTTTTTACAAGATTCAGCGCTATATAAATCCCATATATTATTATTATTATTATTATTATTATTATTATTATTATTATTATTATTATAACTTCCTCATCGCCTAATTGACACACCCCCTTTTCTCTCTCTTTGTGATTAAATAAATTGAATCAGATTTGCAAGAAGACGATTCCCGAAACCCAAAATGGCGTTGCTCAGCCAATCGCTATTCTGTTTCTTGTGTATTTACTTTTTTATTATTTTTTATAATGTCCTCCTCCTCCTCCCCAAACACACGTTTTGTTTTTGTCTTTTAAGAATATACCTACCTATTGTGTGTGAAGAGAAAATTAGTGTTCAAATGATTAGGCCTATATTCATACTAGCTAAGAAACTGATCATCATCACTGAGCTAAGCAAGGGAGACTATAAGTATTGTATTTCAAATGCAATTTTTTAAGCTAATAATTAGGTTTTGTATTATTATATAACAAAATAAAGAAAACAATTTTTTTAATATTATAAACTTGTATGGTTTGTTTGGTTTCTACATTTACTAATATGATTGTTGACTAACAGTTTTGTTTTAATGTAATTTATTTTTGCATTTTGCAATGACCTTATAATGATATTTTTAAAGAAATATATAAACAAAGTCTAATTTCAAACAAATTATTACTTGGCTTGCCTACCTTGTCTAGGCAATGATTAGTTGAAACTTTTGGGCTTTTTTTCAAAATGGTAATCCCATTTGAAATAAGCCTAGAAGCAGGCAACTAATCTACATAATTAATACATGAGACACACATCACCAAAGCTAGGCTAGGCCTACCAAGTATTTTTTAAAAATTTCTAGGCCTAGAGCCTAGGCTACAATGTGATTCTCACTGGAAACCTGTTTCCCATAAGTTAACATAAACTAGGCTAGGCTAGGCCTTTAGGCTAGGCTACATGAATCTGATGAAATCATAATGTATGGCCTAGGCTAAATCTTGTAAAACAAATGGAAGTGCTTGCAGCTTCACTGGTTCTAAGAAAGAAAAAATCTCAACACATCACTCCTCTTCTGCCATCTCTTCACTGGCTGGCTGTCTTACAAAAACTGGAGTATAAATTCAATACCCTCTGATTCAAATGTCTCCACAAATCTGCACCCTCTTATCTCTGTAACTGTCTTCATCTGTACACTCCATCCCGTTCCCTTCGTTCAGCCGCAGATACTTTGTGCTTTCCAACACCCAGATTCAAACAAACCACTGTTGGCCGTCGCTCCTTCTCTGTTTCTGGTCCATCACCTGGACTGACCTCCCTCTTTCACATCAACAAACCCTTCACTTGATACCTAAAAATCCAGCCTCAAACACACTATTTTTCCTCCCCTGAGATTTTCCCCCCTAAAAATCGTCCAAAATTTTCAACAGCATCTTTTCACCTTTTGTTTTGCCCCCAGGTGTTTTGTGTGTTGTGTTGTGGTTTGGCGTGCATGCGCGCGCGCATGTTTGAAATTGTTGTTCATTTGTTTAAGGAGAGTTGCATGCCTGTAAATGAGGGTGCAAGCGCTTCGATATGGGTTGTTTTTTTTTTTTAAAATTCAGCGTAATAAATTCCATATTTTTTTTTTTATTATTATTAAACTTCCTCGTCGCCTAATTGACACACCCCTTTTTCCCCCCTCTGTTTGTGATTAAAAAAATTAAAATCAGATTTGCAAGAGACAAATTTCCCGAAACCTTTAGGCGTCGCCAGCCAATGTGATCTTTTTTTCTTGTGTTTTTATTTTTTATTTTTTTTTTATTTTTTCCTCCCCTCCTCCCAAAAAACCCACTTTTTGCTTCGTTTTTGGGTTTTTTTTTTTTTTTAAAAATTCACCCCATTTAAATTCCATATATTAGTAGTAGTAGTAGTATAGTATTTTTTTTTAAAATTTTTCGTCGCCAAATTGACTAGCCCCCTTTCTCTGTTGTGATTAAATAAATTGAATCAATTTTGCAAGCAAAGATTCCCCGAAACAACATGGCATCGCCACCAACCTGACTGTTTTTGTGTTTTTACTTCTTTATTATTTTTTATAATGCCCCTCCTCCCCCCCCAAAACAAATTTTTTTGCTTCGATTTGGGTTGGGGTTTTTTTACAAGATTCAGGCTTTTTAAATTCCCAATATTATTTTTATTTTTATTTTATAACTTCCTCATCGCCTAATTGACACACCCCCCTTTTCTCTCGTTTGGTTTAAATAAATTAAATCAGTAGCAAGCAGACATTCCCAAAACCAATATGGCGTCGCTCAGCCAATCGCTTTCTGTTTCTTGGTATTTTTTTTTTTTATTTTTTTTTTATAATTCCTCCTCCCCTCCCAAAACACGTTTTGTTTTTGTCTTTAGGAAATAACCAACCATTGTGTGTAAGAGAAAATTAGTTTTAAAAGTTTTGGGCCCATATTCATATAGCAAGAAAGATCATACACTGAGCTAACAAGGGGACTATAAGCTTGTATTTCAAATGCTTTTTTTAAGCAAAATTTTTTGTTTTTGTACTTTTATATACCGCATATCGGGGTGAAAGCCCGCTAGCACGAAACAGAGAAAAGGTTTAACAATCCAAGACAAAAATGGAAATGATTCACTGACGACCAGGATATTCTGAACAGATGGACAGAATACTGCTCCGACCTGTATAACTATAGAACCGCAGGAGATCCAGAAGTCCTTAATGTACCCGAAAGCAATGACACAGACAGTCACCCTATCCTCCGAGAAGAAGTGGGAACAGCAGTCAGATCGCTGAAAAAGGGGAAGTCAGCAGGGGCTGACAACATTCCAGCTGAGTTGGTCCAAGTTGGAGGGGAAGCCATGATCAGCGCCCTACTAAGAATCTGCAACAAGATCTGGCAGACAGGAAAATGGCCAACACCATGGACGCAGTCGCTCATCATCACCGTCCCCAAGAAAGGAAATCTACAACAATGCCATAATTACCGCACAATCAGCCTCATATGTCACCCAAGCAAGGTCATGCTGCAGATAATATTGAATAGACTGAAGCCACAAGCAGTGACCATCATTGCTGAGGAACACGCAGGTTTCAGGGCAGGGCGCAGCACAACAGAACAGATATTCAACCTCAGAATACTATGTGAGCGGTACCTTCAACATCAACAAGACATATACCACGTATTTATCGATTTTAAGAAGGCATTTGACAGGGTGTGGCATGCAGCTTTGTGGGCAACCATGAACTTGTACAGCATCAATGCAAACCTGCTCAGAGTCATCAAACAGCTGTACAGCGAGGCCACCAGTGCAGTGTACTACAACAACAACATTGGAGAATGGTTTCGAACAACAGTTGGAGTAAGGCAGGGCTGTCTACTCTCACCCACCCTTTTCAACATCTTCCTTGAGAGAATCATGGCTGATGCACTGGAACATCATGAAGGATCAGTCAGCATTGGTGGCAGAACGATCACAAACCTCTGCTTCGCAGATGACATTGATGGAATAGCAGGATCAGAAAAGAGCTTGCCAGCCTAACAGAACACTTGGATAAGGCCTCCAAAACATACGGCATGGAAATCAGTGCAGAGAAGACCAAACTGATGACTAATAACACCAACAGCATTAGCACTGATATCAGGGTTAATGACCAAAGCTGGAAACAGTTCAAAGCTTCAAGTACCTGGGAGCCATTGTATCAGACCAGGGATCCAAGCCAGAAGTAGTATGCAGGACTGCACAGACAATAACAGCTCTGTCAAAACTAAACACCATCTGGAGAGATAAAAATATCTCACTTATCTCCAAGATCAGACAAATGCGCTCCCTTGTCATATCCATATTTCTGTATGCCTGTGAATCATGGACCCTGACTGCAGATTTGGAGAGAAGAGTACAGGCAGTGGAGATGAGATGCTTTCGGAGACTCCTTGGCATCTCCTACAAAGACCACATAAGCAACGAAAGCGTGCATAACAGAATCCAGCAAACCATTGGACCCTATGAGAACCTTCTAACGATCGTGAAAAAGCGTAAACTTAAGTGGTATGGGCATGTCACAAGATCCCAAGGAATTACAAAGACAATTTTGCAAGGCACTGTCCAAGGAGGAAGAAGAAGAGGCAGACCAAGGAAGAGCTGGGAGGATAACATCAGTGAATGGACAGGCCTAGAACTCAACAAAACCCTGAGAAAGGCAGAACAGAGAGAAGAATGGAGGGAACTGGTTGCTGAGTCTTTGAGGGTGCCCCCACGGTCGTCAGACTACGGGACAGATAGATAGATAGATAGATAGACTATTATATAACAAAATATAGAAAACAATTTTTAAAATATTATAAACATGTATGGTTTGTTTTGTTTCTACATTTACTAATATGATTGTTGACTAACAGTTTTGTTTTAATGTAATTTATTATTTGCATTTTGCAATGACCTTATAATGACATTTTTAAAGAAATATATAAACAAAGTCTAATTTCAAACAAATTATTACTTGGCTTGCCTACCTTGTCTAGGCAATGATTAGTTGAGACTTTTGGGCTTATTTTCAAAATGGTAATCCCATTTGAAATAAGCCTAGAAGCAGGCAACTAATCTACATAATTAATACATGAGACATACATCACCAAAGGTAGGCTAGGCCTACCAAGTATTTTTTAAAAATTTCAGACATAGATACACTGACGAATAGTTTCAATACAGCAGTGACTGAAACAGCAAACGAGCTTTTTGGCAAACGCCGACCAGTCAAAAAACCATGGGTCACACCTAACATCCTACAACTATGCGACAAGCGTAGAGAGTTGAAGAAAAAGAAAAATGAAACAAAAGAAAGAGCAGAACAATATAGGGCAGTCAACAAAAGAATCAGGAAGTCCATGACGGAGGCAGAAGAGAATGGATCGGTGAACAGTGCCAAGACATTGAGAGAACATCAAGAAACAATAGCAAGAAAGCATATCAGCTGGTGAAAGACCTGACTAGCACGAAACAGAGAAAAGGTTTAACAATCCAAGACAAAAATGGGAAGTGTCTCACTGACGACCAGGATATTCTGAACAGATGGACAGAATACTGCTCCGACCTGTATAACTATAGAACCGCAGGAGATCCAGAAGTCCTTAATGTACCCGAAAGCAATGACACAGACAGTCACCCTATCTCCGAGAAGAAGTGGAAACAGCAGTCAGATCGCTGAAAAAGGGAAGTCAGCAGGGGCTGACAACATTCCAGCTGAGTTGGTCGAAGCTGGAGGGGAAGCCATGATCAGCGCCCTACTAAGAATCTGCAACAAGATCTGGCAGACAGGAAAATGGCCAACACCATGGACGCAGTCACTCATCATCACCCTCTCCAAGAAAGGAAATCTACAACAATGCCATAATTACCGCACAATCAGCCTCATATGTCACCCAAGCAAGGTCATGCTGCAGATAATATTGAATAGACTGAAGCCACAAGCAGAGACCATCATTGCTGAGGAACAAGCAGGTTTCAGAGCAGGGCGCAGCACAACAGAACAAGATATTCAACCTCAGAATACTATGTGAGCGGTACCTTCAACATCAACAAGACCTTTACCACGTATTTATCGATTTTAAGAAGCATTTGACAGGGTGTGGCATGCAGCTTTGTGGGCAACCATGAATTTGTACAGCATCAATGCAAACCTGATCAGAGTCATCAAACAGCTGTACAGCGAGGCCACCAGTGCAGTGTACTACAACAACAACATTGGAGAATGGTTTCGAACAACAGTTGGAGTAAGGCAGGGCTGTCTACTCTCACCCACCCTTTTCAACATCTTCCTTGAGAGAATCATGGCTGATGCACTGGAACATCATGAAGGATCAGTCAGCATTGGTGGCAGAACGATCACAAACTCCGCTTTGCAGATGACATTGATGGAATAGCAGGATTAGAAAAGAGCTTGCCAGCCTAACAGAACACTTGGATAAGGCCTCCAAAACATACGGCATGGAAATCGTGCAGAGAAGACCAAACTGATGACTAATAACACCAACGGCATTAGCACTGATATCAGGGTTAATACCAGAAGCTGGA
>CM054154.1:43741603-43769975 GCA_028751875.1 Rapana venosa
TCACTCCACCCAGGTGTAAAAGTGGGTACCAGCTCTGCTGGGGGGAAGTATCTGGCTACCTGTCACAAGGGTGGTGAAAAACCATCAGTTCGTCTAGGGGCCTAACCCTACAGAAACCTGCATAAGCTCCAGCTCCTAAAGGCCTTCTGGCTCGAAAAAACATAGGCCTACTTTTTCTTTGTTTTGGTGATGTGCGTCACATGTATTAGGCCTAATTATGTGGATTAGGCCTAGTTGTTTGCCTCTAGGCTTACTTCAAATGGGATTACCATTTTGAAAATAAGCCGAAAAGTCTCAACTAATCGTTACCTAGACCAGCTAGGCAAGCCAAATAAATTTCTTGAAATTAGACTTTGTTTATATATTTCTTTAAAAAATGTCATGATAAGGTGATTGCAAAATGCAAGTAATAAATTACATTAAAACAAAATTGTTAATCAACAGTCATATTAGTAAATGTAGAAACAAAACAAACCGTACTTGTTTATAATATTTAAAAAATTGTTTTCTTTATTTTGTGATATAATAGTACAAAAACTAATTATTAGCTTAAAAAATTGCATTTGAAATACAATGCTTATAGTCTCCCTTGCTTACGTAGTTTCCGCTAGGTGCTAGGCTATCTCAGTGATGATGATGATCAGTTTCTTAGCTAGTATGGATATAGGCCTAATCATTTGAACACCAATTTTCTCTTCACACAAAATAGGTAGGTATATTCTAAAAAGACAAAAACAAAACATGTGTTTGGGGAGGAGGAGGAGGAGGACATTATAAAAAAAACCACACAAGTAAATACACAAGAATCCGATCTGCGATTGGCTGAGCCACGCGGTTCAGGGAATCGTCTGCAATTCTGATTCATTTTACTTAATCACAAACAGAGAGAAAATGGGGGGCTGTCAATTAGGCGAAGAGGAAGTTATAATAATAATAATAATAATATATTGAATTTATATGAGGAGGCACCATGGGCCAGTGGTTTAGGCGGTCAACTCGTGAACCAGAGGTCACTGGTTCATCCCCGCTCAGCTGGGTGTTGTGCCCTTGGGAAAGACACTTTACTCCTATTTTCCTCACTCCACCCAGGTGTACAAGTGGGTACCAGCCTTGCTGGGTAAGTATCTGGCAACAGTCTAGCATCCTGTCACAGGGGTGGTGAAAATCCATCAGGTCGTCTAGCCTAGGGGCCTAACCCCAGCTCTATGGGCCGAAGGCCCAAAAGAACATGGGCCTAATTTTGTTTTGTTTTGGTGATGTGCGTCACATGTATTAGTTATGTGGATTAGTTGTTTGCCTCTAGGCTTAGGCTACTTCAAATGGGATTACCATTTTGAAATAAGCCAAAAAGTCTCAACTAATCATTGCCCACACAAGCTAGGCAAGCCAAATAATAAATTTTTTGAAATTAGACTTTGTTTATATATTTCTTTAAAAAATGTCATGATAAGGTGATTGCAAAATGCAAGTAATAAATTACATTAAAACAAAATTGTTAGTCAACAATTATGTTAGTAAATGTAGAAACAAAACAAACCGAACACGTTTATAATATTTAAAAAAATGTTTTCTTTATTTTGTGATATAATAGTACACTAATTAATTATTAGCTTAAAAAATTGCATTTGAAAGACAATGCTTATAGTCTCCCTTGCTTACGTAGTTTCCGCTAGGTGCTAGGCTATCTCAGTGATGATGATGATCAGTTTCTTAGCTAGTATGGATATAGGCCTAATCATTTGAACACCAATTTTCTCTTCACACAAAATAGGAAGGTATATTCTAAAAAGACAATAACAAAACATGTGTTTGGGGAGGAGGAGGAGGACATTATAAAAAAACACACACAAGAAACCGATCTGCGATTGGCTGTGCCACGCCATATTGGGTTCAGGGAATCGTCTGCAATTCTGTTTCATTTTATTTAATCACAAACAGAGAGAAAAGGGGGGGCTGTCAGTTAGGCGAAGAGGAAGTTATAATAATAATAATAATAATATATGGAATTTATATGAGGAGGCACCATGGGCGAGTGGTTTAGGCAGTCAACTCATGGATCTCTGAACTTGTGAACCAGAGGTCGCTGGTTGGATCTCTGCTTAGCTGGGTGTTTTGTCCTTGGGAAAGATACTTTAGGCCTACTCCTATTTTCCTCACTCCACCCAGGTATACAAGTGGGTACCAGCTCTGCTGGGGAAGTAGGCCTATCTGGCAACAGTCTAGCATCCTGTCACAGGGGTGGTGAAAAACCATCAGTTGGTCTAGGGGCCTAGGCTAACGCTGCAGAAACCGGGATAAGCTCCGTTCTGGCTCGAAAGAACATGGGCCTACTTTTTTTTTGTTTTGGTGATGTGCTTCACATGTATTAGTTATGTGGATTAGTTGTTTGCCTCTAGGCTTATTTCAAATGGGATTACTATTTTGAAAATAAGCCTAAAAGTCTCAACTAATCGTTGCCCAGACAAGCTAGGCAAGCCAAATAATAAATTGTTTGAAATTAGACTTTGTTTATATATTTCTTTAAAAAATGTCATGATAAGGTGATTGCAAAATGCAAGTAATAAATTACATTAAAACAAAATTGTTAGTCAACAATCATATTAGTAAATGAAGAAACAAAACAAACCATACACGTTTATAATATTTAAAAAATTGTTTTCTTTATTTTGTGATATAATAGTACAAAAACGAATTATTACCTTAAAAAATTGCATTTGAAAGACAATGCTTATAGTCTCCCTTGCTTACGTAGTTTCCGCTAGGTGCTAGGCTATCTCAGTGATGATGATGGTCAGTTTCTTAGCTAGTATGGATATAGGCCTAATCATTTGAACACCAATTTTCTCTTCGCACAAAATAGGTAGGTATATTCTAAAAAGACAAAAACAAAACATATGTTTGGGGTGGAGGAGGAGGACATTATAAAAAAAAACACAAGTAAATACACAAGAAACCGATCTACGATTGGCTGAGCGTCGCCATATTGGTTTCGGGGAATCATCTGCAATTCTGATTCATTTTACTTAATCACAAACAGAGAGAAAAGGGGGGGGGGGGGGGTGTCAATTAGGCGAAGAGGAAGTTATAATAATAATAAGAAGAAGAAGAAGAAGAGAAGAAGAAGAAGAATATATGGAATTTATATGAGGAGGCACCATGGGCGAGTGGTTTAAGGGGTCAACTCGTGAACCAGAGGTCACTGGTTAGATCCCTGCTCAGCTGGGTGTTGTGCCCTTAGGAAAGACACTTTAGGCCTACTCCTATTTTCCTCACTCCACCCAGGTGTACAAGTGGGTAGGCCTAGGCCTACCAGGTCTGCTGGGGAAGTATCTGGCGACAGTCTGATGGTGAAAAACCATCAGTTCCTCTAGGGGCCTAACTCTACAGAAACCAGGATAAGCTCCCGCTCTGTGGGCCTTCTGGCTCGAAAGAACATAGGCCTACTTTTTCTTTGTTTTGGTGATGTCCGTCACATGTATTAATTATGTGGATTAGTTGTTTGCCTCTAGGCTTACTTCAAATGGGATTACCATTTTGAAAATAAGCCTAAAAGTCTCAACTAATCATTGCCCAGACAAGCTAGGCAAGCCAAATAATAATTTTTTTGAAATTAGACTTTGTTTATATATTTCTTTGAAAAATGTCATTATAAGGTGATTGCAAAATGCAAGTAATAAATTACATTAAAACAAAATTGTTAGTCAACAATCACATCAGTAAATGTAGAAACAAAACAAACCGTACATGTTAATAATATTTAAAAAATTGTTTTCTTTATTTTGTGATATACAAGTACAAAAACTAATTATTAGCTTAAAAAATTGCATTTGAAATACAATGCTTATAGTCTCCCTTGCTTACGTAGTTTCCGCTAGGTGCTAGGCTATCTCAGTAATGATGATGGTCAGTTTCTTAGCTAGTATGGATATAGGCCTAATCATTTTAACACCAATTTTCTCTTCACACAAAATAGGTGGGTATATTCTAAAAAGACAAAAACAAAACATGTGTTTGGGGAGGAGGAGGAGATTATAAAAAAACAACCCACAAGTAAATACACAAGAAACCCATCTGCATTGGCTTTCTGATTCATTTTACTTAATAACAAACAGAGAGAAAAGGGGGGGGGGGAGGGAGGGCGTGTCAATTAGGCGAAGAGGAAGTTATAATAATAATAAGAAGAAGAAGAAGAAGAAGAAGAAGAATATATGGAATTTATAGGCCTATGTGGAGGCACCTTGGGCGAGTGGTTTAGGCGGTCAACTCGTGATCCAGAGGTCGCTGGTTAGATCCCAGCTCAGCTCAGTGTTGTGCCCTTGGAAAAGACACTTTACTCCTATTTTCCTCACTCCACCCAGGTGTACAAGTGGGTACCAGCTCTGCTGGGGAAGTATCTGGCAACAGTCTAGCATCCTGTCACAGGGGTGGTGAAACACCATCAGTTCGTTGAGGGGCCTGGGATAAGCTCTGGCTCTATGGGCCTTCTGGCTGGAAAAGAACTTAGGCCTACTTTCTTTTTGTTTTGGTGATGTGCGTCACATGTATTAATTATGTGGATTAGTTGTTTGCTTCTAGGCTTATTTCAAATGGGATTACCATTTTGAAAATAAGCCGAAAAGTCTCAACTAATCATTGCCCACACAAGCTAGGCAAGCCAAATAATAAATCTTTTGAACTTAGACTTTGTTTATATATTTCTTTAAAAAATGTCATTATAAGGTGATTGCAAAATGCAAGTAATAAATTACATTAAAACAAAATTGTTAGTCAACAATCATTATAGTAAATGTAGAACCAAAACAAACCGTACATGTTTATAATATTTAAATTTTTTTTCTTTCTTTTGTGATATAATAGTACAAAAACTAATTATTAGCTTAAAAAAATGCATTTGAAAGACAATGCTTATAGTCTCCCTTGCTTACGTAGTTTCCGCTAGGTGCTAGGCTATCTCAGTGATGATGATGATCAGTTTCTTAGCTAGTATGGATATAGGCCTAATCATTTGAACACCAATTTGCTCTTCACACAAAATAGGTAGGTATATTCTAAAAAGACAAAAACAAAACATGTGTTTGGGAGGAGGAGGAGGACATTATAAAAAAACACACAAGTAAATACACAAGAAACCGATCTGCCATTGGCTGAGCGACGACATATTGAGCGACGCCATATTGGTTTCGGGAATCGTCTGCAATTCTGATTCATTTTACTTAATCACAAACAGAGAGAAAAGGGGAAGGGGGGGGGGGGGGGGTGTCAATTAGGTGAGGAGGAAGTTATAATAATAATAATAATAATAATAATAATAATAATAATATATGGAATTTATATGAAGAGGCACCTTGGGCGAGTGGTTTAGGTGGTCAACTCGTGAACCAGAGGTGGCTGGTTTGATCCCCGCTCAGCTCGGTGTTGTGCCCTTGAGAAAGACACTTTACTCCTATTTTCCTCACTCCACCCAGGTGTACAAGTGGGTACCAGCTCTGCTTGTGAAGTATCTGGCAATTGTCTAGCTCCTGTCACAGGGGTAGTGAAAAACCATCAGTTCGTCTAGGGGCCTAACGCTACAGAAACCAGGATAAGCTCCCGCTCTGTGGGCCTTCTGGCTCGAAAGAACATAGGCCTACTTTTTTTTTGTTTTGGTGATGTGCGTCACATGTATTAATTATGTGTATTAGTTGTTTGCCTCTAGGCTTACTTCAAATGGGGTTACCATTTTGAAAATAAGCCTAAGAGTCTCAACTAATCATTGCCTAGACAAGCTAGGCAAGCCAAATAATACAATTTTTGAAATTAGACTTTGTTTATATATTTCTTTAAAAAATGTCATTATAAGGTGATTGCAAAATGCAAGTAATAAATTACATTAAAACAAAATTGTTAGTCAACAATCATTATAGTAAATGTAGAACCAAAACAAACCGTACATGTTTATAATATTTAAAATTTTTTTCTTTATTTTGTGATATAATAGTAGTATGTTCTTTCGAGCCGGAAGGCCCATAGAGCCGGAGCTTATCCCGGTTTCTGTAGCGTTAAGCGAACTGATGGTTTTTCACCACCCCTGTGACAGGACGCTAGTCTGTCGCCAGATACTTCCCCAGCAGAGCTGGTACCCACTTGTACACCTGGGTGGAGTGAGGAAAATAGGAGTAAAGTGTCTTTCCCAAGGACACAACACCCGAGCGGGGATCGAACCCGCGACCTCTGGATCACGAGTTGACCGCCTAAACCACTCGACCACGGTGCCTCCCTGATATAATAGTACAAAAACTAATTATTAGCTTAAAAAATTGCATTTGAAATACAATGCTTATAGTCTCCCTTGCTTACGTAGTTTCCGCTAGGTGCTAAGCTATCTCAGTGATGATGATGGTCAGTTTCTTAGCTAGTATGGATATAGGCCTAATCATTTTAACACCAATTTTCTCTTCACACAGAATCATCACTCATCATCACTCATCCCTAGGTCGGGACGACCGTTGGGGTACCTGCAACGGACGCTGCCAGTGGATCCGCCAAATGGTTTCGAGTCCTGGGCTGCTTCCAGGAGGTTGTGGTACAGTGAGGCCGGTCTCCATCTCCTTGATGTTGGATATCCAGCTTTTTGCGTGGTCGCCCAGCCTCCTATTGCTCCATCCACATTTCTGCAGGACTGTCTTTGAGACAGGCTGTTATGCCTTGAAATGTGGCCAAACATTTCAGTTTTCCTCACTTTGACTGTATCTAGCAATGGTTCTTGTTTGCAAGCCATCCCTCGATCCTGCCAGACGTAGTCATTGGTTTTTTGACCGGTCCTCTGTAGAGACTGGATGTTTCAGGATCCTCCTGAGGCACTTCAACACAAAGGCTTGAATTTCGACGTTCTAGATTCGCAGTAAGTGTCCATGCTTCACAGCAGTACAAGGCAATGGTATGTGACGAGTGCCTTGTAGAGTCTGACCGTAGTGTGGGTTCGATGTTATGGTGTCTCCACACTTTCGCGTCCGCCAGCTTAGTCCATGGAGGAGAGTTGCCACAGCAAGTCTGATCTTCACCTCTGGTGTGCTCGTACCTCTTTGGGTGATGATACTAGCTCGCGCACTTGAAAGTTTCTACCTCCTCTAGTGTCTCGCCAATCATCTTGAAGGACTGGTGGGAGTGGTTGGTGTAGTACTCTGTTCACTAGGATCTTGCACTTTTCGTGCAGATCTCCATACCGTGGGCATTGGGGCTGATTGTTTCCAGTCTGTGGTGAGATCCTGGAGTCTTCTTCACTGTGGCCCATGAGAATCACTATCGTCGCGAATCGAAGATTGCAGACGGCCTTCCTCCTATTGTGATTGTGGTCTTGAAGTCAAGGAGGCCTCCTGCATGATTATTCTCGCAGGAAACATGTTGAAAAGAACGGGGGATATCGGCAGCCCTAGTCGAACTCCAACGAAGTCCGGAAGAAATCCCGATTTCTCCACCCATGAGGACTGCAACCTGTGGGAGCTGTCATACAGCGCCCTGGATGACTTGAATTTAAGGTCCCTCGTCGAAGTTTAGTCTCTCAAGACTTGCCACAGAGCTACTTGCCACACTCGGTCGAAGGCCTTCTTGAAGTCAATGAAGTTGTTGTAGAGCTGTCAGTTGATGTTGGAGATGCTTCTCTATGAGCAATTCTGATGTTGAACGATCTGCTCACAGTGCTTCACCTGGTCTGAATCCCTGCCTAATTCTTCTGATAGGATTTCTCTGCTTGTGGTTTCAGCCCGTTCAAGGCATGCGTAGCATAAACCTTTGCTTGAGGCTTTCAACTGATTTGTTCTGTAATTTTGGCACTTCTTCAGGTCCTCCCTTCTTGGAATGGGAACTATGATCGGATTGGTCCACTGTTCAGGCCACTCTTTCTGCCTGGTCCAGATGCGTTGGCAGATGATTGTTAATGCTTGATCATCTCTGGCCTCTCCGTTCTGATGAGCTCACCGGGATGTTGTCAATCCCTGGTGACTTGCCTCCTTTCAAGATCTTACTGCTTCTACTTCTACCTCTTCCCCTCCAGAGCAACCTGTGTGCTTTCGGGATCTGATGGACTGGGATCTTGCTCGTGAAGTTGTTCGGATCAGCCCTTCAGCTTGTAGTTGTACAGGTCGCTGCAATTTCTGTCCATCTCTTCATGATAGTGGTGCTCCTCTGTAAGGACTGACCCCTCATTGTCTTCAATAATGGAGGTCTTTTGGCTGCTGGGACTTGGTTAGTACCTTGATGACCTGGTACGCCTCCTTGCTGCTCCTTTCGCCATTTGCCTTCTCAACCTTGAGCATTGTTCTGACATCCAGTTCCCCATGGCCTCGTCATCATCTTTTGATTGACCTGTGACTGTTCCTATACTCTTCGGCCCGTTTTCTGGGTTTTTGTTCTTCTCGTGGCTTTAGCTCCCTATGGTTGATCGCATCAGGTCCAGGATATCGTTGTTAACCCACGGTTGGTTCTTTTTCCTTTCTTTCCCAAAGATCTCCAGCGCTGTCTCCTGAATGGTCTTGCTGAAGGTCACAGTGAGGTTGTTGATGTCATCTTGAGGAAATTCCAATTGCTGCCAAATCTGCCCCTATCCCGCTTTAAATATCAGCGACTTTGGGTCCTTCAGCTTTTTCATGTTGAAACCGCAACGGGGATTCTCTTCTGTCTGGTCTTCAGCTGATCTGTAGGGTCCCATGAGTACCAGTCGTGGTCATGTGCCGAAACACCAGGGAAAGTTCTTGTCTGGGCTTTGTTGATGCTCACTAAATCGTTTGGGCCAAGACGTTTTTGTCAATCTTGGTTATGTATCTTTCCATTTGGTGAGTTGCCACTTCGTTCTTCTTGATGTCTGTGTGGGGGTATAGGGTGATGGCGCAGTAAGATTGTGGCTGCTTGCGAAATTCCAAAAGTCTGAGACCTCTTTCCGTATGGTTTTCATCCACGCCAAAACGGAGTATTGTCCCTGCCATTGTTCATAAGCGTCAGGTCTGATCTTGGCATTCCATCGCCCTGGATCACTGAGAAAGTCCTTCTTTGGAGTCGATTTGATGGCGCTCTCCAAATCCCGTAGAAAACACTCGAATTGCTTCTCATCGTAGTCTGATGTTGGTGCATAGACTTGTATGATGGTCATGTTAGTGTTGTTGGTGCTGTGACACGCATGGAGATTCCGCTGCTTGAGATTGGGTACAGCTGATGACACTGTTAGCCCTTTCTTTTTTGCAAAAATCCTTGTTTGGTTTTTGGGGAGTTCCCCCACTATCCCATATTTTGTGACTTTTTCTGTGGTTGTTTCGCTGAATGACCCAACTTTCTTCATGCTGTCCTTTTTGGTTTTTTCTGTGGGGTGGATTGCTTGGGGGCGCCCATCCCCTCTCCAAGCGATTTCCCATAGGGGGATTTTTGGGTTGGGGTTAACTCCCCCCGAGAAGGAAATACTGGGTACAGGTTTTCCATAAGAGGAACCCCTTGCCTGACCCCCAAAAAGGGATTATATTATAAAAAAGACAAAAAAAAAAGTGGTTGGGGGGGAGAGGACGACATTATATAAAAAAAAAAAATAAATCACAAAAACCCATCGGATTTGGTGAGCGACGTCATAGGTTTCGGGAATCGTCACAAATTTGGTTCATTTTAAATTTTAAACAAAAAGAGAGAAAAGGGGGGGGGGGTTCAATTTGGCGAGAGGATTATAATATAAAAAAATAATAATAATAATAATAATAATAATAAAATGGAATTTATTAAGGAGGCACCATGGCGAGTGTTTAGGCGTCAACTCGTGAACCGAGGCGTGGGGGCGTCCCCCCTCAGCTCAGTGTTGTACCCTTGGGGGAAAAAACTTTACCCTATTTTCTCATCCACCCCGGTTACAAGGGGTTTCCACTCTGCTGGGGAAGTACTGGGGACAGATAGCGTCCTGTCACAGGGTTTGGGAAAAACCATGTTCGCTTAACGCACGAAAAAGGGGTAAGCTTGGCCCATGGGCCCTTTGGCTCCAAAAAAACATTTTTTTTTTTTTTTTTGGTGATTGCGTCAATTATTATTTTGTGGATTAGTTCTTGCTTAGGCTTAATTTCAAATGGGATTACCATTTTGAAATAACCAAAAATTTTCAACTAATCATTGCCTAGACAGGATAGGCAAGCCAAGTAATTTTTTTTTTGAAATTAGGCTTTGTTTATATATTTCTTTTAAAAATGTCATTTTAAGGTGATTGCAAAATGCAAATAATAAATTACATTAAAACAAAGTTGCTAGTCAATAATCATATTAGTAAAATTGTAAAAAATTGTTTTCTTTATTTTGTGATATAAAAGTGTTACAATATGACATTCCGTGTGCATTACAATCTCATATCGAGGGTGTGTTACAATCTCACATCCAGTGTGTTACAATCTCATATCCAGGTTATGTTACAATCTCACATCCAGGGTGTATTACACTCTCACATCCAGGGTATGTTACAATCTCACATCCAGTGTGCATTACAATCCCACATCCAGGTTGTGTTACAATCTCACATCCAGGGTGTGTTACAATATCACATCCAATGTGTGTTACAATCTCACATCCAGGGTGTGTTACAATCTGACACCAAAGGTGTTTTACAATCTCATATCGAGGGTGTGTTACAATCTCACATCCAGGGTGTGTTACAACCTCACATCCAGTGTGTTACAATCTCACAACCAGTGTGTTACAACCTCACATCCAGTGTGTTACAATCTTACATCCGGGGGGTGTTACAATCTCACATCCAGGGTGTGTTGCAATCTCAAATCCAGAGCATGTTACAATCTCACATCCTGGGTGTGTTACAATCTCACATCCAGTATGTTACAATCTCACATCCAATGTGTTACAATCTCACACAATTGGTGTTACAATCTCACATCGAGGGTGTGTTACAATCTCACATCCATGGTGTGTTACAATCTTACATCTAGTGTGTTATAATCTCACATCCAGTGTGTTATGATCTCAAATGTGTTACACTCTCACATCGAAGTTGTGTTAAAATCTTAATCCAGTGTCTGTTATAATCTCACATCCAGTTTGTGTTACAATCTCACATCCAGTGCGTGTTACAATCTCACATTTAAGGTGTGTTACAACCTCACTTCCAGTGTGTGTTACAATCTCACATCCAGGTTGTGTTACAATCTCACATCCAGGGTGTGTTACAATATCACATCCAGTGTGTGTTACAATCTCACATCCAGGTTGTGTTACAATCTGACACCAAAGGTGTTTTACAATCTCATATCAAGGGTGTGTTACAATCTCACATCCAGGGTGTGTTACAACATCACATCCAGTGTGTTACAATCTCACTACCAGTGTGTTACAATCTCACATCCAGTGTGTTACAATCTCACATCCAGGGTGTGTTACAATCTCACATCCAGCACGGCTGCTCAAAACAGGAAAAACCCGACTCTTTAGTTTGCGGCTGGCACTCTCACTCTGTAACCTAAACACCATCTGGCTGCTATCCAGGCACCGCGCGGTCAGGGGTCCAAGTCCAGCGTCTCGCGGTGCCAGCACACATTCCTTCTTTGCTGTCTATTAGCGACTGGGCGAATTTTTATTTGAAAGGCTTATTTATCATTTGCTGCTGGGTGTCCTACTTGATTTTTACAGTACTCATACTTTAGTGAACAAAACTTTAATACCTGCTTTACTTGTTTGTGGTGACGGTTGTACAGCTAATTAGGTTAACTAATTTTAAACATTTTTTTTTTACAAACACGGTGTTTCCCAAGAAAAGAAAAAGGGCTGAGGGGTTTGTGTGTTTTCTCTCTCTCTCTCTCTCTCTCTCTTTTCTCTTTTCTCTCCTCTCTCTCTCTCTCTCTCTCTCTCTCTCTCTTCTCTCTCTCTCTCTCTCTCCCTCTCTCTGTGTTTTGTGTGTGTTGGTGTGTGTGTGTGTGTGTGGGTGTGTGTTTTGTGTGTGTGTGTGTGTGTTGTGTTGTGTGTGTGTGTGTGTGTGTGTAAGTAAATAAGTAAGTCTTCAGACAACCCTAAAATAGGAGATTGAATAAGAAGAGAGAGAAGAGAGAAGAGAGAGAGATGAGAGGGGAGAGAGAGAGAGAGAGAGAGAGGAAGGGGGGGGGAAGAGGGGGGGGGGGGGAGAGATCTACTTTGTGTGAGTGCGTGTGTGTGTGTGTGTGTGTGTGTTGTGTGTGTGTTTTGTGTGTGTGTGTGTGTGGGGAGCGTCCCTGCATGCATGCTGTGCGTGTGTGTGTGTGGTGTTATTGTGTATGTGTGTGCGGGGATGTGAGTGTGCGTTTGGGGGCGCGCGCGTGTGCGTTTTCGCGTAGTGTGTTGTTCGCGCACACTGTGTTGCCCTGCGTGTATGCGTATGTGCCCTTGTATGTAGGTGTGGGAACGCGCGCGTGGGGTGTGTGTTGTGTGTGTGTGTGTGTGTGTGTGTGTGTGTTTGTGTGATCGGCCACAGCACCTACTGTGCCAGGGGCTTCCTGGGTGTGTGTCAGTTTTTAAGTTGTTAGTTATCCCCAAGCACATGTGCCGTGCGCATCTTCTTGTAGTTACATGGTGTGGTGTGCACACGCGCGCGTGTATGAGTGTGCGTGCGCGCGTATGTGTGAGTATATGGGATGCTACATGTATTTATGCCATTTTGTGTGTGTGTGTATGTTTTTGTCTGCTTGTGTGTGTATTGTGTGTGTGCACGTGCGCTCATGTGTGTGTGTTTATTTATTTTGCTTAAATTTTTTTTTCAAGGATAATAAAATAAGCACTCATGGCTTTTTAAAAAAATCTGTTCCTGTGATATGCATTTTTGAAAATTTTTTCTTTGTTTTGTGGGGGTTTGTTTTCTTTCCGTTTTTTTTTGGGGGGGTGTTGTTTGATGTAAAAGTGAGGCCTGTGTGCGTTTTTTTTTTTTTTTTTTCACAACACGGGGACTGATAAGGGGTTTGTCAGTGGTCGGAGCACTGCTTTCCCCCAGCCAAGTTTAAGCAGGTCGGGGTTTGGTTACCTTTGGAAAGGGTGACCATTTGCGCGCCTTGGTTCGTACAGTTCCCCCAGTTCCCCCCAGTTTTAAATGGGTACCCCCCCTTTTTAGGGTCGGGGAAGGGTTTTAAAGCGCGAGGGGAGGAGATGGGCCCCGCCCTCAAATCTGGCCCAGAGAAGTGAGGTCTCGGGGACCCCCCACTCCCCTACGACCTTACGGGTTTGGGGGACCCTTTGGATGATAAGTGATAAACATTTGATCACAACAATTTCTTAACAGGATCAGAAAATGCTTTTTGAATAGTTCAGAAAATCAGTGAAATAAAAAAACCCGAGCCATTTGTGAAAATTTCTTGGCTTGATGACAGTATGGAATGACAAGGACTTTGTTTTCTACTGTGTTCTGGGGGTTTTTAAATTTTGAGCTGTATGGGAAATTTGGTTCATGAACAAACCCTTCGCTGTGCAAGGATTCCCCTAAAAGCTGTGAAACGTGATGTGTACGTTTCTGTTTAAAGCCTGGGCCGCAAAAGGGGTTTTAGGAAGTCAGTTGCTGACATAATGACTGCGGCAGACTTCTCCCCCATCTCATACCCCGCCCCTTCGGGGTAGCCCCCCGCGGTAGCGGTAGCCGCTAGGTGTGTTTATTTAGGGGTCGTTTGCCAACAGGTTAATTCCCAGCCCCCCAAAAGGGGTTTTGTTGCATGCAGACATATTTAAAGTTTTCTCTATGTTCATTGTTTATATAATATAAACGGCTGCTTTTTTTAGAGAGAGAGTTTGAAATGTCTGTTTTTTGTGTTTGTGTTTCTGCGGCACCTCTCCTCTTTATCTTCATGTCTGTTTGAACTGCTTCCTCTGTCACATTCAACCAGTTGAAGAACATACATGGAGTTTGGAGTCCAAAAAAGCTTCTTTAAAGTCATTTTAAAGAGTGCTTTTGTTGTCTTTTTTTGACAGTTCACCGTGCAAGAGGGTCTGTAATACGACACAACGGGTAGTTTAACGGTGAAACACGGTACAGCGGGCAAAGCGGGCTGTGCCGCCCTTTCCTTTTGCCTGTTTATTTTATCCACGCGCTTACCAGCTGGCAGGTCATGAACTTTGATGGGGAACTAACGGAGGCATGAGAAGTAGTGGTTAACGGTTATTTTGTGAAAACCAACGTCTCCGAACCATACAAGGAGAACAGGCTGTTGCGGCCTTATATAGCAGGCAGGTCTCTCCAGTGGGATTTTCTGATTTCGAGAGTCTTGCCAATTTCCTTTCCATTTCTTCCAGCACTCGCAATCCTGGTTCTGCCAGACTCTAATCTCAGATTTAGCTTCGCAGATCATCATCTCTCCAGGTAGCAGAATTCGTTACCACTTCTTCTTCCTTGTTCAAATTCTAGCTTCCTTCTTTTCCTGATCGGTTTGTCTTACCTCTTCTTATTCATACAACTGGGGCAGACAAATATCTCGTCCTCTTCTTCAGACTTTTGAGATTGGGCATCTTTTGTGACACCAATATTGGACAGTTGGAGCCATTTGATCGAATGTTCCTACACCTTGGTGGCAGGACCCACAGGTATTTGCCTTGCTCTCTATGTGTGTTCTGGGTCTTTTCCAACTGTCTTTGCTTTGGTCTTGTCAACATTCACATTCATTCCTCTGATTTAATCTCTGTTCCAATTGCCAAATCTTTGAGTTGGCATCATCACTGTTCTCAGTTCAGTACTAAGTTCATCGCATACAGCAGTTCCCAGATCTCTTCGGGGCCTCTCCATTCCTGGATATTTCATTAATCACGAGGATAAAGAACGAGGGGCTCAATGCGGATCTTGAGTTGCACTCCTACTTTTATTCTCAAAGCTTTCTGACGTCCCTCCCGATTATAGTTTTCACTTTTGATCTAGAGTTTCTTGTGTACAAAGTCAAACATCTGAGATGGTGTGCTCGGTACACCTTGTTTCTCAGCCCATTGGATCTGCCTTTCTGGGTACCTCTATCAAAAGCTTTTTTAGATCAACAAGATGTGCGTCAAAGCTCTTTCTCTTCTACATATAACTTTTCCTGCAGTTGTTTCACAATAATTTTGCATTATGGTTGATTGGCCGCTGGATCCAAATGCTTGTCATCAATATTGCACAGGCTCTTCAGTTATTCTTTTCAATACTTTTTCCCAGATCTTCATGCCATGTTCCAGAAGCCTGATTCTCTGTACTTTTCCACATACTAGTGATCTCCTTTACTCTTGAAATTGGTAACAGGTTAATATGTTCTCTCCCATTCTTAGGCATTTGGTTCTGTCCGCTGTATCTTCTGACATATTTGTAAGTTGTTTTTACTCCTTCCTCTCCAGCTGCTGTATCATTTCTGCACCACTCCTGATGGCCCCATGGCTTTTCTCTTTTTCATAGTTCGAATTGCTCTTCTGATTTCATCTTCAGTCACTTCTTGTACAGGTCCTTCAACTTTCTCCACTTCCTCGATTGCATGAGGTTTCTCAATATTTAGTCAACACACTCTCCATGCAAAAATTCATCACCCAGACCTGTCAGTCATGCTACTATCAATTACAGCGTATTAGTGCAGTTCGAAAGTACCTGTCCACCGATGCAACAGCCAAACTGGTCACGTCTCTCATTCTTTCACGTCTGGACTATTGCAGTTCTCTTCTGACTGGTCTGCCAGCATCATCTATCCACTCCCTTCAACATATACAAAACTCTGCAGCTCGCTAGTTCTCAAAGAAAAAATCTGAGCACATTACTCCTCTCTTGTGATCTCTCCACTGGTTGCCTGTGCCACAGAGTGTAAACTTTACGATCAGGTACCCCCTCTGTTTACAAATGTCTCCATAACACAGCGCCTTCCTACTCTGAGAATGTCTTCACCTGTTACACTCCTTCTGTTCCCTACGCTCTCTCCCTTGCCAAAGCCTTCTTATGACGCTTTTAAATCCGGTTCAAGACACATTTATTTCAAGCCTAAGATTTTCCCCTCTTGTGCATTTCATTTTTGTCCTGCCCTCAAAATACAAATCCCATCACCCTGCCAGTGTACAACCTTTATGTGTGAGTGCGTGTGTGTGTGGTGTGTGTTTGTGTGAGGGTGTATAAACTGTATGTGTGTGTGTGTGCTGTGTGTGTGTGTGCGGCTGCGAGTTGTGTGTATACATTTGAATTTGTAGGCTGCATGGAATAAGTAAGATGAATGAAAGTGCTTTGATTTGTTTTTTGCAAGATATAGCGCTACATAAATTCCAATTATTATTATTATTTACTTCCAGCATGCGATGACCTAGTCTTCCAAAAGGCTGAACTGGTTTTAACGTCAATACATGTTCTGCGTGTGTTCATACGCAAGACCTCAGCTGTCAAGACTGATCTGAAGGATTTTCCTGAGAGAAGACTCGAAGCCAATGTTAATCTGGGAGAGGAAAAAAAAATCCTCTGTATCTATAAGTCTTAGTGTTGGCTTTGAACACGCGCTGTTGAGCGTCCTAACCACTAAAGTCTATCCCTCCCTCCCTCCAGCAGACCCACATAATTGCAACTGTCCCTGTCCCCTCCCTCACTGCCTCCACACATGAACTTACTCATCGCAATTGGGGAAGGTCTTCTGCAGGCGAGCCCGCAGTTTACAAAAACTACTTGCAAGTCTTGGGCCGTCGCTGTCACTGCCCTGGTGCAGGTCAGGCTGCTGCTGGGCATCGAGCCGCGCAGCGCTGGCAAAGGGCGGCACCGCACGCCCACCCAGCTCCCCACGGCCCAACCCTCGGACTGAGGGAGCCGATGGGCCGCGGGGCAGAGGGGCCACTCTGCTGGCTGCTCCCTCCGTCGATGCCGTCAGGTGGGGTGTGGAGGCGGCTGTGGACAATGTTAGACAGGAGAATGTTCATGTAGAACATATCAAACGTGAATGCACACATTATCTTGAGCACAGTGACTGGACAATTTTAGTGTTGATTCTAGGATTTTAAAATAAGGGGCCCAAAGGCCCCTAAAATGAACAAAAGGGGGCATTGCATCCCCCCCCTTCCCTTCATAAAAAGGGGACAAGCAGTATTTGCTTACAGTACCTTGAGAACTCTTAGTGTCTGCTATTTTTTCAAGGAAGAGAAACAAAACAAACAGGCAGACACATAGGTAGAAAGGATTAAATATTCACCTTAAGTGTTGCAGTTAATCTGTAGTAAGCACTTGTGACACAGGAGAGAGAGAGAGAGAGAGAGAGAGAGAGAGAGAGAGAGAGAGAGAGAGAGAGAGAACTCTAAGGATTTATTCACAAAAAGGCCATTGGCCCATACATGAAGGGGGTTGCCGAACTGCTTAGTATTTTGGTGGGGGTAAAAGTAATAGTAATGACAACATGTTACTGTACAACAAAAAGTCAGCTACAAAAATATGACTTAGGATAACAATATCTCTCTTATTCTGAAAGCTTTACACAAATATAAAGTGAGGCTGCGCACAACCTCAGGATGACTTGATGCCAGGAGTAAACAGAGTGTAAATAAATTAGGCTGTCTACTACATTTAACCGGTATGTATTCTGCCTAGCCATCCTCTACTTCTGGACAGCACAACACAAAATGTACTTCATTCCTCCTCTGCTTGTTTACAAAAATATGGCAAAGCACCTGAGATCGTCAATATCATGTTCTCTGTACCTGAATATATGGTGGGATTGACGTCACACCATCTATACACCTTAGCGGCTTTTTTATTTTGTTATAATACGAACTACCTCCTTCGTGCAGCGTGAGAGGCAGGGTGATGGAGAGTAGTGGGGAGATATGTACAGGGGCAGGTCCATTAGAGTCAGCTATCGACTTTCTCTATAAACACTAACAGAAGGTAAACACCTGCCTGGTCAGGCGTTTAGCGCTACAGCAGTACAAGTCTACTGTTACATCAGCTTTTAGCGGTATCCTTGCTACAGCTGAAGGTATAACATGAACCAATTCCAGTACAGCTACCATAATTAGTAACCCCGAGAACACAGTATGGAAAACAAATGTCTAGTCAGTTATCCTAATACTGTCATCAAGCCAAGATACCTCACAAATGGCTCATGTTTTTATTTCACTGATGTTTCTGATACCTATTACAAAAAAGCATTTTCTGAACCTGTTAGAGAAATTGTAGTGATCAAGAAGTTATCACTTATCACCCGTGTTTGTTGAAAAACATACACCAAATTGCACACAGGCTACACATAGAACATCAAAGCAAAACCCCAAAAAAATGCGGAAAGAAAACACTCACCCACAAAACAGATGACAAAATTTACAAAACTGCATATACACGGGAACTAGACTTTTTAAAAAAGACCAATATGAGTGCTTTATTCCATTATCCGTGAAAAAAGAATAAGCAAAATAAATAAACACCCAGACACACATGAGCGCAACTGCACACACACACATACACACACAAGCAACAAACAGAACACACACAAACAAAATGGCCAAAAATACATGTAGCATACCTATACTATCCCCACACATACGCGCGCGCCAGCACAACATAACCCGCGCGCGATGCACACCACACACATGTAACTAACACAGAAGAAAGGCGAACGGCACACAATGTGCTTGAGATAACAAACAGCAGACCACACAGCCAAGAAGCACCTGGCACATGTAGGTGCTGAGGGCCGACACACAAACACACACACAACACACACACACACACAACATGCGCGCGTCCCACACATGCATACACGGGCACATAACCATAACACGCACGCACACACGTGTGCGCGAACACACACCACGCGCAAACGCACGTGCGCGCCGCCCCACAGCACACTCACATCCCCCGCACACACACACCACAATAAACACACGCACACGCATGTAGCAGGGACGCCCACACACACCACGCACCACCACGCACGCACTCACACAAAGTAGATCTCCTCCCCTCCCCCCCCCCCCCCCCCTCCCCTCTCTCTCTCTCTCTTATTCAGTCTCCTATTTTAGGGTTTGTCTGAAGACTTACTTACTTACACACAGACACACACACACACAGAGAAAACACACAAACACTCAGCCCTTCGTTTCTTGGGAAACACCGTGTTTGTAAAAAAAATGTTTAAAATTAGTTAACCTAATTAGCTGTACAACCGTCACCACAAACAAGTAAAGCAGGTATTAAAGTTTTGTTCACTAAAGTATGAGTACTGTAAAAATCAAGTAGGACATCCAGCAGCGAATGATAAATAAGCCTTTCAAATAAAAATTCGCCCAGTCGCTAATAGACAGCAAAGAAGGAATGTGTGCTGGCACCGCGAGACGCTGGACTTGGACCCCTGACCGCGCGGTGCCTAGATAGCAGCCAGATGGTATTTAGGTTACGGAGTGAAAGTTCCAGCCGCCAACTAAACAGTCGGGTTTTTCCTGTTTTGAGCAGCCGTGCAGTGTCCTTCAACACCTGTTCCAGGCCTCACTGGATACTTGTCAGATTCCAGTTATTTGAAAAACTTCCAATGTAATACAATACCTCTTCCAAAGAAACCCAATCCTTCTCGGCCTAACAATTTTAGACTCACATCTCTTGTGATGAAAACGCTAGAAAAGATCGTAAAACATCTCATTCTTTCCACTTCAGAGAAAGACCTTGACCCACTACAATTTGCGTACAGGTCTCGAAGGGGTGTCGAAGATGCCAAACTATTCATTTTGAACAAGTTGTATAGCCACTTGGAAACACCTGACTCTCATGCCAGAATATTGTTCGCTGACTTTAGTTCAGCTTTCAATACAATGCAGCCTCACGTTCTGGTTAACAAAATAATTTCAAAATTTGATGTAGACAATCAACTTGTTCGTTGGCTGATTGAATTTTTAACCAAAAGACCACAGCGTGTTTTGGCCAACAAAAAATC
The DNA here is from genome assembly GCA_028751875.1 of Rapana venosa. Lineage (NCBI taxonomy): Eukaryota > Metazoa > Mollusca > Gastropoda > Neogastropoda > Muricidae > Rapana > Rapana venosa. The sequence continues at coordinate 43,761,451 of CM054154.1, forward strand.
TTTTTCCGTTAGATTTACCTGCACTGGTTCTCCGCAGGGTTGCGTCCTCTCACCACTTCTGTACTTTCTATACACAGATGATTGCAGAAGCAACTATGGAAATTCCTTTCTGGTAAAGTTCGCAGACAACAGTGCTCTGTTACCTCTCTTATCTGGATCAGTCTTAGACCATGGTCCAGCCCTCACCGAGTTCGTACACTGGTGTGACGAGGCCTATCTGGAGCTAAATGTTTCTAAAACTAAAGACCTGCCTATCGACTTCAGAAGATCAGGGCATACTCCTAAGAATATTATTATCCATAATCAAGAAGTTGAAAACGTTTTGAACTATAAGTATCTGGGAACTGTTTTTGACCAAAAATTTAAACTGGGAGGTAACACGGAACCTATTGTTAAAAAGTGAAAAACAATGTCTGAATTTTTTGGGGACAAAGGGATTTTTTCCTTGTTTTACAAGTCTTACATAGAAGTGTTCAAAAAAGGTTTTTCTTTCATTTTTGTTTTTGTACAAAAAACCCTTTGAGTGTTAAAAAAAAAGAATTCCCCTGCAAGAATGTAAGAATTCTCAAAAAAAATTTTGGAGAAAAAAAACGATCTCATTTCTTTCTGAAATCAGCAGCTTTTTAACGCAAAGCCACAGTCTTTTTGGGTTTTGGCCAATTCCAAAATCCCTTTTTCTTTTTTTTTCCCAAATTTTCAGTTGTTGCCCCCGGATCCTTTTTCAGTGTCCCTTTAAGAAAAAATTAACCAAGAAAAAAAAATTTCTTTTGTGCCAAAAGCATTCAAATTCAAATTTCAAAATGATTTGACTACCTAGTTTTTACATTTCTCGGGAATCCCCAGGGCGTGTTTTGCCCCATGAATGAGGGGTATAAAACCATAATTATGTGGGTGTGGGGGGGGTGTGGTGGGGTGTAAATAAGTCTTCTTCTATAAAAGGGGTTTTAAAAAAAAAACTTAAATTCATATATTGGTGTATGGGTTGGGGGTGCAAGGGCGTTTTTCGCACACACCCCGAAACGTCGTGTGTACGGGCTGCGTATATGCCTGCTAAAAAATAAGTTTAGGTCTTCAAGTAAAGGGTTTAAAATTTGTTTCACAATTTTAAAGTTGGGGAAAATTGTTGGGTGGTCGCAAGCGAAACGTGAAATTTTGGGGTGTGGGGTGTTTTTTTTCGTGACATTTTTTTTTTGAAGTTTTTTTTAAAAACCCCAAAAATAAATATGGCTTTTGTTCTTTAAAATTTTAAATTTTGTATAAAAAATCTCCCTTAAAAATTTTTAAAATTGCCCTTCAGGGGAATGATTAAAGGGGTTTTTTACTTGATTTGGGACTTAAGAGGAGGATGCGGTTTATACTGAAAGGTCCTCAAAACCCCCCCACCCCCAAAAAACCTGAACCCCCCCTCCCCAAAAGAAAATCAATAATAAATTGATCTCGTCGTTCGTCTCCACAGAAGCAGAGCCCAACGGCCTGCCGTCTTCATGCCCAGTGTGCCGGAGGTTCGACCGCGGTCATCACTCGCCCAGTCCTGCCCCTTCCCGACATGGCTCCGGACGCTAGCGCCTCGGTGTCGTCGGTGTTTCCCAGGACAGTGGCGCCCCCTGGCATGATGGCCCCCACGCCTGCTCCGCTCCGTCCCCCACTGTCCTTGCAACGACCTCCAGGGATGCTGTCCACTGGGGCGATGGGCATGCCTAAATTTGGTAGGTATTGTTTGAGATGTGGTGATCTGTTTCAAAGACATTGAGCGAAGGTTATCTGATTGTGTGCTTGTCACGCTCCTTAAGGGATTGTGGCTAAACCCCCACCCATTCCCTCTCTACTATCTTCCCGACAACAACAAACACAGAGCACAGAAGAAAAGTTCCAGACTTTACTTTCCAAAAATCCAAAATCACATCAGACAAACTTTTAAACTCGCTTCCACACACACACATTCATCTCCAACCACCCTCTAAATCCTATCTATAATCCCCTCCCCTGTTCACCACAGTACTGAAACCAGCTTGAGGAATGTTCCCCTCCCACTTCCCTCACAGTCACTTGTTTCCACACACTGCCACCGTCACAGGCCGAAGTCCTCAAGGAGGGTCACGGGTGGACAGGGCAGCAGGGAGAAGGGACATGGGTCATGGGGGAAAAGTGGATCCAGGGAATATTTTATTTTATTTTATTTTATTCTTTTAATAATAATAATAATATATGGAATTTATATAGCGCTGAATCTTGTAAAAAACAAACAAATCGAAGCGCTTGCACTCAATCAATTACAGGCATGCAACTCTCCTTAAACATAATGAGCAACAGATTCAAATCCATGCGCGCGCACTACGCACGCACACACGCACACACACACACACACACACGGAACAACACTTAGAAGGTGAAAGATGCTGTTGAAAATTAGGGACAGATATGTGGGGGAAAAGTCTCAGGTAGGAAATAAGTGTGTTTTGAGGCTGGATTTGAAGGAATCAAGTGAAGGCTTTTGACGAAGTGAAAGAGGGAGGTCATTCCAGGTGGATGAACCAAAACAGAGAAGGAGCGACGGCCAACATGTGTTGTTTGAATCTGGGTGTTCGAAAGCACAAAGTACTGCAGCTGAACGAAGGGAACGGGATGGAGTGTACAGGTGAAGACAGTTACAGAGATAAGAGGGTGCAGATTTGTGGAGACATTTGAAACAGAGGTATTGATTTTATACTCCATCTTTGTGAGACAGGCAACCATGAAGAGATCGCAGAAGAGGAGTGATGTGTTCAGATTTTTCTTTCTTAGGACCAGTCCGAGCTGCAGAGTTTGTAATGCGTTGAAGAGAGTGGATAGATGATGCTGGTAGGCCAGCCAAAAGAGAATTACAGTAGTCTAAACGTGAAAGAATGAGAGATGTGACAAGCTGGAAGTTGCATCAGTGGACAGATACTTGCGAATCCCGCTTATGCGCCGTAATTGATAGTAGCAAGACTGGCAGGTCTGGGTGATGAATTTTTTCATAGAGAGTGTGTTGTCAAGAACTACTCCTAAACACTTCACAGAGTTGGACAAAGGAACTGACGTATTGCCGAATTCTATTGAAGTTTTTGTGATAGAGGAAAGTTTATGTTGGGTCCCTATGAGCATGGCTTCGGTTTTATCACATTAAGTTGTAACTTGTTCTGAGTCATCCAGTTTTGAATGTCTTGAAGGCAGTAGGACATATTTGTCAGGAAGGTAGGCAAGTTTTCAACAATATCACTGCACTGAAGCTGAGTATCATCGGCGTAGAAAATGATGATTAATAGGGTGGTTGTTTATTATATGTGAGAGTGGAGCAGTGTAGAGAGTAAAAGAACAGGGCCCAGGACTGATCCCTGCGGGACTCCACATTCCATTTTGACAGTTTTGATTAAATTTTGTTTACAATAACTTTCTGGAACCGGTCTGTGAGGTATGAAGTAAACCAGGTAGGGATGTGCCATTAATACCAAACGTATTTTGGGAGGCGAGAAAGAAGAATTGAGTGATCTATGGTATCAAAGGCTGCAGATAAGTCAAGAAGAGTGAGGATGGAGATTTTTCCTGCATCAGAAGCAAGTAGAAGTGTATATAAAGTATGGACTAGGGTGTTTTCGGTGCTGTGGTTGGGGCGATAGGCAGACTGAAAGTGGAAGAAGATCATTGGAATGAAGGTGACTGTTGAGCTGTTGAGAACAACTTTTTCTAGTACTTTAGAGACAAAGGGTAATTTGAGACAGGCCTATAATTCTTCAGAATGTTGGGATCGAGGTCGTGCTTTTTTCAGTAGAGGTGTGACTATTGCTGTTTTAAGAGCTGATGGAAAATTCCTGACTGAAGAGATGAGTTTACTATTTTAGTGATAATAGGCACAAGTTGTGGAAGGCATTGTGAGAAAACAGGAGCAGGTATGGGATCAAGGTCGCATGATTTTATAGTCATTTCCTTCAGAATTGTCATGATTTCTTTTTCACTTGTGGGATGGAAGGAAAAGAGAGGAGTGCCAGTGAACTGGGGGTCAGGAGGCGCAGGCTGGAATTGAGTTTGATCAAGTCTGGAGCGTATGTTTCGAACTTTGTCTGAGAAGAAGGCAGAAAATATGGATGGAAGTTCAGACAGGCTGTGGGTGTTAGGCAGAGGAGTTGTTTTTGCAGATCCAGAGATTTGAGGTGAGGGAAAAAAGAGATTTTATGGATGTAGCACAGAGAATTTGGAAGAGTAGTAGTCCTGTCTTTGCTGAATGGATTAGAGTTTGACTTTGTTTATTTGTTTTCGGAAAAGCTGTTTGTTGATTTCGGTTTTGACTTCCGCCACTGCCGTTCTAGTTGCCGGCGTTTGCGCTTCGCTATCAAGATGTCTTGGGTATACCATGGCGCACAGGGTCTGTCAGGGAGGAGATGATCAGTAGGAGGTGCATGCTCATCAAGCAGTTGGCGGAGAATAGTGTTATAGTGATCAGAGAGGTCAGTGTGGTCAGAGTTTGTGAAAATGTTCGGAAGCTTGGGAAGAGAAGGTATGAATGTCTAAGGCCTTAAGATTGCGACGAGTAACATATTTCTTCTTTCTGACAGGTTTGTGATGTTGAGATGGAAAAGAATGGCGGAATGATCAGAATGCAGTTCATCGTTGACAGAAACAGATGTGACAAGATTGAATGAAGCATTAGTAATCAGCCAGTCTAAAAATAGACCAGATCTGTGCGTTGCTTCGTTTACCAGTTGAGAGAGAGAATGGTTGGACAGAGAAAGAGAAAGACATTTGACATCTGAGAAGACTGGTTGTCGAAATGGAAGTTGAAGTCACCAAAATTATAAGTTTAGTGGGAGAGAGGCTGTAGTGGTCGAGGAGTGACTGAATTCTTGGTGAAAAAGAGAAGATGTTAGGTTGTTTTTACGGCTGGGAGGTGGACGGTAAAGGCAGCAGATAGTAATAGAGTGGCCAGGTAGGTTGAGATTGATTTCGCAAACTTCAAAGATTCATGTGAGAATTGAAGGTTGTGACTGAAAGAAAGAGATGTTCCAAGATGTCTTTGAGAATGATGGCAATCCCACCTCCTCGAGAGAGTCGGGGGAAAGAAATGGTTTTATATCCAGGAGGAGTCAGCTGTTTTTATTTTGGCTCATGGCCATGTGGTTTAAGCCAAGTTTCGGTGAGGAAGGTTAAGTCAATGTTTTTTTCAGAGATGAAATCAGATATGTTGTCGGCTTTTCCATTTGGACAGACAGGCTGCACATTGAACAAACAAACTTGAAGGAGATCTGAAGGAGGTGGAGAGTTTGAAGATGAAAGTGGTGAGTTTGGACAAGCATCAGAGGAAGAGGACGAAGGCGATGGTGGAGATGCTAGTGGAAGAACAGACGAGAGTTTGGATGGTGAATCAGGAGTAGAAGATGGTGAAAGAACTGTGCTAATCAGGGATTCTGTGTTTTTAAACACATCATGATATGCAGCATCATCATCAAAACAAAAAACATTATCAGAGTCACAAACAACAGAACAGTGAACAGCTGAAGGGGCGGGTGGACGGCAGCATGGGGAAGAAGCGTTGTCAGGGGTAACAGAAGTGACGTCAGAGGTGAGGGGGGAGACACAGGAGAGGGAAGCCCACCACTGGCGATGACGTCGGCCTGCCCGTGTTCCCCATCTGGTTTTGCAGCAATGAATGCCTAAGTGTGTTAAAAGCTGCTTAATAGCAGGAGCAAGCGTGTACTGTTTTTGACAATTCTCAGGTGCGAGCATAGCTCTAATGTCCGCGGCTCTCACTGCCATGGTAGCGGAACAACACACACTAGACTTGATTGATGGGGGTGGTGTCAGTTCGTGAATCACGTGCAATTTGTTGAATGGCAGTAGGGTCAGATTAAAATGGGTCACGAAGACCAGCACAGTCAGGTAAACACAATTCATAAGTCGAATCGAAATTTTGAACAATTCAAACAAAGATGAAAATTATACATCGAAATATCTCAAAAAGTAGATAATAACAAAGAAAAATGTTCTGACCAAATAACTCAGGGTGAAAACACGAACAAGAAGATGTAAAAAATTTCAGAAAAGGAAGCAGAAAAACACACACATCCAGCATTCAAACACAGAGCCACACACAGTGCGGCCAACAGGCGCAAAGGCAGATCACTCGCTTTTATATCGAGGATAATGGAATAACCACTTATGTTCTTTTTTACATCCAGTCCCCCATGTGTATGCGGTTTTGTACATTGTCATCTGTTCCTACCAACACACAATGGCCTACTCTTATGAAAAGCGGAACAGGATTTTAACGTGTGCACAAGATGTTCTGCATGCGTTTGCACACAGGGCCTCGGTTTATAGTCTCATCCGAAGGACTGTTGAGGAGAATTGAGTCTGCACTGATGTCAACTCCAGGGGAAAATATCCCTTTGAATGGGAATTGAACCCAGGTCGTCAGATTGCAAGCTCAATGTTCTAATCACAAGGCTATCTCGGCTATAAAGGGTCAAGGACAAGCCGTCGGCGACTCCTCAGGGCACACCGGGCTGCACCCTCTCCAGGCACGACTCCACCGCTGGAGGCTCCCACAGGAACCTGGAACAGGAAATACTTGCCGTTCCTCAGCATACGCCCATGGCTAGCGCTAAGACAACTAGGGTTTGCGTTTATTGTTTATTCACCCCAAAACTCCACCCTGTATACCTAGGGAATCATCTACATTTCAAATGTAAATGATGACTGATGTCTATTCATTACATGATTGTGTTCAAATACAGTTAAGTTAAAATACTTTAAAAAAAATTTCTTCCACAAGAGAGAATTGTTCTTACAGCAAACTAATAACCACACACAACTGCTTAACATGCAACATAGCTCTAAATCCCGAATCACTCAGGACTCACCCATACCAATTTAAACTTAACAAATACTGAGTGTTCTAAATGCAAATGAGAACTCTCTTGACCAAAATGTTAGCATTTAAAAACAGATTAAAGATAAGCATCCTACAGTTTACTAAAGAAAAGTCCTAAATCTGCCCAAGAGAAATAAACCTTAAGACAAAGGAAACCTCCCTTGAAAACATTATACACAAATTTGTTCATGAACCAGCCATCTAAGCATTACGTTGACACAAGACACTCAACAACCATCGCAATAGTACAATGAACCACCAGGAACTCAATCATATCTACGGAACGTCCCTCACCTGTCACTGGAACGGAAGATGGTGCACTCCTGCACCCCGGGAAAGATGTTGACAAGATGGACAGCACAAACGAAGAACATACATTGGTTTTCAGGAGCCCCAACCACTCAAAGATGAATGCTCCCCTCTGCTCTTCAAGAAGAGACACCACACCACAGGAAGGACGGTGCACTCCTGCACCTCAAGGAAGACGTTGACAGGGTGGACACAACGTAACAACGAAGAACGAAGACCGGGTTCACAGGAGCCTGAACTACTCCAAGTGCTGCTTCCCCCTGCTCTCCAAATAGAGAGACAACATCACGCGGCGCCCAACAACCCAGCTGGAACGGCGACCAATGAACTTCAGCCAAAGACTGAATCTCCTCCACCTCCCTCAAGTCAAGACCTCCTCCTATTTAAAGCTGCTGCTACTCAGCTGATGAACCAAACCCTAACTCGTGACCAGGAACTTCAGAGAAACAAACTAACCTGCATGCAAAAATGCAGAGAAAAGGGAATGTGCATGCCACTAAGCTGGAGTTCTCCACATACGTGAAAAATGCGAATGTGCACACAGAAAGACACTAGCACCCAGAGACACCTTCGGATGAGACTATAAACCGAGGCCCCGTGTGCGAATGCATACAGAACATCCTGCTCCGCTTTTCATAAGAGTAGGCCATTGTGTGCCGGTGGGAACAGATGACAGAATTTACAAAACCGCATACACATGGGGACTGGATGTAAAAACGCACATAAGTGCTTATTCCATTATCCTCGATATAAAAGAATAAATGAATAAATAAAATAAAGACACAGAGAAAGAAATAGCACAGAGTTATGCATGGAATATGTGCAGAAGTATGCGAACCGTGACAATGTTGAACAGATCTTTTTTACAGATCAACTTTCCACAACTGCTGAAATGTTTGTTGTTTTTCGCTGAGTGTATTAGTGTCGTGAGAAGTATGCCACTGGCCATAGTTGTTCTATCCTGTTGTGTTGTAGTTTGCATTGTATTGTTTTTTTTGTGTACCACTGTCAGTGACAGCGGATTTCTCTGCATGAAATTTTGGCTGCCTTTTCTTGGTAAAGCGAGTCACCTTAAGAAAATGCTATCCATTTTACAGAATTCCTCTGTTTGCTAGTGTATTTGTTTCTTTATGAGAGTGAGTTGGTTTGGGGTTTTTTTATTTGAATTTTTATATGTACAGAATTTTGCCAGAGATAGCTCTCTTGCCACCATGACTTATCTACGGAATAGGGGTATTGGTTCATCGTCTTATCCAAAGACGCACCCAGACCACCGCTCAAGGTTTATTGGATGGAAAGAAAAATTTGGGTTCGAATTAGAATTGAATCTGCA
>CM054154.1:43770475-43777975 GCA_028751875.1 Rapana venosa
TCGTCAGATTGCCAGCGCAATTTTTGCATTTGGCTACCCCGTCCCCATAACGGAAACTGAAGAGGAAGAAAAAAACACAGAAATAACGTTTTAAAGAATGCAAAAAGACACGACAGCAACAAATAACAAAAGTAAGAAAAAAGCAGAGATGAAAAAGACCTGGAAAAAGTCATTTACAAGACAACAGGAGACAGGACAGTTAAGTCCCAGTGTTTGTACTGACATTCAAACACAGTCACTACAAGACAACAGGAGAAGGGACAGTTAAGTGCAGTGTTTGTACTGACATACAAACACAGTCACTACAAAGAAAAAAACAGGAGATGGACAGTAAAGGGTGTATTTGTTTGTACTGACATACAAACACAGTCACTACAAGACAACAGGAGATAGGACAGTTAAGTGCAGTGTTTGTACTGACATACAAACACAGTCACTACAAGACAACAGGAGACAGGACATTTAAAGGGTGTAGTGTTTGTACTGACATACAACACAGTCACTAAAAGGGACAAACAGGAGACAGGACAGTTAAGTGTATGTTTGTACTGACATACAACACAGTCACTACAAGACAACAGGAGACAGGACATTTAAAGTGCAGTGTTTGTACTGACATACAAACACAGTCACTACAAGACAACAGGAGACAGGACATTTAAGTGTAGTGTTTGTACTGACATACAAACACAGTCACTACAAGACACAGGAGACAGGACAGTTAAGTGCAGTGTTTGTATGACATACAAACACAGTCACTAAAGACAACAGGAGACAGGACAGTTAAGTGCAGTGTTTGTACTGACATACAAACACAGTCACTACAAGACAACAGGAGATAGGACAGTTAAGTGCAGTGTTTGTACTGACATACAAACACAGTCACTACAAGACAACAGGAGAAGGACATTTAATTTTTAGTGTTTGTACTGACATACAAACACAAGTCAATACAAGACAACAGGAGACAGGACAGTTAAGTGCAGTGTTTGTACTGACATACAAACACAGTCACTAAAAGACAACAGGAGACAGGACAGTTAAGTGCAGTGTTTGTACTGACATACAAACACAGTCACTAAAAGACAACAGGAGATAGGACAGTTAAGTGCAGTGTTTGTACTGACATACAAACACAGTCATACAAGACAACAGGAGACAGGACAGTTAAGTGTAGTGTTTGTACGACATACAAACACAGTCACTACAAGACAACAGGAAGATAGGACAGTTAAGTGCAGTGTTTGTACTGACATACAAACACAGTCACTACAAGACAACAGGAGATAGGACAGTTAAGTGCAGTGTTTGTACTGACATACAAACACAGTCACTACAAGACAACAGGAGATAGGACAGTTAAGTGCAGTGTTTGTACTGACATACAAACACAGTCACTACAAGACAACAGGAGATAGGACAGTTAAGTGCAGTGTTTGTACTGACATACAAACACAGTCACTACAAGACAACAGGAGATAGGACAGTTAAGTAGTGAGAGTGATCTGCCTTTGCGCCTGTCGGCAGCACTGTGTGTAGCTCTGTGTTTGAATGCTGGATGTGTGTGTTTTTTCTGGTTCCTTTCAAGAAATTTTTACATCTTCTTGTTCGTGTTTTCACCCTGAGTTATTTGGTCAGAACATTTTTCTTTGTTATTATCTACTTTTTGAGATATTTCGATGTATAATTTTCATCTTTGTTTAATTGTTCAAAATTTCGATTCGACTTATGAATTGTGTTTACCTGACTGCGCTGGTCTTCGTGACCCATTTTAATCTGACCCTACTGCCGTTCAACAAATTGCACGTGATTCACGAACTGACACCACCCCCATCAATCAAGTCTAGTGTGTGTTGTTCTGCTACCATGGCAGTGAGAGCCGCGGACATTAGAGCTATGCTCGCACCTGAGAATTGTCAAAAACAGTACACGCTTGCTCCTGCTATAAGCAGCTTTTAAACACACTTAGGCATTAATCGCCCGCAAAACCAGATGGGGAACACGGGCAGGCCGACGTCATCGCCAGTGGTGGGATTCCCTCTCCTGTGTCTCCCCCCTCACCTCTGACGTCACTTCCGTCACCCCTGACAACGCTTCTTCCCCATGCTGCCGTCCACCCGCCCTTCAGCTTTTGATTGTTCTGTTGCTTGTAACTCTGATAATGTTTTTTGTTCTGATGACTATGATGTATATCCTGATGTGTTTCAAAAACCCAATCCCCTGATCAGCACAGTTCTTTCTCCATCTTCTACTCCTGATTTTACCATCCAAACTCTTGTCTGTTCTTCGCTAGCGGCATCTCCACCATCGCCTTCGTCCTCCTCCTCTGATGCTATTCCAAACTCACCACTTTCATCTTCAACCTCTCCACCTCCTTCAGATCTCTTCAAGTTTGTTTGTTCAATGTGCAGTCTGTCTGTCCAAATGGAAAAGCCGATTACATATCTGATTTCATCTCTGAAAAAAACATTGACTTAACCTTCCTCACCGAAAACTTGCTTAAACCACATGGCCATGAGCCAAAAATAAAACAGCTGACTCCTCCTGGATATAAAACCATTTCTTTCCCGACTCTCTCGAGGAGGTGGGATTGCCATCATTCTCAAAGACATATTGGAACCATCTCTTTCTTTCAGTCACAACCTTCAATTCTCACATGAATCTTTTGAAGTTTGCGAATCAATCTCAACCTACCTGCCACTCTATTACTATCTGCTGCCTTTACCGTCCACCTCCAGCCGTAAAAACAACCTAACATCTTCTCTTTTCACCAAGAATTCCAGTCACTCCTCGACACTACAGCCTTCTCCCACTAAACTTATAATTCTTGGTGACTTCAACTTCCATTTCGACACCAGTCTTCTCCAGATGTCAAACGTCTTTCTCTTTCTCTGTCCAACCATTCTCTCTCTCAACTGGTAAACGAAGCAACGCACAGATCTGGTCATATTTTAGACTGGCTGATTACTAATGCTTCATTCAATCTTGTCACATCTGTTTCTGTCACCGACGAACTGCATTCTGATCATTCCGCCATTCTTTTCCATCTCAACATCACAAAACCTGTCAGAAAGAAGAAATATGTTACTCGTCGTAATCTTAAGGCCTTAGACATTCATACCTTCTCTTCCCAAGCTTCCGAACGTTTTTCACAAACCTTGACCACACTGACCTCTCTGATCACTATAACATATTCTCCGCCAACTGCTTGATGAGCATGCACTTCTACTGATCGTCTCCTCCTGACAGACCCTGTGCGCCATGGTATACCAAGACATCTTGATAGCGAAGCGCAAACGCCGGAAACTAGAACGGCAGTGGCGGAAGTCAAAAACCGAAATCAACAAACAGCTTTTCCGAAAACAAATAAACAAAGTCAAACTCTTAATCCATTCAGCAAAGACAGACTACTACTCTTCCCAAATTCTCTGTGCTACATCCATAAAATCTCTTTTTTCCCTCACCTCAAATCTCCTTGGATCTGCAAAAAACAACTCCTCTGCCTACACCCACAGCTGTCTGAACTTCCATCATATTTTCTGCCTTCTTTTCAGATAAAGTTCGAAAACATACGCTCCAGACTTGATCAAACTCAATTCCAGCCTGCGCCTCCTGACCCCCAGTTCACTGGCACTCCTCTCTTTTCCTTCCATCCCACAAGTGAAAAGAAATCATGACAATTCTGAAGGAAATGACTATAAAATCATGCGACCTTGATCCCATACCTGCTCCTGTTTTCTCACAATGCCTTCCACAACTTGTGCCTATTATCACTAAAATAGTAAACTCATCTCTTCAGTCAGGAAATTTTCCATCAGCTCTTAAAACACAGCAATAGTCACACCTCTACTGAAAAAGCACGACCTCGATCCCAACATTCTGAAGATTATAGGCCTGTCTCAAACTTACCCTTTATCTCTAAAGTACTAGAAAAAGTTGTTCTCAAACAGCTTCAACAGTCACCTTCATTCCAATGATCTTCTCCCACTTTTCAGTCTGCCTATCGCCCCAACCACAGCACCGAAACCACCCTAGTCCTACTTTAGATACACTTCTACTTGCTTCTGATGCAGGAAAAATCCCCCTCCTCACTCTTCTGACTTATCTGCAGCCTTTGATACCATAGATCACTCAATTCTTCTTTCTCGCCTCCAAAATACGTTTGGTATTAATGGCACAGCCTCACCTGGTTTATCTTCATACCTCACAGACCGGTTCCAGAAAGTTATTGTAAACAAATTCAATCAAAAACCTGTCAAAATGGAATGTGGAGTCCCGCAGGGATCAGTCCTGGGCCCTGTTCTCTTTACTCTATACAATGCTCCACTCTCACATATAATAAACACAACCACCCTATTGATCATCATTTCTATGCCGATGATACTCACTTCAGTGCAGCAATACTGTTGAAACTTGCCTTCCCTTTGACAAATATGTCCTACTGCCTTCAAGACATTCAAAACTGGATGACTCAGAACAAGTTACAACTTAATGCCGATAAAACCGAAGCCATGCTCATAGGGACCAACATAAACTTTCCTCTATCACAAAAACTTCAATAGAATTCGGCAATACGTCAGTTCCTTTGTCCAACTCTGTGAAGTATTTAGGAGTAGTTCTTGACAACACACTCTCTATGAAAAAATTCATCACCAGACCTGCCAGTCTTGTACTATCAATTACGGCGGCGTAAGCGCGATTCGCAAGTATCTCTCCACTGATGCAACTTCCAAGCTTGTCACATCTCTTATTCTTCACGTTTAGACTACTGTAATTCTCTTTTGGCTGGCCTACCAGCATCATCTATCCACTCTCTTCAACGCATACAAAACTCTGCAGCTCGATGGTCGTAAGAAAGAAAAAATCTGAACACATCACTCCTTTCTGCGATCTCTTCACTGGTTGCCTGTCTCACAAAGACTGCAGTATAAAATCAATACCCTCTGTTTCAAATGTTCTCACAAATCTGCACCCTCTTATCTCTGTAACTGTCTTCACCTGTACACTCCATCCCGTTCCCTTCGTTCAGCCGCAGATACTTTGTGCTTTCGAACACCCAGATTCAAACAAACCACTGTTGGCCGTCGCTCCTTCTCTGTTTCTGGTCCATCCACCTGGAATGACCTCCCTCTTTCACTTCGTCAAAGCCTTCAATTGATTCCTTCAAATCCAGCCTCAAAAAAACCACTTATTTCCTACCTGAGACTTTCCCCCACATATCTGTCCCTAATTTTCACAGCATCTTTCACCGTTAAGTTTTTGTTCCGTGTGTGTGGGGTGTGTGTGTGTGTGTGTGTGTGTGTGTGTTTTGTGTGTGTGTGTGTGTGTGTGTGTGTGTGTGTGTTGTGTGTGCGTGCTTTGTGCGTGGTGGTAGGGGCGCGCCCCATGGGATTTCTCATTATGTTTTAAGGAGGTTGCATGCCTGTAAATGATTGAGTGAAAGCGTTTCGATTTTTGTTTTTTACAAGATTCAGCGCTATATAAATTCCATATATTATTATTATTTAAAGTGCAGTGTTTGTACTGACTTTACAAACACAGTCACTACAAGACAACAGGAGAAGGACAGTTAAGTGTAGTGTTTGTACTGACATACAAACACAGTACTACAAGACAACAGGAGATAGGGACAGTTAAGTTGCAGTGTTTGTACTGACATACAAACACGTCATACAAGACAACAGGAGATAGGACAGTTAAGTGCAGTGTTTTGTACTGACATACAAACACAGTCACTAAAAGACAACAGGAGATAGGACAGTTAAGTGCAGTGTTTGTAACGGGACATACAAACACAGTCACTACAAGACAAAGGAGATAGGACAGTTAAGTGCAGTGTTTGTACTGACATAAAAACACAGTCATTTACAAGACAACAGGAGATAGGACAGTTAAGTGAGTGTTTGTACGGGACATACAAACACAGTCACTACAAGACAACAGGAGAAGGACAGTTAAGTGCGTGTTGTACTGACATACAAACACGTCCTACAAGACAACAGGAGTAGTGCGTTAAGTGTAGTGTTGTATGACTACAAACACAGTCACTACAAGACACAGGAGACAGGCGGGCCAGGTGCAGGGTCGTCTGTCTGTTGGCTCACATCATACACGGGGCCTTGGGGCCGAAGAAGGCTGTGGCGACAACGACGTGCCCGCTCTCCTGCTGTCCGTCGAAGCCTCCAGATAAATGTACCCCGCACACATGGCCACGCCACTGTTCAGCAAGCCTATGTGCAGGCGCCGAGTCGAAACAGTTAACCCAGTACCTAAACTCACGGATTTTGTTAGAAACGCTTCAACCCACCACATAGCGGCGCCTTAAAGCCTGACTGACCTTTTTCGGAGAACAACAACTCTTCAAGCAGCGGGGAGGAGATAGCCTGGTTGGTTAGAGCATTGCACACTGCGTTCGTAATCTGCTGACCCGGGTTCAAATCCCGTTCAAAGGGATATTTTCCCTGGAGTTAACATCAGTGCCGACTAGATTCCCCCCAAAAGTCCTTCGGATGAGACGATAAACCGATGTTCCGGTGTGCGAATGCACGCAGAACATCTTGCGCACACGTTAAAACCTGTTCCGCTTTTCGGAAGAGTAGGCCATTGTGTACCGGTGGGAACAGATGACAAAATTTACAAAGCTACACCCACGTGGGAACTGCATGTAAAAGAACTCATGAGTGCTTATACCATTATCTTCGAAATAAAAGAATAAAAAAGAAGCAGAGACATGGCTGGCGCCTTCAGCCTGACTGACCTATCTCACAGCACACACATGGCGCCTTCAGCCTGACTGACCTATCTCACAGCACACACATGGCGCCTTCAGCCTGACTGACCTATCTCACAGCACACACTACATGGCTGGCGCCTTCATCCTGACTGACCTATCTCACAGCACACACATGGCGCCTTCAGCCTGACTGACCTATCTCAGAGCACACACTACATGGCGCCTTCAGCCTGACTGACCTATCTCACAGCACACACTACATGGCTGGCGCCTTCATCCTGACTGACCTATCTCACAGCACACACATGGCGCCTTCAGCCTGACTGACCTATCTCACAGCACACACATGGCGCCTTCAGCCTGACTGACCTATCTCACAGCACACACATGGCGCCTTCAGCCTGACTGACCTATCTCACAGCACACACATGGCGCCTTCAGCCTGACTGACCTATCTCACAGCACACACATGGCGCCTTCAGCCTGACTGACCTATCTCACAGTACACACATGGCGCCTTCAGCCTCACTGACCTATCTCACAGCACACACATGGCGCCTTCAGCCTGACTGACCTATCTCACAGCACACACATGGCGCCTTCAGCCTGACTGACCTATCTCACAGCACACACATGGCGCCTTCAGCCTGACTGACCTATCTCACAGCACACACATGGCGCCTTCAGCCTGACTGACCTATCTCAGAGCACACACTACATGGCGCCTTCAGCCTGACTGACCTATCTCACAGCACACACATGGCGTC
>CM054154.1:43782975-43786633 GCA_028751875.1 Rapana venosa
GGAGCAGTGGGGGAACAGTGGGGGAAAAGTGGGGAACAGTGGGGAACAGTGGGGAACAGTGGGGAGCAGGGGGAACAGTGGGGAACAGTGGGGGAACAGTGGGGAACAGTGGGGGAACAGTGGGGGAACAGTGAGGAGCAGTGGGGAACAGTGGGAGCAGGGGGGGAACAGTGGGAACAGTGGGGGAACAGTGGGGAACAGTGGGGGAACAGTGGGGGAACAGTGAGGAGCAGTGGGGAACAGTGGGGAGCAGTGGGGAACAGTGGGGAGAGTGGGGAAAAGTGGGGAGCAGTGGGGAGCAGTGGGAAGCCGGAGCAGTGGGGAACAGTGGGGAGCAGTGGGGAACAGTGGGGAACAGTGGGGAGCAGTGGGGAACAGTGGGGAACAGTGGGAACAGTGGGGAGCATGTGAGCTGTGCTGTGGTGTGGTGTGCTGTGGTTGTGCTGTGGTGTGGTGTGGTGTGATGTGTGTGGTGTGCGGTGGTGGATGTGGTGTGGGGTGGTGTGGTGTTCTGGGGGAGCAGTGGTGTGGTGTGGTGTGGTGTGGTTTGTGTGGTGTGGTGTGGTGTGGTGTGGTGTGGTGTGGTGTTGTGTGGTGTTGTGTGATGTGGTGTGGTGTGGTGTGCTGTGCTGTGTTGTGGTGTGGTGTGGTGTGATGTGCTTTGGTGTGCTGTGGTGTGGTGTGGTGTGGTGTGATGTGGTGGTGTGGTGTGGGTGTTCTGGGGAGCAGTGGTGTGGTGTGGTGTGGTGTTGTGTGGTGTGGTGTGGGTGTGTGTGGTGTTGTGTGGTGTTGTGTGGGGTGGTGTGGTGTGGTGTGCTGTGGTGTGTGTGGTGTTGTGTGGTGTGGTGTGTGATATGCTGTGGTGTGGTGTTGTGTGATGTGGTGTGGTGTGGTGTAGTGTAGTGTGTTGTGGTGTGGTGTGGTGTGGTGTGCTGGGTTGGATTGTATTGTGTTGTGGTTTGGTGTGGTGTTGGTGTGGTGTGATGTGATGTGGTGTGGTGTGGTGTGCTGTGCTGTGCTGTGTTGTGGGGGTGTTGTGGTGTGCTGTGCTGCGGTGCGGTGTGGTGTGTTGTGGTGTGGTGTGATGTGGTGTGGTGTGCTGTGGTGTGCTGTGTGTTGTGTGTGTGATGTGGTGTGGTGTGGTGGTGGTGTGGTGTGTTGTGTTGTGGTGTGGTGTGGGTTTTGGTTTGGGGTAGTGTGGTGTGCTGTGCTTTGTTGGGATTGTGTTTGGGGGTGTGGTGTGGTGTGGTGTGGTGTGGTGGGAAAGAGGTGTGGGGTGGTGTGGTATGCTGTGGTGTGGTGTGCTGTGTTGTGTGTTGTTGCACTGTGCTGTTTTGCATGTGTTGGGTTGTGCTTTGCTGTGTTATGTTGTAATTTGCTGTGTTGTGCTGGGTTGTTTTGAGTTGCATAATAAATCGTATTGCATTGTATTGTATAATATTGAGTTGTACTGGTTTGTGCCATGTTGTATCGTACTGTATTGGTTTGTATTGTGTTATTTTACATTGTATTGTACCGTGCATTACTTATCGTCCACTGCAAATTTCCCTGAATCAAATCTGGGGCTAGTAGTGGCGGGAAAACTACGAAGCCATACTGGTGCAACGCCAAACTAATTGCCTATCTTCCGCCTTCCTGTACACTTGGTTCCCTATGGCAGTACATGTTGTCTGCAGTGTTGCCAGGGTTAACTGTCTTTTTTAGCGCAGGCCACAACCTGCTGAGTAAAGTGCCAGGGCCTGTAGCAAGATGCTATTATTCTTTGAAATGCTGATATTTAATCATCATCTTCATCCGTGTCAGGTTCCTAGCATAACCACTTGTATCTCCCCAATATTGGGAAGGGGAAATCCTCTGGTAAGAGCATGGCTGCCTATATGACGATTATTTGAAAATCGTCATGCATGCAATTTTCTCATTCAGTGTGTATTCTCACAGAGATTCCAAGGTGTGATGTGTGAGGTAGAGTGCATAGTGTGGCGACCCCAAGGGGGCTGTTACCGAGGAAACGCTCAACAGCTGCCTAGTAGCCATGGGTTCTTTTACTTGCGCTACATGTATGGTGCACCTAAAAGCTGAACATTCATACTACTGCTCATGGCCTGTTGGATGGAGGAAAGTCAGGATTCCAAGGGGATGGAACCCCTAACCTCCAGTCTTGTGAATGGGTCCATTACCGCTAGATCGCCTATCTGCCAACTTGTGCATACTCCAGCTGATTATCTTGGTATTGCGGAGATTTCAAGCTGTTTGGCCGTTTGCATTTTTTAGAAAGATTATCATAATGACAATCCATTCTAGAAAAAAAACTATCTCCAACAGCAAACGTACAGATCTATGGCCTATGGATGTGATAAATAGCATGACACGCGGAGAGAAGAGGAAGGAGGGGTAGAGAGAGAGAGAGAGAGAGAGAGAGAGAGAGAGAGAGAGAGAGAGAGAGAGATGTCAGCCTATATCTTTGCTCTAAGTCAAGAAGCACAAAAGCAAAAGCAAAGTCAGAACAACTTAGGCTCGCCCCACACAAGGCCAGGCAACGCACCCACAGCGATGTTGTCCCACATGATGGAAATATAGTCGTCACGATCTGGACGGCTGTGCTCGTGCCAGAAACCCAGGGCGTGCATCAGTTCGTGGACTATGACCCCATGGTAGTAGCAGTTGGAGGCCAGATACAGCAGCTGCTGACCCCCGGTCCGTCCCACTGGGCTGAAACAGCTGACCACACGGAGAACACAGAGAGGCTCAGGTCATTATCAACCGCATGGGGTTGGAGGGCCCAGCATGCAGATAATAGCCAACAACGTACTTCTTTTTACTGACCACGGCAACTTTAAGCGAAATAGACTTCGCTTTACTGACCACACAACTTTAAGCGAAATAGACTTCGCTTTACTGACCATACAACTTCAAGCTAAATAGACTTCGCTTTACTGAACACACAACTTTAAGCTAAATAGACTTCACTTTACTGAACACACAACTTTAAACTAAATAGACTTCGCTTTACTGACCACACAACTTTAAGCTAAATATAATTATTCAAGCATCCCCATAGCTAGTCCTCCTTCCACACTTGCCTTAACTTCCCTGAAGAATGCCTACTGCACTGCTGTGAAGAGCTTTGCCAGATTCCTCTCTTTCAGTTGTGTGCTAATCTTGGATCTCTGCGATGCGTTTCCTGTCAGCTCTACACAGTTGTCGCTTCATGTTTTCTCCCTACTCCTCCCTTTCTCTCCAGCAGCTCCCCGCACATGGTTCGGGCAGGGCCGTTGGATCTCGTTTCAGGCCCACACTGAGACGACGTGCTGGTCATAATTCACTGATGAACAGCGTGGAACACTTCTTCATCTGTGATAGGGCTCAGAGCATCTACTCAGTATATCTGCTCAGAGCATCTGCTCACTATATCTGCCCAGCATATCTGTTCAGAGCATCTGTTCAGTGTATCTGCAAGAGCATCTGCTTCAGTGTATAAATTTTCCTCAGTGTATCTGCTCAGTGCATCTGCTCATTGCATCTGCTCAGTGGATCTGTTCCGTGTATTTACTCAGTGCGTCTGATCAGTGTAATTACTCAGTGCATCTGCTCAGTTTACTGCTCGGTGCATCTGCTCAATGCATCTGCTCAGTGCATTTGCTCAGTGCATCTGCTCAGT
>CM054154.1:43792133-43794633 GCA_028751875.1 Rapana venosa
TTAGATTGTAGGTATTACGCATACATTCTGCTGATATTCATTACTTTTCGATAACTGCTGCTTCCCATTTGTATGCGGTAGTAGTAATTATTCCAATTCACTGTTAATAAGATTCTCGACAGTAAATTTTTACACAACTAATGGTCAACGGGAAACAACTTTACTAGAGAGAGCGACGAGTTAGAAGATGAAATCCTTATTATTTCCCTTAGATTGACGCCCCTCCCCCCAAAAAAAAACCCCACCAAAAAACCCCACCCACACACAACAAAAAAACCACCACCCAAAAAACCCTCCCCCCCCCAAAAAAAAAAAAAAAAAAAGTAGTCACGTCAAGACACAAATTTGACTCTTAAGAGAATCAAGCAAGCACGAAATCAGAAGATATGAATAATATCCCCCCCCCCCCCCCCCCCCCCCCCCCCCCCCCCCCCCCCCCCCCCCCCCCCCCCCCCCCCCCCCCCCCCCCCCCCCCCCCCCCCCCCCCATCCCCCCCCCCCCCCCCCCCCCCACCCCCCCCCCCCCCCCCCCCCCCCCCCCCCCCCCCCCCCCCCCCTATTTGTCGCATAGAAAAGCATAATTTTTGTCTTCACTCCAAATTTTCATTTGTTGTTGTTGTGTAAACTCTTGCACCGTCACTAACCCATGTCCCATCACCCTGCTAAAGTATATGACCTGTGTGTGTGTGTGTGTGTGTGTGTGTGTGTGTGTGCGCGCGCGCGCGCATTTGTAAAACATTTGACTATTGAAATTTTCTTTCATAGATTTTGGTCTGCAGCGTACCATGTGTGTAATATTTGTTTGTTGTAACTAATGATTGTTCGTCAGTGATTGCATGACTGTGTAAGATTAGGTTAAATGCATATGCGCTTTGATTTGTCTTTGCAAGATATAGCGCCATATTAGTTCTATTTATCATCATTATGATTATTATCATTATTATTATTATTATTATTATTAAGAAGCAAGCAATACACATGCATTTTGTTTATTAAATTGGTTGGTTAATTTTTTTTTCTTATTTCGAGGATAATGGAATAAGCACACAAGTACTCTTTTTTTACATCCAATCCCCGTGTGTGTGCAGTTATGTCAGCTTTGTCATCCGTTCCCACCGGCACACAATGGCGTACTCTTCCGAAAAACGGAACGTGTTTTAACGTGTGCGCAAGATGTTCTACGTGCGTTCACATAAGGGGCCTCGGTTTATAGTCTCATCCGAAAGACTTTTGGGGAGAGTGGAGTCAACACTGATGTAAACTCCGGAGAAAAATCTCATGAACGAGATTTAACCCGGGTCAGCAGACCACGAGCGCATCACTCTAACCACTAGGCTATCCGCCGTTATGTGGTTGGTTATTTGGATGATTATTTGGTTGGGGGGGGGGGGGGGGGGGGGGGTTGATAGTTATTTGGATGGTTGTTTGGGAGGTTTTTACATTTTTGTTAGTTTATTTGGTTGGTTATTTAGTTAGTTAACTAGATGTTTAATCGATTGGCTGTTTTTTTTTAACTGGTTCTACAAGACCGTACAACACTACGAAAGGAATTTACTGCTAAAAATTATAATTCTAGAGAGAAAACTTGCCCCGGACTGATGAATAACGGGAAACAACTTCACCAGAAACGACTAAGGAGACAAAGAAAGCTTTTATTATCTCCCTTAGATTGTATTCCGTATGTACGTAATGCCACAAAAGATTACTTAGCAAAAAAATGTATATGTAATGTTCATTCATTCATTCATTCATTCATTCATTGTTTGCTTGCGAGTTTGTTTGCTAGCTTGCTTGCTTGAGTGCGTGTTTGATTGGTTGATTAATTGATTGACTTCAGGAGTGGCTTGCTTGCGTGTTTGATTGATTGATTAACTGATTGACTGTTCAGGAGTGGCTTGCTTGCTTGATTGATTGATTGACTGATTGAGTGTTCACGAGTCTCTTGCTTGCTTGCTTGACTGTTCAGGAGTCGCTTGCTTTCTTGATTGCTTGCGTGTTTGATTGCTTGCTGGCTGGCTTGCTTGCTTGATTGATTGATTGATTGACAGTTCAAGAGTCGCTTGCTTGCTTGCTTGCGTGTTTGATTGGCTGGCTTGCTTTAGTTAATTGATTGATTGATTGATTGATTGACTGTTCAGAAGTGGCTTGCTTGCTGGCTGTTAAGGAGTCGCTTGCTTGCTTGCATGTTTGATTGCTTGCTTACTGGCTTGCTATGGTTAATTAATTGATTGATTGACTGTTCAGGAGTGGCTTGCTTGCTTGCTTGCTTGCTTGCTTGCTTGCTTGATTGATTGATTGACTGTTCACGAATCGCTTGCTGGCTTGCTTGCTTTGGTTAATTGGTTAATTGATTAACTGATTGACCTATCACGAGTCTCTTGCTTGCCAACTTGCTTGCGTGTTTGACTGCTTGCTGGCTGGCTTGCTTGCTTTGGTTGATTGACTGACTGATTGATTGACTGATTGATTGACTGATTGACTGATTGATTGACTGATTGACT
>CM054154.1:43797133-43810520 GCA_028751875.1 Rapana venosa
CTCTGTCTCTCTGTCTCTGTCTCTGTATCTCTTCTCTCTCTCTCTCTCTCTCTCTCTCTCTCTCTCTCTCTCTCTCTCTCTCTCTCTTCTCTCTCTCTCCCTCCCTCCCTGTCATTGGTGTTACTCTCTGCTCTCTGTTTATGTCTGTTTTCTCTCTGCTCTCTGTTTATGTCTGTTTTTCTCTGCTCTCTGTTTATGTCTGTTTCTCTCTCTGTCATTGGCGTTTGCTCTCTTTCTGTTATCTTGTTTTGCACCTCTCTGTTCTGTTTTTGTCCCTATGTCAAAGGATTGTCTCCCTTTGGTTTAACTAGTTAAAGACACCCACAGTGGCACTATGTCTAGTTATGTTGGGGGTTTTTTAAATTGGCCACACAAAGTAACAAAGAGTCTCAGCTTTTGCTGAAACAAGAAAAAAGTACAGTTTAGTGTGGTCTATCCACAAGATACGACTATAATGTAAGTATCGTTCAATACTAAATTAGTGAATAGGTAAATAGGGGACGAGATAGCTCAGTGGTCGGAGCACTCGCTTTCCCCCAGCCAAGTTAAGCAGCATCGAGCGTGGCTACCACTTGGTTAGGTGACCGTCTGCGCGCCTTGGCTTCAGTACAGTTCCCCCAGTTCACCCATCTGTAAATGACTACCTGCCTCTTTAGGGTCAGGGAAGGTAAAGCAGCGAGGGAGAGGAGATGGGCGCCGCCCTCAATATGCTGGCCCTAGAGAAGTGAGGTCTCTGATGCCTTGCTCCCCTACGACCACATAGGTTATGGGACACGGTTATCTTTTACTAAATCAGTACTGCGTGTTTTTCTCTCGAGACAAATAGAAATTTAAAGTAAAAAAAGTTCTTTGTGTCTTGAATCCGTTAAATATTCGACAGTTTTCGGCTCCAGACATCAGTGATTGGTACTCATCCATGTACGTTGATATAGTGAGCATGAGTTGAAGTTCTATACTTAGCTCAACCCAAAAGTTAATACCCGTTATTGTTGCAAGCAAAGTACCAAGACCTACGGTAATACATCATTGAAATGCTTTGAAATATTACGTAGGGATTGTCTTCATCCATTACATGCTGTTAACATAGACACTTATTTAAAAGAAAAGACATGAATATCTGAAGTCAGAATGATTATGATTGTCTAAAATGAACGTGGCGTATTAAAAAATAAATAAAAAATTAAAAGGTAGTACAGCCCCCCCCCCCTAAAAACTTTTCCACTTAAACGAGCAGACACGCACGGCTGGCTGCCTGCTTGCTACTACACTGTGTGGACAGCGACTGTTTCAGTGCCGTGGATGACCAGCTGGCAGTTCCACTGTGACCGGCCCACCAGCCCCTGCGACAGCATGTTCGGCATGTGCAACACGCTCTCCGGCCAGTGCAACTGCTTCAACCAGGCCTTCGACTCCGCTGCCAAGCGGCCAATGGTTCGTGCCGTGTCACGCCGGTCGGGCGGTTAGTTTCTCGTCGGTAGAGCCTCTTCTGATTTGACCTGGGTGTGTGTTTGTGTGTGTTTGTGTGTGTTGTGTGTGTGTGTGTGTGTGTGTGTGTTCTGTGTGGGTGTGTTTGTGTGTGTGTGTGTTTTCTGTTGTCGTGTGTTGTGTTTTGTGAGTGTGTGTGTGTGGTTGTGTGTGTGTTTGTGTGTGTGTGTGTGTGTTTGTTGTGTGTGTGTGTTGGAGTGAGAGTGTGTGTGTGTGTGTGGAGTGGGTGTCTTGTTTTGTGAGGAGTAGTGTGTGTGTGTGTGTGTTTTGTGTGTGTAAGTGTGTTTGGTATGTGTGTGTTTGTGTGATGTCGTGTTGTGTAGTATGTGTGTGTGTTTGTGTTTTGTGTTCAATGTGTGTGTGTGTTTGTGTGTGTATTGTGTGTGTGTATTGTTGTGTGTATTGTGTGTATGTGTGTTGTGTGTTGTATGGTGTATTTGTGTGTGTTGTGGTGTGGTGCTGTTTTATTTGTGTGTGTATGTTTATGTGTGTAGTGTGTGTGTGTGTGTGTATTGTGTGTTGTGTGTGTGTGTGTGTGTTTGTGTGTGTGTTGTGTGTGTGAGTGTGTGTTTTGATTATATGTGGTGTGATTGTGTTTTGTGTGTATTGTGTGAGTGTTTTGTTTGTGTGTGTTTTGTGTGTGTGTTTTGTGTGTGTTGTGGTGTTGTTTTGGTATTTTGTGTATCCTTGTGTGTTGTATATGTGTTTTTGTGTGTGTTGTGTGTATGTGTGTTGTATGTTGTGTGTGTAGTTTGTGTGTGTGTGTATTGTGTGGGTGTTGTGTGTTGTTTGAAGCTGTCTTGTGTTGTGTGTGTGTGTGTAGTGTGTGTGTATGTGTTGTGTAGTGTGTGTATGTGTGTTGTTTTGTGTGTGGTTATGTTTGTGTATGTGTGTGTTGTGTGTGTGTGTGTTTTGTGTTGTTGTGTGTGGTTGAGTGTGTTTGTGTGTGTGTTATGTGTGTGTGTTGTTTGTGTTGTGTGCGTGTGTGTGTGTGTTTTTGGGTGTGTGTGTGTGTGTGTGTGTGTGTTTTGTGTGTGTGTTTGTTTTGTGTTGTGTATGTTGGGTGTGTGTGTTTTGTGTGTGTGTGTGGTGTGGTTTTGTGTGTGTGTGTGTATGTGTGTGTGTATGTGTATATGTGTGTGAGTGTATGTGTGTGTATGTGTGTGTGTATGTTTTGTGTGTATGTGTGTGTGTTTGTGTGTGTTTTTTGTGTGTGTGTGTTTTTGTGTGTGTGTGTTTTGGGGTGTGTGTGTGTTTTGTGTATGTGTGTGTATGTGTGTTGTGTGTGTGTGGTGTGTGTGTTGGAGAAGAGAGCGAGTTTTTGTTGTGTGGGGAAGTGTGGTGTTGTTGAGAGTGTGTGGGGAAGTGTGTGTTTGTGTGTGTGTAGGGTTTTGTGTGTATGGGGTGTGTGTCTGTGTACGTGTGTGTGTGTGTGTTTTTTGGTGTGTGTATGTGTGTGTGTGTTTTTTTTGTGTTTTGTGTGGTTTGTTTGTGTGGTGTATGTGTTTTGTGTGTGTGTGTTTGTGTGTGTGTATGTGTGTGTGTGTATGTTTTGTTTTGTGTGTGTGTGTGTATTTGTGTTTTGTGTTTGTGTATGTGTGTGTGTATTGGTGTTGTGTTTGGTATGTATGTGTTAGTGTGGTTGTGTGTATGTGTGGTGTGCGTGTTTTTGGTGGTGTTGGTGGGGGTGTTTTTGTTGTTGTGTTTATTTGTGTGTGTTGTTGTGTGTGTTGTATGTGTGTGTGTGCTGTGTGTGTATGTGTGTATTATGTGTGTTATGTTGGTGTATGTATGTTGTGTTATCTTCGTTTAAGTCTATTCACATTTAGTGTTTTAGAGGGTTGTGCATGTGTTGTGTGGTTGTGTTGTGTGTGTTTGGTTGTGTGTGTGTGTGTGGTTTGTTGTGGTGAGTATGTTGTGGGTGTGTATGTTGTTTGTGTATGTGTGTGTGTAGTTAGTTAGTTAGTTCTTCAGTTTAACGTCTTCCCCCAAAAAGTGATATCAGACGATTTTGGTTTTGTTGTGTTGTGTGTGTTATGTTGTTGTGTGTTTTTGTGTGTTTGTGGTGTGTGTGTGAGGTGTGTTTGTGTGTTTTGGGGGTGGGGTGTGCTTTTGATGTTGGTTTTGTGTAGAGAGTGTGTATAGCCCCGTTATTTTTGGTGTCATTAGAGTGTGTGGTGTGTGTATGTGCGGGGTTTGCATGCTTTTGTGTGTTGTGTTTGTGTGTGAAAATTGTGTGTGTGTGTTGTGTTTTTTTTTTGTTTGGGAAGGGAGGTTGGAGTATATGAGTGAAATTTGGCGTGTGTGGTGTGTGTGTGTGTGTGTGTTTGTGGGTGTGTGTGCGTGCGTGCCGTGTTTTCGTGTATAATATATCACAAAATTGAGTTAAGTATGTGTGTTCTGTGGGTTTTGGGGTGAGTGTGTGTTGGCGCGGCGCTTTTGTTTGCGTGTAAAATGCAAGTTGTGTGAGGGTTTGGTGTGTGTGTGTGTGTGTGTGTGTGTGTGTGTGTGTGTTGGTGGTTTTGTGTGTGTGTGTTTTTTTGTGTGTGTGGGGTTTTTCTTTTTGTGTGTGTGGTCCCATTAAAATAGCCTATAACAAAAAAGTTATAAAAAAAATTGGGGGGCCTTGTAAAAAAAAACCCAAGTCCCCCCCCAAAAAAAAACCCAAAAAACAACAACAACAAAAAAAAAAAAAACAAAACCTTTGGGGGAAATAAGCAAGAAAAATTTTTTTAAAATCTTAAACCCAGTCTTGGAAAAACAATAGAAAAAGAAAAATCGGAAAACTAACAATAGGTACTATAATAGCAAAAATTTTGGGGATTTTTGGGAAGTAGTTTTGCCAAAAAGAGGGGGGTTAAAAAAAAAAAAAACAGGGTTTTAAGAGGGGTTTCAGAACTTCTTTAAATGATAAGCTTTAAAAAAAGATGTTTAAATCAAGGAAAGATACCGATGGGTGTGTAAAAAATATTCAGAAATTTTGCAAAAAAGTTTTTCTTGTTTGGGATCTTTTAAGCGTTACAGATGATTCTAAAGTAAGGGATTTTTCAATGTTAAGAAACATTTTTTAATTTCTGGGACAACCGTAAGTAGATCCCTGGCGCTAATTTGTTTTCCCAAGATTTATGTTCTTGCGTATTTTGGCAAAGGGGAGCATTTAAACAAAATTAAAAGCCAAGCTTGATTTTTTTTCTGGAAGAGAATGGTGACTTTGCACAGAAACGATTAGTGTTTTGTACACCCGTCTTTTTTTGGGGAAATTTTTGAGTGTAGTAACAATTAAAATTTAGAAAATTTTTTTAAATGGCCTTATTATGGAAAGTATCTTTAAAAGTTAAAACCCTCTCGGTTAACGAAAAGGGATAAAGTGATCCTTAAAACATTGCGTGCTCTCGTGGCAGTCTATCGACCTTCATTGCAAAAATCCCAAGGGGGGAAGGAACCCAGAAAAATTTAACACTGATGCCTTTAAAACGAAAATAAATGAACAGATTTTTGATTTCAGTGTTCATTTTATCTAAATTTATTGGGAATTTAATGGCACAATACAGATTTGAAATCAAAAATAGTACAATATTAAATCTTTGTGGGGAAAGTGGCCCAAAAAATATTTGGGCCTCATATTGAAAGGCTCTGGGGGTTTGCGCCCCTGTTTAATGTTTTATATTTTCTAAATGTTTGGGTGGTTAAAAAGGGCTGCCCCTCCCTTTTTGTTTAAATTTTTTGACCCATTGTGTATATTTTTGTGGTTGATTAGCGGTTCAATATGCGAATTCATTTAAGTTGCAGAATGTTGGTGAATCTTTTTTTGTTTTTTTGTATGAACATGTAAATATTGGCTTATTTTTTCCCCATTCGGGGATAGCTGAAAAAGCGGTCAAAACACCCAGAACTTTTTCCTCAATTTTGAATTTTTGGTATCGAGGTGTAGTCTTTTAGAGTTAGCGATTCAATTGACTAGCTCGTTTAACCAAAATTATGTGAAAAAAAGCTCTTCTTTTTTGTGAATATTTTTCTTTTGAATAACATTCAAATATACTTGCAGCAAAAATTCCTTATGTTCGTAAGAGGTAGCACACCTGTTTCCCTTGTAAGAGCCAAAAATAGATGCTTTGAAAAGGAACCCCAAGAGAAAACGGGGTGTTTTACTTCTTTGTTTTGGGGATTTATTTAACAAGTATCGTGGCGCACTGAAAAACAACCCTTGTATAGTAAGTCGGGAGCGCCTAAGAAGTAGCTAAAGAATAAGTGATTTTGTATCTTGCCCCCAAAGGGTTTTTTACACACAATTTTTGAAAAAATTTAAAATTTTTTTGCTTTTTCGTTATAGTGTTTTTGTTATACCGACAATTTAGGGTCAGAAAAAAAACGCCCCCGAATTTAAATTGTTGGGGATAAATATTTCTATATCTATGAAAAAGAAGGAAGTTCCCGGGTATAACCCGAAAATTAAAAAGCATCATATTTGTTTTTTTCCCTCGACAAGCTAAGCCCCTTTTTGTCATAAAAGAGCTGATTTTATTCATTTAGATGATAAAGTTTCTCTAATATTTTAAATTCGAAGTGGAGTCTTTTGTTTTAATGTCCCTTATCCACAAGCAAATGTCATCCCCATCTGAACTAAAACTGAATCTTTTGAAACTTTTGGGTAAATCAGCTTTAGTATATTAAATAATATAGGGGCAATTACGAAAACCCTTTTGGTAAACCCCTATCCCCAAAATTCTTGTATTTGAAAACGTACTCCTATTTTGGCCTGAATGATCTATCTGACAGAAAAAAGTTTGATGAAATTAAACATACAAACCCCAAATTCCAAAAGATTTAATTTTGTAAAAAATCGACTGTTTTCCCTACTTTTATATGCTTTTTTTGTAAAAAAGTTGCAAGAATGTTTTAAGTTGGCAAACTGTTGTTTGATTGTTTGTGAGTTTTATAGATGTTCAATAGCCCATCGCCCTTTTCCCGAATCCCGCTTGATTCAAGGGAAAGATTTTATGCTTTTACAAAGATGATAAGCCGTTTAAAAATTCTTTCCCTGGTTTCATTTTGAGATGTAAAAGCAATAGGTCTGTAACTGTTTTTATCGGTTCTGGCTTTTCCCTTTTTTATTTAATGTACAATGATAGATGTTTTCCCAAAAAAGGGGAGTGTCCTTATTCCGCATTTTTTGGAAAAAAGTTAAAAAAGGGCCCTTTGGGGAAAAGAATTTTTAAAAATTAAATTTTTTTTTTTAAATTTTATTTAATGTTTTTTTTACGTGGGAGGGGATTAATTGATTTTTTTTATTTTTTTTTTTTTCTTTTTTTTTCTTTTTTTTTTTTTTTTTTTAAAATTTTTTTTTTTAAAATTTTTTTTTAAATTTTTTTTTTTTTTTAATTTTTTCCCCTTTTTTTTTTTTTTTCCCCTTCTGCCAAAAAAGGGCCCCCAAAGCAAAAGAGAAAATATTTTTTTTTTTTTTTTTTTTTATTTTTTTTTTTTTCTTTTTTTTTTTTTTTATTATTTTTTTTAAATTTGTTTTTCTTTTTTTTTTTTGCTTTTTTTGGAAGTTTTAATAATTTTTTTTTTTTTTTTTAATTTTTTTTGGTGAATTTTGGAGTGTAGAGATTTGGGGTGCTATGTAATTTATGAATTATGTGGTTTGTTATTGGAAGGGAAAATTTTAATTTTTTTTTATTTGATTTTTTTTTTTTTTTTTTTATTTTTTTTTGAAAAGTTTTTTGTTTTTTTTTTTTATAAATGGAAAAAATTGGGGGGGGGAATCGAAAGGATTTCCCTTTTGGACCAAAGTGAAAAGTGGTGAGTCGTGCGTGTATTTTTTTAAAATTTGGTTTGGGGTTTCCTTTTTTTTTTTTAAAAGATAAAGTGAAATAAATTTTATTTCAAAAATGATTGCTTTGTTTTTTGAAAAATTTTTTAAAATTTTTTACCTTAAAGTACCTTACAATGATTGTCTTCCGATTTTTTGTTGTACAACCATTGGTTTTTAAATCTCTTTCCCGAGGCAAATAAACGTTTTTAAATTTCAAAAATGGGTTTTAAAAAATGGAAAGGGAAAATGATTTTAAAATTTAAAAAGGGGTTTGGGGAGTTTGGGGGGTAATTTCCCCCCTAAAAATAAAAACTTGGTAATTCTCCCAGTGGATACCTGCGAATTGGTGGGAAGTAATTCCGTTTATTTGGGGGAAATTTTTTTCTTTTTTATTTTGGGGGGGGATTTAATTTAGTTTTTTGAAAGATTGTTTTAAAAAATTTTTCGGTTTCTGAATAATATCGAAATTTCCATGGAAATTTTTTTATTTTCACCGTAAATTTTTTTGGTTATCAAGGCTATTTTTAAAAAATACATCAAAAAAACTTTAAGCGTTGTAAAGAGGAAAATTTTAAAATGGGGGTTTTTAAAAACTGAAAAAAATCCAAAAATGGTAACAGATTAAATAATCAATAAAACAATCTATGAATATGTCAATAAAATATTACAGAAAAAACACATAGATCTAAAACACTGTAACAACTATTTAACTAATGAAAGTAACTTTAAACTTTAAACTGGGCACAACTGAAAAGTCAGTAATGACTGAGAACATAAAAATCTTCAGCAGCGGGAAAAAACTTGAGATGTTGTAGAGTCTGTTGAGTTCTCTCAGGTGAGATGAGGTTGGTCATGGCAGTGCCAGTTAGTAGAACACAGACCAGTCATTAAAGGATCCAACTGGAATACAGACTTCTGTGTGTGTGGTGTGTTGGTTGTGTGTGTATGTGTGTGTATTGTTTGTGTGTGTATGTGTGTGATGTGTGTGTGTGTATGTGTGTGTGTATGTGTGTGTATGGTGTGTATGTGTGGTGTATGTGTGTGTGTATGTGTGTGCATTGTGTGTGTATGTGTGTGTATGTGTGTGTGTGTATGTGTGTGTGTGTTTGTGTGTGTGTATGTGTGTGTGTGTGTATGTGTGTGTATGTGTGTGTATGTGTGTGTATGTGTGTGTGTGTATGTGTGCGTGTGTGTATGTGTGCGTGTGTGTATGTGGATGTGTGTGATTGTGTGTGTATGTGTGTATGTGGTGTATGGTGTATGTGTGTGTATGTGTGTGTGTGTGTGTGTGTGAATGTTGTGTATATATGTGTGTGTATGTGTGTGTATGTGTGTGTGTATGTGTGTATGTGTGTGTATGTGTGTGTGTATGTGTGTGTATATGTGTGTGTGTGTATGTATGTGTATGTATGTGTGTGTGTATGTGTGTGTGTGTGTGTTTGTGTGGGTAGTGCCGTCAGCGCCTGGGCTTTATCACAGTTCTTGATTAAACCATTGACGCTGGGGGCAACAGCAAGGTGAGAGGCTGTATGACCAGTGGCTTTCCCACTCAATGAATTCCACTTTACAGCTTAGTCTTTAGTGATCGTCTATGACTCTCTGACTAGGAGGCTTGACTCGCACAGTCCTTATTATGTGCTGCAGCCCTGGGGGCTGGTTGGCCTTTTGGAGAACATCTCCAACGCTGACTGTCCTTACGCCCTCTTGGCCGAGAGAGTGGGGATGTACTGTGGGCAAGGCATCTCCACTATCATCAAATTTCTGCCCAATTTCCGAAACAGCAGCTGCCTCCTCTGCTGTTTTGGAGGTCATCGTCGAAAAACGACCGACTAACATACCGTGTGTGGTTGAAGATTCGTTGGGGATCTTGTAGCTCTGTTGTTATGTTAGTAGTGGATTGTTAATCTTGTTGGGACCAAAAAAGCGAGGACGTAGTTTATTGCATGGAATGAATGTTTTACTGTCTTGTCGGGTTTTGGGATTTGATTGGTTTGCGGTATTAGTGTAGTGTAGGAGTGGGTGGGTGGGGTGGGGTGTAGTTTTGGGGTTTTAGAGTATTTTAGATAGTTAGTGTACTGCGTGTAGTGTAGTTACGCGTGTAGTTAGTGTATGTAGTTTAGAGTAGTGAATATGTAGTGTAGTGTATGCATCGTAGTGCTTGTAATCCTTTAGTGTATTTTTTATCTTTATTTTTTGATTTGTTTTTTTATATCGGGAAAATGTTTAAGCACCATGTGATTTTTTACACCAGCCCCCCCGTGTGTATGCGGTTTGAAATTATGTATCTGTTCCCCCCGGCCAACAAATACCCACTCTTATACCAAGGGGAACTGGATTTAACGTGTGCGAAAGTTTGTCTGCGTCGTTCGCAACGGGACCTGGGTTTTTAGTCTCATCAGCAGACTTGGGGGATGGAGCTGCACTGATGTTAAAACTCCAGGTAAAAGTCCCCCTTACCGGGAACGAACCGGGTCGTAGAGGGGCGACGAAATGTTCTACCACGGGGATCCCGCCCCCATTTCACATTTAGTGACTTTTATCTTGAAGAATGGTCCTTCGTTAAAGTGATGAACGTATGATTGTGTTTAGTGTTGTTGTTATTGTTGTTGTTTTTTGTGTGTGGGGAGGGTGTAGGTTTTTCCCATCTTCTTCTAAAATTCCCTCTTTCTACCCCCTTATTTTTTCTCCCTTTTTCCCTTTTCTTCTTGTCACCCTATGTTCTGCATTTTTGGCCCTTTTCTCCAGGTTTTTTTTTTTTTCCCCCCCGAAAGACTTTTAAAAAATTTTTAGCGATTTTATTTTTTTTTTTGCAAATATAGCGTATAAAATTCCATTTTTATTGTTATTATTTTTATCATCTCACACATTCTTCTTTATTATTATTATTATTATTATTTTTATAATTTTTGCTATTATTATTGTATTATTATTTTTTTTTTATTGTTTTTTTATTTTTTATTAAAATTTTGTTATTATCTCATCTCATATTATTTTTTTTTCATTTATGATGATGATGATGATGATGATGAAATTGGATATGAGATGATATGATGATTTTTATTATTATGATGTCGAAATCGAATATGGGGGCCTACTGACTATAATATCTGAGCGCTTTGATTTGTTGCTTTACAAAATTCAGCGCTAATAAATTCCCCAAAAATTATTATTATTATTATTATTATTTATTTTCGCCTTATGAAGCAACGCTAATAAAATTTTTTAAAAAAAATTAAAAAAAAAAAAAATAAATAAAGTGTTGTTAAAGAAACCTTGCGGCTTCGGTTTTTTGTGCGGTAAAAAACAAAAAGAGAGACAGATAAAAAAAATCAGCAGTAACAAGCCAGAACCCGAAACGTTGTTGTGTGTGTTTGGGGTGTTTGTGTGTGTGTTTTGGGGGTGTGTGTGGGGTGTGTGTGTTTGTGTGTGAGGAGGGGAGAGAGGCTGAGTGTGTGTGGTGTGTGTGTGTGGGGGTGTGTGTTTTAAGTGTGAAGAGAGAGAGCAGAGTGTTTTTGGGGGGTGTGTGTGTTTTAAGTGAGAGAGAGAGAGTTAATGTGTGTGTGTTGTGTGGTTTTGTGGGAGAGAGAGAGTAGAGTGTGTGGTGGGTTTTATGTGTGAGGGAGCTGAGTGTGTGTGTGTGTGTGGTTTTTGTTTAATGGGGAAGAGAAAGGGGAAGTGTTGTGTGTTGGTGTGTGTGTGTTTAAGGTGGAAAAAAGGGGAGAGCTAGAGTGTTTTTGTGTGGTGTGTGTTGGGTTTAATGTAGGGAGAGAGCCAGAGTGTTTGGTTGGTTTTGTGTAGAGGGGCTAGAGTGTGTGTTTTGTGTGTGTGGTTTTTGTTGGGGTTTAAAGTGAGGAGAGAACTGAGGGTGTGGGGGGTGTGTTAAGTGAGAGGGAGAAAGAGAAGCGAATGTGTGTGTGGTGTTGGTGTTTAAGGAAGAGAGAGAAAAGAGGTGGTGGGGTGGGGGTTTTGTTTAAGTGTAGAAGAGATTAGAGTGTGGTTTGTGTGGTTTTTAAGGGGTTTTTGGGGGGGAGAGAGGGTAGATTTTGGGTTTTGAGTGTGTGTGTGGGGTTTTTTGTGTGAGAGAGAGAGAGAGCTAGAGTGGTGTGGTGTTGTGTTTGGGGTGTGTGGGTTGTGGGTGTGTTGTAATGTGTGAGTGTGTGTGTGTGGTTTGGGGTGTAATGTGTGAGGGGTGTTGTTGGGTGTGTGGGTGTGTGTCGAGTGTGTGGGCGTGTGAGGTGGGTGTTTGTTGAGTGTGGTGTGAGTGTGTGGTTTGAGAGAGAGGGAAAAGATTTGTTAACGCTATTTTACTTTAAATGATTTTGACGGGGGAGAGGTGGAATATTTTTTGAGGTGTGTGGGTGTGTATGCAAGTGTGTCGAGATGTGTGGTGTGGAGTGTGTCGTTGGTGTCGAGCGTGCGTGCCTGCCAGCTTGCGTGATTATCATGCAGTGTGTGCCGGGTGTGTGTGGGACTGTTATGGTGTGGCGTGTATGTTAGGTATAGTGTCTTGGGTGTCGTGAGCTGCATGGAAGTACCCATGCATGCGTATGCATTACATGCATGTGCATGAGCTGTGTACCTGCTACACTCGTGCTTGCAAAAGTTTAAAACACCGGGACCTGGGGTTTCCTGCTCATGCGCGCGCGCACGCGTTTCATACAGCGCGCGCGCTTTCTGCCTGCTATGTGTGTGCATGCATCGCAAGGGGGCGAAGAACTCTGGAGTGTGCCAGATCAGCAAACCTTTCCAACGGGGGGGGTCATGACGACGGCGGTCTGCCAAGTGCTCCTGTCCTGAAGCTATAGGGCCACGTCAGCAAAATGGGTAATAAGCCACCCCCTGCCCGCGCCCCCTTTTTCCCCCCCCCCCACCCCCCCTCCGCAGCCCCACCCCCCTCTGCTTGCTTGCTTCTTGCTTGTTTTCTGTCTGCATAGTGTGATAAGACTGTGTCGTTGACGTTGACTTTGTTTGTGGTGGTGTGTGGTGTAGTAGTGGTGTAGTGTGGTGTGGTGTGTAGTGTGTGGTGTGTTTGTGTGTTGTGTGTGTGTGTGTGTTTATGTGTCTGTCTGTCTGTCTCTTTGGTTGTGTGTTTGTCTGTCTGTCTGTCTCTGTCTGTCTGTGTGTGTGTGTGTTTGTGTGTCTGTCTATCTGTCTGTCTGTCTGTCTCTCCTTTGTGAGTGTTGTGTGTAATTCTCTCTCTCTCGTTGTGTGTGTGTGTGTGTGTGTGTGTGTGTGTGTGTGTGTGTTCTGTATTTTTTCTGTCTGTCTTTCTGTCTGTGTCTCTCTGTCTCTGTCTTTCTATCTGTCTCTCTCTGTCTCTGTCTTTCTGTCTGTCTTTCTGTCTGTCTCTGTCTGTCTGTCTGTCTGTCTGTCTGTCTCTCTCTCTCTCTCTCTCTCTCTCTCTCTTCTCTCTCTCTCTCTCTCTCTCTCTCCTCTCCTCTCTTATCCTTGCATTCCAAACATCCTGTTCCTGCATGCACGCGAGCACACAAAACACACACACATAACAACAACACACACATAACAACACAACAACACACACAACAACACACACACGCACAACAACACACACATAACAACAACACACACATAACAACAACACACACAACAACACACACACACACACAACAACACACACAAATAACAACAATGCACACATAACAACAACACACACACACATAACAACAACACACACACACATAACAACAACAACACACACATAACAACACACACATAACAACAACACACACATAACAACACACACATAACAACAACACACACATAACAACAACACACACACATAACAACAACACACACATAACAACACAACACACAACAACACACACACACAACAACACACACACATTACAACAACACACACAGTACAAACAACACACACACATAACAACAACACACACAAACAACAAACACACATAACAACAAACACACACAACAACAACAACACACACATATAACAGCAACAACCCATAACAACAACACACACACATAACAACACACACACACATAACAACAACACACAAATAACAAAACACAACACAAACAACAAAAAACACATAACAACAACACACA
>CM054154.1:43811020-43827108 GCA_028751875.1 Rapana venosa
AGAAGAAATGAAACAAGGCCAAACAAAGAGAAGGGAAAGAAAAGACGGGAATTACCTAGCACTAATTTTCCAAGGTGGAGATGCTTTTTATACTGACAGCCCCCCCCCCCCCCCCCCCCCCCCCGGATTCCCCCACGGAGTAAAAGAGCGCGCTCAGTAGTGAGAGAGCGAGCCCCCGCCGATCACAGAATCTAATTAGACAAATCACCGTATAACTACCACGTTAAAATGTCCATATTAAACCCATCTCCTAAGTCTGAATGACTCCTACACCTTAAACGTGGGTAAATGGCCGAATACAAAAATCTCTCCATTGGTGAAACTGGGAGCCAGCAGAAAAAAAAACCACAATTATTTACGATTAAAACAAAGGTAAAAACCGCAGCTCTTCCCTCGTTTCTGTATCAACGCCCCCAGCCAACCATAAGGGTCAAAACAAAATGGTAACTGCGTTGTAGAAGAACCCCCATAAACACGTAGAAAGAATGAAACCTGAAAAACCCCACTCAAAATAACAAATCCCCCAAGAATAAAAACAAAACAACGTGAAATTGTTCCCAGATATAAGATAGACATGCTAACTGTATGAATATCTATATCATCATCTTCTTTGACGGAGAGTCTCTCCATCTCTCACTATCCTAGACGTTAATTTTTCCAGTGACTCAAAAAAGTTAATTGTGTCCAGATATTTATTTACGCTGCACTTTTGCGACATTTTACCAAACAAACCCACACCCCCCACCACCCCCAATATTAAGAATAAATGTTTACAAACATAACATACTACTACTACTATACTTACTACTGCCTAACTACTAACTAACAACTACTACTAATGTATGGAATTTATATATGCTGAACTCTTGTAAAGCAACAAATCAAAGCGCGCTCTGATTACTTTTCTTTTTAATCCAAAGGATAATGGATTTAAGCACTCATGTGCTTTTTTTTTATACATCTATCCCCGTGTAGTATGCGTTTTGTACATTGTGTCATCTGTATTCCCAACCGCGCACAACAATGGTCTACTCTTTCGAAAAGTGGAACATGATTTAACGTGTGCGCAAGATGGATCTCAGCTTGCGTTTAAGCACACTGGGCCTCGTATTATAGTCACATCCGATGGCCTTCAGGATTAAGCAAGGCCCACTACAAAGGCATGCGACAAAAATGTTCGTTTTTTCATTATATTTCATTTCTTTAGTTTGCACTGCATTGTAACTTTTTTTGCTTTAAGGGTGACATTTTCTACAGAAACTTTACAATGACCACAGTCTTCAAAGCTGTGAATTATTTACTGCATATGAACCCATGTTTTACTTGGGTTATATTGACACGACGAGTGTGCTATTTCAAGTCATAATACAACTCCTTCTTCACAGGACTCCTTTAACAATAACATCCCTTGTTTTTTTGTTCGAAGTTGTTTTCATAGTACAGATCAAAATCTCCCATCCGATGGAAATGAGCAAACACTTTTTTATGACATTGTACAAATTGTTATTGTACCTGTCTGTAACAATTGATGGGTAAAGTTTAAAATATTGTAGACATGACTTTTTTTGAATTGAAAATGATACAAAAAGACACCTTCAAAGTTTGGAGTTGTTACTTTGATAATAATCATAAAAAGTAAGATGCCACAACTTAAATGAGAGTAGATTTTGGACATCCACAGGGTCACCCCTAACTTCTAATCCTCTGAATTTGGAGGAGATGTGTGGTCTATACTTTCCATGACTGTGGATTGGTTTCTTTCAAGTTTTTTTTTAAGGAAGGGTAAGTTTGGGGAGGGAGAAAGAAGAAAGAAGGAGTTTGTGATAGGGGTCAGTTGGGGAGATGAGGTGATGAGGGGGGTGGAGGATAGAGGGTGGATGATAAAGGGGGTGGAGGAAAGAGGGGGGTGAGATAGAGGGGGGGTGCTGTTAGAGGGGTGTGGGTGGAGGTAGGCTGGGGGAATAGAGGGTGGAGGGGTGTATATAGAAGTTTTTTAGAGTTTTGGGGGATAAGGGGCAGGGTGGAGAAGGTTAGAGCCTTTAGAGGAGTTAGATAGGGGGGCGGGATAGCGGAGGGGGAGACTGGGATAGCGGAGGGGATAGGGTAGGGTGGATGTAGGCATAAGGTGGGTTTGACTGTGGGGAGGGATAGAGGAGGGGGTAGGGGTGGAGATTAGGTTTATAGGAGGATGGGGGGGTGAATAGAGGTGTGGGGGGAAGGTGGAGGTTAGTACTTAGAGGAGTTAGATAGGGCGAGGGGGGGGTATAGAGGTGGGGATAGGGGCAGAGGTGGAGGTTAAGGTTGATTGGGCCGGTGGAGGTAAACTAGAGAGGGTTTTAAATGGGGGTGGGGGGGGGGGGAGGGATAGGGGGAGTTTAGAGGAGGGTTAGACCGGGTGTGGGGGGGATAGAGGAGGGGCGATGGGTGGCCTGTTAGTCTTAGGCGCGGGATAGACACTGGGGGGTGGGAAAGAGGAAGAGGTTTAGACGGGGGTAAGGGGTGGAGATTAGGTTTAGAGGAGGGTTAGACTGGGGAATAGAGGGAGGAAAAACGGGGGGGGGGGGGGGGGGTGGGGGGGTGGGGGGGGCGGGGGTGGGTGGGTGAGGGGGGGGGGGGGGGGGGTGGGGGGGTGGGGGGGGGGGGGGGGGGGGTGGGGGAAGGTTCCTGCTAGCAAAATTACAGGGTTGATTCATCTCTTCCAGGGAAAATCGGTTCTCATTATCTTTGTGCTTGTCTGTGTAGTAAAATTACAGGGTTGATTCATCTCTTCCAGGGAAAATCGGTTCTCATTATCTTTGTGCTTGTCTGTGTAGTTGTTTCCTTATAATTTGTGGCATTTTCTACAACTTTCTTCAAGCTGTGAATGTTCGTGTGTTTAGAGTTGCAAACAGCTATGTGTGTGTGATAAAGCTTTGATTTTATTTTATCTTATAGGTGTTTAAGTTATGGTGGGGAGGGGGACGGGAGAGAGGATAGAATATGGGATGGAGTCCATTTAGGGTGGAAGAAGAGGTAGAATTAGAGAGAGAAGGTAATTGGTATATTTTTAAAAAATGTATTTAATCTTTATATTGAGGATAATGAATAAGTACTCATGTGGTATTTTATTTTGAGTCCCCGCGTGCATGCGGTTTTTGTAACTTTTTGTCATTTGTATCGCCACCATCACATAATGGCCTACTCTTATCAAAAATTGGGAACAGGTTTAATGTGTGCGCAAGATGTTTCTGCGTGCGTTTGCGCCTGGGACACATTTATAGTCTTCATCCTAAGGACTTTATGGGGAGAGTAGAGTCTGCACTGATGTTAATTCCAGGGAAAAATCCCCTTGAAACAGGATGCGAACCTAGGGACATAAAATGGTGAGTGCAATGCTCTAACCACTCTAAACCATTATGTGGTGGGAGGGAGGGATAGGTTCAGGGAGAAGGAAGGGTAGGTTTTGGGGAGGGAGGAGGGAAAAGATAATGGGGAGAGAGGTGGTACTTAGAGCGAAAGAGGGATAGTAGGAGAGGGAGGTAGTGTTAGGGGGAGGAAGGGTAGGTATTGGGGTGTTTAGGTATGAAGGATGAGGGGATAGAGTAGTGAGGGAGGGGCAGTTTATGGAAAGGTTTACATTTTGTCATGGACCAAGATAGTAGGTAGGGCCGTATATCTTTTAAGTATCAAATGAGTAGTGAAAACAGATGGCCAGTACAGTGTTTCCATGCCCATAATGTAGAGGAGGAACCAAAGTATGTGTATGCCCAAAGGCACGCTGTCACTCCTCATTTTCAGTTTTGACCATTATCCTTGATTAACGGCTGGACTATAATAATAACTTTTACTTACAGATATTAAGAGTGGAGTAGTGCTTGATTATCTACTATTTTTCGTTGGCTCCTTTTGGTCTTATTTATTTTCCACACATGGAACATAGCGTGTTTATATATATATAAATATATATATAAATAAATTATATAAATATATATATATCTATATATATATATATATATATGTGTGTGTGAGTGTGAGTGTGTGTTTGTGATGAGTTGTGTGTGTGTGGTGTGTGTGTGTTGTGTGATGTGTTAACCATGTAACCCCTAATCAGGGCCGTACGAAAACAAAAGTCCGTAATACTTATCCATGACACTTGGAAATAAAGGTCATCCATTAAACAACACACACACACACACCAAACACACAAACACACACGCACAACCCACACCCAACACACACACACACACACATCACGACACACACACACACACACAACAACACCCACACACACACACATTCGACGATTATGCCGAAAGAAAAAGCCAGAATGTTAAACAATCTTAGATTTACCCTGTTCATTACACACAGGGCTAAAATAAAAATCCCTTAATATATTGTTTCCCTCACCCCCCCTATTACATCCCCCCCCCCCCCCCCCCAAAAAAAAAGACAACTCGTCACTAGGCTACACTAACTTTGATCTAGTTGGCGTGTTCACTTGTTTCAGGCCTGGACAAACTACCCATATACGCAACCCTTTAGACTGCCGCACGCACTGATCATCACGTCATTGGTAGAACGATGACTCAAAACATGCTCTTGTCGTCACCTAGGGAAACGTCATCAGCCTTCGCTTGAACGACGTCCTAGTAATCAGTGCATTTCTATATACAGTTTGGTACGGAAATAGAAAAGTTTAAGATGTTTAATGAGGATTACAAACGAAACAAAACCAACCCCGACTCACAAGAAATCAAACCAACCTAAAAAACAACAAGTTTTCATGTAATTAAAAGCGAAATTTTTTCTCCTCAACCAGTAAGGACATTAAATTCACATAGGTCTAAACTCTCAGTGTCACTTTCCTCATCTGACTGTCCTGTCATAGTCCTCTGTCCCTTTCTCGCTGTCTGTCTCTCTCTGTCTCCTCTGCCTCCTACTCAATTAGAGAACTCCCTTTTCTTTTCTTACTTTTAAAAAAAACCCAACTTAACTGATTCACTGTTTGGTTATAAAATTTCAATTAATTCAAGTGATTTGTATGGTTTTCAAATACTGCATGGACTACACTTCAACAATGACCTGTCAAAAAGTGCATAACCTATCCCAGTATTGGCCCGAATACCGTAAACCAAAAAGGAACACAAAACAAAATTATGTAATCCTGTTCCGATTCAGGTTTTTAAACAGATCATCTCCAAAAAGCGTTGACCATCCCGGTTGACCTTACCGTTGGCCAGGGCGTCCCTGAAGATGGAAGATTGAATTTCTCTTCTCCTGAAGATAAAAAGTGTTTCAGTTGAATTGAATGTACCTCTTGACTCTTTATATTTACCCCTGTATATGGTGAAGAATCAGACTTGCTGTGCACTCTCCTCCATTACTAAGCTGGCGAAAGTGGTGGATACACCATTACATACAGAACCCACCACCCCCAAAACTAAGGGCAACTCTACAACA
The DNA here is from genome assembly GCA_028751875.1 of Rapana venosa. Taxonomy (NCBI): domain Eukaryota; kingdom Metazoa; phylum Mollusca; class Gastropoda; order Neogastropoda; family Muricidae; genus Rapana; species Rapana venosa. The sequence continues at coordinate 43,816,460 of CM054154.1, forward strand.
AGGCACTCGTCCCATCCCTGCCTGTACAGCTGAGAAGGCTGGACACTTACTCTGCCGATTTAGAACGGTCCGCATTCAAGCCTTTGAGATAAAATACCTCAAGGCGGATCCTGAACATCACACTACAGAAGACCGTAAAAACCAACGACAACTGACTAGGCAGCAGATCGATGCACTGCTGAAACAAGAACCATTGCTAGATACATCAAACGGAGGAAATTGAAATGGTCTTGGCCACTCAACAAGGCATAACAGCCTGTCAACGACAGTCCTGCAGGAATGGTGGAAGGAGCAAGGAGCAGGGACGACCACGCAAAAGCTGGATATCCAACATAATGAGTGGACCGGCCACACAGTACCAAACCTCTGCAAAAATAGCCAAGCCCAGGACAGAACCATTTGGCGGGTCCACGTGCAGGGGGCGTCCCGTTGCGGGTACCACAACGGTCGTCCCACCAAGTGGGAGATGGAGATGAAGAATTGGTTGCACAGTTTTAAATCTGAGATGTAAATTCTACACTAGGCGAGGTGACATCCCAGATACGGCCTCTGTGTTCGTCGGTTTTGCTGTGTTCTTAGATCTGCCGCTGGAACTTTAGAGCCAATTTGTACGAGCGCTAATCTAGTCTAAAGCAAGCTGATGATTGGTCAGAACTGAAGCTCAGCAGACGATTTGATTCTGCCTTTGGTTTTGGCTATGCTAACAGGTCTCAACATTAAAAATGATTGGGTTGTATTAAACGCTGTTACTTCATGATTATTATTATTATTATTATTATTAGCGTTGTTGCTGTCGTGTTTAGGTTGTCTTTGTTATGCATGCCTCGTTATATGCTGCTTGTTGTCGACAACTTATATATTTATACAAATCATCCCTCCCATCCATCCATCCATCATTCCATCCATACCATCTCACTCACCACTACCAAAACTAACGCAACGACTGGTATCGGCGACGACCATACTACCACCACCACATTACACCACCATCACCACCACCACCACCACCATCAACGACGTCGTCGTCGTCGTTGCATCATCACCATCGTCGTCGTCGTCGTCGTCATCATCATCATCATCATCATCACCACCACCACCACCACCACCACCACCACCACCATCATCATCATCATCATCATCATCATCATCATCATCATCGTAATTGCCATCATCATTGTGTCTGTCTCAGGCTATACCTTTGTATATGTTCAAACGTGTTGACTTACGTTTATTTGTGCATGCATGTATGTGCGTGTGCACGCGCGGGTTGTGTGTGATTCAGATTCAGATTCAGATTCAGAATATTTTATTGCCATTTAAGTCATGTAGACTTATTTGACACAACAAAAACATCACCTATAATTATTATCTATTTTGGCTAAAAGTGATGTACACTAAAAACATGTTGTATTCTACTTCTCTTTGTCTCTTTTTTCAAAACACTCATATACATATCTGATGATATATGCTTGATATATATCAACTGTGATTATGTCACTTAATTTATGTACACAGTTTTTGCGTTCTTTGTCTTTCGTTTTGATTTTTAATAACAAATTATTTCTGAGTTCATCATATAAAATGCATTCATCAAGTAAATGAAATTCATCTTCAATTTTGTTACAGTGTCTACATTTTCTGTCCTCTCTGGATATATTTTGGTGTCTCCCTTTCTCTATCATTAAATTGTGACAGCTTGTGCGAAATTTACAATATGTCTTCTTTATGAGTTTTGTTTTCATAGTTTACTAAGTATGGTTCCAATCTGTATTCTTTGGTAGCAAAATCATAAAATTTTAGTTTTGCAAACTCTTTCTTTTGGTAGATCCAAAATGTTTTATACATGTCCTCAAGTTTTCTTCTAACAGCATAACTCAACCGATGATATTAAGAGTGCTTTGGTTCTTCCAGACATGTTTGAATCCAATTGTGTACAGAATATTTTTCACTGTGTTTATCCATTATCGTATGTATTCTTCTGATACAAATAATCGTATACTATTCTAATATAAGAGTCTGGTTTTGATTCTGTCAAATGAATCCAAAAGGATATTATCTGGCATATGATTTTAAGGGTCAGTGGAAATCTCCTTAATTCACCCAAAGTGGGTATACTAATGCTTTTTTATGAACTCCTATCATTTGTTTACAAAATTTTACATGAAAATTCTCATACAAAAACTGATTGGATAAGGGAGGTCTTGAACAGTTTTAAATTAGGGAAATTTGTTCCCCATTAAAAAAAAAAGGGAAAAACCAAAAACTTCTGTCCATAGGTTAAACGGGGTTACAGTGAAGTTCGAACAATCGAATTATTAAAAAAGTATGTTTTTTCGAGCCAGAAAGGCCATAGAGGGAGTTAAACCCCCGGTTTCTGTAGCGTTAAGCGAACGGGGTTTTTTCCCACCCCCTGGGACAGGACCCCTGTCTGTCGCCAAAATATTTCCCCCAAGCAGGCGGGTTCCCAAACTTGTACACCTGGGTGGAGTGAGGAAAATGGGGAATTTAAAGGGGTTTTTCCCCAAGGACACCCCACGAGCCGAGGGGGGAAACAACCCCGCGACCTTGGTCTTTGGTTGACCGCCAAAACACTGGGGCCCACGGTGGCCCCCCGCATTTTTATAGTAGTTTTTAAATTTTTTTCCATGAATTGCCCTTTTAAAGGCGTATATTGCTTTGTTTTTTGTTTTATTTAAATGTTTTGGGTTGTTTGGGAAATTTCCGTTTGTTTAAAAAAAATGACACCTGGATATTTATAAGTTTTTTACTGTTTTCCCAAATTTCATGCTTCCCCATTTAAAATGAATTGGAAATTTTAGGAGGTGATCTGTAAAAGACTTTTACCTTTGTTTTTGTTTTGTTTATCTTTTTAAACCCCCAAAAAAACAGTATTCTTGCAGTTTTTTCAGTTTAGTTTTAAGATATTTTGGTTGTTATTTGCAAAAACCAGGTATCAGCATAGGTAAACCCAAAGGGAAATTTTGTCTTTGCGGGTTTTTTATGGCGAAACTTTCTCCTCAGTTATTGAAATATTCTTTACTTATAAATTTTAAAAAATGTAGAAAATTAATGTATTTCCCTGATGTACCCTTTTTTGACTTTGATTTCATCTGCGTGTTTGCCCCGTAAATTTTTTTAAATAAATTTTTGGGTTTGGGAAAAATTTTTTAATGAATTAAAAAATTTTGCCTTTTTTTCCCATTTCGTTTAACTTTATTTAAAAAGCCCCCGTGCCACACTTATCAAAAAGCTTTCTGAAAAAACTACAAAGCAGCAAAAAAGTTTTTGTTTGTTTTTTTCTTTCAGTACATATCTATCAAAATTTTTTAAGTAGGAAGGTATGGTCCGTTTTCTGCATGCTTTTCTGAAACCGCTTGTTCTCTAAAAAAATTTTTATTGGTTTTTTTCTAATTAAATTTAGAAATTTATGGTTCAGTATTTTCAAAAAAATTTTCCCTTTGTTTTTTGTCAACGTTATTTTCTGTAGTTTTTTGGGTTGTATATGCATCCCTTTTTTTTAGTTTGGGGCATTCACCCTTTTCCGTCACAGGGGGAAAATACCCCTTTCTTTAAAACTAAATTGAAAATTTTTCCGCCCTTATTCTAAAAACATTGAAAGGAAAATGATTTGATCATTTCGTTTGTGATTCCATTTTTTTTCCAGGCCCATTTGTTAATTTTTTAGCTTTTTGGGTTGTTTTTGTTAATTTTTCCCCTGTTGTAAATTTTCTTATTAGCAGTGGGTTTTTTAGTACCTTTAAATCATTAAACCTGCTTGTAATTGCTTTTTGTGGCCCGGATCTATTTTCGGTTCTTTCCAATAAGTGTTTTTAAGTGTTCAGTTCATTTACTGTTTTAATATGATTTTTGATGGTTTTTAAACCATCATCTTCACTTTCTTTTAATTTTTTTAATGTTTTTTCCACAAAATATGGATTTCGTCAATGGCATCATGTGCGGGGATACCAGTGAAATTTTTTAAGATTTTCTTTTTTTTTTTTTTTAAAGTATTATATTGTTTTTTTTTCATAAAGTATTTTTCTCGAAGTTCAGGTTTATACGGGGTTCTATTTATTGCATTTAGTAGAGACTTTACTTCTTTTCTTGTACTGTTACATTCCGAATCAAACCATTTTTTATTGTGTTTAATTCTTCTTACCGGTTTTGACTTTCTGGTCTTCAAGGTTAATTGTGCCACTTTGAGAAAGATATCAGACAGTTGTCTGGAATGTTCATTTACTACGTTTGTGGAATCAGGCTGCTTTGTACTTTGTTTTATTTGTTTTAATACTGTATTTGTTTCAGTTTTTATTGTGTTATGTGTGATTGTATTGCTGGTAGTAGAAGTGCCTTTTCAAATTGTCCTTTGGAATTTGTATCCCATACAAAACGTGTTTGTTGTGGTGAATCTTTAGTAATATACTCTGCTTGTGTGTCTCTTACTATTTTGATAGACCTCTGCAAACGTGTTTTGTCTATATCTGGTATATCTATATCTAAATCTAGTGGACAATGATCAGAGTATTCCATTAAATCTCTAACTTTCATATGCTTCACCTCTTTCATAAATGATTTTGAACAAATGAAATAATCCACAACACTAGAACCTTGAGGGGTTGAAAGCATGGAAAACTTCCCCGGGTTAAAAAACTCCTAAAGTTCGGCCAAAATTTTTTATTATAATTATTTTTTTGTCCCAAAAAAATTAAAATTAAAAATCTTCCTTTTTTTTTGTACAATTTTTTCCCCTTGAGCACCCTTTTATTAAAAATTGGTCTTTTTATTTTCCCTTAAAGGGAAAATTTTTGTAACTTGGTTTTTGGGGTTTTCTATAAGGGCGTCCCCGGCCCTTTCCCGATCGCGCCCTTTTTGAAACTCCGCCAGTTTTTTCTGAAATCTTTCAGACAATCTTTCTATGTCTTTGGGTTTTAAAATTTTTTCCCAAATTTTTTGTGGGAGAAAATTTTTCCCAAAAAAGGGAAAAATTTGGGTTGGGGATATATGCCCCTCCCTTTAAAAAAAAAAATATTCTTTTTGATGTTTAATAGTTTTCTGTTCATTTTTTCAAACCCCACAAATCTGAATTTTTGTGGGAAAAAATTTTTTACTTTTTTGATAATCTTCCCTTTAAGGAAAAAATGAAATTTCCCCCTGAAGCCCCTGAAGATCTATTTCTTTTTTGGGCTGCAGTTTGTGCACTGAAAATATTTCTGGTTTGGGGTTACATCCAAAAATAAAAAGCTGCTCTCCCGGGGAATTTTTAAAACCATTTCTTTCCCCCCAAATCTCTCGAGGAGGTGGGATTGCATTTATTCTCAAGACATATTGAACCATCTTTTTTTCAGTCCCAAACCCTTCATTTTCACTGAATTTTTTTTGAAGTTTGCGGGAAAACAATTTCAACCCAACTTTGGGCCCCTCATTACTATCTGGGTTTTCCCTTTAACCGGGCCACCCTCCAGCCCTTTTAAAAAAAAATTTAAACAATCCCTTTCTTTTTCACCAAAAATTTCCAGTCACCCTGACCCCCTACAGCTCTCTCCCCATAAACTTTTTTAATTTTTGGGGGGACTTCAAATTTCCCCTTTCGACAACCAGTTTTTTCTCCCGATGTCCAAAAACTTTCTCTTTTCTGTCCCCCCATTCTCTCTTCAAAATGGTTGAACGAAAAACGCCAGATCTGGTCATTTTTAGGAATGGCTGATTATTTAAAGCCCTTTTTTAATTCCTTTTTTCACAAACTGTTTCCGTCACCCACGAACTTTCATTCTGATCTTTTCCCCCATTCTTTTTCATCCCCAAAAAATCACAAAACCTGTCAGAAAGGAAATTTATGGTTTCTCGTCGCAATCTTTTGGCCTTTTGACATTTCTTTTTCCTTCTCTTCCAAGTTCCGAAAGTTTTTTTTACAAACCCTGACCCCACGACCCCTTCTGATCAATAAATTTTTATTTCTCCCCCCAATGCTTTTTAATTGCTGCACCTCCTACTGATCATTCTCCCCTGAAGGGCCCTTTTGCGCCATGGAAAACCCCAAAACATCTTGGGTAGCGAAAGCGCAAAAGGGCCGGCAAATAGACGGCAGTGGGGGAAGGCCCAAAAAACCGAATTTAACAAAAAGTTTTTCGGGAAAAAATAAACAAAGTCAAATTTAATTTCCCCTTCACAAAGGAAAACTTAAATACCCCCCAAATTCTCTGTGCAAAATCCCCAAAATTCTTTTTTCCCCCACTTTAAAATTTTCCTTTGGGTTCTGCAAAAAAACCCCCCCTGCCTAACCCCCAGTGTCTGAATTTCCCTCCTTTTTTTTTGCCTTTTTTTTTCAGACAAAGTTTTGGAAAAATACGGCCCCCAGACTTGGGTAAAACTCAAAATTTCCCGCCTGCGCCCCCTGGGCCCCCCGATACTGGCATCCTCTCTTTTTTTCCTTTCCATCCCCCAAGGGGGAAAAAAGAAATTTATGACCAAATTCCCGAAGGAAATTTGGGTCTTAAATCATGCGGGCCCTTTTCCCATACCTTTTCTCCTGGTTTTTTTACAATTTTCCTTCCCAAAAAATTTTTGGGTATTTTTCACTAAAAAAGTAAATCATTCTTCAGTCAGGAAAAAAATTTCCTTCAGTCTTTTAAACAGCAATAGTACACCCCACTTTAAAAAAACCGCCTCGATCCCAAAATTTGGGAAGAATTATAGGCCCGTCTTTAAATTTTCCCTTTTTTCTTTTAAAAATACTAGGGAAAAAGTTTTTCTCAAAAAAGCTCAAAAAAGTTTCCCTTTCCAAATTTTTAAAATTTTTTCCCCCCTTTTCAGTCTGGGCCTTTTCGCCCCAACCAAAAGAGCCGCAAAAACCCTTAGTCCTACTTTAGAAACATTTCTTTCTTCTGATGAGGAAAAAAATCTTCCCCCCTCCTCTTTTTTGTTTTTTTTGCAGCCTTTTTTCCTTTGACCTCAAATTTTTTTTTTCGCCCTTTCCCAAAAAAACGTTTTGGTATTTAAAGGGGACCCGCCCCCACTGGTTTATTTTATACCCCCCAAAGGGCCGGTTTCCCCCAAAATTATTGGGAAAAAAAAATTTAAAAAAAACCCGTCAAAAAGGAAAGTGGGTTTTCCCCAGGGGTCGTCCGGGCCCTGTTCTTTTACTCTTAATGCTCCCCCTCTCAATTTTAATAAACAACCCCCCTATTGGGTTTTATCATTTTATGCCCTGTACTCGCTTTTAGTGGCCCGCGATACTGTTGAAAAAAATGCCTTCCCCCCCTGGACCAAATATGTTTTCCCAATGCTTCAAGACATTCAAAACTGGATTTACTCGAACAAGTTAAACTTAATGCGATAAAAACCCAAGCCCTGGTCATGGGACCCCAAAATTTAAACCCTTTTCCCCATCCCCAAAAATTAAAAAGAATTCGGCCCCAATTTCGGGCGGGTTTCCCCTTTTTCCAACTCTGTGAAGTATTTAGGAGTAGTTCTTTACAACAACTTCTATGGGAAAAAACCCTCACCGACCTTGCCAAGTCTTGCTACTAAACAATTACGCGATAAGGGGCGATTGCCCCCCCCCCCCCCCCCCCCCCCCCCCCCGTATTTGTCCCCCTGTGCAATTCTAAACCCGTCACATCTCTCATTTTTTCACGTTTAGACTCGGGAATTCTTTTTTTAGGGCCCACCCGCATATTATCCACCTTTCAACGCATACAAAAAAACCCCCTGCAGCTTTGATGGTCCCAAAAAAAGAAAAAAAAACTGAACACATTTACTCCTCTTCTGCGATCTTTTTCAATGGTTGTTGGGTTTTTAAAAGGGGTGGAGTATTAAAAAACCTTTCCCTCTGTTTCAAATGTCTCCACAAAAACTGAACCCCTTTTTCTTGGGAAAATGTCTTTCACCCGTACACTCCATCTCGTCCCTTTTTTTCCGCCCGGGGATTAAATTTTTGCTTTCGAACACCCCCGATTTTAAAACAAACCATGTTGGGGCCCTCGCCCCCTTTTCTGTTTTGGTCCAAACCCCTGGGGAATTTACCTCCCTCTTTCCTTCCCTCAAAATCCCTTTCCTTTTATTCCTTCAAATCCCGCTCAAAAAACACTTTTTTCCCACCCCGGCTTTTTCCCCCCCATACCCGTCCCTAATTTTCAAAAAAATCTTTCACCCTTTTTAGTGTTGTTCTGTTGTGTTGGTTGTGTGTGTTTTTTGTGGGTTTTTGGGTTGTGTGTTTTTTTTGTGTGTGTGTGTGTGGTGTGGGGTTATGTTTTTGCGCCCCGTGCCCGGGAGTGCGGGGCGTTAGTGCGCGCGCATGGTTTGAAATTGTTTTGAAGGGGGGTTGGCCCTGCCTGTAAATGAATTTTAGTGCAAGCGCTTCGATTTGTTTTTTTTTCAAAAAGGGTTCAAGCGTATATTTAAAATTCCCATATATTTAAATTTTTATTATTATTTTTTTATTTTTTATCTTTTACAGCTTTTTTATTTAAATGGTTTCTTGTAAAATTATTAAAAATGTTTTTAATATCCCCCAAAATTGGGCTTTTTATGTGTACGTTTATTTTGTTTGTTTCCCAAAATTCCATCCATTTTCCTAGTTTCTTCTAATATTTCCCCGATAATATTTTCATGTTTTAATCCCTTTGTTTTAAAATCATTTTGGGAAAACAGAGATCTTTTCAAGTGGTAAACAAACCCTGTGATATTATTGAATGAATTGGGAGTTGTTTCTTTTCCCTTTTTTAAAATCTCTAACTTTAGAAATGCCCTTTTCCCTTCTTATCAATTTTTTTAACTGGGTTTTCGATAGGGGAAAAAACAAAAGGCCCCAAAAAGTTAAATTCATTTTAAAATTTACTTTAAACAGAGGGTCAATTTTACCCTTGGGTGTATTTTATATTTTAACCGTTAATTTTAAAAAATGACAAAAACCCATCCCTTGTATCGAAAAAACAAACTTTTAGATAAATTTTTAAATTAAATGTGTTCAAAAAGATTTAAATGGGACGATTTCTTTTGGGTTAATATTGTCGGGCTGGGGGTTGTGTGTTGTGTGTGTGTGTGTTGGGGTTTTGTGTGTGGGTGGTGTGTGGTGTGTGGGCGTGCGTGCGTGCTGCGTGCGGGGGGGTGTTTTTTGTGTGTGTGTGTTTGTGTGTGGTGGTTTTGGGGTTTGTTTTTGTGGTGTTAACCTACATACTTTCTAATTTCCCATCTTTGGGGCATGTTTATTCTATACAAGTGGGGAATTTACGCCCGAAAGGACAGGGCTAAGTACCTTTTATCAACAATGAAATCAAGATCTTTTTTTTTTTTTTAAAGGTTGTGTCATCTGGCACACATTTTTGTTATTTGTATCTGGTGCCAATTTGGTGTGGTGTGTGTGTGTGGGTTTTTGTGTGTGTGTTGTGTGTGTTTTTTTGTGTTTGGTGTGTGTTTGTGTGTGCATGTGGGGGATAAGTGAGAAGAGAGAGAGAAGAGAGAGAGAGAGGGGGAGGGGGGGAAGAGAGAGAGAGAAGGTGTTTTTTAAAAATGACTTACATTCATATGTGTGTGTGTGTGTGTGGGGGTGTGTGTTTTTTTTGTAGCGCGCGGGGCGCGCGTGCGTGCCCTGCGTGTGCGTACGTGATTTCCTACACTTGCCCGACCGGAACACACGCGTTGTGTACGACTGGTGTGTGTGTGTGTTGTTGTGTACTTGCATGTATTGCGTGGATCCCTTTCACAGGTTCTTCCAGCCAGACTCTGTGACAGTGAACGTGACCTCCCCCTCCACCTCCTCCTCCTCCACCTCCTCTTCCTCCACCTCCTCCACCTCCTCCTCCTCCTCCTCCACCTCTAAAGCTGGCATTCAGTATCACAAATACTGCAACTCCACCATCACCGCCACCACCACCACCACCACCCTCATCACCCTCAACTGCCACCAGAAACCTGTGGGAAGCTCGTTGTACGTACAGTTCAACAGCAACAACAACAACAATAACAGCAGTGCTATCTACGGCAGTAACAACAACGGCAGCAGCAGCAGCAGCAGCAGCAGCAGCAGCAGCAGCAGCAGTAATGTCGTCAGTGTGTGCGAAGTCCGTGTGTTTGGAAGATTGTATCAAGGTGAGGAAAGAAATTGCGTGGGGGGGGGGGGGGGGGGGGGGGAGGATTTGGGGTAGGGGGTTATTGTTTGTAGAGGGTCATTGTTTCGTATGTAGACTAGGGGGTTTGGGGGGGGGGGGGGGGGGTTAGGGGTTGGAGGGGAGTTTTCGTGTATGTAGGAGTAGTAGTAGTAGTAGTAGTTTTGTAGCAGTAGTAGTAGTAGATTATAGTTTGTAAGTAGGCAGGAGGGGTGGGGGTTGGGTGGGGGCAGGGAGATAGATAGATAGTAGATAGTTTGAGAGAGAGAAGAGAGAGAGAGAGAGACGAAGGAGAGAGAAGAGAGAGAGAGAGAGAGAGAATACATAAGCCCTTTAAATAATCTTTTTCAGCCAGTCATTGCCTTAAATAGGGATTACATAAAGATAGTGACCATTGACTATGTGGCTTTGTCAGGAGGTGTGTGTGTTGTGTGTGTGTGTGTGCGTGCGTGTGTCAAAGTCAAAGTCAAAGTCAAAATTTTATTTCCAGAGTAATTTAATAAGTTTCATTTTTCTTTTTTTCACAAGCCCTCTATCTAAGAAAAC
>CM054154.1:43827608-43843726 GCA_028751875.1 Rapana venosa
TTTTCCTCATTTTTCATGGAGAATTGATTTGTTGTTTTTTTTAAAGAGCTTGTTGGGATGAAGACATGATAAATATGACATTTCTAAAAAAAATAGCATGTGAGGTGGGTTTTTGGTTTTTTGCGGGCATAAATTACTGAAAAAAAATTTTTGGGGGTTTGGCCTGTTCAAACACACACACACCTACCACACACACACACCAACATACACACAAAAAAAACCCCCACAACACAAAACACACACACAACCCACACAACACAACCCCCAAACCACCCACACACCCAACACACAAAAAACACAACACACTCAACCACCCACACAACCCAAACAACACACACACCCCCAACCCAAATACACTCACACTACACACCAACCACAGACACACACAACCAACACACAACACACATACACACACCAACACACAACACCACACACCACCCACTCACACACACACATACACCACCAACACCCACCCACCCCCCCCACCACACCCCAAACAACACCACACTCCACCAACAAACCACACACACTCAACACCAACACACTCAAACACACACACCAACACACACACACCACTCCCCCCACACCAACCACACACACCAACCCAAAAACACACCACGCCCACACACTCCACACCTCACCACACACTCACACCCCAACACACACACCAACACACACATCACCCCAAAACCCACACTCACACACCAACACACTCACACACACACACTACACACACACAACCACACAACACAACACCAAACACACACACCACAACACACACACCACACACCAACAAACCAAAACACACCAACACATCACACACTCACACACACACAACACACACCCACACCACCACACACCACACACACACCAACACACACACACACATACACACACACACACAACACACACACCACACAACACACAAACTTGAACGGGGGTCTTTTTGTATTTCATTCCAGACAGACCCCTTTAACGGGAAAGGGAACACGGGTGACAATTGTCCGTCAACAGGGGGGAAAAAAAAACCGACGTCACTGGACAGACTCAGCAAGTACTCAGAAGGTTTGGGGTTTTGGCCCCCGTGTCCACGTTTGTCAGGCACACAACGGGTTAAAGGGGTTCCCAAATTTCCCTTTAAACGTTAAAACCTGGTAAAAAATTTTTTTATTATTTCTTTTTCTTTAGAAACAATTTTGGGAGAGAGAGACAGGGCAGGGCAGAAAACAAAAGAGAACAGAGAGAGACAAGAGAAAGAAGGCTAAACTCGAACTCGAAAATCGAAAAAAATTTTTTCACCCCAAAAAAGGGCCCGGCCCCCAAAAATTAAGGGGGGGTTCCCAAAATGCTTAGTATTTTTTTTTGGGGGAAAAAATAATAACCCCAAAAAACCCAAAATTTTTAATTTTTTATACCCAAAAACCACCCAAATTTTTAAAAAAGTTTCCAAAAATTTTTTGGTTGGGAAAAAAGTAATTTTTCTAAAGGTTTACACAAATATAAAGAAGGGCCAAAAATTCCCGGGGGCTAATTCCCCTGAGTAACCCGAATAGAAAAGAGGAGAGAGAAGGAAAGAGAAGGAAAAACAAACAAACACAAACAACAAAAGGCCCAAAAGGGGTTTTTTTCCATTTGCAAAAACTAACTGTCCCCAAAGAACATTAGCTGGGCAACAAAAAATCCTTATTTTTTAAAAACAACACAAAGAAACCTACGATCAAACAACAAGTTTTCCATGAAGAAAAAAACCCGCCCCCCCCCCCCCCCCCCCCCCCCCCCCCCCCCAACCCTAAAACTGAGACAACAAAAAATTCATATCAGTACCACCACCACCAAAACCCCTTTAAAACCCCCCCCCCCACCCCCTCCCCCCCCAAAAAAAACAAAACAAAAAACCCGTCTACGATCCAAACAATTATTTTCCAAAAGAAAAATTTCCCCCCGAGGGGGCAAAAAGCCTAAAAAAACCCCTTTCCCAAACCCCCCCCTTCCAAACCCCTAACTTTTAAAATCTAAACAAAATCCAAAACAAACCACCACAAAAAAACCCCCCCTTCCCCCCCCCCCCCCCCCCCCCCCCCGATTCCTACCACCCCCCCCCCCCCCACAACCCCACACACCATTAACATACATTTCGGTATATCCGTGGGAGGGCATAAACCTTTGGGTGTTTTTTTACACGAGGGAAGGGATCAGGGTATACAGAAAATTTCTCTATTTAAGCAATTCCTGGAACATAACTACACACGCGGCCCCGCGCGTTTCACGCATGCACACCACCCCATTCACACGCGCGCGCGCGCAAAAACATACACACACGTAAAAACCCCCCACGCGCCACAAACACCACACACAAAAAACACACCCCCCCCCCGCTCCTTCCCCCCTCTTTTCCTCTCCCCCTTCCCTCCCCCCTCCCTCTCAACAACTCATCTCTCCCCTCTCCTCCCCCTCTCTCTCCCCCCCTCTCCCCCTCCTTCCCCCCCCCTCCCCCCCTCCTCCCCCCCTCCCCTTTGTCCTTAAACCCCTCTCTCCCCCCTCCCAAACCCCACCCCCATCACCCCCCAACCCCACCCCCCCAACCCCACCAAAAACCCCCGCACTACGCCCCGCCCCCCCGCCAGAAAACCACACACATAAAAACAAAAACCCCCAATACAACACAACCACCCACAACACACACACAAAACACACACACACACATACACACACACACCCCACCCCAAAACACACACACACACACACCACACACACCAAAACCAAAACTGCCTGAAATGAAAAGGGAAATTTAATACAATTAAAAAGAAATTATAAAAACAAAAACCAAAACCCCAACACAACACAATACACACACTCGCGCGCACAAAACACACACACACACACTCATCCCCCCCCCCCCCCCAAAATCTCCCCCCCCCACACACCCCCAAAAAAACACACTTTACCCGTCCCCAAATCACTATTTTTGTGGGAAAGGAAAGGGTTTAAAAAATACAAACCCCAAACCAAAAAAATTTAAGGGAAATCACAAAAAACCCCACGCTTTCATAAAAATCACACACACACTCACAAACACACGCCCAAAACACACACTCACACCCCACACACACAAAACACCCCCACAAACCCACAAACACACAACCCCACACCACACACAAAACACACACACACAAAACACACACACACCCACACAAACCCCCACACACCCCCACACCAAAACCCAAAACCCCAACACCACACACACACACACACACACCACACACACACACACAAACCCCCACACACACAAAACACCCACCCACAACCCCCACACACACCCACACAACCCCACACACACACCCCCACACAACACACTCCACACACAACACACACACCACACACAACCACACACACACACACACACCACACCCCACACACACCCACACACACACCACACCACAAAACACCCCCCAAAAAACACACACACACACCCCCACACACACACACACACACACACACAAGACCCCACACACACACACACACACACAAACAACACTAAAAACACACACACACACCACACACCTAACAGCTTGCCTTCAAATACCCCATGCGAATAAAAAAAGCCCTGCAGATGAAAATTTAAATTACAAAAAAGCGGGGAAAAAAACAAAAAATGAATAAATGCCTGCTCTTTTAAATGACAAAACGTTTTTGAGTGGGTGTGGGTGGGGGGGGGGGGGGGGAAAGGGGGGAGGGGGGGGAAGGCCAGAACAGCCGGGGGGGTTTAAAAAACCCTTTTCCTCAAAATTTATTAACAGCCCGGGTTTTAAAACCCCCACCCTCGAAAAAGCCTGTTCCCAAAAAGGATTATTTTTTAAAACCCCCGGAGTTTAAACAAAATTGCCACTACCCCCACGTCCATCCCCAGAAAGTTCTTTTTCCCGGGAGTTGTTTTTTAAAAAGCGAGGCCCCCCTTTGGGGGTTTTCACGCAGAAAAAGAATTTTTGGCGCACAAATTTTTTTTCTTTTTCTTCTTCTTCCCTTTTTTCCCGCTTCTTCTTCTTTTTCTTCTTTTTCTTCTTCTGCTTCTTCTTCTTTTTCTTCTTCCCCCTTCCCCCTTTTTCTTTTTCTTCTTCTTCTGCTTCTTTCCCGCTTCTTCTTCTTCTTCTTCTTCTTTTTCCCTTTTTTCTTCTTCTTCCCCTCTTCTTCTTTTTCTTCTTCGCTTCTTCCTTTTTCTTCTTCTCTTCTTGGCCCCTTTTTTTCTCCCTTTTTCCCGCTTTTCCCCCTTCTGTCTTCATCTTCTCTTCTTCCTTCTTTTTCCCTTTTGTTTTTTCTTTTTCTTCTTCTCTTCCTTCTCCTCTTCTTTTTCTTTTTCTTTTTTCTTCTTTTTCTTCTCCTTTTTTTAAAAACCGTCAGATGTTGTTTGGGGGAAAAAACTAAGGGAAGTCCCCCTTTCCCCTCCTCCGTGGCCCTTTCAGCTTTTCAAGGGCAAGCAAGTCAATGACACTTGAAAACTCCAAAGAAGGGGATTTTTCAATAAACAGCACATTTTATACGCATCAAAAATCTCAAAAGAAACAAAAAAAGGAATTTTTTCAATTTGGTTAAAACATTTTCCCAAAAAGACTTCAAATAAAAATGCACGAACACACACAAAACACACACACACCCCACAACACACACACCAAAAATCACACACCCCAAATTTCACACACACACATACACACCCACCCCACAACCCAAAATTTTGGGAAAACAATGGTTTTTTTTTTTAAATTTAAAAAATTTTTTTTTCACCCCCCCGCACGTTCAAACCCGCTGGCCTTTTGAAAGAGAGCCATTTGTGTGGTAAAACTGGATGGGGAAAAAAAAAAAATATTCAAAGGAAAAAACCCCCATGCACGCTTTGGGGGGGTGTGTAGACATTCTCACTCCCAAAACGGAAAAGTGGTACTTTAAACGGTGGGGCACCAAAAAAAACCGGGGGTTTAACCAAAAATTCTCACCATTGGTAAATCCGGGGAAACCTAACCAAGGAACGAGGAAAAACGCACAACAAAAGTTAAAAAAAAAGGGAAGAAGGGAAAAAACCGCCAAAAATGAAAAAATAAAATAATAATAATTTAAAAACAATACCCAAAACCCTTTTTTTTTCTCCCGTCTTTTTTCCTTGTTCTTTTTTTTCAGTGCCAAAAACCCAAAAAAAAGGGAGAAAAAATAAGCAAAGGGGTTTGTGGTGTGTGGGGGGGGGGGGGGGGGGGGGGGGGGGGGGGGGGGGAGCTATGTGTGCGCACGCGTGTGCGTGCGTATGTGTTGGCTTCCGGTCAAGATGGCACTAACAGACTTTAACGATTCTAGTGAACAAAGATCGGGTGAATGTGGTGATGTGCATGAAATGTCAGAAAAAAGAAAGGATGTACAGGAAATATTTCGCTGTGACTAAAAGGAGAACGGTGGAATTTTCACGACTTGAATGAGGCGGTACATCAGTTTTAGGGCTCCCGGGGGACCCACAAAAGTAAGACCCCTAGAAAAGCAGTTGAAGCAATGAACAATCGGAAGATGTCCGCCAGTGTAGGGTTAAAAAGATGAAAATGACAAAAACAATAAAGAAGATATGATGATGAAAAAGCAGAGCTAAAGAAAGAATGCAACAGCACAAAAGAAACTAACAAAAAACACGTACTGACTGCAAAAAACAAAGCATAGAAAGAAACTTTTGAAGGAAAAACCTTAAAGTGCATGAGGTAACAGAAGATCCATGGCCTGAAACCCACCCTAATACCAGATCTGTATATTTGCCAGTCTACAAGAATTTACACATGCCAGATCTGGCTGAAGCAAAATTTGACGAACAAGTACAAGGGAAATCATAGACAAGCAGACCTGACAAATGCCAAATCAAGAAGAGTTCACTATCGAAAAAAGTCATGACAATGATGCAAAATGATCTTGAAGCACAAGTCCAGAACTAAGCAAGGGTCTGAACCTAGAAAAGCATGACACACTAGGCAGAGCCATTACTCATCATTCATGAATTGAAAAACAAACAGACCTTTGGTACTACTTAGAACCTCAAAACATCAATGCCGCAGTCTGGAAAAAGAATTACGCAAACCATCACAAACAGAACCGAAAAAAAAAAGACAGTCAAAAAAGAAACGAAAAACTTCAAAAAAACTACAAACAAAAATCAAAGCAAACGCCGAAAAGTTTGCAAAAAACGAGAACCCAAACTACCTTGTCGGAATTATACCTGACATTTCCAGAAAACGCTCCCTCTACTAGATTATGGATACGAAACAAAACAGAAGATAGGAATTGGGTGTCACAGATGACGATGGGAATTGTGTCACAGATGACGATGTACCCTGACTCAGTACTGAAAGAAAAGAAACCCATATAAAATGTCAATGAAAACTGACTTCAGGCGTCTTTCCATATGTTCGATTTTTACAATGCCCTTTATTGGATGTATTACGCTGAGCGATTGGGAGCTCATACGGACTTGCCATCAGAAGAAAAATATACACAATAAATGACTGTCAAAAAGAATTTAGAAACAATCAAGCGCCCCCTGAAGTAATACAATTCACTGTGGTTTGAACAACTTAAAGAAGGAAACAGCAAAACAGCAAGTCAGAAATGCACAGGTCGTCAGAAAAATAAATAAACAAACACACAAATTTCACCCAACAAAAATTTCAAGAAAAAAACTTGAAGTAAAGAAAATTTCAACTGTGAATTTATTGTCCAACTTGACAATACACTTTCACGACCACACCCTGAAAAAAACAGACCCTGTTCCGAACACCCATCCCTCACACGAGGCTGTGGAATACTGGCAGGCAGCATATCGACACCTACACGCACGGTGCGGCAGTCAAAAACAAAACCACGACCAATATCGCCAAAAATTTTGGGAAATACAAAAAAGAAATTGATGGCAGACTGAAAGACCAGAGACAGACCTGAAAGAAAAACGCCAATGACGTTAAATAAATTCAAAAGCCATGCAGACAGTTTACTGGACCTACAAAAACAGCAAATACAAAAGATTGGATGGGCCAATACCAACGGAACAATACAAAACTCAAGAAATGTGAATGATGAGCCATTCCCAAACGGGACAAAAATGCGACACATCAAAAAATACACTGTTGGGGAGGGAAACGGACGACATGGAGAAGACGCACACAGCAGGGAGACAGAAGACAGGGGAATAACCAGACATTCAGACCGTGGACTGAAAGATGGGCATCAGTGGCTACGGGACAACGTCAACAAAAAAAGGAAACCCAACAAGGATGGAGAGGGTGACAGGGAAAGTGGTGTGAAGGACTGGACGAGCAACAGATGGCACTACAACACTGACTGGAAGAAACGACCATGACGACAGAAAGGGGGAAGATGAATTGACGTGGAGACCACAAGGTTACTACCATCTGCATAGACGGAACAAAACGGGAGACCATATCAACACCATGATGGAGAAATACAAAATGAAATGTGTAATCAAAGACTGGCAATACAGATATAAGATAACATATACATCTATCACGTACATATATAACAAATAATAGGAAACATGCAGATAGAGGCAACCCCCCCCCCCCCCCCCCCCCCCCCCCCCCTCCCCCAATATTCTCCCTTCCAATACACATACATGCACCTGCCTCATGTACAGACACTTACACACACTAGGCAACCTACCCACACTCACCATACACTTTATATATACACGCGCGCATGTGCACTCACATACACAAACGCGCGACGCAACATGCAAGCACACGCATTCAAACCCCACAAAACTATTGAGCACCAGATACAAATAACAACAATGTGATGCCAGATGATACTACGTCATTTCAAAAAAAAAAATCTTTGATTTCAATTGTTGACAAAAGTACTTAGCCCTGTGCACTTTCGATGGCGTAAATAGATCTACTACTTGTATAGAATAAACAGTCCAAGGATGGTGAAATATAGAAAGTATGTAGGTTACAACACACACACACATACACACACACGCACGCGCGCGCGCGCGCGCAACACCACACACACCACAAACACACACAAACACCATCTCTTACATAAATTTTAACCAAAGAAAGTCGTCCAGTTAAAGTCTTTTTGAACACATGTTATCAATAATATATCTATCTAATTTTGTTTTTTGGATACAATGGATGGGTTGTCAAGTTCTTTATATAATTTTTAAAAATATAAATACACTCTTAGTAAAATTGATCTCTTGATTTTGTAAAATTTTAATGGTTATTAATTTTTTGCCTTTTGTTGTTTTCCATCGTAAAGTTAAACAATGTAAGAATGGAAAGATTTCTATAGTTAGAGATATTTTAACAAAAAGAAACAATTAAATTCATTACAATGATATGACATGGTTTGTTTACACATTGAAAGATCTCTGTGTTCACAATGATATTAACAAATGGTAAAACATGAGAATTTTATCGGGGAATATTAGAAGTATCTATGGAAAGTGGATGGAATTAATGTAAAAAACAAAATTTGACGTACACATAAAAGACATGTTGATATTATACGATGTAATAATTTACAAGAAACACTTTTAGATAAAAAATCTGTGGGAAGAGTGTAACTCTACCAGGATATATGTCAGTGCACTACTGCGCCAAAAAAATAGATCTGTCAGTGCTTCAGGAGGTATTTCAGTTTTCATTAAGGAAGTTTATCGAAAAAGTATAAAATTTTTACCACAAAATAGTTCAGATATTGTTGGATGCAAATGATACGGGAAAACTCATTAGATCATCAAACAAGAATATTTTTTATAGGATGTGCATATATCCACCCGAATTTTCTTCTTTTTGGAAAATTCATACACAGAAAATATGGGAAAATTTAGAACAAGACATAGAAAGTTTGTCTGAAAGAGGTCAGATTAAACTGTGCGGAGATCTAAGCGCGATCGGGAAGACGACTGACTTTATAGAAATTGATCCTGAACCAAGTTATACGTGTACATTTACCAATGAAATAAAGAATTAGACCAGTGTTAAACAAAGGTGCTCAAAGGATAGAAATTTTACAAAAATATGGAAGACTTTTAGTTAATATTTGTACAGACAATCAATTATATATATTAAATGGCCGAACATTAGGAGATTTTACAGGGTAGATTACATGCTTTCAACCTCAAGGTTCTAGTGTTGGGATTTTTTCATTTGTTCAAAATCATTTATGAAAGAGGTGAAACATATGAAAGTTAGAGATTAATGGAATACTCTGATCATTGTCCCCTAGATTTAGATATAGAAAATTACCAGATAAGACAAAACCCGTTTGCAGAGGTCTATAAAAAATAATAAGAGACACACAAGCAGAGTATATTACTAAAGATTCACCACAACAAACACGTTTTGTATGGGATACAAATTCCAAAGGACAATTTGAAAAGGCACTTCTACTACCAGCAATACAATCACACATAACAGAAAATAAAAACTTAAACAAATACAGTATTAAAACAAATAAAACAAAGTACAAAGCAGCCTATTCCACAAACGTAGTAAATGAACATTCCAGACAACTGTCTGATATCTTTCTCAAAGTGGCACAATTAAGCTTGAGGACCAGAAAGTCAAAACGGGAAGAAGAATTAAACACAATAAAAATGGTTGATTCGGAAAGTAACAGTAAAAAGAAAAGAAGTAAAATCTCTACTAAATGCAATAAATAGAACCCCGTATAAACCTGAACTTCGAGAAAAATACTTTATGAAAAGAAAACAATATAATACTTTAATAAAAAAGAAAAAAAAAATCTTCAAAAATTCACTGGTATCACAGCTACATGATGCCATTGACGAAAAATCCGAGTATATTGTGGAAAACTTTACAAAAATTAAAAGAAAGTGAAGATGATGGATTAAAACATCATAATCATTTTTAGTAGCAGTAAATGGACTGAACACTTAAAAAAAACTTATGGTAAAGAACCGCAAATAGATCCAGACCACAAAAAGCAAGTACTAAGCAGGTTTAATGACTTAAAAGTATCTAATAACCCACTGCTAGATAAGCAAATTACAACTGAGGAAATTACAAAAACAATCAAAAAGTTTTAAAAATAACAAATCGCCTGGAAAGATGGAATCACAAACGAAATGATCAAAAACAGTTTCATCTAATGTTTTTAGAGATAATGCGGAATAATTTTCAATTTAGTTTAGAAACGGGTATATATCCCTGTGACTGGAAAGTAGAGTGAATGTCCCCAAACTATAGAACGGATGCATATACAACCCAGAAAACTACAGAGGAATAACGTTGACAAACACTATTGGAAAACTTTTTTGTCAAATACTGAACCATAGAATTTCTGAATATTTAGAAAATAACAATAGTATTGTTAGAGAACAAGCTGGTTTCAGAAAAGCATGCATAACAAAGGACCATATCTTCCTACTTAACAATTTAATAGATAGTGTACTGAAAGTAAAAACTAAAAGACTTTATTGCTGCTTTGTAGATTTTCATAATGTGTGGCACGAGGGTCTTCTTATAAAGTTAAACGAAATAGGAATAACAGGCAAAACTTCTAATGTCGTTAAAAACATGTATTCCAATGCAACAATATTTACAAAAATACGAGGCAAACACACAGATGAAATCATGGTCAGAAAAGGGGTACATCAGGGAAATACATTAAGTTCTACATTATTTAATGTATATGTCAATGATATAGTTCAATATACTGATGAGAAAGTTCGCCATAATATAACCGCAAAAGACAGAATTCTTGTTTACTCTATGCTGATGACCTGGCATTGCTATCAACAACCAAAATAGGTCTTCAAACTAAACTGAATAAACTGCAAGAATACTGTTCTAATTGGGGTTTAAAGATAAACAAACAAAAACAAAGGTAATAGTCTTTACGAGATCACCTCCTAAAATTCCAATTCATTTTAATGTGGAGAGCATGTAATTGAAACATTAGAAACTTTTAAAAATACTAGGTGTCGTTTTTCATCAGAAAAGGGAAATTTCAAGCAACACAAGAACATTTAGTAAAACAAAAGCAACAAAGCAATATACGCCTTTAAAGGGCAATTCATGGACAAAAATTTTAAAGACTACTAAATAATGCGTTTATTCGACCCACTGATAACCCCTGTTTTAACCTATGGAGCAGAAGTTTGGTTTCCTTTTTGTTTTAATGGGGATACAGAATTTCATATTGATAAACTGTTCAAGGGATGCTTATCCAATCAGTTTTTGTATGAGAATTTTCATGTAAAATTTTGTTAAACAAATGATAGGAGTTCATAAAAAGCATTAGTACTACCCACTTTGGGTGAATTAGGGAGATTTCCCCTGACCCTTAAAATCATATGCCAGATAATATCCTTTTGGATTCATTTGACAGAATCAAAACCAACTCTTATATTAGAATAGTATACGATTATTTGTATCAGAAGAATACATACGATAAATGGATAAACACAGTGAAAATATTCTGTACACAATTGGATTCAAACATGTCTGGGGAAAAAACCAAAGCACTCTTAATGTTCAATCGGTTGAGTTACGCTGTTAGAAAAAACTTGAGGACATGTATAAAACATTTTGGATCTACCAAAAGAAAGGTTTGCAAAACTAAAATTTTATGATTTTGCTACCAAAGAATACAGATTGGAACCATACTTAGTAAACTATGAAAACAAAACTCATAAGAAAAACATATTGTAAATTCGCACAAGCTGTCACAATTTAATGATAAGAAAAGGGGGACACCAAAATATATCCAGAGAGGACAAAAATGTAGCCACTGTAACAAAATTGAAGATGAATTTCATTTACTTGATGAATGCATTTTTATATGATGAACTCAGAAATAATTTGTTTTTTTAAAATCAAAACGAGAGACAAAGAACGCAAAAAACTGTGTACATCAATTAAGTGACATAATCACAGTTGATATATATCAAGCAGATATCATCAGATATGTGTATGAGTGTTTTGAAAAAAGAGAGAAAGAGAAGTAGAATACAACCTACAACATGTTTTTTAGTGTACATCACTTTTAGCCAAAATAGATAATTATAGTTGATGTTTTTGTTGTGTCAAATAAGTCTACATGACTTAAATGGCAATAAAATATTCTGAATCTGAATCTGAATCTGAATCACACACACGCACAGAGAGAGAACACACATACACACACACACAAAACACACACACACACATTCACTCCACACACAAAAACACACACAACACACACACACAAAAACACACAAAACACACACACACACCCCACACACACACACACACACACACACACCACCACGTATTCCCCCCAGAAATCACACATGACTGTACATGTTCAGAGTTCCAACTTCAAACCAATAGTACAGCATGGACTAGCACATGAAATAACTATTTTGAAAACGTAATTTCGAAGTTAAGCGGTGCCTGTCCTGAGTATGACATCACTCATTAAGCCCTCTAGTAGTAGTAGTAGTAGTAGTAGTAGCAGTAGTAGTAGTAGTAGTAGTAGTAGTAGTAACAGCAGCAGCAGCAGCAGCAGCAGAGTAGTAGTAGTAGTAGCACGCACCAGCAGCAGTTTGTAGTAGTAGGCAGCAGCACCAGCAGCAGCAGCAGCAGCAGCTAGTAGTAAATAGAGTAGCTTTCAGCAGCAGCAGTAGTAGTAGTGGTAGTAGTAGTAGTAGCAGCGCTTTCAGCAGCAGCAGTAGTAGTAGTGGTAGTAGTAGTAGCAGCAGCGTAGTAGTACTGCAGCAGCAGTAGTAGTAGTAGTAGCAGCAGCAGTAGTAGTAGTAGCAGCAGCAGCAGCAGCAACAGCAGTAGCAGCAGCAGTAGTAGTAGTAGTAGTAGTAGTAGTAGTAGTAGTAGTAGTAGTAGTAGTAGTAGTGGATCGGTGGTCTAGAGGTAACACGCCTGCCTAGAAAGCGAAAATTCCGGGTCAGAATGTGCGGTGGTTCGAATCCTGTTTACACTCGAAGCTTTTCCCCCATGCATTAGACCATGAGTGGTGGTCTGGGTGCTAGTCTTTCCGATGAGACGATAAACCGAGGTCCCGTGTTATACACATGATTTACTTAGCGCACGTAAACTAACCCACGACAACAAGAGAATTGTCCCTGGCAAAATTCTGTATAAAGAGGCCGCTCTGATAGGTAAACAAATACAGTTGGAGACAGGAAAAAAATAATGATGGGTGGCGCTGCTCTTATGGCGACGCGCTCTTCCCGGGGAAAGCAGCCCGAATTTCACGCAGAGAAATCTGCTGTGACTGAAAGGGGTATAAATAAAATAAATAAAAAGTAGTAGTAGTAGTAGTAGTAGTAAAAGTAGTAGTAGTAGCAGCAGCAGTAAAAGTAGTAGCAGTAGCAGTAAAAGTAGTAGTAGTAGCAGCAGCAGCAGCAGTAGTAGTAGTAGAAGTAGTAGTAGTAGTAGTAGCAGCAGCAGCAGCAGCAGCAGCAGCAGCAGTAGTAGTAGTAGCAGTAGTAGCAGCAGCAGCAGCAGCAGCAGCAGCAGTAGTAGTAGTAGTAGTAGTAGTAGCAGCAGCAGCAGCAGCAGAAGCAGCAGCAGCAGTAATAGTAGTAGTATAGTAGTAGCAGCAACAGCAGCAGCAGCAGCAGCAAGTATAGAAGTAGTATAAAATAGTAGTAGTAGCAGCACAGCAAAAGTAGTAGAGTAGTAGAGCAGGCCAGCTAGTAGTAGTAGTAGCAGCAGCATCAGTAGTAGTAGCAGCTAGCAGCAGCACGCAAGATAGTAGTAGTAGTATAGTATTATAGTAGTATCATCAGTAGTAGTAGTAAAGCAGCAGCAGCAGCAGAATAGTAGTAGCAGCAGCAGCAGCATAGCTGCAGAAGCAGTAACAGTAGCACAGTAGTAGTAATAGTAGGTAATGATTAGCAGCACAGCAGCACAGCAGCAGTAGTATAGTATAGCAGCATCAGCAGCAGCAGCAGCACAACAGCAATAGTAAGTAGCAGCAGCAGTAGTAAAAGTAGTAATAAGTAGTAGCACAGCAGCAGTAGTAGCAGCAGCAGCATAGTAGTAGTAATAGTCCTCTTCGATCAATTGATCAAGGGTGAAAATCCTGGTTGTCCGGTCTGTGCAATGTGGCAGGCACCTGGCTTGTGGCATGTAGTAGGGGTGCTGATGTGCAAGAAACAATCTCCTTGGCAAAGGCGGGCATGATATTGTGTGTGTGTGTGTGTGTGTGTGTGTGTGTGTGTGTGTGTGTGTGTGTGCGTCGTGCGTGCCGTGCGTGCGTGCGTGCGAGCGTGTGTGGCGTGCGTGCGTGTGTGTGTGCGTTGTTGTGTTGTGGTAAGAAACAATCTCTGTGGCAAAGGCGGCATAAATAATAATAAAATAATTGAAATTTATATAGCGCCTATATCTTGCAGAGACAAATCAAAGCGCTTGCACTCAACTCATTCTTACACAGTCATAACAACCAGTGACAAGCCAATATTTCCATCAAGTCCAAATTGCACACACGCACACACAACACACACGCCACACACACACGCACACACACACACACACACACACACACACAGAGTCACACAACCCTCTATAATATATATATAATATGGTTTGTGAGTGTGTGTGTGTGTGTGGTCTGGTCTGGTGGAGTTGTTGCATCGTTTCCTTTCCTGCACGGGGGTACGGAACAGCCAAGTGGTTAGAACATTGCGCTCGCAATCTTTCGACCCGGGTTCAATTCCGTTCAAGGGGGATATTTTCCCTAGAGTTAACATCAGTCCCGATTTCCACTCTCCCCCTAAGTCTTTCGGATGAGACTAGAAACCGAGGTCCCGTATGCGAACGCACGCAGAACATCTTGCACACACGTTAAATTCCTGTTCCGCTTTTCGTAAAAGAAAAGGGCCCAAATTGTGTGCCGGTGGGAAAAAGATGACAGAATTTACAAATCCGCATACACACGGGGACCCGGATGTTTTAAAAAAAAGCACATAAGCGCTTATTCCATTATCACCGATATAAAAGAAGAAAAGAAAAGAAAAGAATCCCTCATCATCATCATCAGACCCGTGACCTTGGCGTCGGGGGGAGACACGAAAGACGATGCCGTGGTAAGGGCCTCCTCCATCCCTCTCGGTCCTCGGCTTGCGCAGTAGTGCCGAGTCATTCATCCGGTCCATTCTCTGATGTTGTCCCTCCATGACTTGTTCTGTCTTCCCTCTTTCTGCCACCTTCGAGTGTTCCCTGCAGTACTGTTTATGGCAAGTGTTGTGGGGTGACGTGGCCGAACCATGTCAGCTTTTTCTTCTTTGACGATGGTGAGAAGGGGTTCTGTGGGCCTGCCAGCCGTGTTTTATTTTGAAAAACTTGACAATCATTGGTCTTTGTTCTCTCCAGGATATGCCCAGTAGTTTTCTATGGCATTTTGTTTCAAATGACTGGATTCGCTTTGCTGTTTCAGCAGTCCCTGTCCAGGTTTCACTTCCGACAGCAGGATAGTCTGAATTAGGGCTTTGTAGAGCTTTAGTTTGATTGGGAAACTGATCTCTTTACTTTTTTCCCTATGGTGGTGAGTTTTGTATGGAAGATGTTTTCCATGGCTATTTTGACTTTGAATTTCTGTCGTCCCTTTGTGAGTGTAGCGCCAAGGTATTTAAAGCGTCTACCTCTTCCAGTTGGCCGTTCATGTAAATTTTAGCAGGGGGCGTTGCTCGTGTTGTTCACAAAGTACTTTACTTTTCTTCCGAGCTCACCTCCATCCCATATGCTCCAGCTCTGTTCAAGTCTGGTCGTAAGAACTTGCAGCTCTGTGTTACTTCCGCCCCTGAGGTCAAATGTCATTTGGCAAACCGCAAGTTGTTGAGGGGTTTTTGCCGCCAATGGAGATGGTAGAGTGGAAGTCATGGAGGGGCTCTCTCTAATGTTTTTCCAAGAAAAAGATTTAAAAAGGACTGGAGATAACAGGCATCCTTGTCGGACCCCCAAATGTGGTTTTGAAGTAGTCTCCGACCTGATTGTTCAAAGGCTGCACTGTTGCGGTGTTGTATAGTGCTTGAATGGTTTGCACTAGTCCTTCTTCAAAGCCAAACATTCTGAGGACCTGCCACAGGCCTTCGTGCCATACTCTGTCGA
>CM054154.1:43844226-43867582 GCA_028751875.1 Rapana venosa
GAGTTGGTTAAAGCTGAGGGGAAGCCAGATCAGCGCCCTACTAAGAATCGCAACAAGATCGGCAGCCAAAAAATGGCCAACACCTGCACAGTCCCTCACATCCCCCCCCCCCAAAAAGGGGAAATCTCAATGCCATAATAACCGCACAACCCCCTCAAGCCCCCAACAAGGTCATGCTGCAGATAAAAAGAAAACTGAACCCACAGGCTGAGGAACAAGCGGGTTTCAGACAGGGCGCACCAACAAACAGATATTCAACCTCAAAATACTATTAGGGGTACCTAAACATCAACAAGCCCGTTACCACGTATTTAACGTTTTAAAGGGGCATTTGAAGGTGTGCTGCGCTTGTGGCAACCATAATTTGTACAGCATCATGCAAACCTATCAAGCAAAAACAGCTTACATCGAGGCCACCATGCAGTTACAAAAACAAAAAACTTTGGGAAAGGGTTTCGAACAACATTGGAGTAAGGCAGGGCGTCTACTCTCACCCACTTTTTCAACATTTTCCTTGAGAAAATCAGGCTGTTTAAACGGGAACAACAAAGGACATCAGCATGGGGGCAGAACGATCACAAACCTCCGCTCGCAGATACATTGTTGAATACAGGATCAAAAAAGAGTTCCAGCCAACAGAACACTGAAAAGGGCCTCCAAAACATACGCACGGAAACTTGCAAAAGCCAAAAGATGACAAAAAACACCATCGGCATTACACTGTTCAGGGTTAATACCAGAACGGAAACATTAAAAGCTTCAAGTACCGGGAGCCATGTATCGACCGGGGATCCAACCGAAGAGAAATGCGGGACGCACAGACAATAACAGCTTGTCAAAACTAAACACCATCTGGAGAGATAAAAAATCTCATTTACTCCAGATCAGACAAATGCCTCCCTTTCTTTCCCATTTTCTTTATCCTATGAATCATGGACCCTTTCCAATTTGGGGAGAAAGTCAGGCGGGGGGGATGAATGCTTTTGAGACCCTTGGGATCCCTACAAAAACCCCAAAGCAAACGAAAGCGTGCATAACAGAATCCAGCAAAACCATTGGCCCTATAAAACCTTTTAACATCGGAAAAAACGTAAACTTAATGGTATGGGGATGTCAAAGACCAAAGGACTTCAAAGACAGTTTTTCAAGGCACGTCCAAGGGGAAGAAAAGGCAAACCAAAGGGGAAACTGGGGGGGATAAAAACACGAAAAGGACAGCCTAAACTCAACAAAAACCCCGAGAAACAGAACAAAGAGGGTGGAGGGAACTGGGTTTTTGATCTTTGAGGGTGCCCCCCCTCGTCAACTACGGGGCAATAGATAAAAATACCCCCCGGCCGGGGGCTGGATAAAAAAGCCATGGGTGCTTTTTCATTTTCCCGAAATAAAAGAATTTGTCATTTTCCCCTGTCAGCCCCCCCCCTCGCGCAGAAAACCCTTTCCTTTTAAAAAAATAGATTCAAACCCAAACCACCACACCACTCCTTTCCTTTTTTCTGGTCCATCGATCGGAAAGACCTCCCCCCCCTCCGCTGTAAATAAGATATCTTATTCGTGCCGAGACACGCTCACCCTGCTGCAGTTGAAGCAGACGTTTTAATTTTATATCAAAATCTGTATTTTGGCCGAGACACGCCCACCCATGCGCAGTGTGAACAAACAGTGACAGGACAAATCAGGGGCAATCTCCTGTACCCGGGCCAAACTTTTAGGAAAATGCGATTGGCCCCATCACTTTTCCCTTTTTCCTTTTTTTTAATTTTTTTATATTTTTATTTGTTCTTACTTTTTTTCTTATTACTTTATAATTCTCTTTTAAAATCATATTTCCCAGAACTGTGCTGATTGATAGTTGTGCTTATTATTCATAATCGGCATCTATTATTTACAGGTCCTTTACTGTATTGTCTCGCCCGCTGTTGAGGTTGATTTGGTTGCATTGTTTGTTGTTGTTGTTTTGCTTGGGTTTTTTTTGTGTTGTTGTCTTTTTTGTTTTTTGTTTTTTTTGTTTTTTTGGTTTTTGTTTGTTTTTTCCTTTTAAAATACTCCCCTTTCTCATCGGTAACCACCACGCCACCTGTATATTTTTATTTATTTTTATTTTATTCTTTTTTTTTTTTTCTTTTTTTTTTTTTTTTTCTCGTCAGACTACTGTCAAGACTGATTGATTATATACACATTGTGTGCTACAGATGGTAATTGATTTTACTCCTCTCTTTCACCTTCCACACCACATACCCCTATCAAGTTATTTTCACGTCCCCCCTCCTTATTATTATTATTTAGTCATTGTCTCTCTTTTCTTCTTATCTTCACCATACTTGTACACATTAATGACGTTCAATCACAAAACAACTTTAATAGATGTTATACAAACACAATTCATGCCCTCCAAGGATGGCTTACGAATTTGTCACCTAAATATAAACCATGCAGTCAATAAAATCGAAGATATAAACAAGACTTCATCATCAAACCAAGGCAAACCTTTCATAACTAGGTCTTTCCGAGTCAAGACTTACCAGAAACCACATAACCACACTGACATTCCATTCCAGGATATAAAAATCCATGCGAAAAGATCCGCAAAAGCCCAAAGAACCTGTCCTCTTAATCTATATTAGTGAGTCTGTAACGTTCTAAGGTCTTTTTCCATCTTGAACGTTATGAGTAGAATCCATCTGGATCCAAGAGCTATAAAAGGTCAGCGCCTATTATAAATGGGGTTCTGCTACAGAAAATCCAACAGAAAGAAACAAATTGGATAAGACAAGTTTGACTCCATGATGAACGTAGTTCCTATTAGATTCTAAGGGAAATTTATCTTACTAGGTGGATATTTAATATTGACCTAGCAAAGTAAACAACCAATGGACCCAAGTTATTAACTCTATTCAATCTTCACCAATTAGTAACTTCACCCACAAGAGTCACATCAAAATTCTAACACAATCATTATCACATCTATGTATCAGACAGAACCCAGAAAAGCATCATAGAAAATGTGTCCCTGTACACTACTGTAGCGACCACTACCCATTCGTGTACCACAACAGGTCCAAAAAAAAGGAGGAACAAAAATTCCTAAACCTGGCCATAAAACTATAACCTATCGCTCTATTGCAGAATTTTAATGACAGCTATTCTACTAGAGTTAAGCAGTTCCATGCTCTCGGTAAACATTCAATATTACTGAACCAACCTGGCCATTGAGTTACTGATAAAAGTTTTACTAGAAATCTAATAACAAACATGCCCCATTAAAAACCATAAGGATCAAACATTTCCGCAAACCACTCTGGTTTTACAAAGGAACTAGAAGAAGCATGCTATCTAGAGATTTCTTAAAAGAAACATAATATTATGAGAGGCAAAAACATTGAAGACATGCCATAAATTTCACAAAAACGGCAAGAGAAAAGGAAATATTTCCAAGATCTACTTTCATCCAAACAAAATTCCAAGACTGTATGGAAGGCAATCAATCAAATAACAAATACTCAATTGTCTTCCAAATCTAACTAATTAAAGATATTTCTGCTTAAACTACAAAACAATCACTTCATTAATATTTCTTGTAACATAATTACCAATGATAAATCGAAGTCGCATGATACTCAATGAACTAAAACAATTCAGCCAAGAAAAGCGATTCCATCAAAACTCCACATACCATACATATCTGTTTTCTTGAGGCTACGAATTACCTGACACCACCACAAACAATCACTACGCGTGGTCTTGATGGAATAATGGCAGAATACTGGGAAACTTCTTCAGCTCCAATTATTACAGACCTCTGACCCATATCCTATAAACCAATGTCTTCATAAGAACTATATCCCCCAACGCCTTCAAAACTGCTAAGGTGATTCCGATCACAAGTCTGAGACACTTCTTATCCCTCAAATTATAGGCCAATCTCTATTTTATCTTTACCTTCAAAACCCTTGGAAAAACATTTGAATAAACACATAGTCCATCATATAGATATTAACAACATACTTCACACCCAAATCAGTCTGGATTTATAAAAAAATCACTCGTTGCCATACTCAATTAACTATTCTTGTAGACAATTGGCTGTCTAACATTAATGACAATAATTTTGTGGAGTATTATTTGTAGATTTCAAAAAAAAGGCTTTGATACAATTGACCGAAGACTTCTCATTAAAAAGCTAGACTTATATAATCTCATCTACAAATACTCCTTGAACTTCTTGCTTCTTTATCTTACAAACAGGCAACAATGTGTTTTTCAATAGCTACGTCACACATCCACACAAAAACCCATTATTATGGGTACCACGGGGATCCATTTTAGGGCCAATCCTCGAAAATAAAAAAATTTTGTCTTTGCTTTTTTTAAGAAAATTTTTCTTATCTTTGGAAAAGTATATAATATATTAATAAAATAATATATAAATATATATAATTATATATAATAAAATATATAATATTATATATATATTAAATAATAATATAAAAAACAAAATTTACAAAAATGCATTGTTTCTAAACCCTCCCGGGGGTTACACAACAATTTTCAGGATTAAAAAACACAAAACTGAACATCAAAACAACTTTTTCAAGTCTAACTATTTGATCACTACAAATGTTAAGCAAGTTTTTTCCCCCCTTTCTGATTCACATTATTGGGTTTACCTGTGTTGCATAAGAATTTTGCAAGCAATATTACTTCATAAAGGGCGCATACAAATGTATGCAAATTCTTACAAGACACGAAGGGCTTTTTCCACGGGAACTTTATTTTTGCTTTAAATTTCGGGTTTAGAAGCGTTACTTTCTTATGATTTTTTTCCCTGTCCCGTATGTGCTTTTCTTTCCCATCGACGGCTTTTTTCTGCAGAATTTTTAGGGTTCTTAAAATTTAAAGAGAAAAGAGAGAGAGAGAGAGGAAGAGAGAGAGGAGAGAGAAGAGAGAGAGAGGAAGAGAGGGAGAAGCAAGAGGGGAAATGACAAAGGTTTATTGTGAAAAGATGTCCATTTCCCAAGGACAGTGGGGGGGAGCTGGCAAAAACAATACTTTCACCCCGAACTAAATTGATTACAGCCCAAAAAGCACTTTTTCCCGGGTTCCTAACACTTTTCAGGACAGATTCAAATTCAGTTTTTTTTTTTAACATAATTTTGCAAAAGGGGGTTGGGGAAAACCAGAGGAATTTCCAGAAACTGGCAAATTTTAAAAACAACCAAAGGGCAAACTGTCGGGACAAGAAAACTGGTCACAAAGTCTCTTCTTTTTCCCTTTTCATGCTTGTGCAACTTTGTGTAAAAGCAGGTGAAAACTTGGACAATTTTGGTGGCTGTACATACAATCCTCTCACTCTCTCTCTCATCCCCTCTCTCTCTCTCTCTTTTTCCTTCCTCCTCTCCTTCCGAAGAACTAAAACCGAAGGGCCCCTGTGCGAACCTGCAGAACATCTTCCACCGCGTTAAATCCTGTTTCCCCTTTTCGAAAAAGTAGCCATTGTTGCCGGGGGAAAAGATGACAAAAATTTTCAAAAACCCCAACACCGGGACTGGGGTAAAAAGGCAATGAGGCTTTTTTCCCCTTCCTCGATTTTGAAAAAAAGTCAAATTCATGTCTCTCTCTCTCACACACACACATACACGCACACACACACGTGCACATAAGGGGATATTTTCTCCTGGAGTTAACATCAGTGCCAACTCCACTCTCCCCTAAAGTCCTTCGGATGAGACTATAAACCGAGGCCCCGTGTGCGAACGCACGCAGAACATCTTGCCCACACGTTAAATCCTGTTCCGCCTTTCGTAAGAGTAGGCCATTGTGTGCCGGTGTGAACAGATGACAGAATTTACAAAACCGCATACACACGGGGACTGGATGTAAAAAAGCACATGAATGCTTATTCCATTTTCCTCGATATAAAAGAATAAAATTAAAAAATATATATATATATACACCCCCCTCACATACATATACACACCCACACATACTCATCCACATATGCACAAACACACACTCAAATACACACACACCACAAAACACACACATAACACACACACACAACACACACACACACACAAAACACACACACACCACACACACACACACACCCTAACTGACCTGTTTAAAAGGGGAGGAATAGATATTCATAAAAAATATTCCACTGTTCAAGAAGTTTTATATGACTCTCACAGTTCATAACATCAGTTGCTGAGGTTATATATTCTTCCCCCAGTAAGACCTCTACTGTAGATAGTTGTGAGAATATGATATAAATAATATATAATAAATATATTATAAAAATATATATATAATATATTATATATAATATATATATAATATATAAAATATATTATATATATATATTAGAGAGGGAGAGAGAGAGATGTTAGTATGAAAAGCGGGTGTGTCCTATTAACCAATAGTGGGAAAGGACATTAAACAAAAACAAAACAAAACACAAAACACACACAACACACACACACAAAACACACACACACACACACACACACACACACACACAAGGCATGGAATTTTCCAAGCAAGAATCAAACTGCGTCCACTATCACATGCATCACATTAAGTTCGGCACTGATTGATCTTTCAGTTTCTCCCGATCAGCAGGGGACCACAGCTTCAGCTTCTGATAGACAAAGGATTCCTCTTGGGTCATCAGCCTGGGGTTCTTCTTCACGAACCAAAACAAATCCGGGCTGTGTCATCAGCAGCAGTGCATTGAAACTCGAGGTCATCACAAACCATCGTGTCTGGATTCCGTTTACTACTGAACACCTTACTAAAGTCTTGGTTCCTATGTCTGTCCCTTAGCTTCCTCTGCAAAGATCTATCAGTCAGTTTAGCCACATAGTTCTTGATGACGTCGGCACTAGTTCCAACTGCCTGAACTTTCGCCAGAGGATGGTCACAGTCCGTGGTTTAGTTGTAAACATATCCCCAAGGTAATGTCATGTTGCACATCAGGGGGCTTTTCATTCTCTGACTCTTTGACATAGCTTGGTGAATGACGGATTTCACGTGCGTATTTTTGCAACTGTGTGTTGTTGGCAGAAGGGTTGACAGTTGTGACACAGCACAGCTTGAAGGAGGTATGGGCACAAATAAACATGGAGAATGTTCCTCTGTTACAACATTTTCACTTGCCTCCATTTTTCTTGCCTCAAGGCTGTCCTTTTTCCTCTCTTTTTGTCCTCATTTGTCTCTGGAAATCTGACTTGGCGGCTTCCTATGGTAGCTGTGGGAGATGACGGGGGCGTGTTTGTTGCCCCATGTTGCTGTTGTTGGCGGGGCTGGCTTTCATAGTAGCACAACGACTGTGCTGTCGCCACTTCCAGCGATTTTCCAAGAAGTGAGGTGATTTCTTGGAGCAGAACATCCAAGGAACTTTCAACGTTGTTGTAGACCGCCCAACGGACATGGTGTTGGATGAAAATCTATTTTTCAGGTAAACTACTTGACAGCAAAATAATCTTCCTGCCTACCTCGGAAGGGAGAGAGAGAGAGAGAGAGAGGGGAGAGAGAGAGAGAAGAAGAGGAGAGAGAGAAGAGAGAGAGAAGAGAGAGAGAGAGATTATTAAAATCTTGGATCAGGTAGTTCTAATGTGGTTCTATTTAGATGGGAGTGTGTGTGCACACAATCTTACTGTCGCCAACACCCTATACCCCCACAAGACATCAAGAAGAACGACGTGGCACTCACCAAATGGAAAGATACATAACCAGATTGACTACATCTTGGCCCCCAAACGATTTAAGTCGAGCATCAACAAAGCCCAGAACAAGAACTTTCCCTGGCGCTGATATTGGCAGTGACCACGACAGGGTACTCAAGACCCTACAGATCAAGCTGAAGACCAAGAACCAGAAGAGAAATAGCCTTTGCGGTTCAAAAATGGAAAAGCAAAGGGAAACCCCGAAGTCGCTGAAATCTTAAAGCTGAGATAGGGGGCAATTTGCAGCATTGAATTTCCTCCAAGATGACATCAACAACCTCACTGAGACCTTTCAGCAAGACCATTCAGGAGACAGCGCGGAGATCCTTGGAAAGAAAGGAAAAAGAACCAACCGGGGGTTATCAACGATATCCTGAACCTGTGCGATCAACGTAGGGACTAAAGCCAGAGAAGAACAAAACCCCAGAAACGGCCGAAGAGTATAGAACAGTCAACAGTCAATAAAGAAGAAAAATGACCGAGGCCATGGGGAACTGATGTCAGAACAATGCCCCAAGGTTGAGAAGGCAATGGCGAAAGGAGACAGCAAGGAGGCGTACCAGACCATCAAGGTACTAACCAAGTCCCAGCACCCAAAGACCTCCGTTATTGAAGACAAAGAGGGGTCAGTCCTTACGAGAGCGCCACTATCATAAGAGATGGACGGAATATTGCAGCGACCTGTACAACTACAAGCGAAGGCTGATCCGAACAAACTTCACGACAAAAATCCAGACCACAATCCTAAAAGCACACAGGTGCTGGAGGAAGAGGTAGAAGAACAGTAAGATCCTTGAAAGGGGGCAATCCCCAAAGGGATTGACAACATCCCGGCTGAGCTCATCAAAAAAACGGGGGCCCCAGATGATCAAGGCATTAAAAATCATCTGCCAACGCATCTGGACCAGCAAAGAGTGGCCTGAACAGTGGACCCAATCCATCATAGTTTTCCACTTCCAAAGAAGGGAGACCTGAAGAAGTGCCAAATTACAGAACAATCAGTCTGAAAGCCATCCAAGAAAAAGTTATGCTACGCATTGCCTTGAACAGACTGAAACCACAAGCAGAAGAAATCCTATCAAAGAACGGGCAGGATTCAGACCAGGTCGAAGCACTGTCGAGCAATCTTCCAAATTTCCAGAATCCCTCATAGAGAAGCATCTCCAACATCAACTACAGCTCTAAAAAACAACTTCTTTGACTTCAAGAAGGCCTTCGACCGAGTGTGGCAAAACCTGTGGCAAGTCATGAGAGACAATAACTTCGAACGAGGACCTGATTCAAGTCCTCCAGGCGCTGTATGACAGCTCCCACAGTGCAGTCCCTCATGGTGGAGAAATCGGGGAGTTCTTCCGGACTTCAGTTGGAGTTCGACAAGGCTGCCCGCTATCCCCCGTCTTTTCAACGTGTTCTGAGAACATCATGCAGGAGGCCCTCCTTGACTTCAAAGACCACAATCACAATAGGAGGAAGGCCAGTCTGCAATCTTCGATTCGCAGACGATAATGATCTCATGGGCCGACAGTGAAAGAAGAACTCCAGGATCTCACCACCAGACTGGAAACATCAGCCAATGCCCACGGTATGGAGATCAGCACGGAAAAGAGCAAGAATCCTATGAACAGTACCACACCGACCACTCCCACCAGCATCAAGATGATTTGGGGAGACACTAAAGGAGGTGGAAAAATTTCAAGTACCTTGGAGCAGTCATCACCAAAGAAGGTACGAGCACACAAGAGGTGAAGATCAGACTTGCTGTTGGCACTCTCCTCCATGACAAGCTGGCGAAATTGTGGGAAGAAACCTAACATCAGAACCCACACTAAGGTCAGACTCTACAAGGCACTCGTCCACATCCATTGCTGTACAGCTGTGAAGCATGGACACTACTGCCGATTTAGAACGTCGCATTCAAGCCTTTGAGAAAGTGCCCAGCGGATCCTGAACATCACCTACAGAGACCGTAAAACCAATGACTACGTCGGCAGCAGATCGAGGCACTGGCTAGCAAACAAGAACCATTGCTAGATACAGTCAAACGGAGGAAACTGAAATGGTTTGGCCACACAACAAGGCATAACATCCTTCAAAGACAGTCCTGCAGGGAATGTGGGAAGGGGCAAGGAGGCAGGACGACCCGCAAAAGCTGGATAACCAACATCAAGGATTGGACCGGCCTCACTGTACCAAACCTCCTGAAAGCAGCCCAGGACAGAACCATTTGGCGGTCCACTTGCAGCGTCCGTGCGGGTACCCCAACGGTCGTCCCGACCAAGGGATGAGTGAGTGAGTGAGTGAGTGAGTGTGCGCACACATTGTGTATAGATGTGCGCACACTAGTATTTCATCTTACACGAATCAAAGGTGCACAAAGGGGCGGGATAGCCTAGTGGTCCAGCACTGATCTTGTGATCTGATGACCTAGGTTCAAGTCACCACCACGGCACCAGTTCAAGGGGATTTTCCCCCTGGAGTCAACATCGGTGCCGACTTCACTCCCCCCAAAAGTCCTTTTAGATAAGACTGAATAAACCAAGGGCCCGAGTGAAAACGCTTGCAGAACACCTAGTGCACACATAAAACATGTCCGGGCCTTTTCAAAGAGTGGGCCATTGTGCCAGAAAAAGGGGAAGACAAAAATATTTTAAAGAAGAGTATGCACACTATTTGGGGAGTGTGATTACCCTAACAGGGGATAAAAGGGGTTGCATGTTTTACGGGGGAAACGGATACTCAGTGGTCGGAGCACTCGCTTTCCCCAGCCAAGTTAAGCAGCGTCGAGCGGGGGTTCCCATTGGATGGTGCCCGGGTTTGCGCGCCTTGGTTTTCAGTCCCAAGTTCCCCCAGCTGTAAATGGTACCTGCCCCTTTAGGTCAGGGAAGGTAAAGCACGAGGAGGGGAAAATGGCGCCGCCCTCAATATGCTGGCCCTAGAGAAGTGAGGTCTCTGACGCCTCGCTCCCCTACGACCTTATAGGTTATGGGACACCTTTACCTTTTTTTTTTTTTTTTTTTAAATGTATATACAATTATATATGCCAAAATCTCACCACTAGTGAACCTTGGAGCTTTAGCTGAGGAACAAAACCAAACAAATATTATTATATATACATATCGAGATTTCGCAATAATTACTGTGTACATGTCTCTCAGTGACTTTGAGAAGAACAGGCTCTGCCAAAGCCTGACTTGCCCACCACCACACACGGCCTGAAAAATTCAGAGCAGTTCCTCAGCAACTCCTCAAGGAGTTGAGGGAGAAGTCACATGTCAAGTATAGTTCATTGCATTTTTTTGAGTGTGGTGATCTTTGAGTGTGTGCAGATTTCTGTTTAGTTCTCTGTTAAAAGGTACTTGCAAGCTGAAGAGTAAAAGTGTGTGTGTATGTGTATGTGTGTGCACGCGTGCATGCACACACAATATTTCATGTCACTAAGCATAATGATGAATAAAAATAAATAACAGAAAATCTAAAATTAAAACTTTCAAAATTGTGTATCCTTACTGTTTTATCTAAAGAAAGCAGTTTGACTCATTTTAGCAATCACCTGTGCGTGTTTGTGTGCATGCACATGTGTATGCATGCATGCATGCATAAGTATGAATGTGTGCTAGTACACAGCACAAGTGTGTGAGCATACATGCACCTACAGACATGCATAGCACTTGCTGGTGTGCTTCAGTGTGTGTGTGTGTGGGGTTTTGTGTGGGTTTTGTTTGTGTGTGTGTGTGTGTGTGTGTGTGTGGTGTTGTGTGTGTGTTTGTGTGTGGGGTGTGTGTGTGTGTGTGTGTGTGTGGTGTGTGTGTGGTGTGTTTGGAGTGAGGAAAAAGGGATGGGCATAATACATACAGTATGAAAGGTCTGTACATAAATCTTCAAGTATCATTCTTCGACTCTGCACGGGGCACAACAGGCTAAATCATCACATGTATATTACAAAGCTGAAGCTCGTTCCCTCTCCCCAGTGTGCATGGGGAAAAAATCAGACTGGAGAGCACATTCTTCAAAGATGCATGCTATAAAGCAACCTAAGGAAGATTGTGTGACTGACAGAGATCACCCTGCAAACCAAGCTGTACTGCCCACGAGATGAGCTGAAAGGACATGCCATTACTTTTCCCAGACACATCTGACATTGTAAAGTGAACGAGAGAAGAATCATGCAAGCAAACCATGTGCTTGGATAAGTAAATCAGAGACTGTGATTTTTATCTTTAAAAAAAATTTGATATGACCAAGCATTCTTTAAAGATGATAAAAACTTTGTGAAGTTTTCCCCGTGAATTTCAAGCAAAATCTCAACAGTTCATAACTTTGTTGCTAAAAATACAGTTAAAAACCAAAACAAAATCAAAACAAAAGCCTAAATTTAAAATCACTTTATTTACCTCTATGATACCAATCGCCCTCATCCTCATTCTCCCCCCCCCCCCCTCACACATACAAACACACATTACAAACAAACAATATAAGTATTTCTCTCTTTATTGTCATCAGCTTCAGATTTTTCTTTGTATCAAACTTCTTAAGTACAAAATGTATTTCATGTGTAAGCTTTTTCACACTTGCTCTACAGTTGTAAGCAGCAGTGTGAACGTAGCCTTCTCTCAAAACTCATAATTCTGAAACAATCACAAGATAGGATCACAGGGGTGATTTTCTCCCCCCCCAACACATTTCGTTTTCAACCATAGCCAGCACATAGGCTACATGCTAAGTCTTTATCAAATAATCATAGCAAACAAAGATGGCTTATGTTATACATGAATACCCAAAATGTGCAGTGCATGAATAACAAGAGCAAAGAAACCAAGTTTTTACTGTTTTCACTGTCAAAATGAGGAATATTTCAGTGGATGAGTTTAAGGGAGAGGTGCGATCCCTTCCCCTCTTAAAAAGTGGGGGTTCAGGAAGCGCAGCCCCATGAAGCTGAAGGTTTTAATTTTTTTTTTAATCTACACAAACTTTCTCATGAAATGAAAACCTATCATGTGTGAAAATAATTATGTAGAATCCTTTTATAGTCTAAAATCAACCACAGCCAAGAAAGAAAAAAGAAAGTGTTGGCAGCAGTGTTGTGAGAGCCTGAGCAGCCAGTCTTTCCAAATGTTTACTTTCCCCCATTAGATATGTATAGATTCAGATTCAGATTCAGATTCAGAATATTTTATTGCCATTTTATGTCGTGTAGACTTATTTGACACAACAAAAACATCACCTATAATTATTATCTATTTTGGCTAAAAGTGATGTACACTAAAAACATGTTGTATTCTACTTCTCTTTGTCTCTTTTTTCAAAACACTCATACACAAATCTGATGATATCGGGCTTGATATATATCAACTGATTATTGTCATTTAATTTATGTACACAGTTTTTGCGTTTTGTCTTTCGTTTTGATTTTTAATAACAAATTATTTCTGAGTTCATCATATAAAATGCATTCTTTAAGTAATGAAATTCATCTTCAATTTTGTTACAGTGTCTACATTTTCTGTCCTCTCTAGATATATTTTGGTGTCTCCCTTTCTCTATCGTTAAATTGGACAGCTTGTGCGAAATTTACAATATGTCTTCTTATGAGTTTGTTTTCATAGTTTACTAAGTATGGTTCCAATCTGTATTCTTTGGTAGCAAAATCATAAAATTTTAGTTTTTGCAAACTCTTTCTTTTGGTAGAACCAAAATGTTTTATACATGTCCCAAGTTTTCTCTAACAGCATAACTCAACCGTGAACATTAAGAGTGCTTTGGTTCTTCCAGACATGTTGAATCCAATTGTGTACAGAATATTTTTCATGTGTTTATCCATTTATCGTGTGTATTCTTCTGATAAAAAATAATGTAACTATTCAATATAAGAGTCTGGTTTTGATTCTGTCAAATGAATCCAAAAGGATATTATCTGGCAATATTAAGGGTCAGTGGAAATCTCCCTAATTCACCCAAAGGGGGTAGTACTAATGCTTTTTTATGAACTCCTATCATTTGTTTACAACATTTTACATGAAAATTCTCATACAAAAACTGATTGGATAAGCATGCCTTGAACAGTTATCAATATGAAATCTGTCTCCCCATTAAAAAAAAAGGAAGCCAAACTCTGCTCCATGGGTTAAAACAGGGTTATCAGTGAGTCAAAATAAACGAAATTTTTATAGTAGTCTTTAAATTTTGTCCATAAATTGCCCTTTAAAAGGCGTATATTTTCCCTTTTTTGCTTTGTTTTAAATAAATGTTTTGTTTGCTTGAAATTTCCCGTTCTGATGAAAAACGACACCTAGATATTTAAAGTTATCTAAAATGTTTCAATTACAAACTCTCCGCATTTAAAATGAATTGTAATTTTAGGAGGTGAATCTCGTAAAGACTATTAAATTTTGTTTTTGTTTTTTTTTACTTTAAACCCCCAATTAGAACCGTATTCTTGCAGTTTAATTCAGTTTAGTTTGAAGACCTATTTTGTTGTGATAGCAATGCCAGGTCATCAGCATAGAGTAACAAGGAATTTTGTCTTTTGCGGTTATATATGGCGAACTTTCTCATTAGTATATTGAACTATATCATTGACAATACATTAAATAATGTGAACTTAATGTATTTCCCTGATGTACCCCCTTTTTTGACTATGATTTCATCTGCGGTTTGCCTCGTATTTTGTAAATATTGTTGCATTGGAATACATGTTTTTAAAGGGCATTAAAAGTTTTTGCCTGTTATTCCTATTTCGTTAACTTTATAAGAGACCCTCCTTTATCAAACGCTTTCTGAAATCTACAAAGCAGCAATAAAGTCTTTTAGTTTTTACTTTCAGTACAAATATCTATCAAATTTTTAAGTAGGAAATGGGCCGTTGTTTTGCATGCTTTTCTGAAACCAGCTTGTTCTTAACAATACTATTTGTTATTTTCTAAATATTTCAGAAATTCTATGGTTCAGTATTTTACAAAAAGTTTTCAATAAACTTTGTCAACGTTATTCCTCGTAGTTTTTCTGGGTTGTATATGCATCCTTTTTTTAAAATTGGGACATTCACTCCTACTTTCCAGTCACAGGGGTATATACCCTTTCTAATACTAAATTTTAAAAATTTCCGCATTACTCTATAACATTTGATGAAACTGATTTGGGTCATTTCGTTTTTGATTCCATCTTTTCCAGCGATTTGTTATGTTTTCAGCTTTGTTGATTGTTTTTGTAATTTCCTCTGTTGTAAATTTTTCTTATCTAGCAGTGGGTTATTAGATACTTTTAATTCATAAACCTGCTTTAGTACTTGCTTTTTGTGGTCTGGTTTCTATTTGCGGTTCTTTACCATAAGTGTTTTAACTGTTCAGTTCCATTACTGCTACAATATGATTATGATGTTTTAATTCATCATCTTCACTTTCTTTTAATTTTTGTAATGTTTTCCACAATATACTCGGATCTTCGTCAATGGCATCATGTAGCTGTGATACCAGTGAATTTTTGAAGATTTTCTTTTTCCTTTTTATTAAAGTATTATATTGTTTTCTTTTCATAAAGTATTTTTCTCGAAGTTCAGATCTGGTGATTGTGGTGATTGTGCATGAAATGTCACGAAAAAAGAAGGGATGTAACACGAAATTTTACGCTGTGACCTA
The DNA here is from genome assembly GCA_028751875.1 of Rapana venosa. Classification (NCBI taxonomy): domain Eukaryota; kingdom Metazoa; phylum Mollusca; class Gastropoda; order Neogastropoda; family Muricidae; genus Rapana; species Rapana venosa. Next base: position 43,859,585 of record CM054154.1, read on the forward strand.
AAGGGAGAACGGTTGGAATCTTCACGACTTGGAATGAGGCGAGTACATCATTTTAAAGGCTACCAGGGAGCAGCCCACAAAAGTTATGACACCTTAGAAAAAGCAGTTGAAGCAATGAAGCAATCAGGGATTAGTGTCCGCCAGTGTATTGGTTATAATAGAGTTGAAATGACAAAAACAATGAAGAAGATGATGAGATGAAGCAGAGCTGATGAAGAAGCGACAGCACACTAAAAAACTGACGAAAACACGTACTGACTGCAATGAACAAACATGGGAATATGTAGCAGACATTTTGAAGAAAAACCTTAAAGTGCAGTGAGTGTAACAGGAAGATCCATTGGGCCTGACCTCACTCCCCTAAATACCAATTGTATTTTTGCCAATCTACAAGAATTTACACAGCCAGATCTGTGCCAAGCAAATTGGATCTAACAAGTACTAAGGAAATCGATAGACAGGCAGACCTGACCAAATGACGCAAAAACAAGAAATGACGTCACCATCGAAAAAAAGTCATGCCAAATGATGACAAAATGATCTTAAAGCCAAAGTCACAGAAAATAAGGCAATGGTCTGTAACCTAAAAAGGCAATGAGCACACTAGCAAGCACATGTACTCATCATTCAATGAATTGAAAAACAATACAGACCATGTACTACTCAAACCTCAAAACATCAATGCGCAGTCTGTGAAAAAGAATTACGCAAACCATCAGCAAACAGGGCACCGAAAATAATGACAGTCAAAAAAGAAAACGAAGAACTTCAAAAAAACTATCAAACAAAACTCAAAACAAGACAGCACGAAAAGATTTCCAATAAACGGAAACCCCAGAACTACCTTGTCGGAAAGTTTTACCCGATTGACATTCCAGAAAACCCTCCCTCACTAGATATATGATGACGAAAACAAACAAAAGAATATGAATTGTGTCAAGATGACGGTTACTGAAAGAAAATTCGATAATAAAAATTCAACGAAAAACATGACTTCAGCAGTCTTCCATATGTTCTGAAGTTACATACTGTATTGGAGGTTATTGACGTGACATTAGGAAGCTCAACGGACTTGCCATCAAGAAAAAAATAATACACAATAAATGACTGTCAAAAAAAAATAGAAAAAATCAAGTCGACCCCTGAAGTAATACTAATTCACTGTGGTTTGAACAACTTAAAGAAGGAAACAGCAGGAACAGCAAGTCAGAAAATGACACAGGTCGTCAGAAAAATCAATGAGGAATTCAAAGACACACAAATAGTTATCAGCCACACCATTTCTACAACCGAAAAAGAACTTGAAGCTAAAAGAAAAATATTCAACGCTTTTGTGTATGGTGAATTGTTCCAACTTGACAATATCTCTTTCATCGACCACACCCTGAACCCCTAAAACAGAGCCCTGTTCCGGGACACCACCCATCCCTCAGCACGAGGCTGTGGAATACTGGCAGCAGCATAGGTCGACACCTACACGCACGGGGCTGGACAGTCAAAAAACATAAACCACGACCAAAATTCGGCAAGAAATTTGAAATACAGAAAAGAGAAATTGGATGGCAGACTGAAAGACAACAGAGACAGTACCTGAAAGAAAACGACCCAAATGACGTTCAAATAATTCAAATGAACAATGCAGACAGATACTGTGACCTACAACAATCAGCAAATGACAAAAAGAATTGGGTAGGCCAATACCAACGGAACAAATACAGAACTCAAGAAAATGTGAATGATGAGCCATTTCACCAAGCGGGACAAGAAATGCGACACATCAAAGATACACTGCTTGGGATGGAAAACGGACGACAATGGAGAAGACGCACACAGCATGGAGACAGAAGACATGGGAATAAACCAGACATCACGACCGTGGACTGACAGATGGGGCAGCGTGGCTACAGACAATGTCAACAAGAAAGGAACCAACAAGGATGGAGAGGTGACAAGGAAGGTGGTGTGAAGGACTGGACGAGCAACAGATGGCACTACAACACTGACTGGGAAATACGACCATGACGACAGGAAGGAGGAAGATGAACTGACGTGGAGACCACAAGGTTACTACCATCTGCATAGACGGGAACAAAACTGGAGACCATATCAACACCATCACTGGAGAAAACAAAATGAAATGTGGTAATCAAAGACTGGCACATACAGATATTAAGATAACATATACATCTATCACGTACATATATACAAATAATAGGAAACATGCAGATAGAGGAAAACTCCCCCCCCCCCCCCCCCTCTTCCCCCTTCCATACACATACATGCACCTTCCCTCATGAATACACACACTTACACACACAATAGGCAGCCACCCACACTCACATCCACATATATATACACCGCGCATGCGCACTCACATACCAAACGTGCACGCACACGCATTCAAACACGCAACACACACACACACACACACACACACTACTTGAGCACCAGATACAAATAACAACAATGTGATGCCAGATGACACTACGTCACGTCTTTTATGTGTACGTCATTTAGTTTGTTTACATTAATTCCATCCACTTTTCCATAGATACTTCTAATATTCCCAAAATATTTTCATGTTCTACTCATTTTTTAAATATCATTGTGAACACAGAGACTTTCAAGGTGGTAAAACAAACCAGTACATATCATTTGTAATGAATTGTAGTTGTTTCTTTCCGTTATAATTTTCTCTAACTATAGAAATGCTTTCCATTTTTATCATTGTTTAACTGTCTACGATAGGAAAACAACAACGGCAACAAGTTATATAATCATTAAAATTTACATAATCAAGAGATCAATTTTACCTTAAGAGTGTATTCATATTTTAACCGTTAATTAAAGAACTTGACAAACCTATCCATTGTATCCGAAAAAAACAAAATTAGATAGATATATTAAATGATAACATGTGTTCAAAAGACTTTAACTGGGACAGACTTTCTTTGGGTTAATATCAGTGTACGAGACTGGAGTTTGTGTGTGTGTGTGTGTGTAACCTACATACTTTCTATATTTCACCATCTCTTGGACATGTTTACTCTATACAAGAAAGATTGTCTGAAAGAGGTCAGATAATACTGTTTTGTTTTGTTTTGTTTAATGTCTATTCACTACATGGTGATTTAGACACACCCGCATTCATACCAAAGTACCTATTATTACACACCGCATCTCTCTCTCTCTCTCTCTCTCTCTCTCTCTCTCTCTCTTTCTCTCTCCCTAAAACGCACCCAAAACCCACACACACATAGGTAAAATAAATATATACATATATATATATACATATATATTATAATACATATATATGAATGTACATATATTTATATATATATACATATATATATATTTTTAAATATATATATATAATTATATGAAATTACAGTAAAGGTTTTACAGGTGAAGAATATATGACTTCGCAACTGACACTATGAAATTGTGAAAAGGTCATATAAAACTTTTTGACTAGTGGCATATTTCTTATGAATATCAAAACCTCTCCTTTATACATGTCAAGAAGAATTGGGAAAATCAAACAACAAATGGTGGACTAAAAGTGGAATAGAACAACAACATGTTAAACATTTTTTTGAATATTTAGTATTCCATGCATTTAATCTCAGTTTATGTATTAAATTTCTAATTTCCGTGGGCAAGGAAACTGCTGATAATGTTTTTCTAAAATCTTTGAATGTATGCATTTCATTAACTTAGAATGAATTTCATAAGACGACAATGCAAGATTAGAATCAAACACTTCAGTACTGTATTCAGAGGCACCTTGTTTTGCCAAAGAATCAACCAGCTCATTCGAATAAATTCCACAATGAGAGGGGATCCAGCAAAAAGTTATGCTGATGCCTCTGCTTGCAATAGAATGTATCAGGAATTTTATCTCAAAGATAATACTGTGCGGAGATCTAAATGCGCGATCAGGAAGACTGACTGACTTTATAGAAATAGATCCAGAACCAAGTTACTACAATTTACCTGAAGAAAATGAATATGACCAATGCTATCAAAGGTGCTCAATGGATAGAATTGTACAAAAATAAAGGGAAACAATTTTGTTAATATTTGTACAGACAATCAATTATATATATTAAAATGGCCCAACTTAGGAGATTTTCAGGGTAGATTTACATGCTTTCAACCTCAAGGTTCTAAATGGTTTTGGATTATTTCATTTGTTCAAAATCATTTATGAAAGAGGTGAGCATATGAAAGTTAGAGATTTAATGAAAAACTCTGATCATTGTCACTAAAATTTAGATATAGAATAACCAGATATAGACAAAACACGTTTGCAAGGGTCTATCAAAATAAGTAAGAGACACACACAAGCAGAGTATATTACTAAAGATTCACCACAACAAACACGTTTTGTATGGGATAAAAAATTCCAAAGGACAATTTGAAAAGGCACTTCTACTACCAGCAATACAATCACACATAACACAAATAAAAACTGAAACAAATACAGTATTAAAACAAATAAAACAAAGTACAAAACAGCCTGATTCCACAAACGTAGTAAATGAACATTCCAGACAACTGTCTGATATCTTTCTCAAAGTGGCACAATTAAGCTTGAAGACCAGAAAGTCAAAACCGGTAAGAAGAATTAAACACAATAAAAAATTATTTGATTCGGATTTTATTAAAGTATTATATTGTTTTCTTTTCATAAAGTATTTTTCTCGAAGTTCATACAGATCTCTCAGGGGAAAAAATGACTTTTCAACAATTTTTCAAGGAGATTTTTAAGACAATCATATGTGTGATTCAAGTAGTATTACATTTGTAGCCTACACATGCTAATTCTATCACTGATTGCCACCAAAAATAGAACTGTTAATACATATATGCATATCAGCCCCTGTGTGTGTTCTGGGGTGGTGGTGGTTGTGTAGCAAAGAATGCTACAGTTGATACTAAACATCTATTTGCGGAAACCAAAAGTACAATGTTAACTCGTCTTGATCACATCATTTTTACACAAAATCAGTGGGTAGATTTCATTTAGCCTGAGCATTACGCACAGGTTGCGTCAAATTTTGTTACCGTGTATCTGTTTCATAGCAACTTGAGGGCAAACAAAGTGTCAAATATTCTGTTGGAAGTTGGTTTCCGCTTTGAACTCTTGCAGCTCCCCCTTTTTTTGTTTGGCAGGCCAACGTATTGTACCACACCAAAGCGAAAGCACTTGTTTTGTTTGTTGCTGCTTCATTAATACAGCCTCCCAGCTCTGCTTTCGTTTGTAACACAGGATTCAATGCTCGGTTTTTGCCTTGCTTTGTCATTCTAGGTGATCAATAGGCTACTTCTGAAGACTTCCTGCGCATGCGCCAAATTATTATTTACCTCCTCTGGAGACTATGTAGTCTGATGGTCTTTGTTCGTTTCATCCACGTGCTAGCACGCATTTGAACCTATATTCTTTTCCACATAAAAATGCATCTTTACTTTTACCATCATTCTTTATGAGAAGACTTTCAACAGACAAGCCTTGACTTTCAAGGGTTTTCAAGGAAGTGTTTGTCACAGGTTGTCATTTGGTCATTTTCAGAAGGATTCAAGGTCTTGGATCTAACATTCCTTAAAAGAAAAAAATCTGGAAATCGCCAAGAATTCCTTTTAAAATGGAAGGAAAATCACCCATGACGATGTTAACACAAATGTATTCTAAACATAGGTCTGCACACATAAACAAAAGCAGGTGCACACACGCACGCACGCACACACACACACACTCACTCACAAAGTGAGTACACAACATGTGAACACAGTCGGCGTAGGACAATGGCAGTTTTGAAATGCATTCCAATCCAACTCATGATTATTACACACCTTTGAGGGGGGCGGGATAGCCTAGTGGTTAGAGTGTTAAGCTTGTGATCTGGCAGCCCAGGTTCGAGCCACCACCATGGCACCCATTTGAGGGGATATTTCCCCTGGAATCAACATCAGTTCCAACTCCACTCCCCTGAAAGTCCATCAGATGAGACTACAAACCAAGGTCCAGTGTGCAAATGCTCACAGGACATCTTGCACACAAGTCAAAGCCAGGCATGCCTTGCGGAAGAGTAGGCCAATGTGTGCTGGTAGGAATGGATGACATTTAAAAAACCATCCACACATGCCCACTTAGTGTCATGTTTAGACATCATCCCTGAAGTTGGAACGTGGCTACCTTAACGGTGGGAAAAACGGTGGCATATGCAAAATCTCACCACTGGTAAATCTCAAAGCTGAAGCTGATCAACAAACAACAACAACAAAAGATGTCATTTGTTGACAAAAATATTAATATATCAAAATATATAAATATATATAAATATATTTTTGTTTGTTTGTTTTTTAGGGTTTTGTTTCTTTTTGTTTTTTTCTTCTTCTTTTTTATTTCTTTTCTTTCTCTCAAACAAAAATACCAACACTGATTCTATTTCTTAACCTTTTCTCCTTCCACTCCTTCCTCTCCCTTCTTTAGCTTCCATTACACTTTCTATTTCCATCGTCTAATATCACTTAGAGTGAACAGACGTTAAATTGAAGACAACAACAACAAATATTAATATATTTTTACTCTTTGCAATTCTGGAACAGCCACATGTCTCAAACCTGAGAAAATGCTTTGTCGGGATCATTACAAGAAAATGATCAAATAAAAAATATCCACAAAGTTGGAATGCAGCTACCTATGGTGAGCAGCAGAATCCCACCACTGGGGAACTTTAAAGCTCTAGCCAAGGAATGAAACAAAAACCCTCACAGACCTACCTACCCCAGCAAATGAAAAACAGTATTTGAACTGGCCAAAAATAGTATTTTGACAGCAAAAAATAGTATTCACAATCTTTCTTGCTCTTGATGTATTCTTATAATCATTATTTATTTGGTGGTTCCAGTTATGGCTTTGGTTCCTTTGCAGTGCTCTGCTTTTATGAAGAAGTGTGTTGTCAATATCACGTGCCCTCTCAGAGATAAACATAGCAAAGTTTCATCCCACTAGGTCACAGGGGGAGGAGTGTGGAGATGGGTGGTGGAGAGGAAGGAAGGCTGACAGTACCACTAAGGGCACAGATTTTCACATTACAAGGGCAGTGACAGTGGATGTAAACAATTTCTGTAAGGAATGAGAGAACGCAGTGTGAGTGTGTGTGCGTGTGTGAAAGTGTGTTGATTTTTTTAAAATTGTTATTTATTCTTTTATATCCAGGATAATCTAGGTACACTGCATGATGAAGAAAATACCAATGGTCATACCGGATCGGTTGTCGCCCGGGTCAACAAGGACCGCGCCTTCTGTCTCCCATCAGGGCAGAGGTATAAAGTATGCTACTGGTGGAACCAGAATCCGTGTAAGAGATTATATTACTACGGCAACATGGAATGTCAGAACACTTGCCCAAACAGGAAAGCTATAAGAACTCACCCACGAACCGAAGAAGTACACCCGGCATATATTGGGCCTTTTTAAAAGGATGGGAAAATTTTGGCGAAATTTTACTGATGATGGACATGTACCTACAAGTGGTGAATTAGACAAGACACCAATGGCGAGCTTTCCTTGTCAACAAGAACATCGAAACCTCAGTGCTCTGGCCCCAGTAACCGTAACTTTTTAACCCTCCGCCTAAAAGCGCCCTTTCAACATCACATGTACAAGGTATGCCCAACATCAGAACATATATGAATTTGTAAGGAATTTAAATCAGCCCCCGGGCATCATCGACAAAGCTAACAAAAAAGACACCTAATTATTTAAGGAGACTGGAACAAAAGGGGGTGCTAATGCACTGAAAACTAGCAAATTTTTGTGGGGCCTCCTTAATACATACTAAGAAAGAGGATCAGACACTGGGAAATTTTCCAGCTACAACGACTGGGGCTTGCAAACCCCCGGGGAACAAAGGCTCCCGACCTGGAGGGGATCCCTAAGGAACCCCCAAAAAACCAGAAATTTTATTAATACTGGAACAAAAAACGGAT
>CM054154.1:43868082-43893082 GCA_028751875.1 Rapana venosa
TGTGTGTGTGCGTGCTGAGTGCGTGCTGCGTGCGTGCGTGCGTGCGTGCGTGCGTGGTGTGTGTGTTGTGTGTGTGTGTGTGTGTTTGTGTGTGTGTGTGTGTGTGGTGTTGTGTGTGTGTGTGTGTGTGTGTGTTTCAGTTGCGAGTTCTGATTCAATCATGGTTTTCTTTTTGCAGTTTGAGAAAAGTCTTGGTGAGGGAACCAAAATGCTTTATGGTTTTTTGGATTGAGCAAGACAGTGAGTTGTATCTTTTGCTTCGGGTCGTTGTGATTTTGGGTAACTGTTGTTTTGCACGGGAAACGAGGAAAGCGTGTGGTTTTTGTGAGAGCGGGTAACTGTGGTGGGACGTGTTGCACAGTAGGGATGAGTTTTGTTTTGTGGGGTGTTTTTTGGACTGAATGTTAGATGGACTGTGTTGTGTTTTTTTTTAATCTTTACCCTGCTTTCTGTTGAGTGAGGGAGAACATGCGTTTGCACAGGATGTGGATGTGGTGTTTGTGCTGTGTTTTGTGGAGTGGTTTGTGTTGTGTTCCCCACTGCTGAAGTTACCTGGGCTGGTTGCTGAACTGGTGGGGATGAGTGTGGTGATGCATCAGACAGTGGAACATCAGAACTGGGTGGTGGGCTGGTGGTGAAATTGGTCAAAGGGAGCAATCTGTCCTGGAGAATTATTCCGCCAGAGGGGGAAGGTTTGGGTTGGGGTAGAGGTAGTTCAGACAGGTCACGACAGCCTCGTCCAGGTTTGGCTGGGCTTCCTTCTGTGTCAGGCAGAAGATGGCTCGAATCACTTGTATCAGAGTCTGGAATTCTTTTTTGAGCCAACATACACAGTTGCGCCTTCACATTACTATTATTGCTTTGGAGGTATTGTTTGTTTGTCTTTCTCCCATTCTGGGTTACAGCTTCCAAGGAGATTTTGTCTATGGGACCCCTTTTAACCCACCATTAAGGTAGCCGCATTCCAACTTCAGGGAAACTGCTGGTTTCAAGAATGGTGGTATTTCGGTGTGTCCTCCTACTGATGTAATGTACACCTGATACAAAAGGTCTAGAGCTATGATTTGAACTCTTGGTTGATAAAGAGTACAGCTGAGCAATAAGATCATCATCAAAGTTTAAATCAGAGAGTCCGTTCACTTTAGTGGATTATATCTACGAAACATATGGTGGATTGAAAGTTAAAAAAATTTAATTTAAAAAAGAACCCCAAAGTCATGTGATAATGAATAAAACGCCTGCATATGACAGATGTTATAGATTAGTAGATGAGAACTGGAGGGATTTTGTTTTTGGTTGGTTTGGGGTTTTTTGGGGGGAGGGGGGTCGGAGTGTTCAGCGCCCTTTAAAAATAACTGTTCACTGCACTGCCTTGTGGATTAGAGTTTTTACCCAAAGGCTACGTCTCATTGTGGATACCAATGAGTTGGTGTCAGGAAGGCCATCCGGCCATGAAAATCCTCACTCCAAAAAAAGGATGATGAGTCAATTCAAAAAATGGCCCCCAGCACCCGGCAGCTCTTAACCCTCTTGTCCCCGATGGGCAGGGGGTGCGAAGAATCTCCGGCTTTTACAAACCAAAGATAAAAATTGGATCAGCAAATGTTGGGTCACTTCTACAGAGGGCCGATACAAAGGAGAAGGATGTCGAATGTTAGAGTTGGTGACGACCCGGTACAAGCTTTGGGGGAGTGGAGGGAAAAAGAACGAACACGGAAGTCGGCCTACTTGTCCATAAAAACTGCTGGAAAATGCGAAATAGAAAAGATGGGCGGTAACTCAATAAAACATGAAATGTTTGTGGAAAAAAAAATCGCAGGGGTGATCTCTTTATGCGCCGCAGGTGGGTAGCCCGAAAAAGAGAAAGCTGATTTTCGGGGAAAAAACTGGGTGAAAAAAATGGCTGAATTTACCAAAAAAAAACCTGGTTGTACAGCAATTTGAATGGACACGGTGGGAAAGGACAAAAATGGTTTGAAAGTTGGGGGCAGTAAAATTTTGGGATAAAAATCAAAAAAGGGGAAAAACAATTCTTAACTATGCCAACAAATACTTACAATCTTGAATACGTTTTTCAAAAAAAAAAAACAAAGCACTTATCACCTTAAAAAATGGGTAAAGGGGAAAAATCAATTGACTTCATTCCTTCAAGGGAGATGCGCAATGGCGAAAAATGTCAGTTTTTCCCAGGAAGAATGCCCTCAAGAACAATTGTTGTGCGCAGATTTTAAAAATAAAAGATTTGTTTTAAACCAACGAAGAAAGAAATCGAGAAAAAACTGAAAATTTGGAGGCTGAAAGACAAGAACTAGTTTGGAATAGAAAAAAGGGTGGGAAAAAAGGGCGGGACAAGACCATGACGGGAACCCAAATTGAAAGAAATCCTCATGGAAGCAGCAAAAGAAACGTGTGGAGAGACCAAAGGAAGAAGACACGACAAAAGAGAAACATGGGGGGTGGTGTGATGCAGTGAAAGAAGAATCCAAAAGAAGAGAAAGCTTTTGGGAAATGGGAGCAAAAAAAAGATGTTTGAGGCAGAGGTATAAAGGAGGAAATCAAAAAAGCCACAAAAACGTAGCCCAAGCTAAAGAAAAAAGGGGGAATAAATGTTGTTGGATTTCAACTGAAGGTCAGCATAAGATTTCGAAATTTCATGGAGCGAGGGGAAAAACCGAAAGACTCAATTTCCCAAATTTTAAAAGAGTTGGAAATATCAACGAGAACAAAATATTTTGCAGGATGGAAGTTTCTTTTATTGCTAAATATTGGAAACCTCATGCAATCGAGGAATGGGGAGAAAGTTTAAGGACCTGTACAAGAAGTGACTGAAGAGAAATCAAAGGCAATTGACTATGAAAAAAGGAAAAGCCCCCGGGCCAGGAAATGGTACAGAAATGATCAACAGCAGGGAGGAAGGATTTAAAAAAACTTATGAAAAATAGTCAGAAATACAGCGGACAAACAAATGCCCCAAGAATGGGGAAGACATATTATTTCCATTTTTAAGGGGAAGGAGATGCACTAGTATGTGAAATACAGAGGGGAAACAGGGTTTGGAAAAATGGGATGAAATCTGGGGGGAAAAATATTGGAAAGAAGCTGAAGAAACCTGTGCAATATTTATGAAAAAAAAGTTTGGAAATTTCCCGGTGGCAAAAACAAAACCCTAGATGCAATATTTTTTTGTGAAAAAAACGCAGGAAAATAATGGGGAAAAAAAAAAGAGCTTTACGTTATCTTTGTTGACCTGGAAAAAACTTTTGATAGAACCCACAAAGGGAATCCAAAGGGCCTTGAGGGAAAAAAAAGGGGTACCGGGGCACAATCTCAATCGTTTGACTTTGTACAAAAAAACTCCCGATCAAAGTGAAAACTTAATTGGGACGTCAAAAAGCTTTGAGATAAAAGTAGGAGTGCACCAAGGATCCGCATTGAGCCCTCTGCTCTTTATCCTCGTGATGAATGAAATATCCAAGGTAGTGGAGAGGCCAGAAGAGATGTGGGAACTGCTGTATGCTGATGACTTAGTACTGGTAGCTGAGAACAGTGATGACGCTACTCAAAGATTTGTCAATTGGAAACAGAGATTTGAACGCAGAGAATGAAGGTATATGTTGACAAGACCAAAGCAATGACAGTTGGAAAAGACCGCAGAACACATAGAGAGCAAGGCAAATACCCGTGTGGTGTCTGCCACAAAGGTGTAGGGAACAATTTGATCAAATGCTCCAAATGTCAATATTGGTGTCACAAAAGATGCTCAAAGCTCAAAAGTCTGAAGAAGGAGGACGGAGTATTTGTCTGCCCCAGTTGTATGAATAAGAAGGGTGAAGACAATACCGATGCAGGAAAGGAGGAGCTAGAATTTGAACAAGGGAAGATAGAAGTGGTAGACGAATTCTGCTACCTGGGAGAGATGATGAGCTGCGAAGCAAAATTTGAGTTAGCTGTCAGAACCAGGATTGCGAGTGCTTGAAAGAAATGGAAAGAATTGGCAAGTCTGCTCGGAAATCAGAAAATCCCACTGGAAAGACGCTGTCTGATATACAAGGCCTGCATCAGACCTGTTCTCCTGTATGGCTCGGAGACGTGGGTTTTCACAAAAACCGTCGAACGTTTGTTGAAGAGCTGTGAAAACCGAATGCTGCACTACATGACAAAGATCAAATGGGAAGACGGGATCACGAATGAAGAACTATGGAGAATGTGCAAAGTTGATGATCTGAAGTTTGTAGCTAGTAGCAATAGACTGTACTGGTTTGGGCACGTTCAACGGAAAGCAGACCACCACATCAGAAAAAGAGCAATGAACTTCGTAGTGGATGGAAAGAGACCAAAGAGAAGACCTAGCAAGACCTGGGCTGCCTGTATTGCAGATGATCTGAGAGAAAGGGGCATAAATAAGGAGGAAGCTCAAAACAGAGAGAGATGGAGAAGGCTCATCAATGTCAAACCTCCCCTGGAAGAAACATGACAAAAAAGGAAGAAGAAGAAGGTTTGGGGGGGATGTTTTTGGTTGGTTTTTTTTTTTTTTTTTTGGTTGTGTTTTTGTTTTTTTGTGCTTGTTTTTGTTGTTTGGTTGGTTGGGATTTTTGTTTGTTTGTTGTTGTCGTTTTTGTTTTGTTTTGTTTTTTGTTTGTTTGTTGTTGGGTTTTTTTGGGGAGGTCATGCATCTGCTACAGATGTGAGATTCACCAGTTGTCAGATTTTATGTATGTGACCATTTTTAGCCATCATCAAGGTAGGTGTATTCTGACTTCAGGGATGTTGTCAAACACGATACCTGTGTACATTTATGCATTTAAAAACAAACAAACCCATCTCCTTTCTACCAGCACGCAATGGTCTGCTCTTCCGAAAGGTGAAAATGGTTGTTTTTTTTAACGTGTGCACAAGATGTTCTGCATGCATTCACACATAGGGCCTTGGTCTCATTCAAAGGACTGTTTGGGAAGTGGAGTCAGTACTGATGTTAACACCCGTGTAAACTCCCTAAAACTGGAGCTTCTGTGGTGGCTTGATCCCCAGGCCGACCCCTCACAAGCGCAATGCTCTCTCTGACCACCAGGCTATCCCACCTCCTGTGCTTCTTGCTCAACAGGAAGTCTGCCTGCAGGCCTCGGCCAGCGCATCACTGCTTTACAGCAGCTCCTTTTTTGGTACAAGAAGCATGCTGGGCATGTTTTGAAAGCCTCGGAACACTTATATGAATCACAGGATCTTGAACATGCTACAGTGATCTTATGAAGGTGTATATTCATATGCACAGAGGGAATCAAAACACTGGCAGGTCTGCACAGGAAGTTGACCTGGGAGAATAAAAATCTTCACCCTTAAATTCACTAGATGCCTTTTGCTGAGATTCAAACCCATGACTTCATGGATTCATGAGACTGAAGTCAGATGGTCTTAACCACCCGGCTAGAGAGGCCATCATGTGTGTTGGGTAGTACTGTTAGCTGCAGCATCCTGTTCGAAGTCGGTGCCGTGCCCCCAATGACTCCTCAAGGAGTTGAGGGAGAAGTCGCCACGGTACTCGGGAGATACATGATCAGTACGATGCTCATTTTGTAATCCCTGAAGTCAGAATGTGGCTGTACCTTAATGGTGGGCAAACAGTTGCGTCTGCAAAATTTCACCGTTGGTCAACCTCCAGCTCTAGTCAAGGAAATTATTTTTAAAATCAGTCACTTTACTGATGTGTGCGCACGCGCATGTGTGTGCACGCACATGTGTGTGTGCACATGTGTGCATATGTGTGTGTGCGTGTATGTTTGTGTGTGTGTTGCAGATAGCTGGCACGAGAGCCCCGAGTTTGTCAAGTACCTGGTGGAACTGAGCTCTTATGGCGTGCAGACACTGGGTAAGTCAGCACAGAACTAGCCTTGACTTACATACTACTATTCTTTGTCTTCCTATGGTTAAGGGCAGCGGTGTGCGCATGCACACTGGCCCAAGATACATGGGCCTGGTGATGCTGGCGGCACCTCAACCCCGGTCTTGGCTGGGCATCTAACCCGCCAGTGTATGCAAAGCACCCAAACATACATTGGAGATGGACGACTTTTACTGAGTGATGAATTCCAGTGAACAGTCTAGGGGTACACTAGCTGATTGGCTGATGAACTAATGTAATGTATTTCCCCCTGTGAGGATATCGGGAAAGGTGGGGGGGGGGGGGGGGGGGGAACTGTAAGTATAAATATTATCCCCACCTTCTGGAAAGATTGTGCCAGGAATTGCCTCTTTTCTATCCCTCTCTTTGTTTCTGCTTTGTGTTCCTTTTCTTCTTGTCTGTTTTCTGCCTTCTTGGTCCATTCTCCTGCCCTTGTTTTTAGTCCAGGAAGACTTTAAAGATAAACAGTTCTCACCCACGCTGCACTAGGATGTGCTGGGCCTGACTTGTCGTCAGGCGCTTAATAACGGCAGCGCACCGCATTTTCCCTCCTGTGACAGGCAACAATAGTCGCTGTCTGAGCGGTTCGACGACGAAGAAGAAGAAGAAGAATATCATGTATTGATGAACCCACAAGAGATGCGCGGAGACCTGCCTATATGATGGAATGGGGAGAGAAAGTGGAGGAGGTGTAGCATTGGGCTCAGGATGTGAGGGGGCAGGTTCAAGCCATCCCCCCGTTTCTGAGGACTTGTTTCTCCCTTGGAGTGAACACCAGTACCATCTCCACTTCCCCCAAAGTCTTTAATTAAACCATCCTGTCAACCCCACTCCCGTTCTTACAGGGGAATTTATTATTTATTATTGTCATGGTTGTGATGGTTGTGGTTGTGATGGATGGGGCGATGGATCAGCCCAGGAGCCGGACCGTCTGGCGGAGGAGAAGAGTCAGATCCTGGAGGAGATCCAGGACCTGGCCTTCCACAACTACACCACCTTCATCCAGACGGCCAACTGCTCCAAGGAGATCTTCCAGGACGTCAGTGACTTGGCTTACTGCCTTGTGTGTGTGTGTGTGTGTGTGTGTGTGTGTGTTGTGTGTGTGTTTGTTTTGTGTGTGTGTGTGTGTGTTTGTGTGTGTGTGTGTGTGTGTGTGTGTGTGTGTGTGTGGTGTGTGTGTGTGTGTGTGTGTGTGTGTGTGTGTGTGTGTGTGTGTGTGTTAGTTCTTTAGTTTAACGTTCTTCCACCGAAAAGTGATATCAGACGGTTAAATGTGTGTGTGCGCGCGCGCGTGTGTGCGTGTGCGTGCATGGGTGTGTGTATGAGAGCGTGTATATGTGCGTGCATGTATGTGTGTGTGTATGTGCGTGCATGCGTGTTGTGTGTGTGAGTGTGTGTGTAAATGAGTGAGTGAGTGTGAGTATATGAGTGAAATTGTGGGCGTTTTTGAGTGTGTGAGTGAGTGTGTGTGGGCACGCGTGTGTGTGTAAATATATCAGAGAAATTGTGTTATGTATGCGTGTGCCTTTATGTGTGAGTGTGTGCATGTATGTGTACATGCGTGTGTGTGTGTGTATGCATATGCGTGTGCCTTTATGTGTGAGTGTGTGCATGTATGTGTACATGCGTGTGTGTGTGTATGCATGTGTGTGTGCACGCGCTTGTTTGCGTGTGAGCTTGCGAGTATGTGTGGGGGTCTTGCGTGTCGTGTGTGTGTGTGGAAGAGGGGGTGGGTGTAGGGGGGGATGGGGTGTGGGGGAGGGGTGTTTGTGGGGGAGGGGGGGTTGAGGTGTGTGATTGTTTGTGTGTGGTTGGGCAAGGTGGGGGGGTGGGGGTGGTGAGGTGTGAGGGGGTGGGGGTGATGTGGTTGGGGGAAAGGGGGGTTGGAAGAGTGGGGGGGGGGGGAGGGGAGAATGGTTGTAGGTGGATGGATATATATTATATGTGTGTTTTGTTGTATTTTGGGGGGAGGGGGAAATTTAAGTCTGTAAGTAAGTATGAATTTTTGTGTTTGTAAAGATATAAAGTATTGGAAAGTGTGTTTGTGTGTGCGCACATGTATATGTGTGGTTGTGTACATTTATACATTCATTAAAAAATAAATCAATAATTTTTTTGTTATTATGTATTCATTTGTGTATGTGTGTTTACGTGTGTGGGTGCACGTATGTGTGTGCGTGCCTGCGGGTGTGCATGCGAGTATTTGTGTGTGCATGCATGCATGCATGCATGCCTGTGTGTGTATGTGTGTGTGTGTGTGTGTGTGTGTGGTGTGTGTGTGTGTGTGTGTGTGTGTGTGTGTGTGTACAGTTCCAGATCATTGAACAACACCTGGACGATCTGTTGAACAAGTTGCCTCCTTTCTCTGAGGAATGCAACAAGGTTCTGCAGAAAGCGCAGGAAATCAGCTCCAGGTTAGTTGAGGTTCTTTGTTCTTGTTCTTGTTGCTGTTGTCGTCATTGTTGAAGTTATTGTTGTTTTGGGAAAGGGTGCTGTTTTAGTCCCGGGGGAGGGGGGGGGGAGTTCATTTTTCGCCTGTAGCTCTCAGATTTACCAATGGTGAGATTTGTGCATTTGAGACTGTTTCACCCCCTTCTTTCCCCCCCCCCCCCCCCCCCCTCCCACCCAATCATTAGGGTAGCTGCACTCCGACTTCGGGGATACAGTTGGGTATTGAACCTACCAAATTTTGCCAGGACATTCAGGAGGTAGCTCCCTGGGTTGGGTTTTTTTTTCCTGATTTTCAACTGTCGTAATATTTAATCTTTTTGTTTTGTTTGTTTTCTTTGGGGGTTTTTTTGGAGGGGGGTGACTATTGAATATCATAGAAATTACTTCCCGTGACTGGAGTACAGTAAAAAGTGAAAGCACAGGTTGACCTCTTGTTATAAGTGATAATGGTATGCAAAAACTGTTGCATATATGCATTATTCTTACTTTGGTGAAACTCGAAGCTCTAGCCGAGGAATGAAAAATAAAATAATTTTGAGAAGAATGGAATTAGCACTTATTTGTTGTTTAGTTTGGTGTTTTGGGGTGTGTTTTTTAACCCAGTCCCCATGTGTATGTACATTTTTTTCGTCTGCTTCCACCCGCACAAATAGCCTACTCTTCCGAAAAGTGGAACAGGCTTCCATGTGTGCACAAGATGTTCTGTGTGCGTTTGCACACAAGGTCTCGGTTTACAGTCTCATTCGAAAGATTTTCAGGGAAGTGGAGTCGACACTGATGTTAACTCTAGTGGGAAAAATCCCTCTGAACGTGCGTCTCAGTGGTGGCTGGAACCCGGGCTGTCAGATTGCATGCACAGTGCTCTACGCACCAGGCTCCTTGGTCACCCGTGTCAGGGTATCTGGCGCTGCGTGACCTACAGAAGAGGCTTGCAAGGAAGGAGAGACAGCAAAACCAGGCCATCATCAACCTGGTGTCCAGTGTTTACCTGCACCACCTGTGTGTGTCTTCAATTTTACGTCTGTTCACTTACAGTGATATTAGACGAGGCAGAGACTGCCATGCACAGATCGGTCTGCTGAGAGAGAGCCACTCCAGACATTACTCCACCAAACAAGACTGATGTGATGCGACCAGAGAAGGAGCAGCTATTGCCGAGAGAGAGAGAGAGAGAGAGAGAGAGAGAGAGAGAGAGAGAGAGAGAGAGAGAGAGAGAGAGAGAGAGAGAGAGAGAACTCAAACTTGAACTCGAAAGATTTATTCACACAAAGGCCATTGGCCCATACATGAAGGGGGGTTGCCGAGCTGCTTAGTATTTTAGTGAGAAAAATAAGGAAGCACAAAAAACAACCCCAAAACGTTATTGTATAACCACAACCATCACAATAAAAATCAGTTACAAAAAATATGACTTAAGAAACCAAGATATCTCTTATTCTAAAGGCTTTACACAAATATAAAGCAAGGCTGCGCATAATCTCAGGGTGACTAGATGCCATGAGTAAACAGAATCTACATAAATTAGGCTGTCTACTATACTTTACCGGAATGTAATTCTGTCCTACATCTTCTAACACTGGACAGCACAGCACAAAGTGAACTTCATCTTCCACTGTTTGCTTACATATTGGGCATAGCAACCTGAGGTCATCATCATCATGTTCTATATATCTAAATTTATGAACATTTATGTCTGATACCCCAAGTCTAAACTTACACATAATTATTTTCAAATGTATGTCCATATCAAGCTTTAGATAAGGTTTGACATTGTGTGAACCTATAAATTGTCTGTACATTTGACATCTTTCACTGTTTTGTATATGACCACTCTACTGCTGCCAACGGCAGTCAATCGATCTTTGCCTGAAAACATTGATAAACTCTACAATTTCCGACACCTTGATTGAGCCAAACAAACCCAAAGCCAAGTTCACATAAACAGGTACGTATTTGTGAAGCCCAGGTGCTTTTCCCCTTGACATTTAGATCATAAAGCATCTTGTAAGACTTAAAAGGTAACCTGCACTCATCCATATGCAGAATCGTAATCCAATATCTAATGCATCTTACAGCAGCATTAACAGAGAGAGGATATCTATTGGTTTCACTATAAACAAGATCATTAGGTAGTCGGCTATCTAAGCCTAAAAACTGCTTTAAAGCAAAGAGGTGTACTGATTCACAATGTGTTACAGCTGCATCTAGTCCCCAAATTTCCGCGCCATATAACACAGTGGATTGTATTTGTGCATCAAATATATTAATGAACAAGTCAAAATCATTATCATTCAATAATCGTAATTTTTTTAAACAAATAACAAGCTTCGTTTACCACGACTTGCCAGATCTTTTTTTACATGCTGTTGTGAAACTAAGCTTTGTAGAAAAACATATTCCTATGTGAGAGAGAGGGAGAGAGAGAGAGAGAGAGAGAGAGAGAGAGAGAGAGAGAGAGAGAGAGAGAGAGAGAGAGAGAGAGAGAAATGACAAATGACAAATTCTTTTATTTCGAGGATAATGAATAAGCCCTCATGTGCTTTTTTACATCCAGTCCCCGCCCCGTAGGGATACATCTTAATAATAACCCAACACATACAGTCTCACAATAGAAACATGGGAAATAACCCTTTTCAAAGCAGCCCCCCCCCCCCCCGAAAGCAAACTAATAAAAGAAACCCTAAAAACACCCCCCCCCCCAACCCCCCCCCCCCCCCCCCCCCCACAACCAAAACAAACAAACAAACAACCAAAAGAGAAAGAAAAACCAAACCAACAAAAGAAGAAAAAAAGAGAAAAAGAAAACAACAACAACAACAAAACCAAGAAGAATAACAACCAAACTTAATAAGTCAAAAAGATAAACATCTACACATTGTCAAATGGTACATATACTTGTTACACATAACAATAAGATATTGAAATAGGGCACTCGTTAAGACTTAAGTACAGAGGACAAGTCCAATAAGTATTGAAATATAAAAATATGAATCATTCATCAGGATACACCATAACTATAAGCAAAACGATAAAAGGTGTGAGAGAGAGAGAGAGAGAGAGAGAGAGAGAGAGAGAGAGAGAGAGAGAGAGAGAGAGAGACAGACAGAGAGACAGAGACAGAGACAGAGACAGAGACAGAGAGTGTGTGTGTTTATTTCAAAGATAATATCTAATTTATAGTTCCCAAAACAGTATACGATCACCATCAACACTCATTTTTGATTATACTCGTTTCAAATTATATGTCATGATAATGAAATAAACTCAATACCCATATATTCACACAATAAAAACAAGAAACAAAACAAAAGAAGAATCTAAACCTATACAGTCATTGAGGGAGAGAATGTGAGTAAGTGAGAGTGTGTGTGTGTGTGTGTGTGTGTGTGTGTGTGTGTGTGTGTGTGTGTGTGTGTATGTGTGTGTGTGGTGTGTGTGTGTGTGTGTGTGTGTGTGTGTGTGTGTGTGTGTGTGTGTGTGTGTGAGAGAGTGAGTGTGTTGTGTGTGTGTGTGTGTGTGTGTGTGTGTGTGTGTGTGTGTGTGTGTGTGTGTGTGTGTGTGTGTGTGAGGGATAATACTAAATATATAATACTCACAGAGCACACGATCAACAACACCAACACTTTTTGATTATACTCATACAAATTGAATGTCATGATAATAAAAATAAGTGCAATACCCATACACTCACACAATAAAGAGGGGGTAAACCCCAATAAAGTCATAGAAAGAACATCTAAACATTGTAAGTAATAGAGACAAATTCTTTTTTCCCAGGATAATGAATAAGTACTCATGTGCTTTTTACATCCAGTCCCCGCCCGTAGGGTCACATATTAATAATGAACTCAGTACTCATACTTTCAAACAGTAGAAGCAAAAGGAAAAAAAAACTTTAAAAAAGAAAAAGAGAGAAAAAGAAAACAAACAAACAAACAAACAAACAACCCCAGACAAACAAGAAACAAAATAAACCCCAGAACAGCCCCCCCCCCCCCCAAAAAAAAAAGAAAAGAACCATCCCCAACCAAACAAACAGAAAAACAAGAAACAACAAACAAACAAATGCGGAGAAAAAACACACACATAAAACCCCTAACACCGTCCAACACCCCCCCCCCCCCCAACCACACACACACACACATACACCAAAACAAAAACAAAAAAAACCAAACAGACAAAAAACCCAAACAAATCAACAAACAACAACTACAGCAATAACAACAGCAATAACAACAGAGAGAAAAGAGAGAAGAGAGAAGAGAGAGAAGAGAGAAGAGAGAGAGAAGAGAGAGAGAGAAAGGAGGCGCGCCAAACTTATAGATCAAAAAATTGAACACCTTCATATTGCAAAATAGTACACAAATTTTGTTACACACGAATAATAAGATATTAAAATGGGACTTTTCAGGGAGCTCAAGTACATCAAAAACCCAAAAAATAAATTGAAAATGAACTATGAAAATGCCTTTATTAGAAACACAACAACTAAGAAGGAGAGAGGAGAGAAGAGAGAGGGAAGAGAAAGAGAGAGAGAGAGAGAAAAGGAGAAGAAGATTAATTTGATATCGCCAGGCCACAAACAGAAAAAGAACTCAAACTTTTTAATTGTACTTGGGGCCTTGGGGCCCCAAAACAAAAAAGGGGAAAAGGGGGAAAAACTGAAATATGTAAATCAATGTTTCGTATAGACCTTATGATGCACACATTCTTCAAGCACATGCACACGATTTGAGCACGTCCTTCTAACCAAACCATGAGTCCCCGTATCAGAATTACATTCAAACAATCCGTTATTAACTTCATCATTTTTCACTAACCTTTTTGGTATTTTTTATAAATTCCGAAAAGTCACTTGATCATATTTTAGTTTACATTAATAAACATGGCATTTTCCATCTTACGTTTAAACAATTCAAAGGGCCACACACCATCATAGCTCTCGCACACGCCACGCACTACATACATGCACCAAACCCACCGGGGCACGCATACACACACTACACACAGACAAACTCACGGGCACACACACACACCCAAACACCCCAACACACACACACACACACACACACAAACACCCCAACACAAAACCACACACACACACACACCCCCCCAAACACATCAATCAGCATTTCAGAACATATTAACCCACACAAAAAAACAACAACACCATCTAATAATTTAAGTTGTCAAACCCCATAAAAAGGAATCAAATTCCAATAAATTCCTTCCTCCTGTTCACTGCAGGGAAAATAAAACCGGGAAAACACTATGTATAGTTTACTTTTAACAGAATAACACAAAAATGGGGGTTTTAGCCCCCCCCCCCCCCCCCCCCCAAAATTTTGTTTTTAAATCAGAAATTTGGACTAAAAACCCAAAAATGCTCTTCGTCTTCCATTGCTGACCTGCAAAATGGACATGTTTTCTTCTGCGAATTTCAAATCGTGCACATTTGCTTAAAAAGGCAGAACTTTAAAATCTGATTTGGGAAATGGCAACCTAAACATAGGTTTCCAGTCATCACTATTTTTCCTTTTTCAAAAATTATTTTAAAGGATCTAAAATTTACTATACCTATCAGTCTCAAATTGCCAGACCACTTTTGGGATGACTGACAAAAAGCCCTCTCTTCAAAATTTTTTAAAAACCCTTTTGACCGCCCCGCCCCTTTGCTGCAACCAAACAAAACTAACCCTGTCTCGCTAGAATTTCCCAAATTTTTGATACCCAACAACTTTCCCAATTCTATCAAATTCCCAACACACTGATAAGCTTTGTGGAAGTCTTTCTTTATTCTTTTTGTAAAAATCAAAACCATACTTATGACAAAAATACTAGAATTTAAACATAGGAGAATCTTCTAAACCCAAAAACCCTTTTTTATTTGGATTTTCTCACGGGAACCCCTAAAATTTTTTGCAAGCCATAAAAAACTTTTTCTAAATGATCTAATTTTATAAACCCCCTTTTTTCAAAAGCATACACAGAATTGGTTGAACTTTAACATAAAAAATTTTAAAAAATTTTTGGTGGTCATTTTTAAAATTTTTTGAAAAGCCTTATCGTTGAAAAATTTTGTTTTCTTTTACCTTAGATCCCAAACCCGTTGGGTCCTCTTTTCATGCTAATCATTGTATGAAATTGAACCCTAAAACAATAACTATTAACAACATCTATTTCTTACCATGAAAAAACCCATTTCTCATGACGCCAAATACCCCCCTTTTCTGAATCCCAAATTTTTGTTTTCTCAGTTTCACATTAAATTTCATAACATTGAAACAGTTTTAAGGATTTTAATTTTTTTTGTAACCTCACTAAAGTAAAAGCAAAGCCACCATCCGCAAAGAGCAAAAAAAAACAATTCCATAATGTCGGAAAAAAATTTGGATACCATGTCTTCCTTTAACTTCAAAAGACTAACAATGTTTATAAAAACAAAAAAACTAGACTTAAAACACCCCCTCCTTTCCCCCCAAACTGGGCCACAAAAAAAACAGTAAGTTCACCATTTGCACGAACATGAACTAAAGAAGAATACTTTGCTTTAAAGGAACCCAAAAAAATTTCCATTCACAACCTTGGGTTTTCCTCAAAAATTCAAGCATTTGCATGATTACAAAATAAAACGCTTTTTGAAATCAAAAAAAGCTAATACAATTTTCCTTTTTTTTTTCACTACTTTTTTGGACAATAGCTATAAATTAAATTTTTTGATAAAACATTGAATTCCCCTTGGGAAACCCCCCTTTTTTCAGAAACTATTATTGTCTTTAACCATTTAAAAAAAAGGTCGTGCATTCAATATTTTTTTTGAAAAAACATTTTGAAAAATATTTTAACATGACACTCCTCCTGTAATTACTGCTTTTTAAAATATCTCCTTTTTGAAATAGGTATTTTTTGGCTTTTTACCACTCTTTGGGATAAACACCTAAACTGAAAATAGTGTTAAAAAATTCACCAAAAAACTCAACCCTTTTCCCTCCTTTTTTTTAACATTTCGCAAAAATTGTAAACCCCACGGGTTTTTTCCTATTTAAATTTTGATACCCGCTGTACATTTCTGATTCACAGATTTCTTTTTCAAAGTTTTTCCCCTCCTTCCTTAAACAAAATTCCCCCAATTCCCTTTTTTTACTTCAAAGGGTTTTTTTTAAAACATTTTTTAAGTGGTTACCAGCTCACTACTAAAAATTGTTTTAACACAAAACGGTTTCCCACACCCCTCTTCTTACTTCTTTTCCCAAAAGGTGAAGAATTAAAAAATGCAAAATTTGCCAAAAATTCTGTTTTCATTCTTTTTTAACTTTGTTTTTTTTTCTTTAGCAACCGTTTTATAAATTTCCCCTTTCCCATAAATTAGTCTTCCCTCCCCTTCTGGTTTTCGAAAGGTTTTCTTGACCACTTTTTTTTTGCTACTTCACATTCATCATCAACCCTTCACATTTTCTAATGGGGGTTTCTGTGAGTCTTTTTAACATCATAAACAGCCCTTTCAAAGTTTTTAAAAACAAACTAAACCCTTTTATATTTTTATCTAAGTATTTTTTGCCATGTGAATTTTTTTCTGCAGTCAGTACTGTTTTAAGCCTTTTAAAAAATCATCTTTCTTATTCTCATTCCCTACTAGTTTTTTCATAAAAAAATTCTTTTTTTGAATTTTCCGGGGATAATTTCTACAATAATTTTTTCGTGCTTTATCTCATACAAACAGGGAAATGGCCGACTCGTTAATTTTCCACAACTAATGAAATTTTTAACAGATGTTACAATTCTAAAATGCAAGAAGTAGTCAACGTCTTAACCTGAAGATCTAAAAAAGTATAACAAACATCGATATCTGAAACCAAAGCCCATTTAAAAAACACAAAAAACATATTACATAGCTCTATTAACGAACCAAACACATTTTTTTCAAATCATGTGATTTTTCCGGGGAATTTTTAAATTAAAAATATGCAAATTGTCCAAAAAACATCAAAGTCATCCCCCAAAATTATAATTTTAGAGAGCAGTTCGGCATTGAAAAACCCCTGTGAGTATAAGATTAATAAAACGATAAACTTTGGGGTCAAGTAAACAGCTCCCGATCCCAAACCAACACCCCCTTTTTTGGTTTTCCCAAAAACAGAAACACACGAGGGAAAATAGTACAAAACAACATTTTACTTTTTTTGTACCGAACAAATCTTTGGCAAATTTACAACAACAGTATTTATCTCAAACCCAATTTTTTCCACAAAGTACAAAGGGTTTTCTGAAACAAATTTCCCTCCAATACCTTCCCAAGTGAAAAGTTTTTTTTGGGCCCTTTGAAACAAACATTAAATAAACACTAAAAATGGGGGAAACAAAACAGCGCAACAAAAGTTTCTGTTAAACAAATAATAAATTTTAGCAAAAAACAATAAAATCCTGTTGTCAATTTAGGGGAACAGACCCTTAAAATTTAAGTTTAAAAAAAATTTTTAGAAAATTTTTCAATTGATCAACTGCACTGCCCTAACCTGGGGCTATCATTTGCGTTCTAGAAAAATTTCCCCTGCGCGACATTGAAATTTTGGGCCCGGCGAAAACCCTATTTTTTCCCCTTACGGGGTACCCTCATTTTTTTTCTTTTTTCTTTACTTGAGGGTTAACTCTTTTACGTCACCTTGTAATCTGTTAAAAGAATCCAATGCTACTTTTGGGTACCAACCTTTCGGCAAAATTTTTCGGCACTTTTTGCTTTCCATGACTATTGAAACACACGCCTGGCCGTAGGCTGCTTGAGCCAGAGACTGTCTGGGCTGCCTGCCCCTCTTACTTGTGGGGGGTCACCGGGTCCTGTGGGTTCACTGGGTCCCCGCAATACTGCATCATCTTTCTGTTAAAATCTGTTTTCCATGGGGCATAGTTTGGGCCCTTTTTTTGACCGTCCAAAATTTTTTTACTTGGGTTTTAGGGACTCATCGATATCTGTCGTCAGTCTCTGATTCATCATTCTAATTTTTCATCAAGTTTTTGTGTTTCCAGGGTAAAGTGTCGTCTTTCATACTTTTTTCCTCCTCTTCTTTTTCATCCCTGAAACTTTTTCAATTTTCTTACCCGGGGTTTGTCAGGGGAATCCACTGTCTCCTCCACATCAAAACCAAAACCCTTTCATCATGTCACAAGATTTTTAACATCCCTTCTGGTTTACTTCTTGAATTACTGCAAACAATGTTTCCCGCACCATTTAGTGGGGCAACTTTTTATCTTTTTTGGGCACAGCACTTGCATATTCAGTTGTCAAAAAGTTGGGTTTTTTTTTTGTACATTCTGCATGTTGGGATTGCAGGGTTTAGTCTTTGGCAAGTCTTTTTTTTTTTTTTTCCTTTTGGATTTTTTGTTTTTTTTTTTTTCCCTGTTTTTTTTTTTTTTTGTGGGTTTTTATCTTTTTGTAAAAACTTTTTTTTTTTTTTAAAAGCTGTTTTTTTTATTAAATTTTTTTTTAATCTATTATTTTGTTTTTTTGGGATAATTAGTTTTATTTTTTAAATTTTTTGTTTAATTTATTTTATTTTTTTTTGGTTAATTAATTTAATGGGGATTTTTATTTTTTGTTTTTTTTTTTGTTTTTATTTTTGGTTTTTTTTTTTTTTTTTTTTATAAATTAATTTAATTTCACAAGTTTGTTTAAAATTTTTTTTTTTTGCTGATTTTTTTTTTTAAGTTGTTTTCTAGTTTGCAAATTTTTTTAGCCCAAAAAAAATGGGTTTTAAAAAATTTTAGGTTTTTTTTTGATTGTTTTTTAGTTTTAATTTTCATTTTGTTATTTTTTGTTTGGTTTTTTTTAATTTTTTTTTTGTTTTTTTTTTTTGTTTTGTTTTTTATTTGAAAGTTTTTTTTTTTACCCTTTTTTTTCCCTTTTTGGGTAAATTTTTTTAGGTTTTTTTTTTTATTTTTTTTTTGTGGATTTTGTTTTTGTTTAAATTTTATTGTTTAGCTTTTTTTTTTTTTTAATTTTTTAAATTTTTTTGTCAATGCTGCCCTTTGGCAGTGGGGGATTGTAGGGATGCGACCCTCGCTTCCCACTGAGACCTTTGGGGAAACACGGGACCTCACCCTGTTTAAGCTCCACTCCCTGTCCGGAAATTGGGGCCACTTCTCTTTTTGGTAGTGAGATTAAAGATTGTAGCGACCCCTGGGATCATCACGCCAATGACTGGGCGTTGCCTTTCTCTCACCTGCAGCTTTCCATGGTGAAAATATCTATTTTGCCCTGGCTTTGATGAAAGTATCATTTCTTTTTGGGTGTGATGTTAGGTCAGCTGACACCTTGAGCCACTCCTCCTGAGATTTCACGAAGCTCCTTGTCCCCTTCACAGCCATCTTATGGGCCCATCTGCAAAATGAACAATGATGGTCGTGGTTCACTTCTTCCCAAGCATATGTTTGCCAATGCGATACGCTATTGCAATGTCTTCTGGCGCCAGTCCAAATAAGGGCATGGTCATTAAAATGTCAATCACATACGAGTTATTGTGTGATCTGTTTCCCTTCAAGTTCTTCCACATTTATCAACTTACATTGTTCACTTTTGTGTTTCGCTCAGTTGATTCCAACTTTTTCTCCATGCTTCCAGCCTGTCAAATATGATTTGTCTGTTTTCTTTCAATTCATAAATGTCATCCTTGTTTTGTGTCACACACTCTTCATGCAATAATCTCTTCAAAGAAATGAGAATTCTCCCATCTAGAGCTGTAAATTTTTCTTCAATGCTACTCTTGATCCCATTTGAGTGCACAAGAAGTCCTTGCGGGATCTTGTAAAACGCCATCTATCATATGCATGATATGTGCTGGGAGAAAACATTTCACTTTGAGACATTATGAACTTCTTTCAAGCGCCTGTTTTCAAAACTGATATTGTCACAGTACACAAGCACCCAACAAAGGAACAGAGCAAAGGTCAGGGATTCATCCCCATCACTGTTACCAGCTAGCATTGGGCTTGTGGCTTGCATGTGCATGCATCACAGCTGCCCGTTGTTCACTTGCACGTGCATTGTGCCTAAGAAGTTGTGGTTTGACAACAAATGAGTTCAGGCCCAAAACAGGTTTCTCTATATTCCATATTAATTAACAAAAACGTTAGTTTCGGCATTTAATACTAACCTCATTTTGGTGAATTGTTTATATGTCCTCTTTACCAGTCCTTCTTCAGCACTGTTGCCAAAAAACACCACACTATATAAACCAGAACAGTCACTTTTCATGCATAATCAAGCACTCAAACACCCGGCAAAACACAGCGTTCCTCGAACCCCTACAGAAAGAGAGAGAGAAGAGAGGAGAGAGAGAGAGAGAGAAAAGAGGGTGTTGTTGTGTGTGTGTGTGTTTTGTGTGTGTGTGTGGGGTTTTTTGGTGTGTGGTTTCAGAGATGGTACTAAATGTATAATTCGCAAAACAGAAACACGATCCCCCTTCAACACTTATTTTGATTACTCATTTCAAATTTTAAAGTCAAAGATAATCAAATAAATTCAATACCCATACTCCACACAATAAAACAAGAGGAAAGAAAGAAAGAAAACCAAAAACCCCGCCAAATCTATAAGGTCATGGTGAGAGAAAGAGAGAGAGAGAGAGAGGGGGAGAGAGAGAGAGAGAAGAGAGAGGGAGAGAGAGAGAGAGAGAGAGAGAGGGGGAGAGAGAGAGAGAGAGAGTGGTGTGTGTGTGTTTTTAGGGATAACACTAATTATATATATATAAATTCTCAAAACAGTGCACGATCACCGTCAACCCTTATTTGATTATACTCATGCAGTTATATGTCCCTGATAATGAAAAAACTCAAAATCTGTATACTCACACAATAAAACAAGGAAAAAGAAAGGTGGGGGGGGGATAAAAACCAAATCTATAAGGTCAGGGAAGAGAGAGAGAGAGAGAAGAGAGAGAGAGAGAGAAGGAGAGAGAGAAGAAAGAGAAAAAAGAGAGCGAGAGAGAAAAGAGAGGAGAGAGAGGGGGAAGAGAGAAAGGTGTTGTGGTGTTTCAAGGTAATCCCAAATAATAATTTCAAGACAGCACGGGATCACTATCAAAATTGTTTTCGAATATCCGTAAAAATTTAAATTTCATAAAAAAGAAATAGCCCAATACCAATACACTTACAATAAGGAGAAAAAATCACTTAAGTCAAAAATGAACACTATACATGTAATTAAGAGAAAGATAGGGTGGGGGAAAGAAATGAGAGAGAGTGGGAGGGGGAGGGAGGAGGAGTGTTGTGTGTGTATGTGTGGTGTGTGGGTGTGTGTTGTGGTGTTTTTGGGTGTGTGTTGTGTGTGTGGGGGTGTGGTTTGGGGTGGTGTGTGTGTGTTGGTGTGTGGTTGTGTGTGTGTGTGGGAAGGATAATGCTTTTTGTTTGTAAACAAACAAACAAAAAAAAACATGAAAAAAAAATACTGAATATAATTCTAAACACACATCACACGCAACATTTTTTTTCATTATACCGTACGATTAACACACTTATTGTTATGAAGATATATTTCTTATAACTATATGTAATAAGAAATAAAAAAAAGAAAAAAAAAAGAAAAGAAAAAGAAAGAAAAAAAAAAAGAAAAAATTTTTCATTTTGGGTAACTCACTTATTCAACAACAATAAAATTTTTGAAAGGGGAGAGAGAGAGAGAGAGAAGAGAGAGAGAGAAGAGAAGAGAGAGAGAGAAGAGAGAGAGAGAGGGGGGGAAAAAAGAGAGAGAGAGAGAGAGAGAGAGAGGACAACGTCGACAGCAACAGGTAAAGGGAAAGGGCAGGGCGATGGTAAAGGAAAAAAGGGAAGATAGTAAGGGGGGATAACAATTTTTTTTTGTTTTTAGGCTAGGGACGGGGTTTGTTATTGTTATGTATCAAGTATTTATAATTGAGTTTTGTAATTGTTATTGTTTGATGTTGTTTAACTGAATCGGGAAAGGGAGTTCCCAGCTAGGGCCTGAAAAAGTATACTAAAATTTCAATAAGTCTATTTTTGGGAATTGGGACACAGGCTTTTAAGTATTTCTGGTTTGGGTTGGGGGGGAATTGTTTTTTAAGTATATGGAACTTTCATGATCTTGAACATTATAAACCCTTTGTTATATTTTAATCGTTGGTGAAAGGGGGAGAATTTTTAATTGATATACGCTTCTAGTAATTTTGCCCTTTTTTAAAAGGGACCAGTTTGAGAGCACTTTTTTAAGACTCAGTAAGGGTTTTTTATATGTTTGCACTACAGAATCCCACAGGTAGAAGCAAAGTCTTTTGGGGATTGATATAAGTTTGGAAAATTTTTCCTTGAATAAAAGGTTCAAAAAGGGGCTTGATTTTAGAAATTTGGTATACTCTTTGGGACATTTTTTTGCTATTTTAGATATGTGGAGAACCAGCTGAGATTTTTCATCAATTGCACCCCTAAAACCTTGTGGTAAAGGGGTTTGTTAAAATTATTTTCCTTTTAATTTTGATGGATTAAGTTTTATGGTTAAGTTTTGACGTTTTTGTCTAGTGGAATAACATGCATTTTTTTTTTTTGGGGGGTTTTATAGACATAGGGTTTAGTTCGGCCATTCAATAAGCTACAACATTTTTTTGTAATGCTTTTTCAAGAGAAAGTTATTGTGGCTCTAGAATAGTTGTGTCATCAGCAAATATTCGCATTGTTTTTGATGGGAGAGGGGGGTCGTTTTGTATAGGAGAAGAGAAAAGGTCCTATGGGGATCCTTGGGTACTCCTAATTGATGGTTTATTTTAGATTATTGTACCTTTTGGACACACTGTTGCCTGTTTTCCCTAATTTTGGGTAGAGAAAGGTACGGTTTTTTTTTTTTATGAGAAGGAGGTCAATTGTGTAAAAGGGTTTTTTTAGTCTACAAATAGTACTCCACAAAATTTTTGTCATTAATTTTTTATAGCCATTTGTCTACAAGGGCTAATCAGTGCAGTATGAATGAGGATTTTTTCTAAATCCAACTGTTTGGGGTGTTTAAAATTTGGTAGTACAAATACGGACTATTGTTTTGTTTATTGGTTGTTCCAAGGGTTTGGAAAGGATAATATATGAAATTGGCTATATTTAAGGGCGAAATGTCACCAGACTTTTAGATGGGGATTTCTTTAAACTTTTTTTAAAGGGATTGGGGAAATGGGTTTTTTTTTTGAGACAAAAGGGTTTAAAATATAGTTAAGTGTCTGTGTAAATGGGGCGATAGCTTCAATATTCGCTGTCCATTCCATCAAAACCACGCGTTCTTTATTTTTGAGGTGAGTTGATAACCATAGACCCCGAAAACAGACTAAACGGGAAAGGAAATTTTGAGGGAGTAGCTTTCCCAAATATTGTTTTTTTATTAGTTTATTGGGCTTGACTTACATTTCTAAAAATGTTAGTAAACATTAATGAAATGACTGTTAAGTTGTTCCCCCATAACGCTTTGATTACATTTTTTTTTGGAAGATGTTTTTTGTTGTTATTTGATTTATGGGACGCCATACGGGCTTTGAGTTTTTTTTGGGAGAAGTAAATCTTGGAAAAAAAAATTTTCTCGCCGTTTTTGTGGTTTTTTGGCATTTCATAATTTTTGACTCTTCATGAATTTATGTTCTTTTAAAAGGGCTCTGAGATAGCATGCTTCTTCCCAGTTCCTTTTGGGGCCAAGGTGGTTTGGGGGGTATTTTACCTAATGATTTTAGTGGGGCTTTTTTTTTTTTTAAATAGCAGTAAAAGTTTTATCCAAAATTCTATGCCAAGCGGACAGTAAGCGAATGTTTCCGAAAGAAATTGGGTTTCTTAAATCTAATAGGGAAAAACCATCAAATTTAGCAAAGGAACGAATGTTTTTATTTTTTTTGGGGCCCTTTTGGGATTTTTTTCGTTTTTTTTTGACCACGGGATACAGCTGGGAGATCGCTGCAGTTATAACGGGATACACGTTTCAACAAAATTGTTAGGGTTAGATACATAATATGGTCAATTATTTGCTTGGTTTGGTTTTACCTCGGGTGAATTAACTATTTGGTGAGGTTGATGAATTTATTAATTGGGGCCATTGATTATTACTTTTTTAACATATTTAAAAATCCCTAATAAGGTTTTTTCACTTTATTCTAATAGGACTGATTCACATGGAGTCAAATTTTTTCATCCAATTTTTTTTTTTCTGTTGGGTTCCTATAGCAGATCCCAATTACAAGGTTGGGCACCTTTATAAAACATCAATCCCTATGGGTTCTACACCATAATTTCTAAAAAGGAGAAACGCTAAAAATTATGGACTCACTAATATAGATTGGAATCCTTTTCTTTGGGTTTTGTTTATCTTTACGCAGGATTTTTACCCTGGAATATAAATAAAAATGTCAAAAATTTGGGGTGAAAGTCTCGACTCAGATAGCCCAGTAGGAAATGGATTGCCTTTTTTTGTGACAGCGTTATATTTCTCGATTTTTTTAAATTATGGTTTATTTAGGTGGCAAAAAAAACGGGCCAACCTTGGGGGGCCACTTATTGTGGTTTGGGAGCATCTGTCTTTTTTGGTTTTTGAGGTAGGGATGTGTGGAAGGGAAAACAACAAGAAAGGAGCAACTGGGAAAGGAAAAAAAAAATAGATTGTAGTTGGAGAACTTTAAAAACCCAAGGGGGGAAGTATAGGGTGTGGGGGGAGGGGAAAAAAAAGTATAAAAAAAAATAAGGAAACAAAATGATGAGATGAAAATAAAATAACCACTCAAACCGACAAAAGGGCGAAATCGAAATCCTCACTGTTTTTAGCTATAAAAAACAACAACAAAACTCAGGGAATTCACCCGCAATGTCAACACAAGGGTGCCCTGCTTCAATACAGCCTGGGCACACTCTGCCAGAAGAGTCTCCCCCAAAGGCCCCTAAAAACTTTGGTCACACCAAATCACAAGTACACTCTCGTTAAGCAACCCATGACACTAGGTGTGTCCAAGAATGGCAGACCCCTATCTTTCACGAAAAACCACTCAGCAAATAAGGGGGTGGGTGGGGGGAACCGCGGCACAGCACGTTTGTTTATCACTGAAAAAAGGCCCCTCAGCAATTAGCCCGGGATTTGTTAACACTCAATTCCCTCACTGAAAATTCCCCCCAGCAGTCACTGAACAATTACCTAGCACTGAATATGCCACTCACAGTCACCCAACAATGCACTCAGCGAATAGTCCCCCACTGCACATGTTGCACACTTCCTGTAGGGACTGTCAAATAAAGTTGGATCTGTAGCACTGGTTTTAAAAAATGTTTAAAACAACAACAAAAAAAACAAAAACAAAAAACACACCACACAAAAAACCCAACACACAGGGACACAAAAACCAAACCCAAAGGGTATATCCTCTGTTTGGGGAAAAGAGAAGGGGAGAAGAGGAAGAGAGGGGAGAGAGAGAGAAGAGAGAGGAGAGAGAGAGAGAGAGAGAGAGTCCTACTAAAAAGATACTATTGTTTTGTTATTATTATGGGCTTATTTTATCATCATTTTTTTTGTTTTGGGAGATATTTTTTTTTTACCATCAAACAAACCCTCATCTTTTTTAAAAAAAAATTACTATTATTTTAAACAAAATATATGTAAAAATATTTTTTTAGAAAAAATATCAATTTTGTTTATTATTATTA
>CM054154.1:43895006-43930372 GCA_028751875.1 Rapana venosa
GGGGGGGGGGGAAAGGGGGTGGGGTGGGGGAAAAGGGGAAATGTGGGGGTGGGGGTGGGGGGGGTGGGGTGGGGTTAAAGGAGTGTGTGGGGGGGGGGGGGGGAAAAAAGGGGAAGTGGGGTTTGGGGGGGGGTTTGTAATGGGGGGGTGGGGGGGGGGTGTAAAGGGGGGGGGTTTTAAAAGGGGGAGGTGTGGGGGGGGGGGTGTGGTGGTGTGTTGGGGGGGTGGAAAGGGGGATGTGTGGGGGGTTTTGGGAAAGGGAGGGTGTGGAAGGGGGGGTTTTTGTAAAGGGAGTGTGTGTTGGTTTTGTTGGGGGGGGGGGGTTGGGTAAAGGGGAGGTGTGGTGTGGTTTTGGTTTTAGAAAGGGGTGTTTTGGTGAAAGGGGGTGTGTGTGTGGGTGTGGTTGGGTTTGGTGTGTTGGTAAGGGGAGTGTGTGGGGGGGGGGTTTTGGGTAAAGGGATATGGTGTTTGGAAAAGTGTTTTGTGAGGGGGTGTTGGTAAAGGGGTTTGGGTTTTGAAGGGGGGGTGTTGGGGCTGGGGTGGAAAAAGGGAGTGGTGTGTGGGTGAGGGGGGTTTGGTAAAGGGGTGTGTGGTGGTGGTGTGGTGGGGAAAAGGGATTGTGTTGGGGGGGGGGTTTGTTGGTAAGGGAGTGTGTGTGGGTGGTGGTGAAAGGGGAGTGGAGGGGGGAGTGTTGGTAAGGGGGATGTGGAAGTGGGAGGGGGTGGTTGGGTAAAGGGGAGTGTGTGGGGTGGGTGGGGGTGGTAAAAGGAGTGTTTTGTGGGGGGGGGGGGTGTTGGTAAGGAGTGTGTGTGGGGGTTGGGGGTAAAGGGAGGGTGTGGTTGGGGGGGGGGGTGTGGTGTGGGTGGGGGGGGGGGGTTGTGTAAAGGGAGTTGTGTGTGTGTGGTTGTTGGTAAAGGGGGAAGTGGGGGTTGTTGTAAAGGGGTTGGGGGTGGGTATGGTGGGGAGGGGTGTGGTGGTGGGTGTGTAGGGGAAGTGTTGTTGGTAAAGGGAAATTGTGGTTTTGGTGGGGTGGGGGGGGGGTTGGTAAAGGGGAGTGTGGGTGTGGGGATGGGGGGGTGTTGGTAAGGGGAGTTTGTGGTGGGGGGGGGGGTAAAGGGTGGTGTGGGATGGGGGGGGGGGGGGTTGTAAGGGGATGTTGTGAGGGGGGGGTTGCCGTTTAAAGGGGTGTTTTGATGATGGGGGAGTTGGTTTTTGGGTATTGGGTGTTTATTTGTCTGGTGGTTTTGGTTAATGGAACTGGTGGAGGGGGGAGTTGGTTTTAAGGGTGGGGTGGGGGGGGGGGGGGGGGGGGGTCACAGCTTTCAAACAGGAAAAACCCGACTCTTTTTTTTGCGGCTGGAACTTTCACTCTCCTGAACCTAAATTCCATCGGCTGCAATCTAGGAAACCGCGCGGCCCGGGGGTCCAAGTCCAGCGGCTCGCGGTGCCACACACATTCCTTCTTTGCTGTCTATTGGGGGGCATTACCTGTGCGAATTTCTATATTAAGGCTAATTTATATTTTTGCTGCTGATATCCTACTGATTTTTTACAGTCCTCATACTTTAGTGAACCAAAAACTTCAATACCTGCTTTAACTTGTTTGTGGTCAGTTGTTTTTCTGTCCATTTTTGGTTAACTATTTTTTAACTTTTTTATTTTCAAAAACAAAATTCTTCCAAGAAACGAAGGGCTGGTGTCGCTTGTTCCTGATTTTCAGAGGCAAAGCTCTCTAAACGTGAGGAATTCTGGGATTTTTCTTTAAAACAGACATTCCTCGTTTGCATGGGGGGGGGGGTTTGTATTATGTGAACCTTCTTGCTTTATGGTATAAGTAAAGTAAAGAGTCCCCTAACCTATAAGGTCTAGGGGAGGGGAGCGTCAAGACCTCAAAATTCCTCAAGGCCACATATGAAGGGGCGGGGCGCCATTTTCCTCTCCCTCGGGTGCTTACCTTCCCTACCCTCCCCAAAAAGGGGGAGGTACCCCATTCTACAGCTGGGTGAACTTTTGGGGAACTATTAAAATGAAGCCAAGGCGCGAAAAACGGTCACCCATTACCAACTGGTAACCACGCTCGACGAGCTGCTTAACTATGGCTGGGGAAAACGGTGCTCCGACCACTGAGCATCCCGTCTCTTTCCCCCCCCGTCCCCCCCCCCTCCCCCCCCCCCCCCCCCCCCCCCCCCCCCCCCCCCCCCCCCCCCCCCCCCCCCCCCCCCCCCACCCCCCCCCCCCCCCCCCCCACCCCCCCCGCCCCCCCCCCCCCCCCCCCCCCCCCCCCCCCCCGGTCTGCTTGATGGTGTAGTTTGTTAATAGTTTGTTTATTTGTGTGAATACTACTGTGTTTGCTTGTGCTTTGTTGAAGTTTTTTTAAAGTTCACTTACTTTGTATCAGTACTTGTCTGAGCATCAACCATGAGCGTAAATTTCGAGCGTGAGTGCAGTGTGTGTTTGTGTGTGTGTGTGCGTTCATCAGCGTGCACGTGCGTGCGTGCGTGTGTGTACGTGCGCACATGTGCATGCATGCGCACGTGTGTGTGTGTGTGTGTGTGTGTGTGTGTGTGTGTGTGTGTGTGTGTGTGTGTGTGTGTGTGTGTGGTGTGTGTGTGTGTGTGTGTTACATGATGGGCCACAGCAGCTACATGTAAACGTGTACTGCCTGCTGTGTGTCAGTATCAAGTTGTTAGTTTCCTCAAGCACATGTGTGTGCCATGCCCGTCTTCTTGTATAATTCATATGGTTGTGTGTGCGCGCGCGCGTCGCGTTTGTATGTGTTGTTGTTGCTTTCGATTTTACGTCTGTTCACTCAAAGTAATTATTAGACGATGGGAAGTGGAGGGGAGGGGACATTGATGTTGATGTTTGTGTGTGCATGTGTGAGTGCATGCGTGCATGTGTGTATTGGGCATACATGCATGCATTTGGTGCCAATGTGTGCATGTGTGAGTGCATGCGTGCATGTGGTATTGGGCATGCATGCATGCATTTGTGCCAATGTGTGTATGTGTCTGTGTGATGTGTGCTCATGTGTGTGTGTGTGTGTGTGTGTTGGTGTTTATTTACTTTATTTTATTTTATCTTTATTTCGAGGATAATGGAATGTGAGTTTTGTACATCCAGTCCCCGTGTGATTGCAGTTTTGTAATTTTGTCATCTGTTTTGTGTGTGGGTGTGTGTGTATGTGTGTGATGTGATCTTTGTGTCTGTTTCTTGTTTTGATGTCAAAGTGTAGGCCTATGTGCAGTTTGTTCTTTTCTTCACATCACAGAAGTAGATAGATTTTTTTATCACAATATTTTGTATAGTGTCAGAAACATCAGTGAAATAATAACCTGAGTCATTTGTGAGCTATTTTTGCCTGATGACAGTAGGATACTGACAAGACATTGGTTTTCTACTGTGTTCTCGGGGCTATAGTGATGAGCTGTACTGGAACTGGTTCATGAACAAACCTTCAGCTGTAGCAAGGATACCGCTAAAAGCTGATGAAATAGTAGACTGTGTAGTGCTGTAACGCCTGACCAGCAGGAGTGTTTATAGAGAAGTCAGATAGCTGACACTAATGACTGCCCCAGACTCTCTCCCCACACTCTCCATCACCCTGCCTCTCACGCTGCACGAGAGGTAGCCCGCTAAGGTGTGTTTACTTATGGCCTCCTTCTGCCAACAGGTTCAATGTCGCAGCCCCCCCAAAAGGTTAGTCTGCATGCAGACATATTCAATGTTTTCTCTATGTTCATTGTTTATATAATATAAACAGCTGCTTTTTAGAGGAGAGTTAGAAATGTCTGATTTTTGTGATTGTGTTTCTGCCTGCACTCTCTGTTTATCTTCATGTCTGTTTGAACTGCTGTCACATCAACCAGTATGAAAGAAAGTACATGGAGTTTGGAGTCAAAAAAAAGCTCGTTTAAAGCTCATTTTAAAGAGTGCTTTGCTTGTCGTTTTTAAACAATTCACTGTGCAAGAGGATGTGTGAAAGACACAAGGGTAATTTACGGCTGAACACGGCTACAGCGGCAAGCCGCTACTGCTGCCTTTCCTTTTGCCCTGTTTATTTATATCCACGCCCTGCCAGCTGCCAGTCATGAACTTTGACTGGGAAACTAAACGCAGGCATGAGAAGTAGTGAGGTGTTGGTAAAGGGGAGTGTGTGTGTGGTGTGTGTGTGTGTGGGGGGGGGGGGGGGTTGGTAAAGGGAGTGTGTGTGGGGGGGGGGGGGGGGGTTGGTAAAGGGGAGTGTGTGTGTGAGGGGGGTGTTGATAAAGGGGAGTGTGTGGGTGGGTGTGTTGGTAAAGGGGAGTGTGTGTGTGTGGTGGGGGGTGTTGGTAAAGGGGAGTGTGGGGTTTGTGTGTATGGTGTGTGTGGTGGGGTGTTGGGGAGTGTGTGTGTGGGCGGGGGGGGGGGGGGGGGAAGTTGTTGGTAAAGGGGAGTGTGTGTGTGTGTGTGTGGTTGTTGGTAAAGGGGAGTGGGGGTGTGGTGGTAAAGGGGAGTATGTGTGGGTGTGGGTGTTGTTGGTAAATGTGTGTGTGTGTTGGGGTGGGTATTGGTAAAGGGGATGGGGGTGTTGGTAAAGATGAGTGTGTGTGTGTGTGTGGGATGGTAAAAGGGAGTATGTGTGTATGGGGGGGGGTGATAAAGGGAGTGTGTGTGTGTGTGTGTGTGTGTGGGGAGTTGTTGGTAAGGTGATGTATGTGTGTGTGCGTGGGTGTGGTGTTTGGTAAAGGGGAGTGTGTATGTGTGTGTGTGTGTGGGGGGGGGTGTTGGTAAAGGGGAGTGTGTGTGTGTGTGTGTGGGTGTTGGTAAAGGGGAGTGTGTGTGTGTGTGTGGGAGGGGTGTGGTAAAGGGGAGTGTGTGTGGGTGAAGGGGAGTGTGTGTGGGAGTGTAGTTGGTAAAGGGGATGTGTGTGTGTGTGGGGGGGTGTTAGTAAAAGGGGATGTGTGTGTATTGTGTGTGTGTGTAGGGGGGTGGGGGGGGGTGGTGGTAAAGGGAGTGTGTGTGGGGAGGGGGGAATTGTTGGTAATGGGGAGTGGTGTGTGTTTGTGTGTGTGTGTGGGGGGGGGGGTTGGTAAGGGGAGTGTGTGTGGGGAGGGGGGAATTGTTGGTAATGGGGAGTGTGTGTGTGTGTGTGTGGTGTGTGTGTGTGTGTGTGTGTGTGCTTGTGTTGTGTGTTGTGTGTGTGGTGTGTGTGTGGGTGGGTGGGTGGGTGGGTGGTGTAGGTAAAGGGGAGTGTGTGGTGGGTGGGGTGTTGGTAAAGTGGAATGTGTGTGTGTGGGGGGGGGGGTTGTTGGGAAAGAAGTGTGTGGTGGGGGGGGGGGAGGGTGGTGTTGTGTTGGTAAGGTGTGTGTGTGTGGTGGGGGGGGGGGGGTGTTGTAAAGTGGAGTGTGGGGGGGTGTTGGTAAAGGGGTGTGTGTGTGGGGAGGTGTTGGTAAAGGGGGTGTATGTGTGGGGAGGGAGGGGTGGTGATAAAGGGGGAGTGTGTGTGGTGAAGGCGATGTGTGTGGGGGGGTGGTGGTAAAGGGAGTGTGGGGGGGTGGGGTGGGGGTGGTAAAGGGGAGTGTGCGTGTGGGGGGGGGGTTGGTAAAGGGGAGTGTGCGTAGTGTGTGTGTGTGGGGGGGGGTGTAAAGGGGAGTGAGTGTGTGGTTGGGTGGGTGCGGGGGTGTTGTTAAAAGGGAGTGTGTGTGTTGGTGGGAGCTGGTAAAGGGGAGTGTGTGTGGTGTTGGTGTTGGTAAAGGGGAGTGTGTGTGTGTATGTGTGCGGGTCGGTAAAGGGGAGTGTGTGTGTGTGGGTGTTGTTAAAGGGGAGTGTGTGTGTTGGGGGGTCTTGGTAAAGGGGAGTATGTGTGTGTGCGGTGGTGGGGGGTGTTGGTAAAGGGGAGTGTGTGTGTGTAGGGGGGTGTTGGTAAAGGGGAGTGTGCGTGTGGGGGTGGGGGTGGTAAAGGTGGAGTGTGTGTGGGGGGGAGTGTTGGTTAAAGGGGAGTGTGTGTGTGTGTGTGTGTGGGGGTGGGGGGGGGTGGGTTGGTAAAGGGGAGTGGTGTGTGTGGTGTGTGGGGGGGGGGGGGGTGTTGGTAAAGGGGAGTGTGTGTGTGTGTGGGATGTTGGTAAGGGGAGTGTGCGTGGGGTGGTGGTGTTGCTAAAGGGATGTGTGTGTGGGGGGGGTGTTTGTAAGGGGAGTGTGTGTGTGTGTGTGTGGGGGGGGTTTGGTAAAGGGGAGTGTGTGGGTGGGTGGGTGGGTGGGTGTTGGTAAAGGGGAGTGTGTTTTGTGTTGGTGTTGGTAAGGGGAGTGTGTGTGGGGGAAGGGGGTGTTGTAAAGGGGAGTGTGCATGTGGGGGTGTTGTAAGGGGAGTGTGCGCGTGTTGTGGGTGTTGGTAAAGGGGAGTGTTTTTGGTTTTGTGGGAGGGGGGGTCTGGTGGTATAAGGGGAGTGTGTTGTGGAGGGGAGGGTGGTGTAAGGGGAGTGTGTGTTGGGGGGTTGTTGGTAAAGGGGAGTGTGTGTTGGTAAAGGGGAGTGTGTGTGTGTGTGTGTGTGGGGGGGGGGGGGTTGTAAAGGGGAGTATGTGTGTATGGGGGGGGGAAGTGTTGATAAAGGGGAGTGTGGGGGGGGGGCTGTGTGTTGATAAAGGGGTAGTGTGTGTGTGTTGGGGTGGGTATTGGTAAAGGGGTTGGGTGGTGTTGGTAAAGGTGAGTGTGTGTGTGTGTGGGATGGTAAAAGGGAGTATGTGTGTATGGGGGGGGGGGTGATAAAGGGGAGTGTGTGTGTGTGTGTGTGTTGTGGGGAGTTGTTGGTTAAAGGTGATGTATGTGTGTGTGCGTGGGTGTGGTGTTGGTAAAGGGGAGTGTGTGTGTGTGTGTGTGTGTGTGGGTGTTGGTAAAGGGGAGTGTGTGTGTGTGTGTGTGTGTGGGTGTTGGTAAAGGGGAGTGTGTGTGTGTGGGTGTTGGTAAAGGGGAGTGTGTGTGTGTGTGGGAGGGGTGTTGGTAAAGGGGAGTGTGTGTGGGTGAAGGGGAGTGTGTGTGGGAGTGTAGTTGGTAAAGGGGAGTGTGTGTGGGGGGGGGGGGGTGTTAGTAAAAAGGGGATGTGTATATGTGTGTGTGTGTGTGTGGGGGGGGGGGGTGGTAAAGGGAGTGTGTGTGGGGAGGGGGGAATTGTTGGTAATGGGAGGAGTGAGTGTGTGTGTGTGTGTGTGTGTGGGTGTTGGTAAAGGGGAGTGTGTGGTGGGGTGGGAGTGTTGGTAAAGTGGAATGTGTGTGTGTGGGGGTGGGGGGGGGGGGGGAGGGTGGTGATAAGGGGAGTGTGTGTTGGTGAAGGCGATTGTGTGTGGGAGGGTGGTGGTAAAAGGGAGTGTGGGGGGGTGGGGGTGGGGGTAAAGGGGAGTGTGCGTGTGGGGGGGGGGGTTGGTAAAGGGGAGTGTGCGTGTGTGTGGGGGGGGGGGTTAAAGGGGAGAGTGTGTGTGTGGGGTGGGTGGGGGTGTTGTTAAAGGGGAGTGTGTGTGTTGGTGGGAGCTGGTAAAGGGGAGTGTGTGTGGTGTTGGTGTTGGTAAAGGGGAGTGTGTGTGTGTATGTGTGCGGGTCGGTAAAGGGGAGTGTGTGTGTGTGGGTGTTGTTAAAGGGGAGTGTGTGTGTTGGGGGGTCTTGGTAAAGGGGAGTATGTGTGTGTGCGGTGGTGGGGGGTGTTGGTAAAGGGGAGTGTGTGTGTGTAGGGGGGGTGTTGGTAAAGGGGAGTGTGCATGTGGGGGTGGGGGTGGTAAAGGTGGGTGTGTGTGTGTGGGGGGAGTGTTGGTAAAGGGGAGTGTGTGTGGGGCAGGGGGGTGTGTTGGTAAAGGGGAGTGTGTGTGTGTGTGTGGGGGGGGTGTTGGTAAAGGGGAGTGTGTGTGTGTGGGGGGATGTTGGTAAAGGGGAGTGTGCGTGGGTGGGGTGTTGCTAAAGGGGAATGTGTGTGTGTGGGAGGGGGTGTTTGTAAAGGGGAGTGTGTGTGTGTGTGTGTGTGTGGGGGGGGGGGGGGGTTGGTAAAGGGGAGTGTGTGGGTGGGTGGGTGTGGGGGGTGTTTGGTAAAGGGAAGTGTGTTTGTGTGTGGTGTTGGTAAAGGGTAGTGTGTGGGGGGGAAGGGGGTGTTGGTAAAGGGGAGTGTGCATGTGGGGGTGTTGGTAAAGGGGAGTGTGCGCGTGTGTGGGTGTTGGTAAAGGGGAGTGTGTGTTTGTGGGAAGGGGGGGTCTGGTGGTAAAGGGGAGTGTGTGTTGGGGGGTTGTTGGTAAAGGGGAGAGTGTGTGTGTGGGAGGGCTGGTGGTAAAGGGGAGTTGGGTGGGGGGTGTTTGTGCTTTCGTTTGTGTGTGTTGTTCTTCTTCTGTCTTTCTTCTTCTGGTTAGTTTGATTAATATACTTTCATTGCTAGATTATTTAGATTGTTTGTGTGTGTGTGTGTGTGTTCTGAGCTTACTACTCTTCACTTCTCTACACTACACCGAACAGAACAGCACCCCATTTCACCCCACACCACACCCCATCCCTTCCCACCCCACCTTACCCCACATCACTCCAGTCCACTGTACTCCACTGACTAAAACAACACTGTTTTCCATTTGTGACCCCAATGCCAGGGTTTCTCACAATAATCATTCTTTGTTTGGTTGGGGTTGTTTTGTTGTTGTTTTTTGGGAGGGGGGTGCATTTTGAGGGGGGTCCATTCAGTAAGATTTGTTGACCCATCTC
Source organism: Rapana venosa (assembly GCA_028751875.1). NCBI lineage: Eukaryota > Metazoa > Mollusca > Gastropoda > Neogastropoda > Muricidae > Rapana > Rapana venosa. Next base: position 43,903,711 of record CM054154.1, read on the forward strand.
TTTCTTCGATTTAAAAAAAATTCTCTTCATTCAGAACAACGTAACACCAACATATGAAATGAGTACAACAAGCAATGTTTATGATATGAGTGCTCTAGCATTTATGAATTATATTTTTTAAAAATGGGCTGCAGCTGAACAAAATTGATTGATGAAAAAAAAGATAAGATTGTGTGTGCGTGTGTTCTTTGACTAGAGCATCAAGGGTCACCAGTGATGAGATTTTTGCGTACACGACCATTTTTTCCCTCACAATTTAGGTAGCTGCATTCCGATTCCTGGGATGGTGTCTAAACATGACACCTGTGTGCATGCAGGGAAGGTTTTAATTTGTCATCCATTCCTGCCGGCACAAAATGGCCTACTCTTCCAAAAAGCAGAATGGGTTTTTAACATGTGCGCAAGATGTTCTGCGTGCATTCGCACATGGGGCGATGGTTTATAGTCTCATCCAAAGGACTTTGAAATTCAGTTAAATTTTTTGGGTCAAAGTGGGAAGAAAGGGCGAGGCTTGGAATCGAACCTAGAATGTCATGGTTTACTTTTTGGCAGGTGAACGCTTTAACCATCCTACCACCCTTCTTCTTAGACGAGACTATAAACCAAGGTCCCATGTACAAATGCAGCAGAACATCTTGTGCACACGTTAAAAACTGATTCTGTCTTTCGAAAGAGTAGGCCATTTCGTGCTGGTAGGAATGGATGAATTTTTTTAAAAAACACATACACACAGGTGTCATGTCCAGACATCATCCCTCGTCGGAATGCGGCTACCTGAATGGTTTGGATGATGTGGGGGGGGGGGGGGGGAGGAGGGAGGGGGGAACAGTCGCATACGCAAAAGTCTTGCCATCAGGGAACTCAGAACTTTCTAGTGAGGAACGGAGAGAGAGTGAAAAATAGAAAGAAAGAAAGAATTTTTTGAAAAAAACAATGGGCTGCAGCTGAACAAAATATTTGATCGATGAATTCTTCCAAATAAAGATGAGAGAGAGAGAGAGAGAGAGAGAGATGAGAGAGAGAGAGAGAGAGAGGAGAGAGAGAGAGAGAGATGAAGAGAGAGAGAGAGAGAGAGAGAGAGAGAGAGGAGAGAGAGAGAGAGAGGGCTTGTGGACTCTTTCAGAGCATCGTGGAGGAGGTGAAGCAGTCGACACAGCTGATGCTGGGCCAGCTGATCCAGCAGCTGCGCAGCAACCTGCAGCTGCCGGCCTGCCTGCGCGTCATCGGCTACCTCCGCCGTATGGAGGTCTTCAGCGAGCCGGAGCTGCGCATCAAGTTCCTGCAGGTGAGGGGGGTTGTTTGTTTGTTTTTCTCGTTTCAGGGCTTTGACTGCAAAGTCTGGAATTACTTGGGTGGATGGGGGACACTGGGATAGCCTAGTGGTTAGCAGTCTGACGGCACAGGTTCGAACCACCACCAAGACAGTTTGAGATTTTTTTTTTCCATCTGTAAATGGATACCTGCCACTGGGATGGGTGACCGTTAGCGCGCCTTGGCTTCAGTACAGTTCCCCCAGTTCACCCGGCTGTAAATGGGTACCTGCCTCTTTAGGGTCAGGGAAGGTAAAGCAGCGAGGGAGAGGAGATGGGCGCCGCCCTCAATATGCTGGCCTCTAGAGAAGTGAGGTCTCTGACGCCTCGCTCCCCTACGACCACATAGGTTATGGGACACCTTTACCTTTTTTTGGGTTAATGTCACTACCTACTCCATCCACTCCCTGAAAGTTTTTTGGGGGTGAGACTATAGACCAAGGGAGTTGGGTTTCATGTGCAAATGTGCAAAGAACATGTTGTACACAAGTTAAAAACCTGTTTTGTCTTTTGGAGAAATTAGGCTGTACTGTTTGCCTTATTGGGGATGCTGGGGACCTGTCAATATGAATAGCATCCCCACATTCTGGAAATTCTGTGCTAGGAATGCCCTCTTTTCTATCTCACTCTTTGTTTCTACCTCTGTGCCTTTTCTTCCTGTCACCTCCTTTTTCCCCTCTTTTTTGTTGTTGGTCCATTCTCCTGCCTTTTTCCCCCAGAAAGACCTAAAAGATAACAACTCTCTCCCACAGCAAAGTGACAGTACTGGGCCTGACTTTTCAGGCGCTTAATGACAGTGCAATACATTTTCAGTCATATGACACAGAACATTAGTTACAGTCTGAGCATTTCACAAAGCAGAAGAAGGCTTTTGTGTGCCGGTGGGAATGGATGACTTTTTGGGTTTTAAAATGCATGCACACTTGTGTTTGGACATCATCCCCAAAGTCCGAAGGCAGCTACCTTAATGGTGAGTTAACAGTCGCATACGCAAAAGTAGGCATTGATTTTTAAGTGAGGAATGTGGATTCAATCCCCGATTGAGCCCGAACTTTTCTCCCATCCTACTAGGCCTTGGATGGTGGTCTGGGTGTTAGTCTTTTGGATGAGACACCAATGCAAAATCCTGTGGACAACATACACTCAGTGCATGTAAAAGAACCCACGGATTGTATATATATATAGAGTTGAGTGTGAATGTGTGTATACTCTTTTTTCCTCATTTCTCAGCTAGAGCTTCAAAGTTTCAAAGGGTGAGATTTTGCATTTTTTACTGATTTTACCCACCATTAAGGTAGCTGCATTCTGACTTCAGGGATAATTTGTTTGTTTGAAGGTGGGTCTGCTGTTACCCCAATGTGGTACTGGTGGCAAACTAAACTGAAAAAAGCAATCCGAATTGTGAGTTGAAGGTCTTGTAGTTTTTATGTTATATTTCACTGAATGTGTGTGTGCATGTGTTTGTGTGTGTGTGTGTGCATCCGTGCGTGTGTATGTACATGTGTGCATGCGTGCGTGTGTATGTACATGTGTGCATGCGTGCGTGTGTATGTACATGTGTGCATGCGTGCATGCATTGCAGGCCAGGGATTCTTGGTTCCAAAGTATTCTGGAAGGCATTCCTCAAGATGACCGTAAGTAATTCATTTATCCATGTGGAATTTAGATGTGTATGTGTGTGTGCGTGCTTGTGTGTGCACACATGAGAGAACTCTGAACTCTGAACATTTTAATTGTACTTCGGCCTTGGGCCACAATACAAGTGAAAGGGACGAAGGGGAGTGGTAACAAGTAAACAAAAAAGTTCAATCAACTGTCTAGAAATGCAACATGTTCAAATACCACTAAGGGCATTATCATCCTCAACAGTCATGACTAAGAGCATGGTCACTGTCACTATCAGTGATTACAATCCAGACACACATCACCATTATCTTCATCACCTTCAATATAATTGTTTATGCTATAAGTTAACATCCATTACAGTGAAATCTGAGTCGCTTCTCGCGTTAACATCAGTATAGACATAACATGTAGCTTTTCAGCATTACTTGCTTTGTCAATGCCATCACACACACATCCACGAACGCACACACACACACACACACACCACACACACACACACACACACACACACACACACACACACACACCACACACACACACACACACACACACACACACACATACACACAAGTCCTTTGGATGAGACTATAAACCGGGGCCCGTGTTCGAACGCATGCAGAAATTTGCGCACCATTAAACCCTGTTCGTTTTTCAAAGAGTAGGCCTTTGTGTCCCGGTGGAAAAGATGAAAAAATTTACAAAACTGAAACCCAACGGGGCTGGTGTAAAAAAGCCTGGGTGTTATCCGTTATTCGATATAAAGAATAAATAAAATAAAAAAACAAAAAGTGCTAAACCATGAAAAACCTTTACCTGAATAAAATTGACAAAAAATAAATGCAACTTTAAAATTTCCCAGTCAGTTCTTTTTACTTTTGTTCACTGCAGAAAAATTACTTGGACCCTGCTTTTTTTGGATTTGACACTTGTAAAAAACATGTGGATTGGGGTTGTAGCAACCCCCCCAAGAAATTGGTTTTAAAATAAAATATGCAGGACACACAACGAAAATGTGTTCATTTTCCCTTTGCTGCTTCCCAAATGGCGATTTCTTGGGGGGCCATTGAAAAGCGATGTCATTTGCTTTAAAGGGGAGAACATTAAATTTGCTTTTGTTTTGTTGAAAACTTCCCTTCCCCCTCCTGAAAAAGTCCTCTGCCTTCAAACATTCAAAATTGGTGACTCAGAAAAAGTTACATTAATCCCGATTAAAACCCCAAAACCAGCTCTGGGACCCAACATAAACTTTCATCATTTCAAAAACTAAAAGAAAATTTGGGAAAGGTCGTTTTTGTCCCAAAATCTGTGAAGTTTTAGGTGTAGTTTTTTGAAAACATCTCTATAAAAAAATTCTCACCCCGATGCCAGTCTTGTATTTTAACACTGCGCATAAGCGCGATTCGCAGATCTTTCCCGTGCAATTCCAAGTCGTCACATCTCTCATTCTTTTCCGTTTAGACTCTGTAATTCTCTTTTGGGGCCTACCCGCATATCCTCCACCCCTTTAAACGCATACAAAAAAACTGCGCTCGATGGTCCTAACAAGAAAAAAACTGAAACACCTCCTCTTTGCGATCTTTCACTGGGTGCCTTTTTACAAAGATGAAGTATAAAGTCTTACCCTCTTTTCAAAAGTCTCCCCAAATCTGCACCATCTTTTCTTTTTAACTGTCTTCCCCGTTCATCCTCCCCTTCCCTTCTTCAGCCCCATATACTTTGTGCTTTTGAAAACCCCGATTCAAAACAAACATGTTGGCTGTCGTCTTTCCTGTTTTGGGTTTTTCCACCCGGAAAGACCTCCTCTTTCATTCGCCAAAACCCCTTGGGTACCCTTTAAATCTGCCCCCAAAAAACCTTATTTTCCCCCTGAACTTTCCCCCCATTAGTCTTACTTTTCAACAGCATCCTTTCATCTCCCAAGTGTGTTCGCGGGTGTGTGGTGTGGGGGTGGTGTGTGTGTGTGGTGTGTGTGTGTGTGTGTGTGTGTGTGTGTGTGTGTGTGTGTGTGCGCGCGCGCGCGCGTGCGCACGTAGGCGTGCATAAATTTTAAAAATGTTATTTATTATATTTGAGGAAAGTTCCCTGCGGTAAATGATTTGAGCGCAAGCGCTTCGATTTGTTTGTTTTACAAGATTCAGCGCTATATGAATTCCATATATTCTTCTTCTTCTTCTTCTTCTTCTTCTTCTTCTTCTTCTTCTTCTTGTGAGATGGCGACTCTAAAACAGTAGGTATCCATGTCAGACGCGTATTTTTCGTTTTCAAAAATGATTTTAAAAGATCTGTGATTGTCATATCTGTCAGGTCTCTTATAGTGCCAGACCATTCTTGTATGTATAGATCAACCATTTTGTCTAATTCTAGTAACATCTGATAAGCTATATGTGGCAGTCTTTCATTCTTCATTTGTGGTAATCTAAACCAATACCTTAAGATCTAAACACAAGAATTAACATGAAGTAGGAAATCTTCCTAAATCACCATAGACCATTGAATTTGGAGTTCTAACTGGGACACCTAAAAGTCTTTTGCAGGCCATAGAATGAACTTTTTTCTAAATGATCTAATTTTGTTAAACCCCGTATTTCAGAAGCATACAGCAGAATTGGTTGAACTTTAACATAAAAATCTTTTAAAATGCTTTAGGGGTCATTTCCTTATATTTTTTAAAAAGCCCTATTCAGTTGAACAACTGCTTTCTTACCCTTACATACCAAACGTTCTGTACCTCTTTTCATGCTAATCATTGTAGTAAAGTGGAATCCTAAATAACAATAACTATTCACAACATCTAGTTTCTTACCACCAAAAAACCACTGCTCATGACGTCCTAAATACCCCCCTTTTCTGAATACCATAATTTAAAAAAAAAACTTTTTAAATTTTCGTTTTGCATTTACAAAGAATTACAGACAAAATGTTTCTAAAAATAAATAAATAAAATAAATTTAAAGAAAGTACAAATACAATTCTTTTTCATAAACAAGTAATACCAACTGCTTTTCAAAAACTTAATTAACCAAAACAAACACACACACACACGTTTTTCATGCTATATAAGTTAAATGCATCATGTCAAACATGAGAAAAACAATATTTGTACGCCTCTGTCAATTCTGTAAATCTGTACCATTGCACTCTTTCATCCTGAGGAAGATCACAAAGTGCCAGTGTCAGTGTAATTACCCAGTGTACTGCACGGCCCTTTGGGGAAATAAAACACTTTGCCAAACTTGAATGTGGAGTATGTATGGTGATTAAAGGTTCATATCAAACATTTCTCCATTGTGATCCTCCGAGCGCTAGCTTAGATCATTATGAAAATAATTAAAGAAACAATACAAACTATATATAAGTTGTTTTTTGAAAGAAAAAACCTCGTAAATAACCACCACCTTGTACTTTATACTGCAGTGTGCTGTCCTCTTCGGCATGCGCACTTTCGGCCTGCCTACATCGCGTGGGCCACCTCGCGCCTGTGCGCCCGTCGCCTGTTGGCCCCAGAGACGGCGTGTCCCGAAAAGGCAAACAATAGTGTACTGAAGACTGTAGTGTAAGGGAATTATAAGATAGTGTGGTGTTTAATAAAAAAAATTGTTTGATGTGTTATGATGGGTGCTCTGGCTTGGTTGCACTTGGTTTCATGCATGCAAAAGTGCAGGCCCATACATTGATGTGCGGATAAACATCTACTACGTGATGACTGAAGGATGAAAGAATTTTTTAAGTGTGTCAACATAAGTCGTTCTTAAACGAAGAGGGAGAGCCTAGCGGTAGGCATGCACTCGTGATCGCCGCGCCGAATCTACTCAGTCTGCACCACATGCTCACGCCATGCCCTTCAAGGAAGTTTTCCTCCTAGTACCAGCAGCGCGTCTCCACCCCCCTAAGTCCGTCATGAACTGTCAACCAGCCCGGTGAGCAAATGCATACAAACATCTTTCCATCCATTAAACCCGTTCTGCCTGTCTACAGAGTAGCCCTTTGTGCAGTAACACGGATAACATACCAACAACAACTCTATTTTAAATAATGCCCACTATGGTCCTTTGAGACTTTCCCGAAAGGCAATCACCCCCTGGAGGGTCATACACTATTCGTTTCTAGTTCGCACCATGGGTTGAACCTATTTCTACCAAAACTGGGAACAATGGCTTGAATTAAAATCACTTGATTAACACAATCATACATAAACAATCGCTAGCTCAGCGTATATAGGCTAAGGTGATAAGATCGGAACTGGATCTGTTGGTAGGGCAGTCGGTGCGTTAAGGTTTTGAGTTGTTGTTTTTTCCCGCACTATACTCCATTTACAAATGCAAATTTGCATATATAACGTTTTGAACCTTCGGCAAGTACCACATCCTACGATTGGGATTGTCTATACACACCTGGATGCATAATTTGAGTGTTTATATGTCCATCTGTTCCTACCGCACACAGTGGCCTATTCTTCTAAAAGCAATCGTGTTTTAACATGTGCACAAGATGTTCTCATTGTTCGCACATGGACCTCACTTTATTCCTCAGCCAAGACGTTGGAGAGAGTATACTGATTTTACTCCAGGTAAAAATCCTAAAAGGTCTCGTTGTCATCTACCATTAATCTGATGCATCCTTTAACCACTAGGCTATCCCCCCCTCCCCCCTGTTTTGTTTACGGGCCTCTCTTTGCTTCTTCTTCTTTTTTTCATTTTCTCCCAGAGAATTGGACATGTGAGGAACTGCTCCGCTCTCGCTTATTGAGCGGCCTCGGTGGGGGGTGTTTTTGTTGTGGTTGTGTGGTTATTATTTGTGTTTTTATTTTTTGGTAGTATGTGTTATGTCCCCTTTCTCTGAGATCATCTGCAAACTGCTGCCCGGTTTCTAGCTTCCCATGGGTCTCTTTCCATCATACGAAGTTCATTGTCTTTTTAATGATGGGGTGTCGCTTTCCATTGATCGTGCCCAATCCAGCCATCATGTACTAGCGACAAACCTTCAGATCACAACTTTTGCACATTCTCCGTAGTTCTTCATCGTGATCCTGTCTCCCCATTTGGATCTTGACTTTACGCTTTTGGGTCCCTACAGCGCTTCAACATACGTCGACGTGTTTGTGAAAACCCAATCCCGCCGACATACAGGAAACTGGTCTGATCAGCCTTATATAGCAGGCACGTCTTCTCCAGTGGGATTTGCGGATTTCCGAGCAACTTCCAGAGGAAAGAGAGAGAGTTAGAGAGAGAAGAGAAGAGAAGAGAGAGGAGAGAGTAGAGAGAGAGCGCTACCTGATTTCATGCAAAGAATCTGCTGTGACTGAAGAACAGAGTTCACACACTCACAAGATTTTGTCCTACACACTCACTCACACATGATGCACAAACACACACCATAATGTGTCCTACACAACTCACTCACTCACGAAGTCACAATACACACACGCACAGAGGTATCCCTACACTACTCACTCACAACAATTCTTAGACACACACTTGTACACACACAGATATAGCACAAAGCCTTGGATAGATTAATCTCTTTTTAACTTGATTAAATATCGTCCCTATTTCACCATAGACCTTTTGTATTTTGGAGTTCTAACTGGACTCCTTAATGACGGTGGTGCAGGCCATAGAAATGATCTTTTTCTAAATGAGTCGATTTTTAATAACTATTCAGAAGCATACACAAATTTTGAATTTAACTTAAAAATCTTTTAAAATGCTTTATCATTTCCTTATAGTGTTTAAATTCCCTATGCATTGAACACTCTGTCTGACCCGTGACATACCTTAACGTTCTGTACCTCTTTCATGCGAAATCATGAGTAAGGGTAATCCTAATTACATGAACTTTCACAACATCTGTTCTTTGCTTACCACCAAAATACACTGCTCCAACTCCTAAAGACCCCCATGTTCTGTATGACCATTAGGTTAAAAATAACTTTTAAATTTTCGTGTGTGCATTTACAAAATTACTGACAAAATGTGTCTAAAAAAATAATAATTAAAATAAATTTAATGAAAGTAACATAGTACAAGCGTTTTCATAACAATAATACCACTGCTTTAAAAACTTTAATTAACCAAAACAAACACTCACACACACCTTTTTCAGCTATAGTAGTTAAAATGCACATGTTCAAACATAAAAAACAATAGGTACGCTCTTCATTTCTTAAATCTTCCATGCACTCGTTCATCCCTAGAAATCACAAGTGCCATGTCAGGAGACAAACAGTGTGACAGCAACCTTGAAGGTAAAAACAATGCATCCAGTTTCCACTTTCGCTATCACATTGTTGCTAATTCACAAGAACACGTGGCCAGACACTGGGATAAAATATTCTTCATGATATAACTCTAATCTGAACTGTCAACTATTGGCCTTAGTGAACTACCATTCAAGAAGTGAACTTACTCAGGTGGTTTGCAATGTGTGCCTTTATAGTTTTCAATTTGATACTGTAATGGTCAACTGTTAAGAAAAACTTTTATATTAATGTAAATGAATTTTCAATTCTGCATCTGTAAATAAACCATTTGGCAAGAAGGATAATTAAATCGAAAATATAGGCATCAGTTTTCATGCAATCATCCACCCAAAAAACACAATCTCCAGTAAATTTTTCATCATTTATGCATTATAATAATTTTCTAATTTATATGAAGGTATATACCGCTGAAATCGTGAAAAATAACAAACAAATAATGCGCTTCTCTCAATCATTTAATGCATGCAACTTCCCTTAAACTTAAGAAATCCACCGCACTTCCACCACACTCACCACACGCACACACACACACACATCACACACACACACACACTCACACACACCACACACACACACACTCACACACAGCACACACACACACGGAACACACTTAGAACGTAAAGAGCTGTTAAAATTAGGACAGATTTTATTCACAAGCAGTGAGACTATTTTCTTATATTTGTCCTTAGCTTGCGTGTGGCACCGCCAAAATGATGTCTATGAATGCGTTGCACAGGGACAACGGTTGTGTTGGTACCCCTGTGCCTCAGAACACAGTATTAGCCACTTTTCGTGAATTTTTTTGTAGCTGGAACCATTAATAGAGGCCGTTATCTTGTGCCAGGTTTTTAATTTCATTTTCCCTGTTGAATTCTTCCGTTAATTTCTTCGTGTACCCATTTTGTACACATTTGGTTTCTGTCTTGTTGACATCAATTTTCTATATGTACAGTGTTGACCCCGTTGCACACATCTATTGGTCTGTATTGCTTCGTTTGTCTGGACACAATTTACAGATGTCACCTATTTTGACGTCGTTCCTTGTTTGCAAGTTTTGAGTTGATGAGATTAGTCCATTGAAAATACAAGTCAATACAATTATCATTTGCTTTAGAGATTAATTTCTTAGTGTAAAAAACTCACCATTGTCTTGACAAGAATGTTGTATTAAGATATCCCCTTTTCTGCTATACATATTGTTTTCAGCTACTTTATGTCCTATAGTAAAGGTTTTCATTAAACAAAATATGTTTCTGCTCTTATGTCTTTTTTGTTTTGGGAGTGATGGCAGTACAGAAAACATTAAACTTTAAAAACATGCCAAAAAGATTCTAATAGTCACTACTGGTTTTATTGTTACCATAGCATCTAGATCCTTAAAAAATGGGTATGTATTGTCTCAAATTCTGTCCCTATTGGATGTAATGTTCGAATTTTTCTTATCCATGGAAGCGCCAAAGTATAAATATAATTTCGTATATCAGGTTATTGAGGCCACCTTTGTGATACTAACTGCCTCTGTCTTCCTATCTTTCTTGCCTTATTGTCCATACAAATATAACAAAGTGGTCTGGTATCGGGTTCAAAAATATCGGTGTCCTGTAGTAATTTCCACAGATGTAATTTCTTGGAAAGAAAAAAACTTAAGTACAGCTACTCTACCGAATGAGTATATTCTTTTGACCATATTGTGAAAAGCATTTAACCTCTAAAATAGTATGATGGGAAGGATCTTTTCACATCTTTTAGTTCTGGGTATAACCAGAACTATATTTAAATCTAGGGTTCCAAATCATGTTCAAATGGCATAAGATTTCTGGAATGTTTCTACTTCCTAATCAGAGGATCTGGTGTTTCCTTATTCTTGTGTAGTTCCTGAAAATCTTCGAATTTTTGCGAATTATGTTATGGAATTTTCTCAAATGAGTCCATCTCCCACATGTAATGCTGTGTCCATGAACATGATAGAAAGTTTTGTTCTTCATTCCAGTATTGTGTCCGTTACATTACTTTTCCGCCTTTATCATGAAGCTAATATCGCTTCACAAAGAAGAAACAAATACAGTGAAATCGAGCACCCTGCCTCTTCCGCCTTCAATTTAAACCATCGTTCACCATAACCATTGAACCCCAGTGTGTTTAGGCACAACAACGCTTCACTCCTGCCTATCCTGGGCCAACCTAGTCACTGAGCCCCAAAGTGGCGTGCATGGCCTTCATCTCACTTTCTACAGTCCTCTTACCACATGCTTGGGCGGCCTTTCGTCTCTTCCTTCTGGTCCAGTGAAGAGGCGTTCCTGTGATTGTGACTTGGGTCTCTTCGGAAGGTCCCTAGCCGACTCCTCTTCGTGCCTGTGATACGGTGTGGGTAGGACCATGTCCGCTTCCGACTATCACCGTATAGTCTCATGGAGACGTCCGCTCCATAAGATCAGGAAAAGTTCTCGCAGGCATAGGGTTGTAAAGATCGAAGTTTAGTAGATCCCTTTCTGTCATCCTCCACACTCAGAACCGTACAGGACGCCGTAATTCAAATCAGCGCTGCTTACTTCAGCGTGTGGTGTCGTGTACTTAGTTGATCTCCAATTTGCTCATGCTCCCTAAACACACCCGCCTGTGCCCAATTTGTTGTGGAATCTTCTGTGTCTGCCCTCTGGTGTGATGCGAGCAGCCAAGTAAGTAACTTGTCGTCTGGGCCAGCTTTCCATCACTTGCACAGGGCTGGTGTTTCACGGACACATTGTCTCTGTTTCTTTGCTAATTACAAGCCCCACTTCGTCCGAATGGTGAGTCTCTGGTCGTCTCCTGGATATTTGTTGTGACCACAGCGCCAGGCACCGCAAATCCAAGGTCTCTAGTGTGAAACAGCTCCTCATTCCCTCTTGGGTTCTCTGTCAATCGTCCTCATCACCCAATCAATGGCCAATTGAAGAGAACTCACAACACTCATCCTTTCTTAACTCCATCTGACCTTTGAAAGACAGTGTTGCTTGGGCCCACGAGAGCATATAAGTTGTCTTAGAACTCTTATAAGTGTATAGTACCAGAGTTACGATGGATGCATAATAATGTCGAAGATACTCCAAACCGTTCTCTGTTATCGTCAATGCCTTTTTGAATCGCAAAATTCAAATACAGTTGTCATTGTTGCCACGCTGAGCACTGTTCATATTTCTGACTGAAATATCTGGTCTATAGCATCCTCGTTCCTCCTGAAAACCCTGCTGTCCTTCCTCAGGCAGCGGCCACACGGCTTGATATGTCTGCTGATGATTGACCTTGCCAGTATCGGCTGCGCACAGACAAAAGAGTGATTCCCCTCCATGTTCAGTCGCTCAGGTTCCTTTCTTGGGATGTGAACTATCACTCCCGGTTCAATCATCAGGTACTTGCTCGTTCTTCCACGATCGTAAAAGTTTCAGTTGTCACTGCTAAGCTTCAAAGCTTCCTTGAACATTCTCACAACGTGGTGCCCCCTGTACTCCGTTGCTTAGGATCGTGATGCACCACTATCTCTTCCTTTGTTGGGGGTTGTACATCAATGGCTAAGGCTTTGTAACGCTGACGATGCGCTGGCGCGGCATGTGCGTTAGAAATCTTCCTGTAGTGCGCCCTCTTTCGTTCTCTTGTCTCGTTACAACAGGTCCCCTTGACTGTCCATTGGCCCCCACGGCCGCTTCAGTGGTGCTGACTGGCGGGGTTGCTTTATACTCTTTATGATCCTGGTATTTTTGGTCTTCCTGCTTTGTGGACCAGGTTCTCCTGCGGCTCCAGGGTACATGTACAAACTCTTCCAGTCCTTCAATTCATCTGGTTCGGTCTTTCTGCAGTTGTGAGATCTTTCCTCAGATTTGGTATGTTATCAACGTTCACGTGTTCTCACGGCCTGTATCAAATCAACCTTGAATGGTGGCTGTGGTCTTCTTCAGTGTCCCATCGATGTGTGCGGTCACCAGTGAGATCCGCGCCGACATCCGCTATTTGCGGGTTCTCACACCCAAAAGACGTCCTCCACATACCATTGAGCATCAGATGTCCAATCTGTTCTTATAATCTCTCCATGCCGATCGGCCATCAGGTGGTGCATCCCTCGTTAGGGTCCCTCCTATCACTGTAGTTTGTTCATGCGCAGAACTCCACCAAGGCTCCCAGTGCATTTTTTGGGCCCCTATCCTTTTTCCCAGGACTCTCTCATATTCGGTGTGTCCTTCCGACCTTGGCTTGAGGTGCCCCATGATAACATGATCATGAGGCTGCCTCTCTTCCCGCATGCGCACTGGTGTAGAATTGTCTTGCTCTCAATTCAGCTGTTTTTGGTTGGTGCTAGCACTATATGGGATGTGAGGTGCCTCCCTCATCTCGCACGTCAGTATCCCTGTTGACGCTTCACTCCAGAACATGGGGGTCGCTCAACGCCTTTTTCTGGAGGATGATGGCAACTTCGCTCTGGTCTTCGCACTCTCCAATAGAGACGGGTTCTCCAATCTACGCTCGCTCACATTCCTAACATGAGGTAATCGTGCTCATCTCTGATGTTACCTTCCATACTTGCCCGCTCATATCGCCTCAGTTCCAATGTCCTGTATCTGATTAGTTTTGGTGTGTTCAGTCCGATCCTATTCCTGCGTAGCGCCTCTCTCATTGGCCAGCACATTCAATACCAGTCCACTGGACCCGGGAGTCCTCCACGCAAAAGTTGAATTGTCTACGCCTTGTCCTAACTCTCTTCTTTTAGGGCAAAGGTTGTTAGCCCGGCCCAAACACCCTTCCTGAAAAGGTTTCCACCTTAGCCCTTTACACTTTCCTGTTAGGCAGGTCCTCGTCTTCTATGCTGCTTGGCAACATACCCCGATCCTCGTTAAGGTTACCATTTACAAAACATTATTGAGATGTTTAGATATTCGTCCTACCCTTGCATTATTACTATTTCCAAACCCAAACTCCGTTGAACACTTAATACAATTTTATCCATTTACAATCAAAGCTTTGGCAAAATCAACATTGATACCCTGTGTTGTGTTATATTCCAAATTATTTGATCAAACAAAAATCAACCATTCATATTGTCACCAATGTACTGTTGCTCATAAACCTTTTTTCTCACTGAAGAACCTTTGAAGACTCTTTTGATTCTGATTGGCTAACAGAACCTATCCTATAGTCTCAGAGAGAGTATATGCCCAATTTTATATATGCTGTAGTTTGGTCACTAAAGGAGACAATAATCAGTCCCCATCTGGTGTGAAGACAATTACACCATTTGGTAGCTTTCATTTTAGATCTATGTATAAAGTGCCTGTTTGTTTTCCAGAAAAGATTTACAGAAATCGACTGTGAATCCCAGATTGCCAGACCTTTCCTGTTTTCAGTTTTAAGGCTATCTTGCTGCCTCATTGGTAGTTACTTTTATTACGCACGTCTTTCCTTTGACATTGGTATTGCTCTTTTGTAAGTGATCATCTTCTACATTCTTCCCTTTTCTTTTGTTTTATACGTCAGATGACAGCGCTGACCTTCGTTTTCTATTGCTGCCTGCTTTTCATCTACTAGCCCTCTTTATGATTTACATTGGCATGTCCTTACTTACAAAAGTCTTTTTCTCTAAGTTACGAAGTCTTCTAAAATCTTTCCCCTTTCGGCTATCCATTCGGGCTTTAGATCGGAGCAATATTCCTTCCATTCTTTAGTCTATAGTCTCAACTCCTTATTGTTTCTCAATTTATCTGAAAACTATGTTTCATTTTATTTCGATCTTTTTCAAGATTTATATCGTTTACTACCATGTTTCCGGTCCTTCATCGTTCGTTTTGCAGCTGTGCTATCTTTTATGTTTGGGTCGTTCCTCATTTGTAGAAATCTAAAAATTGTCTGAAAATTAAATTCTGAATTCTGATTTTACAAAAAAATTGCTTATAAGGTAACTCCATCATATAATCACTGTACATATGCCTTATTACATGTCGTTATTTCTGATTGAATTTCTTCTACAAGTTGTTTATCCTCTAACAAGAAACTTAAATTGCCAAAATTCTGAAACCTTTGTTCTTTTTCCATTTGAAGGTAATGTGACCAGGATGGTCAACAGTATCCAGGCAGATTCCGATGGTCATATTACCATATAAAGAGTCGAATGCTAATAGATATTCATTGCACTCTTTAATGGTTGTTTGTCGCATGAGTCGGCCTTCTCTTCGTTTTTTTTCTCTCCAAAGTCGCTAAACAAGCTCGTTCAGTTTCTCCTTTCTAACCCTCTCTAGCTCTAGATTATGATGTGTTTAGTAGTAACAATCTAGTGGTTCTAATCTAGTGACCAAGCCCCTACATAAGATTGTGGTGGTGGTGCATGGCTCTTTACTTTTTTGGAAGGAACATACAATCCTCTTAGCATGTCCCTTCCATTGTAAAAATGTAAAATTAGAAAGGTCCCGTTGGGATCTTTTACTGAAGCGGTGTATTTTTAAAAACTCAATACATTGGCAAAACTTGGGCTAACCCAGCTTAATTTCGTCCTTAATGATGCGAAAATCACTTTAACACCCATTCCTGAATTCACATATTCTCATTTTTTGTGCAAAAGGGTTTTGAATCAATATTATGATATATTTCTGTGTAAGAGTAACATAATACCCCAAATACCTTTGAATTTATGGAACAATTGTGATTTATCCTGATTATTTCAATTAGTAGATCTTGATAAGAATCAGCTCCAAATCCGACTGTAACCACCTACTAAATACTTGCCAAAGGCACAAAAGGAGATAAGCATGATGCAATTGTAAGAAAACACCTTTAAGTTAAAAACAGACAGAAAACTTAAAAGAAAAGAAAATGAAAAAAAAAACTTTAAAGTCTTCAAATCAGACGTCACTCTGTAAGAAAATAGAAGAAGAAAGAAAGAAGAAAGAAGAAAAGGAAAAGAAGAAGATATAAAAGAAGAAGAAGACCATAAAGAATGAAAAATAACCAAAATCTGAAAAACACCCAAATAAATTATGTATAACTTTGTTTTACTTAACAAAAGGACCGCTGGCCCAATCATTATTTCACAACACGGACTAGGGCCCGAATTAAAAAGGCTAAGTCTAACCACCATATTACCCACTATGTGCTTCCACTTATAACTCTTGGTTGCCAACAAGCTAAGTTGTTAGAGAACAATTTTATAAATGCTTTGTTTTATCTAAACAAGTATGCATTTTCTGCTAAAATGCGTAATTATGAGTTGGGTACTGCCCAACAGACTAAAGCACAATGATCGGACCCACTATGGCGTTCATTTAATCGAGACGAATTTCCCGCCCAGCCTTGAGTTGCAACAATAATCAGAAACTCAGGCTGCAGTAACCACAAGAAAACCAAACTACTATATAAAAATAACAGCAACAAATGCAATCTCCCCTTCAAGAAAAAAGTCTAAAGACCTAACAACCTTTAACCCGACACATATCCACCGGTATAAAACTGTCTGGCACACAACTCAATAATTAAAGCACATTTTGGAATGCAACAAAGAAATACTCCAACAAACAAAAAACATTCCCAGTAAGAAACTACCATAATGTTTGGTTTTCTCATTGTCACAATTAAATTCTTGTTTTTCAACTGTTTATCCAGGATATCTAATGGTTTTTCCATCACTGTTGTCGAATAAAGCAACTTCAGGCAAAAAGTAATTAACAAAGTCCATAATGTCTGAATCAATCTGAGTACATTCGGCTTCAACAGGCATGTGTTACAAGCTGATTTAATAAAGTAGAATCTAAATTATGACTAAAACACAACCGTTGTCTTACCCCATTATACACTACTGATTTTCAGTAACCACTAGTTGCTCAGACACAAGACTAAAAAATACACATTGCCTTCAAAATGCCAATAACTTGCCATTCATTCCCGGGTTTCTCTTACTTCATGTAGTTAGTGCCGGATACAGATCAATAGCGTCTAAAATGCAACCCACAAAGCCTCAAAATCCACATATAGTTTACTCGTACTTCTTCAGACATTATTTGACAATTGCATAGAAAGTATACTTTGATCTTCTGTGATTTCCCCTTTAAGCCTCTGACGTCTCATAATGCATTTTTTTCGGCCCAACCTTTAAAAGTCTTGCAATTTAATAAGTATATAACAGTTTGAAATAATGCTTAGCTTGTCTCTCCTCTGTAAGTATCTTATTTGCAATCTCCTGTTTAAAGGGGGATTATGAAGCTTTGACCCATCTTTGGATTACACACCTAATTGAAAGACTGTAAGAATTGGTGCCAAAAATTTCATACCAACTTTCAACTTCCCCTCCCTTTGTTTTTCAAACATTTCAGCTGACATTTGGTCATTTCCACTGATGGTCATGTGTTTAGGGTGAATTTCCGGAATACTCAGTTACAGAGATATCTTTTAAAAATTGTTCTTATCCTTTAAGTAAATCAAATATCTTTCGTTCCTTCAGGTGTGTTGCATCATTCTTAAAAACACTACTTAAATAAATGATTATACTGTATTGCAGGCATATTGTTTAATCTACTGCACGAGTTCCACACCCCATAGCGCTATACTTTCTTGTCTCCAAAGTGAATAATTTGTTGTTGTTTCTAACTGTTCGAGAGACCTTTCATTCTTCTTTAACCTTTTCTTTCTCTTTTAAAAACCTATTATAATAATTTTTCCTTGTCGGTATCAGAAATGATTCTATCATCTTCAGTGCATGGTTTTGCTGTAACTTGTTGTAATAGAAATCTACTATTGTTTCTGTGCGCCAACTTCACAATCAATCTTCCTAACCTTCCCATCTCTTGCGTGACGTGTTCGTACCCTGTTCCAACTTCAGATCTGCCGCTTTCAAACCTCATACAAATATACTACACCTCTCTAAATTGTTTTTCTACCTACGTGCTTTGAAAGTTTTTCGGTATATCAACATTTTAATGCCTTAAAATATTCATCTTTCGTGGTCTCATCCTTACTATTTTGTCATAAATATTACAGTATTTCTAAGGTGATTGCATCATTTCGATAGTTGTTGCAGCTTCAATCTTCAAAAAACGGTAGGTGGTCAGATTCTTTAAACTTTGCCACAACAGAAAAATATTTGAAACAATCTATTAGTGCCAAAAGAATAAACTATCTCTGTACCTGAACCTAGACCCTATAAACGTAACTATCATCAAAACCTAGATTGCAAAGCCCATTCACTATAGCACATCAAACATGTTACATAACTCGATTAACTGGTTACCGAAATACATTTTGTTTCTGAATCATTGAGTGTCTTAATTAAATGAAAAAGATAGACAGTTTCAAAATCAATCAAATTCTGCCCCCCCTTTGTTTATTGTTACGTCGACTTTCCAAAATCCCCTGTTAGCACTTATAAATGCATCATATAAACTTTGAACTCTAATTTACACGCGCCAGCTGCCAGCCATACAACCCCGTTTTTTGCTTTTCCCAGAATAACATTTCAAATAGGAATATCT
Source organism: Rapana venosa (assembly GCA_028751875.1). Taxonomy (NCBI): domain Eukaryota; kingdom Metazoa; phylum Mollusca; class Gastropoda; order Neogastropoda; family Muricidae; genus Rapana; species Rapana venosa. The sequence continues at coordinate 43,922,382 of CM054154.1, forward strand.
TACAATCCACATATTGCGTGTTTAGTTCCTAATAAATCGCTTGCAAATGTTCAACATTTGTGATCAAACTCAACCATCTTGGTTCCAACTTAAGTCCCTTAAATGTGCGGACTTAAAAATCACCCATCATATACTTCCTGATGGGTCAGGTGTGTTTTTTTAGCCCCGGTATGAACATTAAATTCCCTTAATTAGATAACTCTAATCCCAATTGTATAATTAGCGGCGTATAACAAATGATATCATATTTAGCAAAAAGCTAACAAAATCGTGGTTGTCAATTTTAGGCAAAAGCCAGTAACATTATAAGTAAAAATTTAGACCAGTGGCCCCAAAAAAAAAATATGAATAACTTAGACGTTCTCCTCTAAACCGTGATTTTACTGACTCAAACCTTTCTCCCGCTAACAGTGAGCTCTCGTCCCCCCCAACCCCATCAATTTGTGTTTTGTTTCCTGATACTTCATTTTTTAGATCTATCCGGACCTTGCAACTCGGGAACGGTCGCCACACCCAGATTAGCGTTAAATGCTCGGTATGCCTGCTTTGCTCCGACCGTGCACTCTTGACACAACGTTGCTTAATACCTACATTAAACAGCACGGCTGGGCCGTGGACCTGCTTCGTCTGCACATAGACTGTCTGATCTGACTCCTCTCGTTTTGAGTGGTTCGCTCTCGTGTCCATTCATTCATCTCAATCATTTCAGCTTTCACGGCCAGGTCTTTTAAACAATAGACAAATGGAACTCTTATGTCCCCCCTTGTTTTCGGGTATGCTTCATTCATCTCTCCACCTTTGGGTCGTTCTCTAATACACTAGCATACGAAACATACACACGCCTGAAAAACTCACAATCCTCTTCAAACCAAATCATCATCATTGAAGACAGCTCCAAACCTCCTCAAAGAAGCTCAGTCTGCATTAACAGGTGCCTAGGTATTGTCAAAACTATACAACCACCCAATCCAACCTACAAGAGCATATTTATGATGAAGCAACAACTCAAATGAAAACTCACCAGGTCCTATACGGAGAAATGTGGAAAAGCCATGCCGATATGGACCATAGATAGGCCCCAAGCTACAACATACCACAGAGCGCTCAAGCATGGTGGCGATTCAGTTACACACATTTACAAGCTATCTGTCAAAGATTTGGATAACAAAAACAGTGGCCAAACAGAGGACACAATCACTCATCATATGACCTCTGCCCAAGAAAGGAAGTTACGCCAATCATAACTATAGAACTATCACCTCAGCAGCCACGCCACATTCATCTCAAAGTTTTTGGAATCGACTCAAGAAATCAGAAAACACCTCAAGAACTACTGGTCACAGCAGAAACAATCGATCAGATTTTAAACTGCCACAACCTTACGAAAAACTGCTTCAACTTAAGAACCTGTTCCACAACTTCATCGACTTCATGAAGGCTATCGACAAGTAGGCACGATAGCCTGTGGCATCCTCAAAGTTTGGCATTAATAAAGTCTATCAATAAACAAATCAAAACCGTACAACTCAGCAACAGCTTCCTTCTTACATTCGGCGAACTACTTCAAAACCACTTTTGGAATCCGACAAGTCCTTTAGCTCCTCCTGGTTGCGGGCGGAATTTCTGGTGATAAATCCTCCAGGACGTCCACCTTCACCCATGGGCCAGATCCCTCTACAACTTGACGTTTGCCCGTTGAACATTGACCTCATGGCGATAGTAACACAACTGCAAATCATACGAGACCAACTTGAACATACTAGCTTGGATGGAGTAGCTCAAGTAAAGTATAGTACTTGTGATCGGACAACCGAGCAACGTCCACTCTATATAATTTTACAAACGGCCTCTACGGAGATAGACCGTTATGACCTGCACTACACCACATAACACAAAATGCGATCGTCTACAGATATCTAAGTCCAACGACTGGCAAAATCGTCAATTCGAAACTCACCGACCTTATGATAAGATAAGACATTGCCCATCAAACTAAACTCTACAATCCGAATTGATACGTTCCCGTACACGGAATAAACGGAGCAATGACTAGTAAACACAAAGCAAGTGCCAGTCCATGATTCTTAATGGCCATAAAAAACTGCCAATCTGGAAGAACGAAAGACGCGAGAGGTAGTGCAAGTATAGCATATTACCCGTCTCGCTGTCCACGGAACCCCGTGCGCTAATGAGCGACCAAGCGCTAAATAAATGCGATGACATTGTGAGGCGGCCACTGATCTCTCTCCGCCACAACACTATAGTTGTTTGGGACCAATTTTATGTCGGCTGATCTATCGTAGAGTGCACTTGGGCACACAAGTACTAGCTCGGTACATCTTATCTAATATGGAACATTTGGTATACTTCAGCAATATAAAATGATTTTTAATTTGCCATCCCTTAAGACACTGCGAGTGGATGAGGTAGCTGTCCTCCTTCGGCGGGCGGTGCGCCCAATCTCCAAATGTACATAACGGTGGTGATATGATTATTTCACTAGCCACAGAACTTCATCGGTGTTCTGTTATCCTTCGTGGGGTTTGGGCACACATGTTAGAGAAAGTTGTGTATTTTGTGTAGTGAGGCATGCCTTATGTCGTGCAAATGCTTCTTGGTCGCGTTTTATAATTCACGCAGGCTTAGATGTAGTTTGTGATGCCTTCATTGTTACCTATGTGTTTGTATAATAAAGAAAGATAGATATTTATTCATTTCATTAGTAATAGATCGTGTATTGTTATTTGCATCTGTTCGTGTTTACTATATTTCAGCTGTGTGTCTCGCAGTTCTGACGTGTGCTTGTGGTCTTCTGGTGCTCTGCTCCTGTGCTCAGGCATAATGGTTTGTTGGACAGCCTACAACCTACAGCTCCTAACAATTGAGCCAGTCGTTCACCGTTCACAGTACGCAGGCCGCGCCCATCTTTTCGAGATTGAGCCCATCGTGTCTCAAGCGTATCTCCATGGGACGACGGCTCTCGCCAATGCTGAGGTGATGAAGGTTCAGTGGATTTGTCTGCAGTTATGATCCCTATTATGAATGATGCTACTAAATTTTTGGAGGTGGGGGTGAGAAAGAACGATCAAATACACATAAATCTCACCATGGTGTTCTATTCTCTACAGAGAGCGTTGAAAAAAATTCAAATTCTTATTTCAAATAGTTCTCATCGTCGAACTCTCAGACGCAACGAGTGTTCGTCTATATTTCAAAAATCGTTGTGCTGTGCCTTGAACGCCTGCAGTCCAGACCAGCGGATCTGACTTCGCATGGAGAGAATTGTTAGCGATTGAGCCTTTCTGAAAAGGCAGGAGAATGACCAAGAAGCATAAATAGACATAAGTTTGTAACAATTTAAACAAAGCAGAGTGATAGAAAAGAGGTTATTCATTGCTCAGATGTGCACCGAGATCTGTTATAGTGGCTGGACAGAACCCTGCATCCCTGAGATGGGGAGTGAGCGCTGTGAACGGTTAGACAGTAATTGTGTATTGTAATACAAAATCTAGGGATTAACGCTCATGAATGTAGATAAAAGAAACGCGTTGAATTTTTTGCAAATATACCAGAATAAATTCCATGTATTGTGATTAATTTAATTATGTCTGCTTGAATAATTGTCCTCTCTATGTAGATATGAGGTCCTAAGCTACACCAGTATGATCATGTTAATGTGTAAAAAAAGCTCCTTCACTTCAGGACCACTCCTCGCCCCGCGTAATCCGGCGGTGATACTCCGAAACCAGCTTTTAACGCATCAGAAACATCTGCACCACATAGAAGCGCTTTCCACGGTTAAGATTACCATGCATGCTGTAGGAGCAGGACTGTTTTAAAAAACCCAATGCAGACCACTGATTGGCTAACACTTTGCCAAACTTGAATGTGGAGTATGTATGGTGATTAAAGGTTCATATCAAACATTTCTCCATTGTGATCCTCCGAGCGCTAGCTTAGATCATTATGAAAATAATTAAAGAAACAATACAAACTATATATAAGTTGTTTTTTGAAAGAAAAAACCTCGTAAATAACCACCACCTTGTACTTTATACTGCAGTGTGCTGTCCTCTTCGGCATGCGCACTTTCGGCCTGCCTACATCGCGTGGGCCACCTCGCGCCTGTGCGCCCGTCGCCTGTTGGCCCCAGAGACGGCGTGTCCCGAAAAGGCAAACAATAGTGTACTGAAGACTGTAGTGTAAGGGAATTATAAGATAGTGTGGTGTTTAATAAAAAAAATTGTTTGATGTGTTATGATGGGTGCTCTGGCTTGGTTGCACTTGGTTTCATGCATGCAAAAGTGCAGGCCCATACATTGATGTGCGGATAAACATCTACTACGTGATGACTGAAGGATGAAAGAATTTTTTAAGTGTGTCAACATAAGTCGTTCTTAAACGAAGAGGGAGAGCCTAGCGGTAGGCATGCACTCGTGATCGCCGCGCCGAATCTACTCAGTCTGCACCACATGCTCACGCCATGCCCTTCAAGGAAGTTTTCCTCCTAGTACCAGCAGCGCGTCTCCACCCCCCTAAGTCCGTCATGAACTGTCAACCAGCCCGGTGAGCAAATGCATACAAACATCTTTCCATCCATTAAACCCGTTCTGCCTGTCTACAGAGTAGCCCTTTGTGCAGTAACACGGATAACATACCAACAACAACTCTATTTTAAATAATGCCCACTATGGTCCTTTGAGACTTTCCCGAAAGGCAATCACCCCCTGGAGGGTCATACACTATTCGTTTCTAGTTCGCACCATGGGTTGAACCTATTTCTACCAAAACTGGGAACAATGGCTTGAATTAAAATCACTTGATTAACACAATCATACATAAACAATCGCTAGCTCAGCGTATATAGGCTAAGGTGATAAGATCGGAACTGGATCTGTTGGTAGGGCAGTCGGTGCGTTAAGGTTTTGAGTTGTTGTTTTTTCCCGCACTATACTCCATTTACAAATGCAAATTTGCATATATAACGTTTTGAACCTTCGGCAAGTACCACATCCTACGATTGGGATTGTCTATACACACCTGGATGCATAATTTGAGTGTTTATATGTCCATCTGTTCCTACCGCACACAGTGGCCTATTCTTCTAAAAGCAATCGTGTTTTAACATGTGCACAAGATGTTCTCATTGTTCGCACATGGACCTCACTTTATTCCTCAGCCAAGACGTTGGAGAGAGTATACTGATTTTACTCCAGGTAAAAATCCTAAAAGGTCTCGTTGTCATCTACCATTAATCTGATGCATCCTTTAACCACTAGGCTATCCCCCCCTCCCCCCTGTTTTGTTTACGGGCCTCTCTTTGCTTCTTCTTCTTTTTTTCATTTTCTCCCAGAGAATTGGACATGTGAGGAACTGCTCCGCTCTCGCTTATTGAGCGGCCTCGGTGGGGGGTGTTTTTGTTGTGGTTGTGTGGTTATTATTTGTGTTTTTATTTTTTGGTAGTATGTGTTATGTCCCCTTTCTCTGAGATCATCTGCAAACTGCTGCCCGGTTTCTAGCTTCCCATGGGTCTCTTTCCATCATACGAAGTTCATTGTCTTTTTAATGATGGGGTGTCGCTTTCCATTGATCGTGCCCAATCCAGCCATCATGTACTAGCGACAAACCTTCAGATCACAACTTTTGCACATTCTCCGTAGTTCTTCATCGTGATCCTGTCTCCCCATTTGGATCTTGACTTTACGCTTTTGGGTCCCTACAGCGCTTCAACATACGTCGACGTGTTTGTGAAAACCCAATCCCGCCGACATACAGGAAACTGGTCTGATCAGCCTTATATAGCAGGCACGTCTTCTCCAGTGGGATTTGCGGATTTCCGAGCAACTTCCAGAGGAAAGAGAGAGAGTTAGAGAGAGAAGAGAAGAGAAGAGAGAGGAGAGAGTAGAGAGAGAGCGCTACCTGATTTCATGCAAAGAATCTGCTGTGACTGAAGAACAGAGTTCACACACTCACAAGATTTTGTCCTACACACTCACTCACACATGATGCACAAACACACACCATAATGTGTCCTACACAACTCACTCACTCACGAAGTCACAATACACACACGCACAGAGGTATCCCTACACTACTCACTCACAACAATTCTTAGACACACACTTGTACACACACAGATATAGCACAAAGCCTTGGATAGATTAATCTCGTTGAGGGGCTTCCACTCCATAAGGCATCGCTCAACGCCTTTCTTGAGGATGATGGCAACTCCCTCGTGGTGCTGGTCGTCATCTCTCCTAGAGTAGAGGACGGTTTCTCCCATCTACTCTCGCTCACTCCTAGGACATGGAGGTTGAATCTTCTCATCTCTGATGTTACCTGTGCCAGCTTGCCCGTCTCATATCGTCCTCATGTTCCAATGTCCTAGTCTGATGTTAGTTTTGGTGGTGTTCAGGTCATCCCTTATCCTGCTGGTAGCTTCCTCTCAGCTTTGGCCATCAGCATTCATACCAGTCTCACTGGACCCGGGAGGTCCTTCGCACGCAAAAGTAGAAATTGTCTCGGTTCCTGTTTCCATAACTTCTCTTCTTTTAGGGGACAGGGTTGTTAGCCCTGTGCCCAACCCCCAACCTGGAGGAAGGGTTCCACCTTAGTCGCCTTTACGACATGCCTGGTTGGAGGGCAGGGATCCTCTTCTTGCAATGCTGGCTTTGCAAGCATACCCCGGGGAACCATCGGTTAGTGTTACCATTTACAAGAACAGTTGATTTGATATTTTTATAGAATCTTCCAACCCAGTGCATTAAACTATTTCCAAACCCAAACACTTTTAACACTTAAAACATGAATTTCCAGTTACGAGAGTCGAAAGCTTTTTCAAAATCGATACTAATGAGTAGCCCTGGTTGATTTTTTATATTCAAATAATTGATCAAACAATAAATCAACCATACATTGTCACCAATGTACCTGTTGCTCATAAAGCCTGTTTGGTCCTCACTGACTAACCTTGGAAGTACTCTTTTGATTCTATTGGCTATACAGGAGGACCCTATCTTATAGACTACATTTAGGAGAGTAATGGGGCGCCAATTGTTTATATATTCTTTAGGTTTGTCACTTAAAGGGAGACAAGTAATCAGTCCCTCTTTTTGTGTGGATGACAATTCACCATATTTGTAGCTTTCATTTAATGATCTAATTATAAAGTGTCCTGTTTGTTTCCAGAAAAATTTAAAGAAATCGACTGTGAATCCATGTGTGCCAGGACCTTTCCTGTTTTTCATGTTTTTTAAAGCTAGACTTGCTTCCTCAAGTGTAATGTTACTGTTTAATGACTCACTTTCTTCCTTTGACAGTTTGGGTATTGCTCTTAGTAAGTTATCAATTTCACATTCTTCCCTATTTCTTTTTTTATATAAGCTTTCATAAAACGCGCTTACTTCTTTTTCAATATCTGCCTGGCTTTCAACAGTACTGCCCTCTTTAGTGATTAACTTTGTCATTTCTTTACTTACAAAATTTCTTTTCTCTAAGTTACAGAAGTACTTTGAAATCTTTTCCCCATCTGCTATCCATCGTGCTTTAGATCTTAGCAATATTCCTTCCATTCTTATAGTTCGTATTGTCTCGAGCTCCTTATTTTTCTCATTTATCTGTAAAACTATGATTTCAGTTTTAGTTTCGATCTTTTCAAGAGAGTGTATATCTTTTACAAGCCCATTTTCCTTTTCCTGCATCTTTCGTTTTTTCATAGTTGCGTAACTTATAGTTTTGGTTCGTAGTCTCATTAGTAGAAAGTCTAGAAAGAGTTTATCTGAAATTTTAAATTCTAATTCTGATTTAGGTACATCTTCTAAGTTAACTCCATCATAGTATCCTGTACATATTCCTTGATTACATTCGAAATTTCTGAATGAATTTCTTCTACGAAGTTTTTATCTCTAAGCAAGGAAGACTTAAATTTCAAAATTCTTAACTTTTTTTTTTTGCCAAAATTTTTGGAAAATTTTACCAAGTTTCAAACAAAA
>CM054154.1:43930872-44029515 GCA_028751875.1 Rapana venosa
TTCCCAAATATTTTTGTTTCTAAATCATGTATTTTCTAGGTAATTGAGATTAGGAAGAATACATGTTTTCAAAATCATCAAAATCATCCCCCACATTGTAATTGTGGTTAGCTGTTCGAGCATTCAAATCCCCTGTTAGCAACAGATGAAAATCATCATATAAACTTTGAAGCTCAAGTATACACTGCTCCAGATCTTCCATGCCATACACCCCTTGTTTTGTTTTCCAGAATACAGATTCACATGGAGGAATATATGTACAAACCAGCATGATGTCTTTGTTAGTACCTAATAAATCTCTTTGCAACTGTTCAACAATGGTGTTATCAAACTCAACCTCTATTTTTTCCACAAAAGTCCCAAAGGATTTTCTGACTAAAAGAATCACCCCTCATGAATATCTTCCTTGATGTGACAGGTTTTTTTTTTAGCCCTGAAGTGAACATTAAATGATCCCTAAAAATAGAAACTAAACCCTCAGATGTAACAAAGCTTCTTTTAAAACCCAAATGATATCATATGTAAGCAAAAAGCTAACAAAATCTTTGTTGTCAATTTTAGGCAAAAGGCCATTAACATTATAATTTAGAAATTTATCCCAGAGGCATGAACACCTTAAATACGATTCTGCCTCTAAAACTTTAATGTTAGCTGTAGCTGCAAAAACCATTCTCCCTCTGACATGAGCTTCTCTGGACCCCCCCCACCCCCCAGTCCCTTTTTTTGGTAATGCCTGGGAAAAACATCATTTTTAGTTTCTAGCCCTTGCCTTGGGGTCAACTCTTTGGAACTTTCTCCATCACCAGAGTGTAGTCTGTTAAATGACTCGGTGAGGGTTTTGGCTGCCGGACCTTGCAGGCACTTACAGGGAGCTTTGCTTTGAATGACCTACATGAGAAGCAGCACGTCTGGGCGTGGAGCCTGCTTCGTGCTCACAGCTGTCTGATCTCCCTGCCTCTTGTTTTTGAGGTGGTTCGTGCTCTGTGGGTCCATCAGTTCATCTGCAATACAAGAGTCATCTTTCCTGCCAGGTCTTTTAACAATAGGACAAATTGAACTCTGTATGTGCCCCCCTGTGTTTTCTGCTTTGCTGTCATTACAGTCATCACCACCTGTTTTGTCGTTCTCTAATTCACTAGCATACGAAAGGCATACGACACCCTGAAGAAACTCACAAAACCACTTCAAACCAAATCATCAGTCATTGAAGACAGCTCCGGAAACCTCCTCACAGAAAGCTCAGCTGCATTGAACAGGTGGTCTGAGTATTGTCAAGAACTATACAACCACCCAATCCAACCTGACAAGAGCATAATAGAAGAGGAAAGCAGCAACATCAAGAGTACCCTCACCATTACCTATATGAGGGAAGAAGTGGAAGAAGCCATCCGCAGTTTACAGTAGGGAAAGTCCCCAGGAGCAGACAACATACCAGCAGAGCTGCTCAAGCATGGTGGCGAAACAGTTATCAACATGTTACAGCTATCTGTCAGAAGATTTGGGAGACAAAACAGTGGCCAACAGAATGGACACAATCACTCATCATCCCTCTGCCAAGAAGGGAATTTCGCCAATGCCAAAAACTATAGAACAATCAGCCTCATCACCACGCCAGCAAGATCATGCTCAAAGTTATTTTGAATCGACTCAAAAAGGAGGCAGAAGAACACCTTGCAGAGGAACAAGCTGGGTTCAGGGCAGGCAGGAGCACAATCGAACAGATTTTTAACTGCCACTTTCCTGACGAAAAACATCTTCAACATCAGAGAGACCTGTTCCCCAACTTCATCGACTTCAAGAAGGCTTTCGACAGAGTAGGCACGAAGGCCTGTGGCAGGGCCTAGAATGTTTGGCATTGAAGAAGGACTAGTGCAAACCATTCAAGCACTATTACAACACCGCAAACAGTGCAGTCCTTCTGAACAATCAGGTCGGAGACTACTTCAAAACCACGTTGGGATCCGACAAGGATGCCTGTTATCTCCCGTCCTGTTTAATCTGTTCTTGGAAAACATTATGAGAGAGAACCCCCCATGGGCTTCACTCTACCATCTCCATTGGCGGGAGACCCCTCAACAAAATTAAAGGTTTGCCGATGACATTGACCTCATGGCGGAAGTAACACAGAGCTGCAAGATCTTACGACCAGACTTGAGAACAGAGCTGGAGCATATGGGATGGAGGTGAGCTCAGAGAAAGTAAAGTACTTGTGAACGGCACGAGCAACGCCACTGCTAAAATTTACATGAACGGCCAGCAACTGGAGGAGGGGAGACGCTTTTAAATACCTTGGCACTACACTCACAAAGGATGGGCGATCGACGACAGAAATCAAAGTCAGACTAGCCCTGGAACATCTTCCATGACGAAAATCACCACCATATGAAAAGTAAAGAGATCAGTTTCCCAATCAAACTAAAGCTCTACAAAGCCCTATTGAGACTATCCTGCTGTACGGAAGTGAAACCTGGACATTGACTGCTGAAACAGCAAAGCGAATCCAGTCATTTGAAACAAAATGCCATAGAAAACTGCTGGATATCCTGGAGAGAACGAAAGACCAATGAATTTGTCAAGAGTCAAATAACCCGGGTGGCAGGTCCCCGGGAACCCTTCTCACCATTCGTCAAGAAGGAAAAAGCTGACATGGTTCGGCCACGTCACCCCCACAACACTCTGCCAAAAACAGGGACTGCAGGGAACACTCGAAGGGGGCAGAAGGAGGGGAAGACAGAACAAGTCATGGATGGACAACATCAGAGAATGGACCAGGATGAATGACTCGGCACTACTGCGCAGAGCCGAGGACCGAGATGGATGGAGGAGGCTTACCACGGCATCGTCTTTCGTGTCTCCCCCACGACCGCCAAGGTCACGGGACTGATGGGGATGATTAATTCACTAGCCACAGACTCTGTCATCAGGGTTTTCTTGTTAACCTTCTTTGTGTTATTGTGCACACATGAGAGAGAGAATGTGTGTGTGTATATGTGTGAGAGAGGAGCATGCATATGTGCGTGCATGCATGCTTGCATGTGTGCTCTTGTTTTTAAAAACACTCAGTGCTTAGAGTGTAGGTTTTTGAATCCTGTGCATGTGTAACCTATGTGTGTGTGTATATATAGATAGAAAGATAGATATATATTCATTTGCATAATTATAATCGTGTATGTTATGTTTCATCTGTGTCTTTTACTATATTTCATCAGATTTTCTCTCATTTTTCTTCTTTTTTTTTTTTCTTTTTTGTTCATCCCTTGCTCAGTATGATTTGTTTGTGTGGGGGACAGCTACCCCCACATCAAAAGACCATTGAGGCCAGTGTGTTCACCTGTTCCATGACTCGTTCCGCGCCATCTTTTTTGATGGGATCCATCGTGTCGTCACCCCGGGAAGAGTATGTGGACTTGCTCTCTTCCCAAAAGTGGGTGGGGGAGAAGGTCATGTATTTGTCTGATTATATCCCGAAGAGGAAAGAACTACCAAAAAGGGGGTGTGAGTGGTGGGGGGGGGGGGGGGGGGGGGGGGGAGAGAAGAACGATAAAAAAACCAAAAATTCACATTGGTGAACTGGAAACTCTAGCATAGGGCGTTAAAAAAAAAACTTTTCTGTATTTTTAAATGTTCTTTATCGTCGAACCTCAGACGCAACGATTGTTGTCTGTCTATGACAAAATGCGTTTGGGTTGCCCCTTTAAGCGCTGACATGTCAGGCCGCGTATTGACTTCGCAGGAGGAATGTTAGTTTTGAGTTTTCTGGGGGGAAAAGGCAGGGGAAAGGACCCAAGAAGGCAGAAAATAGACAAGAAGGAAATGACAGGAAAAAAATGGAACAAAGCAGAGAGTGATGAAAGAGGGATTCATAGCACAGAAATTTCCCGGACGTGGGGATCTGTTTTACGACAGAACCTGGGATCCCCAATGGGGGGAGTGGGGGGGGGCGTGCGTGTGAACGTGTGTGTATACATTTGAATTTGTGAATTTGTAACAAAAATCTATTTATTGTAACTGGCTGCATGTGAATGTGTAGGATGAAAGAAAGCGCTTTGATTTTTTGCAAGATATACCGCTATATAAATTCCATGTATTGTTATTATTATTATATTTCTGCTTGAATAATTGTTTTCTCTCTATGTAGAAGATGATGTCTAAGTGCAACACCAGTATGTATGCATTTAAAATTTAAAAAAAGGTCTCCTTCACATCAGTACCATCTCCTCTCCCTCGAAAGTCCTTCGGATGAGACTCTAAACCATGGTGCTGTGTAAGAACGCATGCAGAACATCTTGCACACACATATAATCTCTTTCCACTTTTGAGAAGAGTAGGCCATTGCATGCTGGTAGGAGCGGATGACAATTTTTAAAAAACCCAATTCATACACACTGATGTGTCTAGACATCATTTCCAAACTTGGAATGTGAGTATGTTAATGGTGATTAAAGGTTGCATATGCAGAACATTTCACCATTGGTGAACCTCCGAGCGCTAGCTTAGGAACATTAAGAAAATATTTAAAGAGAAAGAAAACAAATGATTAAATAGATTTTTTTTAAACGAAAAAACCTCGTGATAATAACCACCACCATGATGACTTGTATGACTGCAGGTGTGGCAGTGCCTCGTTGCTGGGCCAGTGCATGCACTTCGGCCTGTCCTTCAGTCGCGTGGGGGCCGACTTTCGCGGCCTGGTGGCTCCCGTCTTCCAGATGGCGGCCCTCAGATACTTCGAGGAGGCCCTGAAAGAGGCCAACAAGAAGTGAGTTTGGGGGGGAAGGCCAGAGTGGGTGGGGGAGGGAGGGGATAAGGTGAAGGGGGGGGGAAGTTGTGTGTGGTGTTTGAGGGGAAAAAAGTGAGAGTGTGTGTGTGTGATGTGTTTATGGGAGGTTGGGGGGTTCTCTGTCTTTGTGTTTGCACATGTATTCATGCATGCAAGAGAGTGCAGGTGCACATACATGTGTATGTGCTGATAAAGCATCTGACTACGTGTGATGACTGGAAGGATGAAAGAATTTTGTTTAATTGTGTCAACATGAAGTCGTTCTTTAAACGGGAAGAGGGGATAGCCTAGCGGTTAGAGCATTGCACTCGTGATCTGACCGCTCCCGGAATCAAGCTCAGGTTGCAGCCACCACAGTGGCGTCACGCCATGCCCGTTCAAGGAGATTTTTCCTCCTGGAGGTACCATCAGCGCTGACTCCACTCCCCCAAAGGTCCGTCAGTTGAGACTGTAAACCTAGGCCCTGTGAGCAAATGCATACAGAACATCTTTCACATGCCATTAAACCCGTTCTGCCTTTCAACAGAGTAGGCCCTTTGTGCCAGTAACAACGGATAACAAACAACAACAACAACAAGTTTTAAAATGGCGCACTAGTGTCGTGTTTAGACATGGTCCCTGAAGTCAGGATGCAGGCCCCTTGATGGTGAGCAAAACACTAGTTGCGTATGCAGAGATCTCACCATTGGTGAACCTTGAAGTTCTAGCCAAGGAACTGGGGGGGAACAAATTCTTGAATTAGACAATGCACTTGAATAACACGAATCATGACATAGGCCATCCGCAAGCTTACAGCGTATATCGTGCTAAGGTGAAAAGATCTGAATCTTGTATCTTGTTTGTATGCAATGTCTGTGTTCTTTGGAAGGTTTTCTTTTGGTGTTTTTTTTCCCTCAGCTATAGCTCCAAGGTTTACAAATGGCAAGATTTTGCATATATAACTGTTTTTAACCTACGGTCAAGGTACGCACATTCCTACTTTGGGGATGGTGTCTAAACACACCTGTATGCATATTTGGGAGGGGGGTGGTTAAATGTCATCTGTTCCTACCGGCACACAGTGGCCTATTCTTCCAAAAGGCAGAACGGTTTTTAACATGTGCACAAGATGTTCTGCATGTGTTCGCACATGGGACCTCACTTTATAGCCTCATCCGAAGGACTTTGGGGAGTAGAGTCAGTACTGATGTTAACTCCAGGGTAAATTCCCCTAAAAGGGGTGCCTCTGTGGTGGGTCGATGCCAGACCATTAGATCATGAGTGCAACGCTTTAACCACTAGGCTATTCCCCCCCTCCCCCCTTGTGTTTATGTCATGGCCTCTGCTTCTTCTTCTTCCTTTTTTGTCATGTTTCTCCCAGAGGAGATTTGACATTGATGAACCTTCTCCGTCTCTCTCTGTTTTGAGCTTCCTCCTTATTTATGTCCCTTTCTCTGAGATCATCTGCAATACAGGCAGCCCAGGTTTTGCTAGGTCTTCCCTTTGGTCTCTTTCCATCCACTACGAAGTTCATTGCTCTTTTTATGATGTGGTGGTCTGCTTTCCATTGAACGTGCCCAAACCAGCGCAGTCTATTGGTACTAGCTACAGACTTCAGATCATCAACTTTGCACATTCTCCATAGTTCTTCATTCGTGATCCTGTCTCCCCATTTGATCTTTGTCATGTAGCTAGCATTTGGTTTCCACAGCTCTTCAACATACGTTCGACGGTTTTTGTGAAAACCCACGTCTCCGAGCCATACAGGAGAACAGGTCTGATGCAGGCCTTATATATCAGGCAGCGTCTCTCCAGTGGGATTTTCTGATTTCCGAGCAGACTTGCCAGAGAGAGAGAGAGAGAGAGAGAGAGAGGAGAGAGAGAGAAGAGAGAGAGAGAGAAGAGAGAGAGAGAGAGCGCTACCTGAGTTTCATGCAAAGAGATCTGCTGTGACTGAAGATACAATACACACACTCACAGATGTAGTCCTACACACTCACTCACACACAGATTCACAATACACACACTCACAGATGTAGTCCTACACACTCACTCACACACAGATTCACAATACACACACTCACCCGATGTATCCTACACACTCACTCACACACAGATTCTTATACACACACATGTACACACACATATATATGCACATAAGCTTGGGATTAGATTATCTATTTATGTCCAAAATTATCAAATTACAAAAAAACAACATTTGAATATATCAACAACAGGTGTGGGTTTTGTTGGTATTTTGTTTGTTGTTTGTTTTGGTTTTTTTAAACTATGAGGTGCTTTTCTTCCCCTTTACTTCATCTCATGTCATTACTAGTGAACAGATGTCAAATCAGAGACAACAACAAAAACAAATGAAGATTTTGTTGTTGTTCCTCGACTAGAGCTCTGAGGTTGACCTGGTGAGACTTTACACATAATAATAATAATAAATGGAATTTATATAGCGCTGTATCTTGCATAGACAAATCAAAGCGCTTGCACTCAACTCATTCTTACACAGTCATGCAACCAACAGCAAGTAATAGTTCTAACAAGTTCAAATGCACACACACACACACACACACACACAGAGGTTATACACTTTGGCAGGGTGATGGGATTTTTGGCTGTTTAAAAGCAAGGACAGTTGTGAAATGAAACAGGAGAGGAAAATCTTAGATTTGAAACAAATATATCTTGAGGCTGGATTTTAAAGTGTCACGAGAAGGCCTTTGGCGAAGAGAGATAGGGAGGCCATTCCAGATCACTGGACCAGAAACAGAGAAAGAGTGATGACCAACAGTGGACTGGTTGAATCTAGGTATTTGTAAGCACAAGGTATCTGCAGCAGAGCGAAGGGAATGAGGAATGTACAGGTGAAGACATTCACAGAGGTAGGAGGGTGCTGTTTTGTATGCGACCATTTGCCCACCATTAAGGTAGCCAGCCACATTCTGACTTCATAGATGATGTCTAAACACAGCCATCACCAGTGTGCACGCATTTCTTAACAATTTTTTTTTATTCCTGGACGGCGCATTTTTGAACAAACAGTGCACCATTGCAACTGCCGTTTGTATTATCTAAAAAAATTAAGCAATACTTCCGCCCAAAATCTCCGTTGATGCTTCTGATTGGCTAAGCTTCTCATTTTTGACCAATTACAGAACAACACTTTGAACATCACGCAAAAACACTGCCCATTACCAAGGAGGCTTACCATCTTCTGAAGACTTCCTTCATTTAGGAGTCTCTCTCTCTCTCTCTCTCTCTCTCCTCTCTCTCTCTCTCTTCTCTTCTCTCTCTGTATGATTTGGGGGGGGGGGGGTTGGGACAAGACTTTGACATTGGCTTTAACCTGTCTATCATCTAGATCTAGATCTCTCTCTAAATATGGAAATACAAATCTCTCTCCTGTGTATGATCTTGGGGTGGGGGGTGGAGATGGAAACAAGACTTTGATATTGGCTTTAATTATGTAGATCTAGATCTATCTGAATGTGGAAATACAAAGATGATTTTCGTCTAATATCACTTTAAGTGAACAGACGTAAAATTGAAGACACACACAAAGATGATCTCTCGCTCTCCATGTGTGATCTGGGGAGGGGGGGGGGGGGGGACAAGGCTTCCACATTGGCTTTAACTTATCTAGATCTAGATCTATCTGAATGTGGAAATACAAATTTCGCCTCTCTCTCTCTCTCTCTCTCTCTCTCTCTCTCTCTCTCGTGGCTTCCCTTGCTTGGCTGCCAGCAAGACGCTTTTCTCCAGCTGTGTGTGAGTTTTTGTGGTTTGCAAGTTGTTTGAATTCAAAATGCCAGTGTTGGACTGCCAGCAACACTAGAATGCATGTTGAACGAGCACTTCTTGAACACACCTGTCTTCGTTCAAGGTGGAAGGGAGAGGGACCTCAAACTGTTGTCATCCTTCTTTTTGACGGGTTTAATAGTTACTGAGCATCCCCTGTCACACCAGTTCAACATACGACATATAGGAAAAATGCCCATCTCAGATGAACAGGGACAGAAGAAGAGCGGAAGGGACAGAACAAATAAAGAAGATCAATATAATGAACAGGCTTCGTCCCCTCTCCTCTGTTTTTACCCACCCTCTAGCTATATTACATGTGCAGCCACTGTGATAGCAACGCTCCTTCAATTTTTTTTTTTTGAAATGGGTGAAACTTACCTCCTTTCAAAGCATTGTCGGAATGAAATGACCTATGAAAGAAATGTTAGAAAAGACAAAGAGTGCAATTTCATGAGTATGATGTGAGAGAAATGACAATTAGTCTATACTTGTGAAAATAAGTGAAGACAGTTTGTAATGAAGGAATGGTGTAAGGGGGGAATGAAGTGCAAAGAATAACTGAAGAAGCTGCAAAAATTTAAAGTGAGGAGACCGTCAGTGAATGATAGCGAGGAGAGTGTGAAAGAATGAGAAATGATTTGGAAAAAAAAAGTGATAAAAAAGTGTAAATGAACAAAGTGAAAAATAGCAGTGAAATGGAGACAGTGAATGATTTGTGTGCCGCAGTGATGTTGGAATATTTACAAGAATTTACAATAATTGTAGACAATACTAGGCCAGCTGCAAGAACTGAAAAAACAAATATGGCTATGGTGAGCCTTTCTGCTTTTTTTACCAAAAAGAAAGCTTTCTACAGATGTGCCTTTATATCAAGTGGTGTGAAAGACTTTCCCATAAAAAATTAATGTTAAAAACACTGGATTGGAAATAAACCAACAGTTTTAAGACTAACAATTATTCTGCTTAATATCAAAGCCATGGTTTGGAATTATGCATGTGGACCTTTGTGTTTGAAAATCATGTTGTTAATGATTATATGTGTGTTGGCCCAGTCTCGCCCCACTGTCCCCAATGTGAATGGGAAAATTTCCTTTAAAACATTAAACCCTTTTCATTGTCATGTCTTGTCTCTCTCTCTCTCAAAACTCTCTCTCTTCTCTCTCTCTCTCTCTCTTTCTTCTCCTCTCTCTTCTCTCTTATCCCGGGGTTTAATCGCAATGGAGGACTGTTTTGGTGTGCTCTCAAAAATGTTTAAAAAGTGGACGTTCTTGCTTTAAAATTTGGTAAATTTTTTTTCACAGTGCTCCTTGATGGTTTTTGTGTTACTAAAAGATGTGAAATTTTTGAAAGGTCAGTCGAATGAAAGTAGTACATTTATTATTTTAATATTGTCAAAGGGACAATGTTTAAATTTGCAGTGAGGGCCCAGCGTTAAAAAATCAGACAGCTTAAATTGTGAGTTTTTAAGCACGTGCAATTGTTGCAAGAAGACTGCTTCAAGTTGCTAGGTTTTTAAAGTGGGACGCTTCTTGACGAAAAAAAGTTCTGGATGTATTCACAAGTGGATAATGGTTTGTCATAAACTCTGATTCCTATTCGGGCACCTTTTGTTCGTCCTTGTTTGTAAACAAATTACTGAAAAGGAAGGTTTAATGAAAGCTGAAAATTTTTTCTAAGCCCCCCCGGCATCTAAGAAGTTCTGAGCAAAATTTATTGTTTTTTCTAG
Organism: Rapana venosa; assembly: GCA_028751875.1. NCBI lineage: Eukaryota > Metazoa > Mollusca > Gastropoda > Neogastropoda > Muricidae > Rapana > Rapana venosa. Next base: position 43,941,171 of record CM054154.1, read on the forward strand.
TATATATTTGTTTGATTTTATAGAATGCTTGTTTTCTCTTAACATATCTTCTGCTTTTGTCAGTATCTCCCTTGTCTGTGTGTCATTTAACATTTGCTTACTAACAAAATTTCCGTTTCTCTAAAGAGCAAAAGTATTTTTTATTTTCTCCCCTTTGAAAGCCCATTTTTCTCTCGATCCTAAATATCCCTTCCATTTTATGTTTGTCTGATTCTGATCATTTTCCTCCTTATCTCGTTCAATTAAGGTTTTAGCCTCAGCTTCAACATAAAAAAGAGTTTGTCTCTACTAGTTATTTCTTTTCAAAATTACTTTTCGTGTAAATTTCTCTCTTTGTTTTTTTCTAATACTATGGTAATTGTTTCCCTTCTTACTTCCATTATCAACGATTTAGAAATAATTGTTCGATAATTGAAAACTGAATTGGTCATTGGTATCTCATCAATCAATTCACTGTTTTATGCAAATTGCTATACTGTCTTTTTACTCTTTTGAGTGTATCAAAACTAACAGGTATAGTTTTATCTTTAAGTAATGCAGATTAAATTTCCCAAAACCCTTTGTTTTTCTTGCTGTTTTGAAAACCAATCTATTCAAAATCAAAGAGATGGTTCACTTAATCATAAAGAATGTCTGTGTCTTTACACAGTTATCAAAGTACTGACACTAAGAAGAATCTAATCTACTTTGGCGGGAATGGTGTAGTTCTTCTCCAGGTGATAACAGTACTTCTTGGTTTAATTCTCGCCATATATCTACTAGCTCTAGTTAGGCCATCATTTCACTAGCTGCCTCCTGTGCTTTATTAACATATTTACAACGTTACAGTTATGGTAATCAAGATTGGTAAGAGCTAAGTTCAACTCACCTGCAATCAATATGTTAGAATATTCAGTTCTCAATTTTTTGATTGAATACTCTCAAAACAATACGATCATCCTATAGGTCCATAAATATTCACTAATACAAAATCTTTCCCTTATATCAATGTTCAAAAAAATAGTTACCTTGCTGTCTTTAAATGGGTTTTTTTAAAAATCCGAAATTCCACATTTATGTTAAAATTTATTGCCACTAACCTCTGGACCTTTTTAAGATTCTTGCCCAAAACCCATTCATATCCCAATTCTGATCTAATTAAACTGTTTAATTTTGTTGTGAAATGAACTTATCAAATAATAGAGGAAGTATTGTTTCTGTCTCAGAAACTGAAGACTTCCTTTCTCTTGTTTATAATTACCCAAGCCTTGACAATCAGATGCTATTGTTATTCTATTCATATTGGTTTAGAGTATTTATAGCATTTCCTGTGCCTGTCACAGTTTTTCTGTTGTGCACCGTTTTTTTAAACAAAAAGGCAAAACAACCTTTTGTGTTCAACTAAATCTAAATCTTGTGAAGGACTCAAGGAAACAGCATCCGTAACGGAAGTTAACGTGGGGGGCAACTGCAGCCAAACGTATTTCTCCAGAGGTGTTTTGAACCTGTGTCCATTTACGAACACAATCTCAAATCACCAGGGTATCCCTCCCCCAAAGTTGTCAATCTGAACTATAAGGTTTTGGAGTGGTTTTGTTTGTTCCCTCCACCCCTGCCTAGGCTTTTCCCTCCGCCTCCTCCCCCCCAACCACCCCTGTTCTGTCCTGGCCATTTATGTTTGTGAGTTTTTCAGTCTGCTGATTATACCTACTGAGGTGTGGGTTTGTTTAGGTGTGTTTATGGTGGGTTTTTGTTAGTTGTAAATTTACAAAAAATCTGTTTTGTACACAGTTATCATGCGCGTCGCGCGCCGGCGCACACACACACACACACACACACACACACACACACACACACAACACACACACACACACACACCACACACACACACACACACACGACACACACGAGGACGGGGATGGTCTATGGTTAAACATTGCGCTGACAATCTACGACCACGGTAGAATTCCCGTACAAGGGGATATATTCCCCTGTAGTTAACATCAGTGCAGACTCCACTCTCCCCAAAGTCCTTCGGATGAGACTATAGATAAACCGAGCCCCGTTTCGAACCACGCAGAACGACTGTGCATACGTTAATTCCTGTTCACTTTTCGTAAGAGTAGCCTGTTTGTGCCCGGTTGGAACAATGAAATATTTACAAAACCTGCATACACACGGAGACCTGGATTAAAAAAGCTCATAATGCTTATTCCATTATCCTCATATAAAAGAATAAATAAAAAAAAATAAATAAATAACCACATAAATGCTAGACATTCATACCTGAACACCACAGTACTCAATTACTAACACTCATAGTCACCACCATCAAAATACAGCTATACCACAACAAAACCAAACAGCAAGCAACAAAAAATTGGGAAAAAACATGGCAAAAAAACAACCACAATTTGCTCGACTATCGAAAGCAAAGCAAAGGCATTTGTTACACGGGACAGAGAAAAATACTGATATCAGTTTATCTAAAACCACCTTAATCATGAATGTAAAGACCCACAACAGTAGCACATACCAGCCCAACCCAGCTGGTTTCTAACATTAACTCCCTCATGAAAAAACAGTGAGACCGTCAGGTCTGTGGTGAAGGGCACATTGATCCGCTTTTAGCGCACCCAGTGAACAGGAGAGACCCGCGAGTCACAGAGAGCAAGGCGCCCGAACCCTGTAGTTTCCTTACACTGACAACAACCTTCCCCAGTACACCCCATGTCCCCCCCGCCCCCCCTCCCTTGTGGCCGAGGCACAGAGAGAGAGATGGAGAGACCCACCACCCACACACACTCACACAACACACACACACACACAACACACACACACACACACGCACACACACACACACACAAACACACACATGGCCTTATTTGTTCCTTTCAATTCTCGAATGAGAAAGTTTTCATTGCAACTGCACCCACGTCTCTCTCACCCCGCGCGCGCACGCATGCACGCGCACACACACACACACACACACACACCCACGCACGCACGCACGCACGCCACACACACACACACAACACTCACACAAGCACACTCACATTTTTAAGGTCATGATATCAATATCTCCGATAGCATCATCCCACACCTACCCTACTCCCCACGACCCCAAAAAGCAAAAACAAATATAAACAACAAACCACCATTCCCACGAATGAAGCACGTCCCCTCAAACCCCTCCATCCCCCAAAGAAGCCAAAAAAAATTGGTGCCTCAGGGCGCCAGCCTTTCTTCATTTCATGTTTCTCGTCCCACCACCAGAAGGCCATATCAGCCCTCCCTCCCATTCAAGATCAGTACTCCAATATCAGTCACCCCAAGCTATAAACCAGTTCCACCCACTCTCCTCAAACTTCCGGCCACCCCCGCCAAGCTGAAAAAGGCCACCCAATGCATAGTACCTAACCCAAATCACTTCACTACACAAGCCATTCATACCAAGCTTGTACTGAAAAAATCGATCTATTGTCGATCTATTCATCATCCCAGCACGCAAAAAGCAAACAAAATACAATAAACGCAATGTATACAAATGAAAAAGCCACAAACGCCTCATTAGAGAAATGCTAAACTCCTAAAAAAAAAAGCAACAAGAACTACAGAGTGATATTTTATAGCCATCCCAGGTATCCAACATCACAACCTGGTCGCCAGAACCAAAAAGTACAGGCTATGTTCCACAAAAAGAAAGCATGTAATACATATCCTGACAATAACAGGGGATGGAAACTGGAAGCAAGAGCAAGCAATAGAGATCTCAGATAGGTAAGAAAAGCCAGAATAGAAAAGAATAGATACAAAAGGGAAAGATTCCAGCATTTTCCAGAAGGTGGCCAGGCCACTTATCCTGAAAGCGCCTCCGCATCCCACGGGGCATTGCCGCCATTCCTCCAAACCAGTCACCCCAAACTTCACAATGAAAACGTAAAAGGATATTCACAAAAACTCCAATGAAAACCATTTGAACCATCACATCCATGAAAGTACACCCCGTACCCCCCACGCACACAAAACACACAAAAACCACACCACACACACACACACACACACACACACACACACACACACACAGAGAGAAACTGCCCCGTTTTCCACACCCTTGCAACTCTCACTCAGTGAAATCTGCCAAGGAACATAATGGCTAGATAAACCAATGTAAGATTATTCGATAAGATTATTCAATACAATGCGTGCACCGTTACACAAAACCACGAAAACAAACATGCCCTGATGTCCAAATGACACAATAAAAGGATCGATGGCGGAAAAGAGAAGGTACCAAAAAACGTAACAGTGCTAAAATCTCCAAAAGTCATTTCCCGTTTGTTGAACCCCCACAATGAAATAATAACTTCCAGGCAAAGTCATTGTTTTCATATGGCTCCAACAGAAAACAATAAACAATAGCCCATGTTTCCTACTTAGAAAGCGCCCGTATATACTGTATCTCCATCTAGGAATAGGTCATGTGTGTTAATCACAAGCATTTTTCAAATGTCCTGTTGTCGTCCCGTCCAAACAGCAGTGACTTCAGTAAAGAGACAACAAAGATAATTATGCCCACAGCTTCAATTAAAAGATACAACAACGATAGTATATGTACCACAGCCTTCAATTAAAAGATGCAACAGAGATAGATTATGTACCACAGCTTCAATTAAAGATACAACAAAGATATTATGTACCACACTTTCAATTAAGGATACAACAAAGATAATTATGTACCAACATCTTCAATTAAAGTACAACAAAGCTAGTATATGTACCACAGCTTCAATTAAAGAGACAAACAAAAGATAATTTATCTACCACATGCTTCAATAAAGATACAACAAAGATATTTAAGTACCACAGCTTCAATTAAAGATACAACTAAGATATTATGTACCACAGCTTCAATTAAAGAAACAACAAAGAAGTTATGTACCACAGCTTCAATTAAGATCCAACAAAGCGCCTAATTATCACCACATCTTGCCGGCTGTCCCGGCACCGCAGTGTGAGCAACATGGGCTCTCCCCCCTGCAAACAATCCTTGGATCAATCAACCACCAACATATGCACAACGCGTTAAAGATCCATCCACCCACTTCAGCAAGTTACTAAACTGCGCCTGCAGCATGAAGGACACCACTCTCCTGGCATGCTATCTGCCACTACCAGAAAAGGTCTTCCAAAACGCTGTTTACACAATGACAGTATACCACCCCCAAACCAGGAATGAATGCCCTGGATTTGGTTTGGAAAGAAGCACAGCATGCATTATTTAAGAGAACGAGTTAATCAATAAATTAACGAATCAAACAACCCAACATTAAAAGTGTAAACATAGCTTTCACTACTTACTAGTTTCACTTGGAAATTCATTCTCTCTCCCTCTTCTCCCAGGATCCCCCTGCTAGTTGAAGAAAGTCACCTACAATGGACATACGCGATTCTTGGCCCCCATCCCCACCTAACCCCCCAGCCACCCCACCCCCCCCACGAAAAAGGGGGGGTGGGAGGGGGGTTCGGAAGAACTCCCTGTGACAATGAAGCTCATAGCATCATTTTTACAACTATTAGAAGATAACCATTGTGTCGAGTTCCAAGCCATTCACCCAAAAATGAAAAGAAATATTTCCACTCCACTCACTTTCCCATGCACCTACAGAAGCTCAAAGATGACCAACATCTGAAAGTGATCAGTTAAAGCACACCAACCACTACCGCATATATTACAGCAGAACATAACACTGCACAGACTATAGCATTCATGAGCAAACACCACAGTCAATTTAGCTATGTCATAGTTAAGAAAATCTGATCACCGGCCAGAAAAAAACAGTGACAACTACACGTCTAAAAGCAAGCAAAACAACGAGTGTAGCCCCCCCCCCCCCCCCCCCATACACACAAGAGAGAAAGAGGCGAGGAGAAGATGAGAGAGAGAGAGAGAGAGAGAGAGCGAGAGAGAGAGAGAAGAGCGAGAGAGAGAGAGAAACTGAAAAAGTTTTTATTGTACTTCGGCCTTGAGCCAACTTTACAAAACATGTGGGAGGGGGGAAGGCATAGCACAAAAAACAACATTTATATCCATTTCACAGTGTCAATTCTGGAAGCAAAAAGAAGTACTCCCATTACCTTCTAGTTGTTTTGTGTTTGTGTGTTTGTGTTGTTGAGTGTGTTGTTTGTTATTTTGTATGTGTTGTATTGGTTGTTCGTGGTTGTGTGTGATTGTTTGTTGTCTGTGTGTGTTCTGTTGTTTGTGTTTTGTTTGTGTGTTTGTTAATTTTGTTGGTCTAAGTAGTTTTGGGTTGTTTTTTTTGTGTTTTTGTGTGGTTGTGTTTTGTTTTGTTGTCTGTTTTGTTGTGTTGGTTTTTGTGTGTGTTGATTTTGTGTGTAGTTTTTGTGTTTGGTGTTGTTTGTTTTTGTTTTTGTGGTTTGTTGTTGTTTTGTTTGTTTTCTTTGTGTCGTTTGTTGTTTGTGTGTGTGTGTTGTTTGTTGTTTTTTGTTGTGTGGTGTTTGTGTGTGTGTGGTTGTGTGTTTTTGTTAGTGTGTGTGATTGTGTGTGTGTGTGTTGGTGTTTTTGTTGTGTTGGTTTTTGTGTTTGTTTATGTGTTTGTTGTAGAGATTTGTTTGTGATTTTTTTATTTGGTTAGTTGGTTTTGACCGCCCCTCCGCCCGCTCATCAAGCAAAAAACAAAATAATACAATTTGATATCCTAATCCCCATCATCATCATCACATTTACATAATCATCACCATGAGCATCTTCTTTGCCTATAACACAGCTGCAGCAAGTATATCAACATAACCATCATTACTTTCATCCTCTACATCTCATTATCAAGCACCTCATCTTTATCCATCTACGCTACACCATCTTCTACAACTTATAGTCATTTTCGTCACGATTATCATCTTCAAAATCTCCTGCATCATGGTCATAATCTCATCTTCATCATCGTGTCCATCGTCTCACTTCATTATATACATCATTGTCATCAGCTACATCTTTGACTTCTCCTCATAGTCTCCGCCACCGACTAATCACCTGCACAACCACGCCAAAGTTACCATCAACCACCATCGTCACCCTCAGCATCTACATCAACAGCAACCTTCAGCATTTCCATCATCCTCGCCATCATCATATCCTACACAACCACATCATCAATGTCCTTTCAAAAATAATTAATAAATAAATTAAAAAAGAAAAAAAAAGTTTTTCTTTTCCATTTTTCAAACACACCACGACGCGCGCGCGCGCGCACACACACACACACACACACACATCACACACACACACACACACTCACACACACACACCCACAACACACACACACACACACCATTCTCGTCTTCCCCATCTGTAAACAAATCAACCATTTTTCATCAACTACATCAACATAAACCCCAATCAACCTTGGCAAAATGTCACCATCATAACCCTTTAACCTCTACTTCACCAACCCGAACATCCATATCATCATCATTATATTCAACATCTACCCAATCATCCTCCACATCATTGACATCAACATCAATATCCGTATCATCGTCAGACCACCCTGTAAGATCTGCCTCATCCTTGAGAAGAAACTTTGATGCGATTTGATGGTACTTCGAACCTTATCTACAATATAACCACTGGGGAAATGGGTATAGTATCAACAGAACGTGTTGCTAAATTTCAACATACAACAATCCAAAACTTAGAAACAAAAACATTTGCGTGCACACTGAAACCCAAATTATATGAAAAAAACAAATCATCGTTCAAAACACATAAACCCTGTGCTTGACCCGGGGCCATGAATGTAAATCAGACCTCTCGAGTGCACTATCAAAAGAAAAAATAATAATCAATTCAGCCAAGCTCACACAAACAACCACAGTAACATATGTTAAATTTATGGTAATACATCTCTTTCTTCCCTGTTAACTGAGTGAATACATATCGGAGACACTGCATCAGGTGAAATGTTTGACACGTGTACAACATAGGATGGGAACAATTAGTATATTACCCAAGAATTTAATTCATAAAATCCGAATACAAGGGAGCAATTAAAGAAGAAATGCGGTTCGACCTACGAGACTGACAAACAAAACGGAACAGTTAATTGTTTTGCAGAGAAACGCTGTAACGATGCACATTTGCATTTAGTGGCTTCAGGCATTATTGAGCTGCTAGGCCTACTTTTTGCCGATATCGAGATGTGGCTTTGTTATCAACAACTCCAGTTGCATTCAAAAAATCACCTAATATATGTACATAGAGGCTGTTAAGATATAAATTAAATTAATACAGAAAATCAAAATCATGTTTCTAGAACAGGGGTTACTTAGGACACATGACATGATTTTTTAAGGTAAAAAAACTAGATGAATGTAAAGTAATTAGTGTATATTAGATTAATTTACGACAATGATCCGCAGAAGAAAGGAATTGAACATCTAGCTCAACTAAGTCAAGAAGGCAGCTAGCAACTGAATAATCCTTCCAAAAAATTTAAGGAAATGACCGCTACTATGGTATTTTGAAATATCATACCTAAAATACATCTGTTTTACGTTAGTTGCATTCTAAATTTTGGGGTTCTCCAACTAGATCATTTAGAAAAATTAAATAGTTAGTCTGTAAAAGATTTCGGGTGTTCCATAAAATCCTCCAAAATATGAAGATTTATATGGTGACTTGGGGAGGATATCCACTGTATGGTGAATTCTTTTGTTTCTGCATTGCGATATTGGTTTAGGCTGTTACAAATGGAAACTAAAAGACTAACCTACAATGCTAATAGATGTAGCTTAATCCTAGTAAACTGGGAAGAATTGCTGGGTAACAAAATAAGAAAATTTTATGCAAGACAGGATTTCATTTGTCTGTGCAGCAGGCTTGGGATGTCATGCTTCTTTTCTCCTGTTTAAGCTGAGACTTGTGGATACCATTACACAAGAGTGGTTTTCCAACATTGAAGGATCGCAATAATATTAAGAACTATGTTCATCATCATCATCCCCTTTGGTCGGGACGACCGGTGGGGTACCCGCACCGACGCTTGCAAGTTGAACCCGCCAAATTGGGTCAGTCCTGGCTGCTTTCAGGAGTTTAGGTACATAGGCCGGTCCACTCCTGATGTTAGATACCAGCTTTGCGTGGTCGTCCCTTCCTCCTTGCTCCTTTCCTCCATTCCCTGCAGTCCTGTTCTTTTGACAGGCTGTTATGCCCTTGTTGTGTGGGCCAAACCATGTGCAATTTTCCTCCGTTTGACTTATCTAGCATGTTCTTGTTGCCAGCCAGGCTCGACTGCTGCCATACGTAGTCTTTGGTTTTACGGTCCACTGTATGATGGTTCAGATACCGCCTAGGCACTTGCATCTCAAGGCTTGAATTCGACGTTCTAAGATCGCATAAGTGTCCATGCTTCACAGCTGTACAAGCATGGATGTGACAGTGCCTTGTAGAGTCTGACCTTCGTGTGGGTTCTGGATGTTATGGTTTCTCCACACCTGCGCCAGCTTGTCAGGAGAGAGTGCCACAGCAGTCCTTATCTTCACCTCATTGTGTCTGTACTCTTTGGTGATGACTGCTCCAAAGACTTGACAAGGTTTCCAACCTCCTCTATGTCTCGCCACTCATCTTGATCTGGTGGAGTGCGGTGTGGTACTGTTCACTAGGATCTTGCTCTTTTTTCCGTGCTGATCTCCATACGTGGGCATTGCTGATGTTTCCAGTCTGGTGTGAGATCCTGATCTTCTTCACTGCGCCCATGAATCATATCCGCTCGAATCAAGTTGGCAGACGGCCTTCCTCCGATTGTGATTGTGGCTTGAAGTCAAGAGGGCCTCTTGCCATGATGTTCCCAAACACTTTGATAAAGAACGGGGATACGAGCGGCAGCCTTGTTCGAACTCTCCAACTGAAGTCCGGAAGACCTCCCCGATTTCTCCACCAATGAGACAGCACTGTGGACTGTCATACAGCGCCTGGATGACTTGAATCAGCTCCTCGTCGAAGTTATAGTCTCTCATGACTTCCACAGCACTTCTTGCCCCTCCATCGAAGGCCATTCTTGAAGTCAATGAAGTTGTTGTAGAGCTGTATTGATGTTGGGGAGTGCGTCTCTATGACATTCTGATGTTTAAGATCTGCTCGACAGTGCTTCGACCTGGTCTGAAGTCCTGCCTGTTCTTTCGGATAGGATTTCTTCTCTTGTGGTTTCCAGTCAGTTTCAAGGGCAATGCTAGCGTAACTTTGCTAGATGGCTTACAACTGATTGTTCTGTAAATTGTGGCACTTCTTCAGGTCTCCTTCTTTGGAATGGAACTATATGGATTGTCCACTGTCAGGCACATCTATGGCTGATCCAGATGCGTTGGCAAGATGATTGTTAGTGCCTTGATCATCCTGGGCCCTACTTTGATGAGCTTCAGCTGGGATGTTGTTAATCCCTGGTGACTTGCCCTCCTTATTCTAGGATTTACTGCTTCATCTAATCTCTCCTCCAGCACTGTGTGCTTTCTTGGATCTGATGGTCTGAGATCTTGCTCGTGAAGTTTTTCGATCAGCCCTGCAAGCTATGTAGTGTACAGGTCTCTGCAATATCTGTCCATCTCTTTCATATAGTGGCGCTCTCTGTAAGGACTGACCCCTCCCTTTGTCTGTCATAGACGGAGGGTCTTTGGCTGCTGAACTTGGTTAGTACCTTGATGTCTGGACACCTCCTGCAGCTTCCTTCGCCATTGCCTTCGCAACTTTGGAGCATTGTTCTGACAATCCAGTTCCCCATGGCCTCATCATCTTCTTCTTGATTGAACCTTTTGACTGTACTATACTCTTCGGACCGTTTTCTTCTGGGTTTTTTGTTCTCTCTGGTTTAGCTCCCTAATTGATCGCTAGGTCCAGGATAACGTTGGTAACCCACGTTGTTCTTTTTCCTTTCTTTCCAAGATCTCCAGCGCTGGGTCCCCCACTCCTGAATGGACTTGCTGAAAGTTCTCATGAGGTTGTTGATGTCGTCTTGGAGGAAATTCAATGTGCTGCAAATCTGCCCCCTTATCTCAGCTTTAAAGATACAATCAGCGACTTCGGGGTCCTTTAGCTTTTTCCATGTTAACCGGCAAACGGATTCTTCCTCTGGTTCTTGGTCGTCAAGCTTGATCTGTAGTCATGAGTAACCATGTCGTGGTCACTGGCCGATATCTGCGCCTAGGGAAGTTCTTGCCTGGCTTAGTGTTGAGCTTGACTTAAATCTTTTTGGGGCACAGATGTAATCAATCCTGTTGTGTATCTTTCCATTTGGTGATGCCACGTCGTTCTTCTTGGATGTTTTGTGGGGGATATAGGGTTTGGCAACAGTAAGAAATGTGGCTGCTTGCGAATTGTCCCAAAATCTGAGACCTCTTATCGTTTGTTTCGCCATGCCAAAACGGCCCTATTGTCCCTGGCCATTGTCATAGCATCAGTCCGATCTTGGCATTCCAGTCACCATGAATCACGAGAAAGTCCTTCTTTGGAGTTGATTTTGATGATGCGCTCCAAATCTCGTAAAACACCTCGATTCATCATCATCGAGTCTGATGTGTGCATAGACTTGTATGATGGTCTGTTGTATGGTTTAGCTGCGATAATCGCATGAGATCAGTCTGCTTGAATTGGTTACAGCTGATGACAACGTTAGTCCTCTTCTTGTTGACAAAAATCCCTACGTCCTTGTTGGTGTTTGAGTCGTCGCCACTACCATAGTTTTGGTGTTCTCTTCTGGTGGTTGTTTCCGCGAATCCGACCCAACGGACTTCGGCCAGTCCAGTATGTTCCCATTCGTATACTTCGTAGTGCATGTGTTAGTTCATGAGTTTCCCGCATCGTGCAAGTACGATGTTCCCATGTACCAATTAGTCCGCTCAGCCTGAGTTTGATCGCTGTTGATTGCATCCCATCGCATATTTTCCACCTCCCATCCTGAACGTTCCAATGGAAGGCGGCGGTTTTTTGTTTGGTATTCCGGCCTCAACCGATCCGGCAAGTCTTTTCTTTCAGTATTGCCATGTGTATTTCAGTGGCGTGGATGCTTGAGGCGCGCCCATCCTCTTCTCCAAGCTGAGTATTTGCTATTTGCCCATCGCTGAGATTTTGGCCGGGTAACTCCCCCACTGGGCTAACAGGTTACCATACTGGTACAGTAACCAGGAGCAAGTAACACCTCTGACCTGACATTAATGACATAGATCATTTAAAAAACAATTTTTTTTAAAGAGAAAAAATAATTAATGAAATCGATACTTATAGCTCTTTAAGGTTGCTGTTTCTCAAGTAAGATTTAACATGTTGCCACTAAATGCAAATGTGCATCGTTACAGCGATTCTCTGCAAAACAAAAACTGTCCCCGAAGATGAACAGAATTTTCTCTTTGATCGTCCCAGTATTCGGATCTTAGATTAAATTCTTGGGTAATTTTAACTAAAGTTCCCCACCCATATGTTCTGCAAGTGTCAAAAATCCACAATGCACATTCTCCGATAATGTCTTCCCACTCATAACAGAAAGAAAAGAGTATTATATAAATTTAAAACATATGTTATTGAGTTGTTTTTGTGAGCTTGCTGACTGATTGTTATTTTTTTTCCTTTGGAAAAGTGCACTCGAGATGTCTTGAATTCACATCCTGGTCAAGCACAGTATGTTTGAACGATGTTATTCTTTTCATGAATTTTGGTTTCAGTGTTCCATGCAATTTTTCTGTTCTCTAAGTTTGGATTGTTTGTGTAGTTGAAATTTAGCAACATTTTCCTGTAGAACTAAAACCCATTTCTCCCAGCGTATATTTAACCAAGGCCGAAGTACCATTAAATCGCTTCACATTCCTCTCTCAAGGTGATGCAGTATTGCAGTGGTCTACGATAGAGATTATTGATGATGTCAATGTTGTCGATGAGATTAGGTAGAGTGTTTGAATATAGTGATGATGATATGGTTGATAAGAGGAGAATTAAGGTAAAGGGATATGATGAGATAACTTATGTAAAGTAATGATGGACTGATGGTTGATGTAGTTGATGAAAATAGTGATGATGTTGTGTGGTGTGTGGTGCGTGTGCGTGCATGGCGTGCGTGCGTGCGCGCGCGCGCGTGTTGAAACATGAAAATGATAAAAAGATTTTTTCTTTTTTTAAATTAGTTATCTATTTATTTTTTAAGACGATGATGATATAGTGTTTAGGAAATGATGGCGATGATGAAGGAAAAGTTGAAGTATGTTGATGTAGTTGCTGAAAGGTGACATAGTGGTGATAGGTAACGATGCATGGTTGTTGAGGTGAATAGGGACGATAACTATGATGAGAGTCAAAGATGAAGTATGATGACAATGATGTATATATTGAAATGACGATGAAACGATGATGAAGATATGTCATTATGACCATGATCTGAGATAGGATGATAATCGTGACGATATTGACTATACATTGAAGAAGATGTGATAGCATAGAGATGAAGATTTATTTTAAAAAATCTTTTTTGATTGGCACCATATACAGTTCCAAAACAAACAATTAACTTTTCATCCAGACAACCAGTACATCATTCCCTTCCCATTTTACAGGCGTTCAAGTACTACAGCTACACTAATACAAAAGAATCAATCCATCATTTACCTTGTCAAGTCAAATTTATAGAGTTACATTTCAAATTGTTACAATATTTTGAAGATACTCACTTTCTACTAAGTTTATGATACTGTAAACCATTTTTTCTGAAAAAGTAAACGGCATTTGTTTGCTATGCTCCCAACTTTTCTATTTCATATTATATTTTTTAGTTCATTCAGAAAATACCAACATTATGTTTTGTTTTACCAATCAACATTTAATAAACAAGAACTTTGCTAACAGTATTATAAGTCGAGCACATTCATCAGTTGTTGTAATGCATCAGTGCCATAAACACTATTTCCACACTAAGGTCCAACTCTCTCGAGTGAGAACATTGTGTTTATAGTCACTTCAAGTTTCTTTCCAGAAACTGTCCTGTACATACTACACCCCATAAATAATGGTTTATCTTCCTTTTCCTTGCCACAAAAATTGCAGTTGTTCATTAGTGTAACTTTCATTTTCTTTCACTTTTTTTTTTGTTTCGTGACTAATAATTCTATAAACAAATCATTATTTCAAACCATTTCAATATAATTTCTTTAATTATTTTGTCAAGTTTTTAAAATATTCGTCACTATTGGAAATCAAGCTGTCTTTCCCATTCACGAAAGATTTAATTCCAAATTTCTATTTGCCAAACATTTGACTTGCAATTTTATTTCAATAATTTTGTCTGCAGTTACCATGATTTGCAATATCGTTTGAAACTATTATTATTTGTCAATGGTTGTAAGACTGTGTAAGATTAGTCGAATGCATGCGCTTTGATTTGTCTTTGCAAGATATACGCTGTATAAGTTTTCATTTATTAATTATTATTATTATAATTATATTTCATCATAATAAATACAGGATCCTTTACGCACTTTTGATATAATCTCTATGCATTGGGTCCTTCCTTACTAAATTGTGTCATCCAGTTTATATTTTCATTCTCGCATAGTTTTTGGATCCGATCGCACACCAGCGTAATATAATGCAAAAAGTTAATGTTAAGTACCTTTGTAATTTCTTTATAAATTCCATGATTATAAAGTCTCCATTATCTTGCAGCAAGTGTTTAACCAAAAGTAATTTGTTTTGTTGCCCACTTTTCATGATATATGCATTGTTCCCCAATTTGAATTTTCCGGTTGTGAAAAATTGTACTGCCTGATAACTGGTTCGTATACCTTTGATCCACTTGTCTCAAATTGTTTCATATGAATGAGAAACACCATCTTTCAAAATGCATTGGTTTTAAATTTTGAAATCAGTTTTCCCGGCCCATCCTAGTCTAAATTATCTAAATCAGGGACAGAAGCAATTAAATCTCCACTTTGTTTTCCGTTTATAAACTTTTTAATACATCAAGTTTTCAGTGATTCTAAATACACTCGGATATTTGGGTATACCTATTAACCCGCCGTTTGTTATGCTTTGAGCACAAATATGCCCTTTGTTAATTCTTTTATCTGTTTTCCCCTTGTCCCCACACAAATTCATAACCCATTTTGCAACTGCAAACGTTGAGCATCCAGGGAATTTGGCAATAAAACCATAAGTATACTAACTTTTGAGATACTAGTGATTTAAGCTCTGCGACTCGACCCAAGTGTTAATTAATCTTTGACCATATCTTAAGTAGGTTTTTTTTATATTCATATATTTAATCATAATATTGACTTCCCCCGTCATACTAGGGAAACTGTTCGTGAACCAGATTCCAAGGATTTTTAAATTCATTTGGATTTCACTCATTTTTTTGTGGTAAGTAGGTTATAGCGATTCTTTTGCTGACTAGCCAAACATTTTGGTTGTTTATTTTTTTTATTATCAAAGTTTAACTTTAACCCTGAGATAGCCTCAAAGTTTCAAGCTTTGAAAAAGCACTTCACATGAATGTGGTCTCCCTCTAAGTGACTGATGTATCATCAGCAAACTACATATCTTTAGTGTCAGTATTTGCTATTTTCTTATGCCTCAATATCCACTGTGTTCCTTATCCTGCAGGCAAGTATATTCTGCGCATAAAATAAAGAGATATGGATAGATTGCTCACCTGAACGGCATCCCTTTACCATATATAATCCTGAAGATACCTGATTATGTCCACAGTTACAAAACGAATTTATGTTTTTATAAAAACGACATCCATTTTGCAACCCCGTCCCAAAATAACCAAAGTGTTTTAAAATATATTGCATAATTCCCGCAGTCTAACAGAAATCAAATGCCTTCTCCGAAGTCTTTGACCCAGTAATGCCAGCAATTGTTTTTCCTCTAAATATGGATTAAGTCATTATAGTGTTTCGTATATTGTCTCCTATATACTCCCTTGTACAAATCCCTTTGTCTTCATTAATTAACCTGGTAAAACTTTTTAAAAATTCTGTTGCATACATCCGAGCCGTATTTTAAATTCAGCAGTTAGAGTGAAATCGCCTCCAATTCTGTAAATACTCTCTGGTTTATCCTCTTATCGGTAACAAATTAATTATTCCTTCTTTTTGTGAGATAGACATTCCCCATTTATAAACAATCATTTATGAGCGAATCACAAACATCCCTCTTTGCCCCCAAAAGGAATTTTAACGAAATTTACAGTGAGTCCATTTGTTCCAGGACTGTTGTCGTTTTTCATATTTTTCAGTACTTTTAGCTTCTTCCTAGGGGTGATTAAATCCTTCACGGTCTATTCTGTTTTTAGTTATTTTATGGAAGGGCATCTAAGAAGTTCTGAGCAAAATTTATTGTTTTTTCTAGTATATATTTGTTTGATTTTATAGAATGCTTGTTTTCTCTTAACATATCTTCTGCTTTTGTCAGTATCTCCCTTGTCTGTGTGTCATTTAACATTTGCTTACTAACAAAATTTCCGTTTCTCTAAAGAGCAAAAGTATTTTTTATTTTCTCCCCTTTGAAAGCCCATTTTTCTCTCGATCCTAAATATCCCTTCCATTTTATGTTTGTCTGATTCTGATCATTTTCCTCCTTATCTCGTTCAATTAAGGTTTTAGCCTCAGCTTCAACATAAAAAAGAGTTTGTCTCTACTAGTTATTTCTTTTCAAAATTACTTTTCGTGTAAATTTCTCTCTTTGTTTTTTTCTAATACTATGGTAATTGTTTCCCTTCTTACTTCCATTATCAACGATTTAGAAATAATTGTTCGATAATTGAAAACTGAATTGGTCATTGGTATCTCATCAATCAATTCACTGTTTTATGCAAATTGCTATACTGTCTTTTTACTCTTTTGAGTGTATCAAAACTAACAGGTATAGTTTTATCTTTAAGTAATGCAGATTAAATTTCCCAAAACCCTTTGTTTTTCTTGCTGTTTTGAAAACCAATCTATTCAAAATCAAAGAGATGGTTCACTTAATCATAAAGAATGTCTGTGTCTTTACACAGTTATCAAAGTACTGACACTAAGAAGAATCTAATCTACTTTGGCGGGAATGGTGTAGTTCTTCTCCAGGTGATAACAGTACTTCTTGGTTTAATTCTCGCCATATATCTACTAGCTCTAGTTAGGCCATCATTTCACTAGCTGCCTCCTGTGCTTTATTAACATATTTACAACGTTACAGTTATGGTAATCAAGATTGGTAAGAGCTAAGTTCAACTCACCTGCAATCAATATGTTAGAATATTCAGTTCTCAATTTTTTGATTGAATACTCTCAAAACAATACGATCATCCTATAGGTCCATAAATATTCACTAATACAAAATCTTTCCCTTATATCAATGTTCAAAAAAATAGTTACCTTGCTGTCTTTAAATGGGTTTTTTTAAAAATCCGAAATTCCACATTTATGTTAAAATTTATTGCCACTAACCTCTGGACCTTTTTAAGATTCTTGCCCAAAACCCATTCATATCCCAATTCTGATCTAATTAAACTGTTTAATTTTGTTGTGAAATGAACTTATCAAATAATAGAGGAAGTATTGTTTCTGTCTCAGAAACTGAAGACTTCCTTTCTC
Organism: Rapana venosa; assembly: GCA_028751875.1. Classification (NCBI taxonomy): domain Eukaryota; kingdom Metazoa; phylum Mollusca; class Gastropoda; order Neogastropoda; family Muricidae; genus Rapana; species Rapana venosa. The sequence goes on from CM054154.1 coordinate 43,958,781, forward strand.
TTGTTTATAATTACCCAAGCCTTGACAATCAGATGCTATTGTTATTCTATTCATATTGGTTTAGAGTATTTATAGCATTTCCTGTGCCTGTCACAGTTTTTCTGTTGTGCACCGTTTTTTTAAACAAAAAGGCAAAACAACCTTTTGTGTTCAACTAAATCTAAATCTTGTGAAGGACTCAAGGAAACAGCATCCGTAACGGAAGTTAACGTGGGGGGCAACTGCAGCCAAACGTATTTCTCCAGAGGTGTTTTGAACCTGTGTCCATTTACGAACACAATCTCAAATCACCAGGGTATCCCTCCCCCAAAGTTGTCAATCTGAACTATAAGGTTTTGGAGTGGTTTTGTTTGTTCCCTCCACCCCTGCCTAGGCTTTTCCCTCCGCCTCCTCCCCCCCAACCACCCCTGTTCTGTCCTGGCCATTTATGTTTGTGAGTTTTTCAGTCTGCTGATTATACCTACTGAGGTGTGGGTTTGTTTAGGTGTGTTTATGGTGGGTTTTTGTTAGTTGTAAATTTACAAAAAATCTGTTTTGTACACAGTTATCATGCGCGTCGCGCGCCGGCGCACACACACACACACACACACACACACACACACACACACACAACACACACACACACACACACCACACACACACACACACACACGACACACACGAGGACGGGGATGGTCTATGGTTAAACATTGCGCTGACAATCTACGACCACGGTAGAATTCCCGTACAAGGGGATATATTCCCCTGTAGTTAACATCAGTGCAGACTCCACTCTCCCCAAAGTCCTTCGGATGAGACTATAGATAAACCGAGCCCCGTTTCGAACCACGCAGAACGACTGTGCATACGTTAATTCCTGTTCACTTTTCGTAAGAGTAGCCTGTTTGTGCCCGGTTGGAACAATGAAATATTTACAAAACCTGCATACACACGGAGACCTGGATTAAAAAAGCTCATAATGCTTATTCCATTATCCTCATATAAAAGAATAAATAAAAAAAAATAAATAAATAACCACATAAATGCTAGACATTCATACCTGAACACCACAGTACTCAATTACTAACACTCATAGTCACCACCATCAAAATACAGCTATACCACAACAAAACCAAACAGCAAGCAACAAAAAATTGGGAAAAAACATGGCAAAAAAACAACCACAATTTGCTCGACTATCGAAAGCAAAGCAAAGGCATTTGTTACACGGGACAGAGAAAAATACTGATATCAGTTTATCTAAAACCACCTTAATCATGAATGTAAAGACCCACAACAGTAGCACATACCAGCCCAACCCAGCTGGTTTCTAACATTAACTCCCTCATGAAAAAACAGTGAGACCGTCAGGTCTGTGGTGAAGGGCACATTGATCCGCTTTTAGCGCACCCAGTGAACAGGAGAGACCCGCGAGTCACAGAGAGCAAGGCGCCCGAACCCTGTAGTTTCCTTACACTGACAACAACCTTCCCCAGTACACCCCATGTCCCCCCCGCCCCCCCTCCCTTGTGGCCGAGGCACAGAGAGAGAGATGGAGAGACCCACCACCCACACACACTCACACAACACACACACACACACAACACACACACACACACACGCACACACACACACACACAAACACACACATGGCCTTATTTGTTCCTTTCAATTCTCGAATGAGAAAGTTTTCATTGCAACTGCACCCACGTCTCTCTCACCCCGCGCGCGCACGCATGCACGCGCACACACACACACACACACACACACCCACGCACGCACGCACGCACGCCACACACACACACACAACACTCACACAAGCACACTCACATTTTTAAGGTCATGATATCAATATCTCCGATAGCATCATCCCACACCTACCCTACTCCCCACGACCCCAAAAAGCAAAAACAAATATAAACAACAAACCACCATTCCCACGAATGAAGCACGTCCCCTCAAACCCCTCCATCCCCCAAAGAAGCCAAAAAAAATTGGTGCCTCAGGGCGCCAGCCTTTCTTCATTTCATGTTTCTCGTCCCACCACCAGAAGGCCATATCAGCCCTCCCTCCCATTCAAGATCAGTACTCCAATATCAGTCACCCCAAGCTATAAACCAGTTCCACCCACTCTCCTCAAACTTCCGGCCACCCCCGCCAAGCTGAAAAAGGCCACCCAATGCATAGTACCTAACCCAAATCACTTCACTACACAAGCCATTCATACCAAGCTTGTACTGAAAAAATCGATCTATTGTCGATCTATTCATCATCCCAGCACGCAAAAAGCAAACAAAATACAATAAACGCAATGTATACAAATGAAAAAGCCACAAACGCCTCATTAGAGAAATGCTAAACTCCTAAAAAAAAAAGCAACAAGAACTACAGAGTGATATTTTATAGCCATCCCAGGTATCCAACATCACAACCTGGTCGCCAGAACCAAAAAGTACAGGCTATGTTCCACAAAAAGAAAGCATGTAATACATATCCTGACAATAACAGGGGATGGAAACTGGAAGCAAGAGCAAGCAATAGAGATCTCAGATAGGTAAGAAAAGCCAGAATAGAAAAGAATAGATACAAAAGGGAAAGATTCCAGCATTTTCCAGAAGGTGGCCAGGCCACTTATCCTGAAAGCGCCTCCGCATCCCACGGGGCATTGCCGCCATTCCTCCAAACCAGTCACCCCAAACTTCACAATGAAAACGTAAAAGGATATTCACAAAAACTCCAATGAAAACCATTTGAACCATCACATCCATGAAAGTACACCCCGTACCCCCCACGCACACAAAACACACAAAAACCACACCACACACACACACACACACACACACACACACACACACACACAGAGAGAAACTGCCCCGTTTTCCACACCCTTGCAACTCTCACTCAGTGAAATCTGCCAAGGAACATAATGGCTAGATAAACCAATGTAAGATTATTCGATAAGATTATTCAATACAATGCGTGCACCGTTACACAAAACCACGAAAACAAACATGCCCTGATGTCCAAATGACACAATAAAAGGATCGATGGCGGAAAAGAGAAGGTACCAAAAAACGTAACAGTGCTAAAATCTCCAAAAGTCATTTCCCGTTTGTTGAACCCCCACAATGAAATAATAACTTCCAGGCAAAGTCATTGTTTTCATATGGCTCCAACAGAAAACAATAAACAATAGCCCATGTTTCCTACTTAGAAAGCGCCCGTATATACTGTATCTCCATCTAGGAATAGGTCATGTGTGTTAATCACAAGCATTTTTCAAATGTCCTGTTGTCGTCCCGTCCAAACAGCAGTGACTTCAGTAAAGAGACAACAAAGATAATTATGCCCACAGCTTCAATTAAAAGATACAACAACGATAGTATATGTACCACAGCCTTCAATTAAAAGATGCAACAGAGATAGATTATGTACCACAGCTTCAATTAAAGATACAACAAAGATATTATGTACCACACTTTCAATTAAGGATACAACAAAGATAATTATGTACCAACATCTTCAATTAAAGTACAACAAAGCTAGTATATGTACCACAGCTTCAATTAAAGAGACAAACAAAAGATAATTTATCTACCACATGCTTCAATAAAGATACAACAAAGATATTTAAGTACCACAGCTTCAATTAAAGATACAACTAAGATATTATGTACCACAGCTTCAATTAAAGAAACAACAAAGAAGTTATGTACCACAGCTTCAATTAAGATCCAACAAAGCGCCTAATTATCACCACATCTTGCCGGCTGTCCCGGCACCGCAGTGTGAGCAACATGGGCTCTCCCCCCTGCAAACAATCCTTGGATCAATCAACCACCAACATATGCACAACGCGTTAAAGATCCATCCACCCACTTCAGCAAGTTACTAAACTGCGCCTGCAGCATGAAGGACACCACTCTCCTGGCATGCTATCTGCCACTACCAGAAAAGGTCTTCCAAAACGCTGTTTACACAATGACAGTATACCACCCCCAAACCAGGAATGAATGCCCTGGATTTGGTTTGGAAAGAAGCACAGCATGCATTATTTAAGAGAACGAGTTAATCAATAAATTAACGAATCAAACAACCCAACATTAAAAGTGTAAACATAGCTTTCACTACTTACTAGTTTCACTTGGAAATTCATTCTCTCTCCCTCTTCTCCCAGGATCCCCCTGCTAGTTGAAGAAAGTCACCTACAATGGACATACGCGATTCTTGGCCCCCATCCCCACCTAACCCCCCAGCCACCCCACCCCCCCCACGAAAAAGGGGGGGTGGGAGGGGGGTTCGGAAGAACTCCCTGTGACAATGAAGCTCATAGCATCATTTTTACAACTATTAGAAGATAACCATTGTGTCGAGTTCCAAGCCATTCACCCAAAAATGAAAAGAAATATTTCCACTCCACTCACTTTCCCATGCACCTACAGAAGCTCAAAGATGACCAACATCTGAAAGTGATCAGTTAAAGCACACCAACCACTACCGCATATATTACAGCAGAACATAACACTGCACAGACTATAGCATTCATGAGCAAACACCACAGTCAATTTAGCTATGTCATAGTTAAGAAAATCTGATCACCGGCCAGAAAAAAACAGTGACAACTACACGTCTAAAAGCAAGCAAAACAACGAGTGTAGCCCCCCCCCCCCCCCCCCCATACACACAAGAGAGAAAGAGGCGAGGAGAAGATGAGAGAGAGAGAGAGAGAGAGAGAGCGAGAGAGAGAGAGAAGAGCGAGAGAGAGAGAGAAACTGAAAAAGTTTTTATTGTACTTCGGCCTTGAGCCAACTTTACAAAACATGTGGGAGGGGGGAAGGCATAGCACAAAAAACAACATTTATATCCATTTCACAGTGTCAATTCTGGAAGCAAAAAGAAGTACTCCCATTACCTTCTAGTTGTTTTGTGTTTGTGTGTTTGTGTTGTTGAGTGTGTTGTTTGTTATTTTGTATGTGTTGTATTGGTTGTTCGTGGTTGTGTGTGATTGTTTGTTGTCTGTGTGTGTTCTGTTGTTTGTGTTTTGTTTGTGTGTTTGTTAATTTTGTTGGTCTAAGTAGTTTTGGGTTGTTTTTTTTGTGTTTTTGTGTGGTTGTGTTTTGTTTTGTTGTCTGTTTTGTTGTGTTGGTTTTTGTGTGTGTTGATTTTGTGTGTAGTTTTTGTGTTTGGTGTTGTTTGTTTTTGTTTTTGTGGTTTGTTGTTGTTTTGTTTGTTTTCTTTGTGTCGTTTGTTGTTTGTGTGTGTGTGTTGTTTGTTGTTTTTTGTTGTGTGGTGTTTGTGTGTGTGTGGTTGTGTGTTTTTGTTAGTGTGTGTGATTGTGTGTGTGTGTGTTGGTGTTTTTGTTGTGTTGGTTTTTGTGTTTGTTTATGTGTTTGTTGTAGAGATTTGTTTGTGATTTTTTTATTTGGTTAGTTGGTTTTGACCGCCCCTCCGCCCGCTCATCAAGCAAAAAACAAAATAATACAATTTGATATCCTAATCCCCATCATCATCATCACATTTACATAATCATCACCATGAGCATCTTCTTTGCCTATAACACAGCTGCAGCAAGTATATCAACATAACCATCATTACTTTCATCCTCTACATCTCATTATCAAGCACCTCATCTTTATCCATCTACGCTACACCATCTTCTACAACTTATAGTCATTTTCGTCACGATTATCATCTTCAAAATCTCCTGCATCATGGTCATAATCTCATCTTCATCATCGTGTCCATCGTCTCACTTCATTATATACATCATTGTCATCAGCTACATCTTTGACTTCTCCTCATAGTCTCCGCCACCGACTAATCACCTGCACAACCACGCCAAAGTTACCATCAACCACCATCGTCACCCTCAGCATCTACATCAACAGCAACCTTCAGCATTTCCATCATCCTCGCCATCATCATATCCTACACAACCACATCATCAATGTCCTTTCAAAAATAATTAATAAATAAATTAAAAAAGAAAAAAAAAGTTTTTCTTTTCCATTTTTCAAACACACCACGACGCGCGCGCGCGCGCACACACACACACACACACACACATCACACACACACACACACACTCACACACACACACCCACAACACACACACACACACACCATTCTCGTCTTCCCCATCTGTAAACAAATCAACCATTTTTCATCAACTACATCAACATAAACCCCAATCAACCTTGGCAAAATGTCACCATCATAACCCTTTAACCTCTACTTCACCAACCCGAACATCCATATCATCATCATTATATTCAACATCTACCCAATCATCCTCAACATCATTGACATCATCATCAATATCCGTATCATCGTCAGACCACCCTGTAATATCTGCATCATCCTTGAGAGAGAGAACTTTGAGGCGATTTGATGGTACTTCGACCTTAGTCTACAATATAACCAGCTGGGGAAATGGGTATAAGTACACAGAACGTGTTGCTAAATTTCAAACATACAACAATCAAACTTAGAAACAAAACATTTGCGTGGCACACTGAAACCAAAATTATATTGAAAAGAAACTGCATCGTGCAACATAAACCTGTGCTTGACCCAGGATGTAAATTCAAGACATCTCGAGTGCACTATCAAAAGGAAAAATAATAATCAATCAGCCAAGCTCACAAAACAACCTCAGTAACATATGTTAAATTTATGTAATACATCTCTTTCTTCTGTTAACTGAGTGGAAGACATATCGGGAGACACTGCATCTGGTGAATGTTTGACACTTGTAGCAACATATGGATGGGAACTATTAGTAATTACCCAAGAATTTAATTCTAAAATCCGAATACATGGGACAATTAAAGAGAAAATGCTGTTCGTCTTCGTGACTGACATACAAAAGGACAGTTTTGTTTTGCAGAGAATCGCTGTAACGATGCACATTTGCATTTAGTGGCAGGAACGTTAAATCTTACCTGAGAACAGCAACCCTAAAACAGTAGGTATCGATATCCTTAATGTATTTTTCTCTTTCAAAAATTGTTTTGAAGATCTATGTCATTATATCTATTGCGATCTTCAATTTGTGGAAAACCACTCTTGATAAGGTATCCACAAGTCTCTGCTTAAAACAGACGTAAGAAAGCTTTAACATCCCCCACGCCTTGCTGCACCAGACAAACTGGAAACCTGTCTTGCATAAATTTCTCTTACTTTTGTTACCCAGCAATTCTTCCCAGTTCATCTAGGTTAAGCAACATCTGATAAGCCTTGTAGGGTAGTCTTTTAGTTCCATTTGTAACAACCTAAACCAATATCGCAATGCAGAAACACAAGAATTTACATATAGAGGATATCTCCCCAAGTCGCCATAAATCATCTTATTTGGAGTTTTTACTGGAACACCCAGAAATCTTTTACAGACTAACATATGTACCTTTTCTAAATGATCTAGCTTGGTGAAACCCCAAATTTCAGATGCATAAAGTAAAACAGATTGTATTTTACCGTCAAATATTTTAAATAACGTAATAGCGGTCATTTCCTTATATTTTTGGAAGGCTTTATTCAGTTGCACAGCTGCCTTCTTGCCCTTAGTTGCTAGATGTTCAGTTCCTTTCTTCATGCTGATCATTGTCGTAAAATTAAACCCTAAATAACAATAACTATTTACAACATCTAGTTTTTTACCGTCAAAAATCCATTGCTCATGTTGGCCCAAGTAACCCCCTTTTCTAAAAACCAGAGAGCCAGAGAGAAAGAGAATCTTAATGCGGATGAAGGGAAAGTTATTTTAAACAATGAGACCCCCCCCTCCCACTCCCCCAAACACACAAAAAGAGAGGGGAGAGAGAGAAAAGAGGGGAAAAGAGGGGGAAGAGAGAAGAGAGAAAAGGGGGAGAGGGGGAGAGGGAGAGGAGAGGAGAGAGAGGAGAATCAATTTTCATAAAGGGGGAAAGGGTTTTTTTAAAAACACTGAGCCCCTTCCCACCCGGCTGACCCCCCTCCACATCCCCCATGTCCCCCCCCCCCCCCCCCCCCCCCCCCCCCCCCCCCCCCCAAAAATACCATCCAAAACCCACAGCCCCCCCAACATGCAAGCTTTTAAATACTGTTTTTTAAACACCCTTAGCATGAACAGAAAAACTCTTTTAAATTCAAATTCATTATACAGACTTTTTTGTTGAAAGGTTAGACAGAACAGATTAAAAGCTCATTTTGTGATTTTCCCACGCCCCAAAAGCGGCATAAAAAATCTTTCATTCATCGGGCAAAAGCTTTTTGTTCCTCGGGGGACATTGACTGTGTTGACATTTTTGAGTTTTGCTTGCCCTAAAAGGGTCAAAAAAACCCCTTTCCACAAAAAGCCAAATAAACCCCCGAAATTTTTTCTTCCAATTTTTTTTTTTATAAGACTTTTTAAAAATTTCGAATTTTCTTTTTAAAAGTTTCTTTTGAATTGTCTGCACCCAAATCTCCCTTTGCCGCTTTAAAACGCTACTTTCTTTTGTTTAGAGAGGATTTTAGTGTTTTTGTCCCCAAGGTTTATTTTTGGGAAAATTTTTTTTAACTTTTTTGTGGAAAAATTTTCACCAAAAAAGAAAAATTATGCTTTGCACAACCAGTCGCTTCAAAAAACCCATTTTTCACTCGAGTCAAAAAACAACCCCCGTCAGTACACCAAAAAAAAATTTTTCCCAACTCTTCCACACCCCCGGCGCCACACTTTCATTTGTTTTTTCCCCAATGGGGTCTTTTTTTTATTTTGGGTTTATATGCGGAAAGAGGAAAATTTTTTGTGATCTGGGGTTCCAAGAGGGGGCCCCAAAGAAAAACAGATTTAAAATTTTGCAGGGAAAATGTTCCCAAAAAATTTGTCAAAAATTTTGTTTTGACGGGTAAAAAAAGTCACATATTGTTTAAAAAAAGGGAAAGAGCATGTTTTAAAAACACAGGGGTTTTTAAAAACGCCAAGCACAAAACAGGGCGGGGCAGGAGCATTAATTTTGCAGTTCGTGCACTGTTTTCCGAGATCGGGGAAAGGCGGAACGTGCAGCACGGGCGGAGGGAGGCACATAGACCACTATCACAAACACTTGGCCAAACTCCCTTGGCATATTTAGGACGGGGGGACACTGACAAAAAATTTCAACATCTCCCGTAAAAATTGGGTTTTTCCCTAAACCTTGCCCTTTGGCTCTTGAAACCCCAAAATTTTTCTTTTACTTTACAGGCACAGCCCCCACCTTGTTTTTTTGGGCCCTCTCATCTTTCTCTCATCCCTGCACCCCAAAACCCCACCCCAAACCACCCCTCATCACTAAAAAATCACAAAACCCAAGTTTTCAGTAAAACAAAGAAAACATGAATTCTTTTTCAATAAAAACTGTATGTTTGTTTGAATTTCATAAAATTAAAAATTGCTCCTTTGGGGCCCAAATTTGATCGACATTTGCTAAAAATAAGGAATGCGGGTTTTAAAATTTAACCGTTAAAAGTCTTTTCATCCTCCTCAAAGGTCTTTTTCTACAGAGGGGGTTCCAGATTTTTGGCATTTTTAAAATTCACGCGTAACTCAGGGGGAATGTCATAAAACAAGAACAAGCAAAAGGGCGTTTTAATTTCTAAAAGTTTCTCTTTAAATAAAAATATGAGGGGGCCTGTCCCTGTTTTAACATGCTGTCCTTTTAAAAACCCAAAGGCGGGAAACCCATAAAATATTCCACACACAATACACCACCACCCAATAAAACAACGGGAAATCTACTTTGGAGATTTTATGCCTGTTACTTTTTCGGGTCCCTTCATTTCCGCCATGATCCTTTTATGGTGTCCTTTGGCCATCACGGATGTTTGTTTTCGTGGTCTTTGTGTAACGGTGCACTGCATTGAATTTAACAATCTTACTCGAAAAATCTTACTTTGTGTCTTATCCTGCCATTTGTCCTTGGCAATTTCCTGATGAGAGTTGCAAAGGGGGTGGCAAACCTGGGCAGTTCTCGTGTGTGTGTGTGTGTGTGTGTGTTTTGTGTACATGGGGGGGGGGGGGTCCGGGGGGGGGGGGGTACCTTTCATGGAGTGTGGTTCAAATGGTTTTTTGGAGTTTTTTAAAAACCTTTTTATGTTTTCTTGGGGAATTTTGGGGGTGACTGGTTTGGGGAAGGCCCGGCAAGCCCGGGGATCCGGGGGCGCTTTCAGGAAAAGTGGCCTGCCCCCTTCTGGAAACGCTGGAAATTTCTTTCCCCTTTTGTATCCTATTCTTTTCTATTCGGCCTTCCCCTTACCTATCGGCACTCCTTGTTTGCTCTCTGCCCCATTCCATCCCCCTGTCTTTTTGTCGGGCATGTCTTACAATTTTTTTTTTTGGGAACACCTACCTGTATTTTTTTGGTTCTGGCGACCAGGTTGTGATTTTGGGATACACTGGGATGGCTATAAAATACCACTCTGTGTTTTTTTTTGTTTTTTTTTTTAAGGAGTTTAGCATTTCCTAAGAGGAGGTTTGGGGTTTTTTTCTTGAAAACATTGTTTTTTAATTGTTTTTTGTGCTTTTTGGGGCGGGGGATATGAATAGATCAAAAATAGTCGTTTTTTCTTCAGTACGTTTGGGTTTGAAGGGCCTTTGGGGTAAAGTGATTTGGGGTCTATCCTTGGGGTCCTTTTTCGTTTGGCGGTGGTGGCCGGGAATTTTTGAGGAGAGGGGTGGAACGGGTTTAGAGTTTGGGGTGACTATATTGGAGTACTGATTTTGAATGGGGGGGGGGGGGGGCCTGATATGGCCTTCCTGGTGGGGGGACAGAAACATGAAATAAAACAAAGGCGGGCGACCCTGAGCCCCCCTTTTTTTTTTGGGCTTTTTTTGGGGGGATGGAGGGGTTGGGGGGACGTTTTCTTCCCGCTGGGAATGGGGGTTGTTGTTTATTTGTTTTTGCTTTTTGGGGGGTGGGGGTCAGGGGAGGTGGGGGATGATATACAGGGATATAAAAACATGACTAAAAATGTGAGTGTGCTTTATGTCAAAAGTATGCTAGATGAAAAACGCAGCAAAATTCGTGCCAGAACAACCCTCATTGGCACTGGAATGTACAACACTAAGAGCCCCGGGCAAAGTGGAAGAACTGACCATGAGATTTTTCCAGATATTTTGGACATCCTTGGGCTCGCGAAGCGGGTGGAAAAACAGGGGAGAAACAACACCCGGGAAGACCAAAAATTAACTACAGGGGAAAACAGGATAAACATGAACACGGCTTGGGGTTTCTCGTTCACAAAGACCCGTAAACACCGTCATGGCTGTCACCTGGTCCAGCAGACTTATTACCACCGCCTGAGAGCAACCCCTTTAACATGACTATAGTACGGGCTTACGCCCCTAACAGACTGCACAGATAAACCCGAGAAGAATTTTATGACCACTCAAGAGGTTTCTAATCAAACACCCAAAAAAGACATCCCGTTTGCAAGGCGACTGGAACCCCAAGGTGGAAAAGATGCATGGAAAGACGGGAGGCGTTTTGGGCCCACATTGAAATAACCAATCAAAGAAAGGGGGCTTGAGATCCTGGAGTTTCCCAGTAAAACCCCCACCCCCAGCATGAATACACTTGGCCCACACAAAAAAACCCAGAAAATGGACATGGAAGCCCAAATGGGAAACCACAACCCAAAATAGTTTTACATCTGGTGAAAAGACGGTTTCAGTCTAGGTTAACATCGCACAGACACGAAGTTTTCCGGGCAGACATGGGAGGTCGATCTTGTGATGAGATTTTCCGACTATAAAAAGAAAATCCACAAGCGGAACAACATCGGGATCAAATTTTCCCCCGAAAAGCTAAAGGGGACCCAAGGTTTTAAAAAATTTTTAAAGAAGGATAGGTGGAAAGTTTGCAGCACTCACTGTGTTAGACCAGACATAGACACACTGACGAATATTTTTAAATAAGCTGACTGAAACGCAAAAAGCTTTTTGCAAACCCCCAGTCAAAAAACCAGGGGTCAACCAAACTCCTAAACTATGCGACAAGCGAGAGAGTTGAAGAAAAAGAAAATGAAACAAAAAAAAAAGGCAAACAATATAGGGCATAAAAAAGAATCGGGGAAGTCCATGACGGGGGCAAAAGGAAATGGATGGGTAACGTGCCAAGACATTAAGAGAACATCAAAAAAAACAATAGCAAGAAAGCAATCCTGGTGAAAGACCTGATCACAAAACAAGAAAAGGTTTTAACAACCCAAAACAAAAGGGGAATGTCCACTGACGACCAGGATTTCTAAAACAAGGGACAAATACTGCTCCGCCTGTATAACTAAAAGAACCGCAGGAGATCCAAAGTCCTTAATGACCCGAAAGCAAAGCCCCAACAGTCACCCCATCCTCCGAGAAGAAGTGGAAACAAACATGAATCGTGAAAAAGGGGAAATCAGCAGGGGCTGACAACATTCCGCTGAGTTGGGCCCAACGGAGGGGAAGCCATGATCAGCCCCTACTAAAATCTGCAACAAATTGGCGACAGGAAAAGGGCCCAAAACCATGGCCAGTCACTCATCATCACCCTCCCAAGAAAAGGAAATCACAACAAGCCCAAAATTACCGCACAATCAGCCCCTATGTCACCCAAACAAGGTCAGCTGCAGAAAATATTGAAAGATGAACCACAAGCAGGACCATCATTCTGAGGAACAGCAGGGTTTAGAGCAGGGGCAGCACAACAAACAATATTCAAAACCCCAGAATACTATGTGAGCGTCCTTCAAACTCAACAAGACCTAACCACTATTTTCGATTTTAAGAACATTTGAAGGTGGGCCCTGCGCTTTTTGGGGAACCCTGAACTTGTACAGCACAATCAAACCTGATCAAAGTAAACAAACGCGACAGCGAGGCCCCATGCAGTGAAAAACAAAACAAGGGGAAAAAGGTTTCGAAAAACATTTGGGGAAGGGGGGCGTTTATCCACCCCCTTTTCAACACTTCCTGAGAGAATCATGGTGAGCACTGGAAAATCAGAAGGATCATCACATTGGTGGCAGAACGTCAAAACTCCGCTTCGCAATGACATTGATGGAATAGCAGGATCAGAAAAAGACTTTCCCGCCAACGAACACTTGGATAAGCCTCCAAAAATACGCATGGAAATAGGCAGAGAAACCAAACTATGACTAATAACACCAAGGCATTTGCACGAATTTAGGGTTTAAAGACCAGAAGCTGGGAAAAATTTAAAACTTCAATCCTGGGGCCATTGTTCCACCAGGATCCAACCAGAAGTGTATGCAGGACTGCACAGACAATAACGCTTTGTCAAAACAAACACCATCGGAGAGAAAAAAATCTCACTTATCCCAAAATCAGACAATGCGCTCCCTTTTCATATCCATATTCTGTATGCCCCGGAATCATGGACCCTACTGCAATTTTGGGGAGAAAGTTCAGGGAGTGGAGATGAGATCTTCGGAGACTCCCTTGGGGATCTCCACAAAGACCACATAAACAACGAAAGCGTGCATAACAGAAACCCGCAAACCATTTGGACCCTATGAGAACCTTCAACGATCGGAAAAAGCGTAAACTTTAAATGTATGGGGGATGTCACAAGATCCCCAAAAATTTAAAAAAAGTTTGCAAGGCAACTGTCCAAGGGGGAAAAAGAAAAGGGAGACCCAAAAGGCTGGGAGGATAACACAGGGGTGGGCAGGCCTAGAACTCAACAAAACCCTGAGAAAGGCAGAACAAAAAAGAATGGAGGAACTGGTTGGGGTTTTGGGTGCCCCCACGGCGTCAGACTACGGGGCAGATAGATAGATGATAGTGCTTGGTGTTTTTGTGTGTGTGGTGTGTGGTGTTGTGTGTGTGTGTGTGTTGTTGGTGTGCGCGCGCGCGCGCGCGCGCGCTTTCTGCGTGGGGGTGCGGGGAGAGAGACGTGGGTGCCAGTTTTCAATGAATTTCCATTCGAAATTGAAAGGAAGGCCATGGTGTGTGTGTTTGTGTGTGTGTGTGGTGTGTCCCCCTCCCCTCTTCTCTCGTGCCTCGGGCCCCCAAGGGGGAGGGGGGGGCATGGGGGTACGGGGAAAGGTGTCTTCAGTGCTAAAAAAACTCTTTTCGGGCGCCTTGCTCTCGTGACTCCGCGGTCCCTCCGTCCACGGTGCGCTAAAGCGATCACTGGCCCTTCCCAAGACCCGACGGGCTCCCTGTTTTTTTTTTTATGAGGGGTTTAAAGCTTAAAACCCGCTGGGGGGGCTGGTATGGCACTGTTGTGGGTCTTAAAATTTCTTTTAAGGGGGTTGAGATAAATGATTCATTTTTTTCTCGCCCGTGTAACACATGCCTTTTTGCTGTCGTAGTCGAGAAAATTGGGGTTGGTTTTTTTCCATTTTTTCCAAATTTTTTGTTGCTGTTTTGTTTGTTTGTTGTTGTTGTAATTTGATGGTGGGCCATGATGTATAGTAAAATTGAGTATGTGGGTTTAAAGGTAAAGTCTAGCATTTTATGTGGTTATTTATATTTTTTTTTTTTTTTATTTATTCTTTTATTCGGGATAATGGAATAGCACTTATGGTTTTTTTAATCCAGTTTCCCCTGTGTGCGTTTTGAAAATTTTTTTGTCATCTTTTCCCACCGCAAAAAATGGCCTATTTTTCAAAAGGGGAACAGGAATTAACGATGCCAAGACTTTTCTGCGTTGTTCCACACGGATCTCGGTTTATAGTTCATCCGAAGGACTTTTGGGGGGGTGGATCTGCACTGATGTTAACTTTCCCGGGGAATATACCCCTTGAACGGGATTCCTCGGGGGGCGTCGATTGTCACGCAATGCTAACCATAGACCATCCCCTCCCGTGGTGTGTGTGTGTGTGGTGTGTGGGTGTGTGTGTGTGGGGTGGTGTGTGGGTGTGTGTTGGTGGTGTGTGCGCGGCCACCCGGCCGCATAATGTGATACAAAAAGTTTTTTTTTACCCAACAACTAAAAACCCCACCAAAAACAATCTAAACAAACCCACACCCATAGTTTTTACAGCAGACTGAAAAAAATCACAAAAAATAAATGCAAGGACAGATACGGGGGGGTGGGGGGAGGAGGAGGAGGGAAAAACAAGGGCAGGGGGGGGGGAACAAACAAAAACCCTCCAAAACCCCGTAGTTCAGATGACAAATTTGGGGGGGGGATACCCTGGGATTAGAGCATTTATTCGAAATGGACAGCAGGGTTTAAACCACCCCTGAGAAAAAATTTGGCGCATTCCCCCCACAGTTTAAACAGTACCCAAATTTTCCCCCTTTAAATCCCTTCACAAGAATTTTGTTTTATGAACACAAAAGGTTGTTTTGCCTTTTGTAAAAAAACGGGCCAACAAAAAAACGTGAAGGCAAAAATTGTAAAATTAACTTAAACCAATATGAATAGAATAAAATAGCATCCTGAATTGTCAAGGGCTTGGAAATTTAAAAAAAGGAAAAAGGGTGTCTTCCGTTTTGAGACAGAAACAATTTTTTCATTATTTTTTATAAGATACCATTTCAAAAACAAATTAACAGATTAATTAGATCAGAAGGGGGATATGAATTGTTTTTGGACCCAAAATTCAAGCCCAAGGTGGGCAAAAATTTTTTAACAATAAATTTGAATTTCGGATTTTAAAAAAACCCATTAAAGACAGCCAAGGTAACTATTATTTTGAACATAGATATAATGGGAAAAGATTTTGTATTAGTGAATATTTATGGACCTAATAAGGATGAATCGTATTTTTTTTAGAGTATTCAATCAAAAATTGAAGAACTGAATATTCCTAACATACGAAAAATATGAAAAACGACAAAAGTCCTGGAACAGATGGACTCTGTAAATTTCGTTAAATTCTTTTGGGGGCAAATAGGGATGTTTGTGATTCGCTCACTAAATGATTGCTTTATAAATGGGGAAATGTCTATCTCACATAAAGAAGGAATAATAATTTGTCTACCGAAAGAGGATAAACCCAGAGAGTATACAGAATTGTGAGGAGATTTCACTTAACATGATGACATTAATAAAATAGGCTCTGCATGTATTGCAAACAGAAATTGTTAAAAGTGTGACCAGGGATAAATTAATGAAGGACCAAACTGGATTTGTACCAGGGAGATAGATAGGAGACACTATACGAACACTATATGACTTAATTACACTATTTAGAGGAATAACAAATAGCCTGGCTTACATGTTGTCAATGACTTCGACGAAGCGTGTGAGTTCGCACAGATGAAGGATACTACAAGCACACAGCAATGATATGAAGCTACCGAAACCCTCGTTTCCCCTTAAACTTGAACGTTGTGCAATGTGAAGCTGAAGCAACAGCAGATGATATTACTTACAAAGTAGAATCATAAAGGTAAATATGCTCTTCCAAACCAAACCATCGGATGGCAGATCAAGTTTGAGTTTATCAGTCCATACTCTTTATACAGCTGTCAGACTCATTTCCGTAAGCCATAAATGCTGGACCAGTAAACATCAGCAGCAGAAATGAATTAGAGATCAGTGCATTCAGAGACAACTTACTTGCTTCATAGAAAATACTCACGTGACCTAAACCATCACCACAAACGCTATGGTTCTTCATTACTTTCCTCGGGAAATCAGGAAACATTGATGTGTTGCCTCGCTGCAAGGGAAGAAGAGCTACTGTTTGTTCATGGATGGAATTTAATATGAACGGGGAAGACCTGGACGTTGAAGCCATCAGATTTGCTATTGCTATTCAGACAGCGGCTGACAACATTGCAAGGACGTTTTCCAGTTAACTTAAGTCAACAAGCTACTAAACCACCACAGCTGACACAATTAGCATCCCTGAATCTACACGGCATTGACCCCATAGCTTAGGCTAATGCTGTACTGCCCGACAATCAGTTACAAGACTTAATGGCAGTATAAGAAGAAGATGATGACTGTTAAATATCCTAAAGTTCCCAGTGCACCGGATCCTTAAACTCCAGTTAGTGCTAATGCTAATGCCTTTCATTTGACAAACATTACACAAATGCAACATGACATTGAGGAAGAACTAGCAAGGTATACAAAATGCAGGCGCAGGTACACATCAGCATTTACTGTGTTGAGCTCTGTTACTATGGGTACAGCAACTCTGTCCACAGCCACAGCAGAACGGCATTGCTCTCTTGGCTACTGATTTGGTGCTCCTGCATCAATAGGCTTTGGGCTCGGTTTCAAATAAGCAGCTGGAGCTGTTCTTTTTTTCTCATCAGTTCTTTTGAGAAGGTTGTGCTTAAACTAGAAAAACATGATGCTATTGTTGCCTTGACCACTTTTAGAGCAAGTTAAAGCTCATTCTGATCATTAATTAGCAAAGCTCTAACAGATTACCACAATATCAGAAGAAGTGTTCAACGTCTTTCTTCTAGGCTGACTATGATGACTACAAGCCCTCGAAATTCGACCTCCAGAACAGGCACGATATGCAGATGCCTGTGACAATGACTCAATGAAAAGGAATTTATAAAAAAGGGTATCTGCTTGGCAAGGACAGTATGCAGCTGTGTACTCTATTAAGGAGTAGGTTACTGTGGGTAGATTCATGCATCACACTGTTGCAAAGACAAAAATACACACTACATGCGATATTTAACTAAGTAATTATTTTTTTTCTTACTGTATGCGTTATGTATTTTAGTTTGAGGGTTCAGTATCGGACAAGTGTGGCTGCCAATAGAGCTAAATAGGACAACCTCAAAACGTGTGAAATAGCATTCTAGATGCTATTGCACATATACCAACAACTAACTGGGACCCACGGTTAAAAGTGCAGTTGGTGTGACTGCATTTCAATACAATATGGGCTAATAAAGTAGTAACAATGAACTGTTCATGTGTCAACAACACAAACAAGCACTGGAACTCGTGTGAGGAGCTCAACACAACATGTGATGTGGCAGAACTTCAGATCATTCTGCTGTATCAGAACGGAAGTTGATGGGATTCAGGATGGACAGTTGGTGATGTTCCTTTACATAGAGAACTCTAAAGCTAATGCTCTGGTGTTCATCCCATATGTTGTAGAAGCTAACATTCCCTTACCCCCTGTTGTTGTAGCAAAAACGTGCAGTGATAAACATTAAGAACAAAATGATAGTGTTTTATGTGGTGTGTGCTGGCGAGGTCTGTACCAATGTGGGAAAGGAATGCAGAGAAGAGTTACAAATATCATGAAAATCATGACAAGTTGACTGTACCGGCATTGATTTTCTGTGGCTGTTAGGCGACATTGACAGGTTTGAGGAGTGAAACCCACCCATCCAGTGTGAAGTATACATGGAAGATGCAGCCTATGGCCACTCGAATTCAAGAAAATTCTCCACTGTAGGTGATACTGATACGAACATGTAGACCTCTTACTAGTAAATGATCATTATACACTTATTAGAACAATGAGTAGACTGCACAAACAGGACTTTTGCAGACAATGCTTGGTTAAATTACTGTCTTTGCAGGCAGCTGACAAACACAGAAAACACTGTAAGAGTGAGACTGAAGCAATCACTGAACTTGTAACATCATAGCCTCAAAGCAAGATGTACTTCAAGAATATAAAGAAGCTACAAACAAGTCCCTATGTAGTGTATGCTGACTTTGAGTCTATCATTGTGCCATACCAAGGGCCAGGGACCAACATATTCCTAAAACAGTCTTACTCAGTAATCATCAAGTCTGTTCTTTTGCTTACGATGTTTTTAGATCAAATGATGCACACTCAGAGCCATTCTTGTATCAAGGACCAATGCTGCAAAGCTTTTTCTTGAACACATGAAAGCGAATCATGGATACTACTCTCAACAACTAAACCTAAGTGATATTATTATGAGCTGATGAAAAACCAGGAGCAGTATGCTTCTGCCACACATTGCTGGATCTGTGGTAAACCCTTCACCCCCACAGGTATGCAGACAATCCCACCAGTCAGATCATGACCCACATCAGTGGTTAAGTTTCTCCCAGGTGCAGACACATAGTAAAAGTGTAATTGCAACTAAAAGTAGATCCCAACAAACATGGAAGGTGCCCGTCTTTTTCCACAATTAAGAGGCTCTGACGCACACCTATTATGCAGTTGGACTAATAAGTATACGGCCTACTGCATTGCACCGTATGTAGAAGTCATGACTTTTACATAACTAGCTTGTCCTTCTTTGATTTCTGGGCAACAATGCTTGAGATGGTATCTCTAGAATCTTGTCTTCATCACTGGAGTACTTGCCCTATCATCAGTAAAATACTTCGACACAAAGCTTGCACGAAAAGGCGTCTATCCTTACGAGACATGGATTCATGGAACGGGTGACGGGAAGGCTTCCACCAGAAAGAAGCTTTTCTTCAGCAGACTGACAGGTAACGGAATCAGTGATGATTGATTATCAGCATGCTCAGTGGGCATTGCCAAAAAGATGCAGTGTCACACCGATGGGTGATTTTCCATTGATCAGTATCTTCTGGATGATGCATGTTTGCTTGCTGCATGTCTTTGAGGAACTACAGAAAGACTAGCTGAAGCACTATGGCCTAGATCCATCACATGAAATCACAGCACCGGACTTTTCTTGGGATGCTTTCTTAAAGTTTACTGGTGTGCAGAACTGTTTTGTTTTCTTACATATGCTACAAATGCATGTGGATGGTCTCCTCTGTGTAGGCGGATCAGTATGGCATAAACACAATTACTGTAAGGGCCAACAGCCTCGTACATATTAGTAACTTCAAAGAACATCATGTACTTGGCGCAAACAACTGTATGTTGGGCCGATGTGGCAGTCACTGGCCATTGCAAAACTGTCAGATGACAAGGGTCCTTTCAATGTGGAGGACGTTCTTAGAAATGGTACCAAAACGGCTGCACTGATCAAGCACTAGTTGGATCTTAGAAGTTGATCTGATCTATCCCCATGAACTACATGATATGCACAATGACTATGCAATGGCTGCAGAAAGGCTCAAGACATCACCAGAAGAACCGCCAAAGCTTGTATTTAACCTGAACAACAAGAAAGTGTATGTATGCCACTACAGACTGCTGCAGTTCTATCTAAGGCATTGGTTAATTCTTACTGGTGTTCATTACGTTATTGTGTTTGCCCAACAGCAATTCATGAAACCATACGTCATGAAGAACCTGATCTAAGAACGAAGGTAACTGATGCATTTGAAAAGGAATACTTCAAGCTCATGAACAACAGCTGCTTAGGCAAAACCACTGGTGGAACCACCTCAAACAAAAAAGAGGGAGATTACGAACAAAGGAAAATGACGCAATAAAGCTAACATCAAGCCAAACTACGCCACAGACTTCGGGCAATTCCATGACATTCTGTAGGTATCTTGATGAAGAAGCTGGCGGGTTAAACTAGACAAACCAGTTATCATTGGGTTCAGCGTGTAGAGTGTCATAGCTGGTTGAGGAATGGAGTTCTTGGAGGATTTACTTTACACCTGAACATCCCGTGTAAAGGTCTGGTACACTGGGTGACACAAGACTCTTTCATCCTTAGACATACCCACAGAAGATTTATTGTCTTTGGGTGACTCTTATTATCATACCGCACGTTCTTAGGCATCCAACAGAACAGAAATAAAAACAGTCTTTTGTGAAAGACTAGCTCTAACTCAAAATCATGTGATTCGGAACAAATATGGTTAGTTTGAAATGTTTTTATAATTTTTCAGCAAAACACTTGTACCCCCTCCGTCTTTGTAGTCCGGTGGCTTCTTATCCTCAATATGCATGTGCTGGGTCATAGCACTGTAGGAATAAAGGCAAAATCTCATTGATGGTTATTTCCAACTTTCTCGTGACTACCTGGTTTGTCTATGTCCTCAATCACCAAAAACAAAGTGCACAGTCCATTTCTTCATGCTTTAACTAAATCTGTGAAAGTCACCAACATATTTTTCCACTTGCATTATAGAAGATACTAGGTGACCCTAATTTAATACCCGGTGTGTTTTACAGCCCCTTTGTTAGGCCTGTCGGCATCACTGTGTGTGGCTTGTTCTTGAATGCTGAGATGTGTGTGTTATCTGCTGCTTCCTTTCCCGCAAATTGGTTCATTTCTTGTTGTGTTTTCACCCTGAGTTAATATTGTCAGAACATTTTTCTTTGTTATTATCTACTTTTTTGAGCTATTTCAGATGTATAATTTTAATCTTTTGTTTGAATTGCTCAAAATTTGCATGACATTTGAATTGTTTGTTTACATGGACTGTGCAGGTCTTTGTGACCCATTTTAATCTGACCTGCTTCCTTCAACAAATTGCCGTGATTCACGAACTGACACCACCCATCAATCAAGTCTAGTGTGTGTTTGTTTGTACCATGGCCAGTAGAGAGCAGCGGACATTAGAGCTATGCTCGCACCTGAGATTTGTCAACTACCAATACAGGCTTGCTCCTGAAAGAGTTACACGCAGCAACCATACTCACTCCACTTAGGCATTGTTCACAGCAAAACCAAGGACGGAACACGGGCACGGCCGACGTCATCGCAGTGGTGGGCTTCCCTCTCCCGTATGTCTCCCCCTCACGCCTCTGACGTCACTTCTGAAACCCTTCACTAAACACTTCTTCTCCCCATGCTCTGCCATCCACCTGTTGTTTGTGCACTGACAATGGTTTTAGTTCGATGATGATGTGTCCATGAAAATTCAGCTGATCTTCTACAGGATGTAAGGGGAAAAGAGGAGCAGACTTGCATCTAGACCACCACCTTTTTGGTAGACAGGCTGAAGCTAAAGCTAGAAGAAGGAACTGGATGAAAGTAACAACCCAAGAGGCATCGAAGTTACAACACAGGCCTGCTGATAGACTCAAAGATAATGAAGAATTCAAGCTGTCCCTCACCAACAAGTACCAAGTACTACAAGAATGCTTTGAAGAAAGAGATGACATTTGCACACCCCCCCCCGCCCCCCCCCCCGCCCCCCCCCCCCCCCCCCCCCCCCCCCCCCCCCCCCCCCCCCCCCCCACGAGAGCCAGTGGAAGAAAGCGAAAGTCGCATACACTGACGTCAACTTGTCCGTGAAGTAGTGGGCCCCAAGAACTCACCACACAGAAGGGAGATATAGAGCGATAGATTCGGGCCGCAGTGTCAAATGGGCTACGATTGAAAAGAGTAAGCAGAAAAAAGCAGCAGTAAACAACCAGACGGACAAGTGCAGCAAAGGCCAAGCACAAGCAGACTTCACAGAAGCCAACGAGAAGTCATAGAGGAGCGCAAGAAAAAGAACAGAACAAGCGCAAAGTACATCGACAGCTGGCAGTAGGAAAGCGAGGAGGAACAGCAGCCTGTAACAACTGAAGGGCTGTATGAACACCACTAAGAAAATCTAGGGAAAGTTACAGCAGGCCGAGCGACCAGAAAGGATAACACCATTCCTGGGAAAGTGGGGATAATCTGAACAGATGGGCAGAGCACTTTGAGGAATCCTTGAACAGATCCGTCCCTTCAAACCCCCGGACCATCGACCCTGCTGATAGAGACCTAGACACAACTTGAGCAACCAACCAGCGAGGAGGATCAGAATGCCTTCAAAATGCTGAGAAATGGCAAGCAGCAGGACCCAACCCGGACAACTCCCGCAGAAGCACTCAAGCAGACCTGGATGACCACGGTAGAGATGCTGTACCCTCTCTTTGGGAAGATAGATTTGGGAAGAGGAGGATAAGTACCATCAGCTGGAAGGGGGGCTACATCAATCAAAGGTACCAAAGAGAGGAGACCTCAGTAACTGTGCAACTATAGAGGATAAACAGTTTCTGTACGGTTGCCAGGAAAAGTCATTTAACAGGATCCTCCTCAAGAGATATGAAAAATGCAGTCGACCCCTTCTCCTCCGAGAACCAGCAGGTCCTGGCTTCCGCCAGAACAGATCATGCGTAGATCAGATTGCCACCTTGCGCATCATCCTTGAGCAATTTTTAGAGTGGAACTCATCTTTATACATCAACTTTGTTGATTATGAGAAAGCATTGACAGTGTGGACCGCAACACCCTCTGGAAATTGCTTCGCCACCATGGAGTGCCAACCAAACTGGTCAACTGATCAAGAACTCCTATGAAAGAATGACCTCCCGGGTGGTCCATGGAGGACAACTCACAAACAGCTTTGAGGTGAGACCGGAGTCAGACAAGGCTGTCTCCTGTCACCTTTCCTCTTCCTCCTGGCGATCGATTGGACCATGAAGACTCAACAGCATACAGAAGAAATGGAATCCAGTGGACACTGTAGGACCAGCTGGATGATCTCGACTTTGCAGACGACCTGGTCCCTGCTTCCCACAGCTGCCAACAGATGCAGGACAAGACTACAGAACTAGCAGCCACCTCATTACAAGTTGGTCTCAAGATCCATGAAGGCAAAACCAAGATTCTCAAGGTCAACGCAGTGAGTGAGGACCCAGTCACACTAAATGGGAAGGAGCTGGAAGAAGTGGAGACATTCACGTACCTGGGTAGCATCATTAACATGCAGGGCGGCACAGACGCAGACGTCAGAGCAAGAATTGGCAAGGCGAGGGCAGCGTACTTGCAGCTGAAGAACATCTGGAGCTCCAAGGTGGTGTCGACCCGCACAAAGATCAGACTGTTCACCTCCAACGTCAAGTCAGTCTTACTATATGGAGCGGAGACATGTAGGACAACAAAGACCACCATCAAGAAAGTGCAGACCTTCATCAACAGCTGCCTGAGACGAATCCTCCAGACTCACTGGCCCGACACCATCAGCAACGCAGACCTGTGGCAATGTACCAACCAGCTGCCAGCTGAAAATGAAATCTGGCGCAGGAGATGGGGATGGATTGGGGCCCCACCCTGAGAAAGCCAGCCAGCAACATCACAAGGCAGGCACTATCATGAAACCCCCAGGGAAAACGAAAAAGAGGAAGGCCAAGAAACACCTGGCGACGCGACCTTGAGGCAGAAACCAGGAAGATGGGATATACCTGGAGACAGCTGGAGAGAATAGCCATGGACAGAGGACTCTGGCGGACTGTTGTCGGCGGCCTATGCTCCAGGGGGAGTGATGGGCCTAAGTAAGTGATGATGTGTATCATGATGTGTGTCAAACACCGAATCCCCTGATTAACACAGTTTTCTCACCATCTTCTACTCCTCATTCACCATCCAAATTCTTGTCTGTTCTTCCGCTAGCCACATCTCCACCATCGCCTTCATCCTCTTCCTCTGATTCTTGTCCAAACTCACCACTTTCATCTTCAACCTCTCCACTTCCTTCAGATCTCCTTCAAGTTTGTTTGTTTAATGTACAGTCTGTCTGTCCAAATGGAAAAGCCGACTACTTTTCTGATGTTATCTCTGAAAAAAAACATTGACTTAACCTTCCTCACTGAAACTTGGCTTAGACCACATGGCCATGAACCAAAAATAAAACAGCTGACTCCTCCTGGATATAAAACTATTTCTTTCCCCCGACTCTCCGAGGAGGTGGATTGCCATCATTCTCAAAGACATTGGAACCATCTCTTTCTTTCAGTCACAACCTTCAATTCTCACATTAATCTTTTGAAGTTTTCGAAATCAAGCTAACCCACCTGCCACTCTATTTCTTTCTGCTGCCTTTACCGTCCACCTCCCAGCCGTAAAAACAATCTGACATCTTCTTTTTTCACCAAGAATTCCAGTCACTCCTCGATCATACAGCCTCACTCCACTAAACTTATAATTCTCGGTGACTTCAACTTCCATTTCGACAAACCCGTCTTCCAGATGTCAAACGTCTTTCTCTTTCTCTGTCCAACCATTCTCTCTCCCAACTGGTAAACGAAGCAACGCACAGATCTGGTCATATTTTAGACTGGCTGATTACTAATGCTTCATTTAATCTTGGCACATCTGTTTCTGTCACCAACGAACTGCATTCTGATCATTCCGCCATTCTTTTCCCTCTCAACATCACAAAACTTGTCAGAAAGAAGAAATATGTTACTCGTTGCAATCTTAAGGCCTTCGACATTCATACCTTTTGTGAAGATACAAGCTTCCGAAAAATTTTCACAAACCTCTGACCACACTGACCTCTCTGATTACTATAACACTATTCTCCACCAACTGCTTGATGAGCATGCACCTCCTACTGACCATCTCCTCCCTGACAGACCCTGTGTGCCATGGTGTATCCAAGACATCTTGATAGCCAAGCGCAAACGCTGGCAACTTCTTCGTTCATCAGAATCGATGAGGAACATTTATTCATCCTGGGATTGGGAGGGTCCATTTCTGTGGGTGCGAAGATGACTTATTTGGCCAATCCGCGCTTGAAAAGTTCTTGAGCAGTATGGACAGGGTATAGTGGCTGCTTTTGGAGACTTGGAGGCTCTATCTTTCCTGTCTTCCCTGCTTTGCTCAGTTTGCCCAATTCGTATCTTCGGGGGCCTTGGGCCCCTGGTACAGCTGTCCCCACTGGGGGGCCTCCCTTTGGGCCTGTTTCCCAGATTTTTATCTAAATTTGAAGGCTTTCATGGGGCTTTCGAGTGTCCTTGAACGTTTTTTCGGCCCCTTGGGAGCGTTTTCCCCAGGTTTGAAGTTTGCCAAACAAAATTTTTTTGGGGGAGCCGATGGTCGGGCATGCGATCTACAGGGCCCTGCCCAAACCGGATTGGGGTTTTGAAATTCGGGAGGGTGTGGTTGCGGGGAAAGGGTTTTGCTCTAGTCCCCTCATTGTCGGGGTTTCTTTTCCTCCACTTGTTTCCCCAAACTTTTTTCAAAAAGGGGGTGGGGAAATTTTTTTGGTTTTTCAGTTTTTTTTAGAAGGGCTTTGGGTTTAAAACGGTCCATGATCTGACCAAGGGCGGGTTTGGGGGAGCATCCCGTTTGGTAACCTTTTGATTTTGGTTTCTTTTGGAATGCCTCTCTTTTTCCCACACATTTTTTGGGGGACCCTGCCAAAGGCAGTGTTTGGCTTTGGGGGAGTTTGGGTTACCTCACCCCAAAATTTGGGCTACTGTGCGGGATGGGTACTCCCCAAAGATAATTTAATTGCCCATGTTTTGGTTATTTTCCTTTACGGAGATTTTTTGGTTCAACGTAGGGTTCCGGGGGCGGGTTTGGTATTACCTCAGTCTTTTTGGGTACTGTTTGGTAAACCCAAAATTTTTCCCAAAGCATCAGTAAAAACGGTAAACACCCCTTGCGGGGGGGGTTTCAAAGCCATTGGGGGGCGCGGGCATCAAACAGGAAGTCATTGTGAAATCTTTGAGACCTTTTTTTGCTTAAAGGCCCCCAAATTTGAAGAGTGACCCAATCATACCTGAAACCTAAAGGGGACCCCAAACATCCGAATCTCTGAATGTATCTGACAGCATTCCCAAAAACAGGGGCTAAACGGGGTGGAGCAAGAACCAGCCTGCTTCCTCGTTGGTAAAGGGGAAAGGGGTTCGATGCCTTCGTTGTCTTGAATTGGCCAGCATCCCATCTTGAAAGGTGTACGTGGAAATTAAAATTTTCTTGGGCAGCCGTACTTCCCCAGGGTTTCCCATGGGGACCCTCTTTTGGCCAAACGTAAAAAGGGCCTTTTGGCGATCAACAAAGGGGATAGGGGTCAGTGTTTTTTTCCCCCTGACACTTTTTTTGGAGTTTCCTGGCGCAAACACCATTCGTTTGTCCGGCGTTTTTTCCCGGAAAGCCCCCTTTAAACCCTTTTTGGGAAAAAAGGTCCTCTCAAGGGGGGACAAATAAACCCGGGTTTCAGCATATTTGGCCAGGATTGGCCTCGTTGGGACAGAGGGATTTTCCTTGTGTTGTCCGGCCTGGGGGTTTTTCCTTTGCCCTTGGTATAATTTTTAAAGGCTTTTTGAAGTCTTGGGGGAAGTGTCCCCCCAGGGCCGGGCCATATGATTTTGGAAAAAGGCCAAGAAGTTTTTAAAAAGGTCTTTGGCACGGGCCTCCCCCCTTTGAAAGATTCAGCTGGGTTTGAGTCTGCCCCGGGGTGCTTTCCCAAATGGAAACAGAAAGGGTGAATTGCTTTCGGGATCCCCTAAAAGGGTTTTGGTTTAAAAACCTCATCGGCTCGCCGGAACTTGGGGAGGGGGTTTAAATACTTAAATCGTTATGGGGGAAGGAGGGTTTTAAAGAACTTTGTAAAAATGTTACCCTTCTTTTAAAGGGTTCTTTTTTTGTCAGTGATGAAGTAGCCCCCCATCTCACGGGGGGAGAGGTGGGGTTTGATCTTGAGGTGGTGGGCCCATAGATCTCTTTGAGCCCATCAAGAAGTTTTTCCCAGGGTCTTCCGGTCACATACCCTTTTGGGATCTCATCTGCTTTATTGCGGACCCCGGATCTTGCACTGCCCGCATTTTAGCGGATGGTCAAGCTTGTTCTCATTCATCTTTTTTTTTGGGATGGGGGCCCCATCAAGGGGGGCTTTAAGCCAGCGCTTGTCTTCCAATAATGTTTTTATCCTTCACAGTTCCATCAAACCAGCCCCCCTGTTGGCCTGATGTGGGCCCGGGGCACTCCATACGGTTTATTTTTTCTCAGGGAGGGGTCCCCTGCTGATTCCCTTTTTGGGGGGCTACCCCAGCAAAAAAGGGTCTGGGCGTTTCCCCCCAAGGCGGCAGCAAGGGGACCGCTTGCCCTTGTCTTTCTTCACTTTTTGACTTTCCCAGGCGTTTAGGTGCTTTCACCCCTTGTGGCCGTCTCCGGGGGTGGACACGAAACCGGGGGTTAGGTTGATGAGACGGTGGCGGTCCAAAATTCCCCTCCACACTGGCCTTTTGTGACAAAACCCACCTCCTGTCCCTCTTCCTGGTGTGACATAGTAATAAAACCCCCAGTGCCTAGAGCGGGGAAATGAAACCATGATGCCCTTTTTACGTGTAGGGGGGTTTAAAAGGGTCGTTTTTAAAAATCAGAAAGGTCATGCCCCCACCCCAAGTTTGGGGGAGAAGTAGGCCCTTTGGCTTTTCCCAGTTGCCAACTCCATGTTTTCCCAATCACTTTCCCCCGCGGTACTTCACAGCTACTCAAAGGCATTAAAGTCCCCAAGAATGAGGAGCTTGTCTGGGGGGGGAACAGAGGAAATTGACAGAAATTCAAGTTTTTCAAAAAAAAATTGCCCTTTGATGTCCCGGAAATTTGCCCTTTTGGGAAAGATAAGCACTGAAAAGGGTAGAAAAATTTTTCCCATGAGAAAAGGGGGAGTTCATCCTTTAAGTCTATCTTTTTTTCCCTTTTTGGGGCCACCCCAGCTTGCCAACAGGGGTTTGGGTTCTTACTGCAAACCAACTCCCCCCTCAGGGCTCTCTTCAGGCCCCGCCACCCCAAAAGAAGGGTGTACCTTGCCTCTTCGATATTCCCCCCTCCCTGACCCGGATCTCACAAAGGGCAGAAATGCCCGTGTTGAAATCTGGCGGGGTTCGTTTTGCGTAAGTGCGTTCGCCCTCGGGGGTCTTGTGCTCTGGCCTTGGGAAAGTTTTGGGGCCAAAATTCCAACTAGCAGGGTTAAACACTGTATCCTATTCTTTTTTTTTTTTTTTTTTTTTTTTTTTTCCACTATTTTTTCGACCGCTGACGGGGTTTCCCCGCCACCGCGGTAATTTGCCGGGGTGAGGTGGGGCGGGCAATTTTGGGGCACCTTTTTTTTACCCCCCTTCCTCTTGCTAAGGGGTGAGCAGTGCATTCCTGAAGAGGGCTGCTCATCGCTAAGAGGGCTCCCCGAAACCTCCCACTGCTCCATTCAGAAAAGGGTAGCGCCCCTTTAATAGCCTGAGCCACCTGTGTGCGGGGTTGCAACACGACTGCCTTGTAAAAAACCTGCCCGCTTCGCCCTTCCCCTGCGCCCGGGGTTTTGATAAGGAGAGGGGTAAATTATTGGGATGACTTTTTTTTAAGTGAAGAAGAGTTGCGCAAACGTCGCCCTCATCTTTTCGCCCCAAAACCCCAATTCCAGTGGGGAATGACTAAAATTGGCTGGGATGGAACCTAAATGCAGGGGGGGCCCAAAATTATTTTATTTGCCTAACTTGCCCTGTGCGCCCCAAAAGCGCAGTCGCAATTTCCCTTTCCCCGGGGGCCCCCAAATTTCTTTTTCCTCCGCATCCCCACCGGGGGTCCAGATTTTGGCTCCTGAGGTGGCAAGCCCCCCTTTCCCAACCCCTAGTGGCATGAAAACTGGGACAGTTTAATTAAGGCAAGTACAGTCAATTTGGAAGCCCACCCCCTCCCGGAGGGTTTTTTTGGGGTGGGGGTTTGGGCCCCCCACAGGGAACGGTAGTGCGGGTTTAAGGGAATTCCCTTGCAGGTAAACACCCGGGCCCCTGACCTCAGAAGGGTTTAGGGGGGAAAGTAAAAAACCCCGAAAACAAAAAAACATTTTTCCAAAAACAAAAAAACAAAGTAAAATTTTTATTCCTTTTCAAAAAAGAACGAAAAGCCCCAATTTTCTCTGTCCCACATCCATAAAATCCTTTTTTCCATCACCTCAAATCTCCTTGGATCTGCAAAATCAACTCCTTTGCCTAACACCACAGTCTGTCTGAACTTCCATCCATATTTTCTGCCTTCTTTTCGGGAAAAAGTTCGAAACTTTACGCTCCAAACAGGTTTCGACTCAATTCCAGCCTGTGCTTCCTGATCCCAGTTCACTGGCACTCCTCTCTTCTCCCTTTCCCTCCCCCAATGAAAAAGGAATCATGACAATTCTGAAGGAAATGACTATAAATTTGCGACCTTGGATCCCTTTCCTGCCCCCTGTTTTCTCACAATGCCTTCCACAACTTGTCTTTTTTCATTAAAATAATAAACTCATCTCTTGGTCAGGAAAATTTTCCATCACTCTTTAAAAACCGCAATAGTCACACCTCTACTGAAAAAGCACGACCCCAATCCAACATTCTGAAGAATTATAGGGCCTGTCTCAAACTTCCTTTGTCTCTAAAAAAATAGAAAAAAATTGTTTCAAACAGTCAACAGTCACCTTCATTCCATGATCTTCTTCCCACTTTTCAATCTGCCTATCGGCCCAACCACAGCACCAAAACCACACTAGTCCACTTTAGATACACTTCTACTTGCTTCTGATACAGGAAAACTCTCATCCTCACTTTCTTGACTTTTCTGCAGCCTTGACACTATAGATCACTCAATTCTTCTTTCTCGCCTCCAAAATACGTTTGGTATTAATGGCACAGCCCCCACCTGGTTTACTTCATACCTCACAGAAACCCATTCCAAAAGTTATTGAAACAAAATCAATCAAAACCTGTCAAAATGGAATGTGGAGTCCCACAGGGATCAGTCCTGGGCCCTGTTCTCTTTACTCTCTACACTGCTCCACTCTCACATATAATAAATAACCACCATAATGATCATCACTTCTATCCAATGATACTCATCTTCAGTGCAGTGATACTGTTGAAAACTTGCCTTCCCTCCTGACAAATGTCCTACTACCTTCAAGACATTAAAAACTGGATGATTCAGAACAAGTTACAACTTAATGACATAAAACCGAAGCCATGCTCATAGGGACCCAACATAAACTTTCCTCTATCACAAAAACTTCAATAGAATTCGGCAATACGTCAGTTCCTTTGTCCAACTCTTTGAAGTACTTAGGGGTAGTTCTTGACAACACACTCTCTATGAAAAATTCATTACCCAGACCTGCCAGTCTTGCTACTATCAATTACGGCGCATAAGCGCGATTCGCAAGTTCTGTCCACTGATGCAACTTCCAGCCTGTCACTTCTCTCATTCTCTCACGTTTAGACTATTTTTAATTCTCTTTTGTTGGCCTACCAGCATTCATCTATCCACTCTCTTAAAGCATACAAAACTCCCACTCGACTGCTCCTAAAAAAAAAAAAAATTAACACATCACCCCTCTTCTGCAATCTCTCACTGGCTCCTGTCCCCAAGACTAAGTATAAAGTCAATACCCCTTTTTCAAATGTCCCCCACAAATCTGCACCCCTACCGAAATTGTCTTCACCCACTCCCCCCGTTCCCTTCGTTTTAGCCACGATACTTTGTCTTTTGAAAACCCAGTTTTAAACAAACCACTGTTTGGGCCGTCCGCC
The DNA here is from genome assembly GCA_028751875.1 of Rapana venosa. Lineage (NCBI taxonomy): Eukaryota > Metazoa > Mollusca > Gastropoda > Neogastropoda > Muricidae > Rapana > Rapana venosa. Next base: position 43,989,819 of record CM054154.1, read on the forward strand.
CCTTTTCTTTTTTCTGGGCACCCACCTGGAAAGCCTCCCTCTTTCACTTCGTCCAAAACATTTACTGATACCTTCAAAAAACCCGCCCCAAAACACACTTATTTCCTCCTGAGACTTTTTTTCCCCCCCCCTTTTTTCCCTTTTTCCGCCTTTTCCCCCCTGTTTGTTTCCTTTTTATTTTGTTTGTTTTTTTTTTTTTTTTTTTTTTTTTTTCCCTCTGTGGTGCTGGGTTCGGCGGGCCGCCGCATTTAAATCTGTTGTTCATTTGTTGGGGTTTTGTGTGTTGTTTGGGCCGCTTTGTTTTGGGTTTTTTTTACGTTAGCCTATATAAATTTTTTTCATATATTTAAATTTTTATTTTTAAATTTTAGAGCATTCATCGATTAGCAAGGGTTAATTGAATTTTTTGTCTTTGGGAAATAGAAACATTTGAAAGAGAAGTTTAGTGAGCGATTTAAATGCTTACAGGGAAAAGGAAAGAAATGCTGCAGTTTGGGAAAGGTGGCCAAAAAAACGTGCTAAGGGACATTCCCGACCTGTGCTACACCACACCCATGGGAGAAATTTGACCTCCTGGCCCTCCGCGGGATAGACGCCCCCGAAAAAGGATGCCTTTCGTTTTTTCCCCATTTTTACCCCCACTTTTTCTTTGAAAAGCAAGGCGAAACAAAATAGCCCCATAATGAAGTACGAAAGGAAAATAAAATATTTTCCGTCGCCAAGGGTTTGCATGGGGGAGCAAGGGTACCCCCCCCCCCCCACCCCCCCAACACATCCATAATTTTTGCTTTTTTGATTGATGTGACCCTTTCCCCCTAGGCCACTTTAGAACTACCAACTTTAAAAATTTTGTGGTTACGAAGTTCTGTGTTTTTCGAATTTGTCACACCTGTGCGTGACACTGGTGACAGGTGAAGTCATGTACAATAATACCTTCTGTCACTTAACAAAATGTGGTAGACAACAGATAAAAACTGCAGTATAAAGGTCCATTTTTGATTAAATATGATTTGTTTTTCAAGAAAAAATATTAAACAAAACTTCTGTCTCCTCGGACAACAGGTGCATGGGGAATGTTGACACATCCTTGAAGTACTATTGAAAATAACCTTTGGGTAAACCATCACTGGTTTTCAGTTCTTTATTCGACACAACATGCATGAAACATTGTCAAACCCCATCCGGGGATTTGCGTTTTTAATAAACCAACCTTAACCCTGTGAATGGTGACAAATGGTGAAAATGACAAGACATTGGGAAAAACACATAAACTTGGCCAAAATGAAAGGTGAGTCAGAGTAGGGTGTTCCTTTTATGGAAACCTGTACCCCAGTATACGCTCAGTGGGGAGAAAAACCCACCCAAAAATCCCCACTATGGGCAAATAGCGGGGAGAGGAAATGGGCGCCCCAAGCAATCCACGCCCACAAAAATCCCTACATGGACAACAGAAAGGGAAAAAAGACATCCCGGATGGGTTTTGGGCCCCGGAATACCAACAACCGCCCCTTCATTGGAGGTTCCAGATGGAGGTTAAAAATATGCGACTGGACCAAACAACACGACAAACTCAGCTAAAAAAGGACCTCATTGGTACATGGAACCCCGTCCCTTGCAGCAGTGGAAACTCCAAGAGAAACCCCAGAACTTCGAAGATACAAGGGGACAAAACTTGGAGGCCCCGAAGCCCGGGGGTCGGATTCGCGAAACAACACAGAAAAGATCACAAACTAGGGTTTGTGTGGCGACGACCCCAAAACACCAACAGGAGTAATTTTGTCAACAAGAAGAGGATAACAGTGTCATCAGTGTACCCCCAATCTCAACAGACTGATCCCCATGCGTGTCGCAGAAAAACCCAACAACATGCCATCATACAAGTCTATGCACCAACATAGACTACGTGATGAAGAAATCGGTGTTTCTCGAAGATTTGGGGCGCCAAAAAATAAACCCAAAAAAGGGACTTTCTCGTATCCAGGGCGATGGTATCCCAAGATGGCCCTGACGCTTTGACCAAGGGCCCGGGGGACAATGGGCCTTTTGGCGGGACGAAACTAAGATAAGGCTCAGACTTTGGAATCGCAAGCAGACAATCTTACTGTCGCCAAAACACCCTATACCCCCACAAGACATAAAGAAGAACGAGTGGCACTCCCAAAGGGAAAAGACACAAAACCCAGATTGACTACATCTTGGCCCCAAAGCGTTTTTAAGCGGCATCAAAAAGCCCAGACAAGAAGTTTCCTTTGGCGTAAATTTGGCGTGCCCACGACAGGTACCATGACCCTACAGATCGCTGAAGACAAGCCCCCAGAAGAAAAATCCCCGTTTGCGGTTCAACATGGAAAAGCTGAAGGACCCAAAGTCACTGAAATCTTTAAAAGCTGAGTGGGGGCAGATTTGCAGCATTGAATTCCTCCAAGTGACATCACAACCTAAATGAGACCTTCAGCAAAACCATTCAGGGAAAACGCTGGAGATCCGGGGGAAAAAGAAGGAAAAAGAACCAACCGTGGGTTCCCAACGATACCCGGGACCTGTGCGACCAACGAGGGAGCTAAAGCCAGTAAAGAACAAAAACCCAGAAAAGGCCGAAGATATGAACAGTCAACAGGTCAATCAAGAAGAAGATGACTGGGGCCATGGGGAACGGGATGTCGAAAAATGCCCCAAAGGTTGAAAAGGCAATGGCGAAAGGAGAAGCAAAGAGGCTCCCAGCCATAAAGGGTCTAACCAACCCCCAGCACCAAAAGACCCTTTTATTGAAGAAAAAAGGGGGGTCAGCCCTTACAAAGCGCCCTAATGAAGAGATGGACAAATACAGGCCCTGAAAAACTACAAGTAAAGGCTGTCCGAACAAACTTCACGAGAAGACCCCAGCCACAACCCTAAAAGCACACAGGTGCTGGGGAAGAGGAAAGGAAGAAGCAGTAAGATCCTGAAAAAGGAGGCAAGTCACCGGGGATTGACAACCCCCGGGTGGTATCAAGAACGGGGGCCCCCAAGAGAAAAAGGCTTAACAATATCTGCCAAGCACTGGACCAGCAAAGATGGCCTGAACAGTGAACCCAATCCATCTAGTTCCACTTCCAAAGAAGGGAGAAAAGAAGTGCCAAAATTACGAACAATCATCTGATAACCTCCAACAAAAATTATGTAGCATTGCCTTTAACAGACTGAAACCCCAAGAAAAAGAAAAACCATCAGAAGAACAGGCAGGATTCAGACAGGTCGAAGCACTGCGAGCAGATCTTTAAAATAGAATCTCATAAGAAGATCTCCAACATCAGCTACGCTTACAACAACTTCTTGATTTAAGAAGGCCTTCGATCGGGGGTGGGCCGAAGCTCTGTGGCAAAAATCATGAGAATAAGCTTCGACGAGGACCCGATTCAAGTCCTCCAGGCGCTGTATGACGCCCCACATGCAGTCCCCATTGTGGAGAATCGAGGAGTTCTTCCGGATTCAGTTGGAGTTTTACAAGGCTGCCGCTTCCCCCCCTTCTTTTTTAAGTGTTCCTGGAAAAATGCAGGAGGGGCCCCCCTTGGTTTAAGCCACAATCACAATGGAGGAAGGGCCCGTCTGCAAATCTTGTTGCAGACGATATTGTCTCATGGGGCCGCAGTGAAGAAAAACTCCAGGTCTCACCCCCAAACTGGAAACATCAGCCTCCCACGGTAAAGGAATTTGCACGGAAAAGAGCAAGATCCTAGTGAAAAGTACCAACCGACCACTCCCCCCAGCTCAAAAGAGTGGCGGAACAAAAGGAGGGAAACTTTAAGTACCTTGGAATCATCACCAAAGAAGGGATGAGACACAAAGGTGAAGATCAGACTTTTCTGTGGCACTTCCCCCCATGACTAAGTGGGAAAAAGGGGGAGAAACCACAAAATCAGAACCCACATAGGTCAGACTCTACAAGGGCCCCTCCATCCCTTGCCTTGTACGCGTGAAGCATGGACACTTACTGCCGATTTGAACGTCGCATCCCAAACCTTTGAGATGAAATGCCTAGGGGGATCCTGAAAATACCTACGAGACCGCAAAACCAATGACTACGTCTGCACAGATCGGGACTGGTGGCAAAAAAAGAAACCCTTGCGAACAGTCAAACGGAGGAAACTGAAGTGGTTTGGGCCCCACAACAAGGGGATAAACAGCCCGTCAAAGACAGTCCTGCAGGGAAGGGGGGGAAGGAGCAAGGAGGCAGGGCGACCCCGCAAAAATGGTTCCCAAAATCAAGGGGTGGACCCCGGCCCCCACTGTCCAAGCCCCCTGAAAAAAACCCAGGACAGAACCATTTGGGGGGCCATTGCGCGTCGTGCGGGTCCCCCAAAACGGTCGTCCCGACCAAGGGATAGTGAGTGAGTGAAAGAAGTGCAAAGATATCCCTACTTTTGGCAAATTTCAGCTTGATAGGTTGTCTGCACAACAAAATTTGTCTTACAATTGTCTTAGGTCAAAGTCAAAGTAAAAGTAAAAACTTTTATTTTCGATGGTACATTGAAAAAGCAGTGCTTTGCTTTTTTCATCAACCCTCTATCAAAAGAAAAAAAGCGGAAAAAAGGAAAATGTATATGAAAAAGAATAAAAAAAAAACAATCTATGGTAAACTATACAAATAAACAAGAAAAGAAATACATAGCATATATGGAATTAAAAAACAAAACAAAAAACCAAAAAAATATTAACTACAATTAAAATAATTAAAAAATTTGAAAAAATATCCGTATAACGCAAACAAGCAACAAAAAAAACCAAACCAAAAAAAAACAAAAAGACAAAACGAATAAAAAAAAAAATTTTAAAACACACCCAACTGCTTCCCTCCCCCCCCCCCCCCCCACCAACATCACAAAAGGAGGAGTAAAGAAGTCAGTTGGGGGGGTAAAAACTTCAAAGAATCAAAATTAAGCGTTTAGCTCTGTAGAGCCCCAAAAAGAGGGTTAAAAAAACCCTAATCCTTGTCAGCATTCGGGGGATTAGGAAACAAAACTACCCAATAACCCAAGTCAAAATGCAGTCCCTTCATGGTAGGCATAAACAGTTCCCAAGGAAAAAATCCACCATGGTGACCATCCCTCACATCTAGGCAGCTATACTCTACTTCAGGGAATTTTTTTAAACTCCTTTTTTTTCGGGTGACCGGGTGATGAAATTATAAAGGGGGGGGGCGGTTTGAGCACAGGATGTGTCCGTTCGGGGCGCTTTTTTTTTTGCCGTTGGCTTTTTTTCTCTCTGCGTGTTCTTAAAACACGTCAAACGTTTATCTTTTGTCACGCTTTTTTGTAACCAGGGAAGTTGGTGATAAAGTGGGGGGCTGTTGTTCGGTTCAGCGGGGTTTAGGTGCTTTGTCATTCCATGTGTTTTTTATTTTTGTTTTTAAAAAAAAATTCTTCGGTTAACAATGGTGCTGGATATTTGAGGGGATTTGGAGGTGTTGATTTTGAAGTAAATGTTAACCCCTTTGCTTCTATCATATTTCGCTAAGTCCCATGCTAAGAATGTTTTGGGTTAGAAAAACACAGAAATCACGCCTATGACGTTTTGCTTATAATTCAGAACATACTACATTATAAACATATAAACTTATTTGTGAAGGTAAATTTCTTCTTTTTTTTTAATAGACAATTTTTGTAAGCAATTTTTCTGTAAGGGATCACAGCAGGTGAAGCTTCAACACCCCAGGACCCTTTATGAAGGGGCATCCAGGAGCCGAACTTGAGCAGGTAGGCCCAAAAGGGATGGTTCAAAAGAAAAAAATGCCCGAAAAAGCGCATTGAATGGTTCTAGTTTTTTTGGGAAATTTTTTTTTTTTGTGTTGGAAACTTTGATAAAACGTTTTCAGAATGGTGAGAAGTGGAAGTGGTTCCTGCACTTGGGTTTTCCCTTTCCCGCTGTTTCCTGGGTAATACTTTTTTCGTTTGTGGTTTTTGTGTGGTGTGTGTGGTGTGTGTGTTGTGGTGTGGTTGGTGTGGTTTTGTGTGGTTGTTGTTGTTGTTGTCTTCAATTTAACCGTTGTTTCATCTTAGTGTTATTAGACGAGGGATGTGGAAATGAAGAGGAGTTAAATACAGAGAAGGGAAATGGAAAAGAGAAAAAGAATGATTAGGTAACATGTGTGTTGGTATTTTGATGCAACTAAAAAAAAAAAATAAGGGGGGGGGGGGGGATCTTAAACATGAGTAAAAATTTTAAATTCTCAACAAATTGTTAACATGAAATAACTATGAAGTAACTACAACAGATACTCTAATGGGCTCTGTGCCAATAGACATTTAACAATGGCAAAGGCTATGTTTGGATTTTGATAATACTGTTTCCACAGAATGGTCACAAAAAGTGGGAAGGATAAGGTTTTACAATTGGACACTCAAATTTGATGTGAGTGTTGGAAAATATGTTCCCACAGAAGGCACCTGAAATTTTTACAAAATTTTGTTATAAATGCATTTAATTTTATTCTAAAATATAGTGTTATTTAACTCTTCTCGTAGTTGCGATACTTAAATGTGTTTGAGAAGGATAACATGAATAAGGCATTAGTCTGGCAAAAACTCTTTAAAGATCGTTCCCTTGAGTTGATTTCTGATTCTCTCACTTACTCCACGATGTTTGTTCTAACAAAAGGTATCCTATGTAGAGATAATGGAATGCAGTTCGTCGATTCCAAATGATGTCTTGCCCCTTTTTGCAGCTCTGTCAGCCCACTCTTTGAAAAAACTCATCGTGCGAAGGGTACCAACAAAGGTGGACAGGAAATACCTCTTAATTAAAAGGTGTATGACATATTTATTTCAAAAAATTTATTCTAGATTACATTCTTTGAATTTGGGGATTGATAGCATACAGTACGACTTAGAGTATCTACACAAAGTAAGATAGGAAGCTGGGAAATACAAAATCAAGAATATAGTTAAGAGCCATAAGAATTGCAACAGTTCAGCTGTTAATATTGAATGATGTGTCCAAGATTAGTATGATTTCTCTGTTTTAGAGCTGGTATGACGAATTGCTGAACCAAGCTTCATTATTTTCTAAAACTGACATCTGTATATATCTTTAGTTGTCAGAATAGTATTGTCAATTTGTGTTTGGATTATCTGCAACCATGATATTTTGGTTTTAGTTCTTTCTTCATTAGTACATTCTTTATCAAAATTTGCTTTATTTATTTCCCACGAAGGGCATGGCACCACTTCTTTCTGCATTTCTAATTATAATGATTAAGTTCAGACTTTTGGAAAAAGGTCTGATACATAAGTACATTAGGCGTTAAGCACGAATATGTCTAGCCTTTTTAGGATAATTTGTTTTTGCTTCGACTTCTATTATTTCACTAGAATAGAAACAGTTTTTCATTTGATGTGCTGCGTGAAAACATATCTGGCTCATGAAATAGTTTGTGGTATTCAGATAGGGGAAGTTCCCCAATTTCATTATAAGTTGCTAAGGTGGAGGTGTGGAATGGTACACCATGTGCAAGTTTATATGCTTTACAGTTACATTGGAGTTTTTTCAATATAAATAATTGGAGCAACTAAAGGAAGACTTCTTGTCCATAAGACATAGTTGGACCGTTACAAGTGACGTAAGCTTAAGCATTTCAGAGTGACCATTTTCTTGTCCCCAAGACTGTTGGTAACCATTTTAAGGGACCAATTAATACGTTTTTCTCGTTTTTGTTAAAATGTTCCAATATTGAGCATTCCAAGTCAATTTTGATGTAAGTAAGGTGCCTAAAAATTTGACCAGTATTTTGTGTACTGAATAGCTCCCCTCCAATCCTAAACTGTGGTAGTTGTATCTGGATCACTGTCACATTGTTAAAAAGCATAATGTGCGTTTTTTCTGTGGAAAATGTCAGACCATTTTCAAAAATATATTTATATATTATCTAACTCTTTTTGATAGATACTTTCTGGATATAATGATCATCCTCTTTGTTGTTACTGCGCTTCATAGCGAATTCATCCACTACATTATATCTTCGCATATTGTACTAGGATGATATCTTTAGACATGTTTGTGGGTAGATCTATAACAGTATATTAAACAGAAAAAAGGGGCTATAACAGAACCCTGTGGTTAACCCATATGAGAGGACCTAGAGTGTGAATATGTATTCCCTACTCGCTTTGTATACTTCTTGTTACATATAAAAAGCTTGTGATATATAATTAACATGCCCAGATAATCCAATAGTCTTCAGTTTATGCAGTAATTTAGCATGCCAGGACTTGGTTCGGAGGCTTTTCTGACATCAAAAATGTTGCAAGTAAATTTTTTCTTATTGCAAACTTGTTGTGTGATTGTTGTGGTTAGTTTAACTAGATTATCAAGTGCAGATCTGCCTTTTTGAAAGCCAGCTTGATTGATTGGATCACTTCCTTATTTTTTGAACAATATATACACATTCTTCTTAGAATGATTCGTTCCATTAGCTTACCTGTGTTAGAAGTTAGTGCTATGGGTCTGTAATAGTTTTGTCATTTTGGGGCTTCCGTTGCTTTATGAATGGGGAAACAATGATAGACTGCTTCAGATTAACTGGCATTATATTTTAAGTCCAAACACTTTTGAAAAGTTTATGTATAATAGAAAGAGAGATGATTTTTCTGGTAATGATTTAAAGATTTCATTGGATATGGCATCTAATCCAACAGATGTTTTCTTATTGGAGAGAATTGAATCATCTTTTACTTCATTGATCGTTACTTGGGGCAGTAATGTATCGTGTTATTAGAAAGTGGGGTCTTCATATTCTTTTTAGTTTTCTTCAGATTTTCTGTACTTACTACTTTTAAGAGAGAGACCTTCATATTACGCTTGGGAATTTCTGAGATCTATCTGCAAATAGCTCAGGCCTTTTCTGCATTGGATGGAAATTCGTTGTTTTTAGCTTAATTCGGGAAAGGTTGGTAAATGGTCACAATTTTTTAAATTTCATGAATTTGTTCCACACTTTTTAAGATCTGTATGACATGATATGTCACACTGAACAAAATGATGACCAATATTGTCGCTTTGCACTGAGCTTGAACCATGTTCTTTATTTTTTGGCCTGTTTCTGTTTTCATGGTTTCGGATCTCTTACTTTTCAGATATATTTTTTGGAACATTTAAATTGCTTTGTTAGTCACTGATTCTTAGGCAAGCAGGTGATCCACAAAACGTCTGAAAACTTTTTTTGATTTATGTGATTTAATGATGGGAAATGATATATTGCGCGCGTTGAACAATAGCATTTGTAAAAGTGGAATAAAATTGGTCAATATTATCAGAATCTAGCTGTTTGTATTGTAGGCAGCAAGGATAACTTTTAAACTTCTCCCAATTGGACCTCTTTATATTTAAATTTTGGAATTAGTTGTCTTTTTCAGTGTTACAGAGGGTTGGCATTTCATAAATGTGTATTACATAGGTAGATGAATCACTTCCCATATGTATCTTCATTTATGTTACCCATGAGCATTCTGGAGCAAGAGCAGGGAGATATCAAAGACAATCTAATGCTGATGCTCTGTGAGTACCAAATGTCAGGTTATTCTCGTGTCACTTGCCATCATTTGTAGGCACAGGCAAGGTGTTGTTATGTTTTCTTAAAAAAACGATTGGCAGGAAATGGTTATACTCCCTTTATCCCAAAAAGGCCGCAAGTGGCCATTAAAGTCTCTCTACCACCCACTCTGATTATCTTGGGAGTGAATGCAGCCATCTGTATCGTAGGAGTCTTAGTCCCTTCGGTAAATAGCCGATACTTATTAATGACTAAATCATTTCGTTAAGTTTACACGTTGATGCACATTGAAATATGAATTGGAATGCTATTAGGCATTGGTGAAACAAAAATACATTATAATCTACTCCTTCTTGTATATATTTGCTGTGTTGATTTTATCACTGATTCTACAAGTTATGTAAGGTGGATATCCGTAACCATTGAGTTTTAGGTAGTTTACATTTCTTACATCAGGGACTGTAAACATAAGAATTGATACCTGTTATTTGAGAGATGTTTGAACTAAATATGGAAGTTTTAGTGGAAATTGATCTAACATTAGTGTGTGTGTGTGTGTTGTGTGTGTGTGTGTGTGTGTGTGTGTGTGTGTGTGTGTGTGTGTGTGCGTGTGTGTATTGTGTGTGTGTGTGTGTGTGTGTGTGTGGTGTGTGTGTGTGTGTGTGTGAGTGTGTGTGTGTGTGTGTGTGTGTGTGGTGTGTGTGTGTGTGTGTGAGAAATCAGATTTAGTTTTTCCCAACTGCTGAGCGTATCCTGCATACTAACACACTCTCATACCCCTCTGGAGGTGGAAAAATGGCGCTTTAAAAAAATCATCTTGCTGTGTCACATGCGGGGGAAGGGGGGGGGAGGGGGACGGGATAGCCTAGTGGTTAGAACATTGCGCTCGCAATCTGACGACCCGGGTTCGATTCCCGTTCAAAGGGATATTTTACCCTGGAGTTAACATCAGTGCAGACTCCAGTCTCCCTTAAGTCCTTCGGATGAGACTATAAACCGAGGCCCTGTGTGCGAACGCACGCAGAACATCTTGTGCACACGTTAAATCCTGTTTTGCTTTTCGTAAGAGTAGGCCATTGTGTGCCGGTGGGAACAGATGACAGAATTTACAAAACCGCAAACACACAGGGACTTAATGTAAAAAAGCACATAAGTGCTTATTCCTTTAGTCTCGATATAAAAAGAATTAAATAAATAAATAAACATGCTTATCATATCATAACTAGAGGGATTTTTGACTATGCAGGACGAAACAGAAAGAGTGTTGAAACATGACAAACGGCTGTTCGTCGACTGAGCATTGCAGACAGCACTTTTCCTGACCAACGCCGTTCCTCACAGGCGCAGTGAAAAGGTTCGTGAGAGTCACCGGAACTGAACGAGTTGACAACTTCAATGCAGTGTTTGTGGTCAATGAAGCTATTTAACAAGGTAGACTTTTTTCAAAAAGATGTACATTTTGGAGAAGCGGAATCATGGTGGTGTGACTTCCAGGAGAAAGAAGACGGGCAGAACCCCAGCACTGTCAGCCAGCCAGCTGACACACAGACAGCAGGAGCCACAGACGATCTTCCCCCCACCACCACCACCACCACCACCCAGGATGACTTGCCATCTTCCCTGCAGCCGCCGACAGGCCATAGACCAACCCGTACAAGGGAAAGAACCAACCCATGGTATGGATATAGGGGGATCTTTGGGTTTTACGAGTTGTTTTTCTTTTGATGGTTTTTTTTTTGTTTTGTTTTTTTTGTTCCTTGGCTGCAGAGAATTGCAAGAATCTGCTAAAAAATAATAGGAGAAGAACAAAGAGATCTCATGTCATTCTGCAATCAGCAGCTTGTACGCAAAGCCACAGCCATTTTGGCCGATCCCTCCCATGCTTTGTTTCCAGTATTTCAGTTGTTGCCTTCGGAATGCCGTTTTCAGTGTCCCATCAGCAAAACTAACAGAAAAAGAAATTCTTTTGTGCCAGTAAGCAGTCGAATTCTGAATTCACAATGATGTTGACTACCTAGTTTTTACATTTCTCTGAATTACTTGCCTGATTGTCATTGTTATGAGTGTAGTAAATACATGTGAGTGTGTGTGTGTGTGTGTGTGTGTGGTGAGAGAGAGAGAGAGAGAGAGAGAGAGAGAGAGAGAGAGAGAGAGAGAGAGAGGAGAGAGAGAAATAAATCTGTCTTCTAGTCAATGGTCTTTAAAACATTGAATTCATACATTGGTGTATGGTGTGCATGGGTGTGTTCGCACACGCATGCACGTGCGTGTGTACATTGTTGCGTATGTAAAAAAAGTTTTTATGTCTTCTACCCAAGGGGTTTTGGGGGGGTTTTTTTTTAACATTTTTTCACTTGGTTGTGTGTTGTGTGTGTGGTGTTTGTTGTGTGTGTGTTTGTGTGTATGTGGTGGTGTGTGTGTTTTCTGACATTTTTTTTTTTAAAGTCTTTTTGGGAATTTTTTAACCAATTTCAATGTAGTTTTCCCTTGAGTATTGTAATTGCCCTTATGGGTTATACGTGTTTTTGCTTATTTTTGACAGGCTCTGATTTTTCCCCGGTGGTGAGTTTTTTTTGTGTATGCAGGATTTGTCCGTAAAAAAAGGGAAAGCCGCATTTTCGGGGATTCGGGATGTTTTGACAAATCTATTGATCGTTTTTTAAATTTTGTACGGGTCCTTTGGGGCAATTCCCCTACTTTCAAAAAGCACAATGGGTTTTAACGGTGCGCGGGTTCGGAAATTTTCCCATATTTTTAAAAAGTCTGTCTGAACATTTTTTAATAGCGGTGGGAAAAATTTTTGGGGTAAAAAAAAACCCCCTAATCGGTTAAAGGATAAGCACTATTGCTTAACACAGTCCCGCCCCCTTGGGGTTTTAAAAAAGAAATTTTGCTTTTCAAACCTTTTTTGCTAGCCACCTACGACCAATTTTACTTTTGTTGAAAATTTATTAATTTTTTGAAAAATTTTTTTTTTCCCTTTTAAAGGGGTTTAAGGGAATGCATTATGTTTTTTTTCCCACCCACCCCCTGCATGGGGGAAAATTCGCATTTTTCCCGGTCCTGGCCTACTCTTAAAAAGCGGCAGGAATTTAAAAGGGTTTTTCTGCATGCGTTCGCCAGGGGGCCTCAGTTTTTGTTCATAAAAGGCTTTTTGGAGGGGGGGTTGCTGGTTTTTTATTTGGCCCATCACCCCCAATTAAAAAAACCCCCCAAGTCCTTTTTTTATTTTTCTCCAAAGTGTTCCATTTATCCCATTTTTGGTTTTCCCTTTAAGGTCCTGCCAGGGTGTTTTTTCCTTCCCTTTTTTTTTTTGGGGGTTCCTTGAAAATCTCCTTTATTTTGGGGTTTCCATTTTTTCCCGCCATCCCCATCCCTGGCGGATTTCATTCTCCTGGAAAGCGGGTTTGGTAGTTGCCACATCTGCGTTGCTGATTGGTGTCGGCCCGTGGTCTGGGGATTCGTTCGGCAGCTGTTGTGAAGGCTGCCTTCTTGTGGTGGTCTTTGTTGTCCTCCATGCCTCCGTCCATATATAGGCTGACTTGACGTTGGAGTTGAAACCCTGATCTTTTGCGCGTCGACACCCCCTTGGAGCTCCAGATGTTCTTCAGCTGCAAGTATGCTCCCCGCCTGCCAATTCTTGCTCTGAGCGCGTCTGTGGCCCTGCTTTTAAATGAGCTACCCGGTTTCGTAAATGTCCCACTTCTCCGCCCCTTTCCCCCATTTATGTGATGGGTCCCACTCACGCTTTGATCTTGAGAATCTTGGTTTTTTCCCTTCTTGGATCTTGAGCCCAATTGAAATGGGGGGTGCTGTTCTGTGTCTTGTCCTGATCTGTTGGGGCTGTGAGAAAGCGGGCCGGGTCGTCTGCAAAGTCGAGATCATCCGCTGGTCCCACAGTGCCCACGGGATTCCATTTCTTCTGATTGGTTAAGTCCATGGCCCAATCGATGCCAGGGGAAGAAAAAAGGTGACAGGGACACCCTTTGTTGATCCGGTCTTCACTCAAAGCTGTTTGGATTTGTCCTCCATGGCCCAAACCCGAGAGGTTTCTTTCTGGGAGGGTTTTTTGATCAAGTTGACCAGTTTGGTTGGCATCCATGGTGGCGAAGCAATTTCCAGGGGTGTTGCGGGCCCACTGCAAATGCTTTTCATAATCAACAAAAATTGATGTTAAAAATGGTTCCACTCTAAAAATTTTTCAAGGATATGCGCAAGGTGGCAACTGATCTACGCAGACTGTTCTGGCGGGAAACCGGGGCCCGCTGGTCCCCGGGGGGAGGGTCGCTGCATTTTCATTCTCTGAGGAGGGTCGTTAAAAGACTTTTCGGCACCCACGACAAAACCCCCTTAGTTGGCACAGTTGTGAGTCTCCTTTCTTGGGGAGCTTGATGGGTAGCCCCCCTTCCCCGTTTTATGGTACTTCCCCCCTCTTCCAAATTCTTCCCAAGGGGGTACGCCCCCTACCGTGGTTCCAGTCTGCCTTTAGTGCTTTGCTGGGGTGTTGTCCCGGGCCGCGCCTTGCCATTTCTCGCATTTTGATGGCTTTCCGATTCCTCGCTGGTTGGTTGCTCCAGTTTTAGTCTAGGTCTCTACAGCGGGGCGATGTCCGGGGGGGTTTGAAAGGGGGGATTGTTTTAGGGTTCCTCAAAGGCTCTGCCCCTCGTTCATTCCCTCTGTTCCAGGGAGGTGTTTCCTTTCTTGTCTTTGATGGTCGCTCGCCCGCTTCTTCCCTGAGGTTTCTTAGTGGTACTACAAGGGTTTATGTTGTTACGGCTGCTCTTTCCCCGGCTTTCCTCTGCCCGGCTGTGAGTCTTGCGCTTGTCTGTTCTTGCGTCCTTTGACTTCTCTGTTGCTTCTGGAAAATTGCTTGTGCCGGCCCTTTGTGCTCTTGTCCGTCTGTTTTTTACTGCTGCTTTTTCTGCTTTCTCTTTTCAATCTTGCCCTTGTGACTGCCGATAACCCCTTTCCTTTGTTGGGGGTCTCTTGGGGGCCCATACTTCCCGACAAGTTGGTCGTGTCTCTTTCACTTTCTTTCCCCTGGCTCTCGTGTCGTCTCTTCTTCAAGCAGTTTTTGTATACTTGGTCTTGTTGGTGAGGGACGCTTGAATTCTTCATTTATCTTTGGGGCTTTCAGCAGGCTGGTGTTGTATTCGCCTCTTTTTTGTTACTTCCCTCCAGTTCTTCTTCAGCTTTAGCTTCAGCCCGGGTCCAAAAGGTGGGGGGCAATGCAAGTTTTCTTCTTTTTTACCCTTACCCGAGAAACCCGAATTTCTTTGGCCCCTGCAGATTCGGATTTTTGGTTCTCATACAGTTTTGGTGATCCCAGGTGGGCCCTTTTGTACCTTTGTGGGGGGAAAAAGCTGCCACCCCTTACCAATTGGGTTTAAACACAGAAGGCGCAAATCTCTGCCTTCTCATTTTCTTTTAAACCGTGTCTTCCCATCCTTCCTGCATCCCGTTTGGGCTTGCCGTCTTGGCATTGAAATCACCCTGAGGATGTTTTTATTTTTTCTGGGTATTGGCAATGACGTTTTGCAGCTGTCGTAGGAAACGATCTTTGGCTTCTTCTCGCCGTCATTAGTTGGCGATAACACTGGATGATGTTTTTCTGATCTTTTCTTCTTAGTCCCGAAGGATGCCCGATGATCTTGATCCGTTGCTTCCCCCTCCTATCGGCTCGCTGCGCGGTCTTTACAAAACGGCCTGCTTCTGTGTGGAAGCTTTTTTCTTTTCATGGGCCAGAAAAAAGCAGCCCTCCATGAGCGTCTCTTTTTCCGACTGTGTCCAATGGGTTCCCCTGATGCCAAGCAATGTGAGGTTGTGCTTTTTATTCTGCTGTACTTGTGTTTTTTTCCCGTCTCATACTGGTCCTCACTTTTCCCTGTTCCGACGTTGGGTCCCCGGGCATAAAAGGGGGGTCGGCCTTGGGCTTCCCTGACTCACGGGTTTCACCCCCGGGTCATAATCCTCTTGGCGAACCTTCTCTCCCCGGGCGTATTCTTGGGTTTTTGTTGGGTTTCTTTGCAAAATTTGTTTTTAGGGGGGGGTTTTTTAGCCCCACGCCAACCTCCTCCTTTCTCATCCGGGGTTGGGGACCGGCAAGGCAGAGTTTCTGATGTTTTAAATCCACGGGGGAAAATCCCCTTGAAAGGGAATCGAACCCCCCCCCGGGCATCAATTGCGTGTAATTATTTCAAGCGCATAAAAACGTATGGGAAGGTGTGCTCACAGCCTGGGAGGGGAAGAAAATTTGAAGTGGGGTGGGTGGGAAAAAGGGGGGGAAAAAACAGTTTTTTAAAATGAGTAATGAACACACATGCATGAAGCCCCTCAAGGAAAAACCCACACCTTTAGAACCATGCAACTAGGAACAGAAGTGAGAAAATGAGAAAAACTCAGTACCTACGCATCCCCCCAGAAAAATCCTTCATGGACTATAAAAAAGGGGGGCGTGTACAAAGCCCAGGAAAATTGTGCAGCGTTAAAAAATGGAAAAACAGGCCATTCGGATCACAATTTTTTTGTTGTTGGAAAGTGCTGCTTACTTATCATGTTGGAAAAACATTACCCAATCAGACAGAATTTGGCTACTTTTTGGGGGGGAAAACGATTGCAATGCCAAAACTCACTTTTAGAGCTCAAGCTTAGGAATACCCCCCAAAAAAGTCAGTGGTAGAGCAGAGAAAATGTGCGAATCAAAGGTGTCATTGAAAATTGGGGATTGGAAATTGAAAAAGGGGAAATTTGGGGGGGGGGGGGGGGAGGCAGGAAAGGGAGGAATTAGTTTGCATTCATTAGCAACACTTGCAAGCATATGGTGGGGTTTTTTTTAATGCATGGGTGCGTGTTGCCCCTGAGACCCAATTAACATCCCATCCAAAAGACTAGTGCCCATACCACCTCTCAAAGTGTAGTGGATGGCGAAAAAGATTGGGCTCAAGTTAGGACGTCAGTTAGGGATCTTTTTTCCTAACCCTAGAGTTCTTGGAAATAATTTTTTTTACATGTATACTGCAACAGTTGGGTGAGGGTTTTTTTAGTTTGTTTTAATTCCACCATTTAGGCATCCACATTCCATCCTGTGGAATGTGCTGCTGATATCAGTCTGTATGATCGCTTGCATAGAAATCAGTTTGTGCAAGTTTTTTTTTACTTTGGGTTGTTGTTGTTGTTGTTTGTTTGGGTGGGTTTGTTGTTGTTGTTTTTTTGTGTTTTTTTTTTTTGGGGGGGTGTATTCCTCAATTAGTGCTTTGAGTTTCACCAATTGGGAGATTTTGGCATATGTGACTGTTTTGGCCCACCATTATGGTAACCACATTCTGACTTAGGGATGTCTTGACTTCTCCCATAACTCCTTGAGGAGTTGTTGGGGCATCGCACTGAATTTTTCAGGCAGCATGTCCTGGGCGAGTTGAACCTGGTGGAGCTCATCCCTGGCAGTCAGTTAGCAGGATGCATGCTGGGTACGTCAAAGTCAACCACTCCACCAGCCATAACCGGCCTACTGTTCCATGAACAGTGGGTGGGGTCTAACCGACGAGGAGCTTCCAAGATCTTGGTTTGGAGTTTTCGTTCCTGGGTTAGAGCTCCAGGGTTCACCACTAGGAGATTTTTGTGGATGGGTGAATAGTCTCGAGGGCCCTTATGGGATCGAAACCTCCCCACACCTCCATCACCCAAGTCCTTGTGCTTTCTAAGCAGGTGCGTTACCCTCTAGACCAACACTTCCGGATACACAGCCGGCCTCACTAGCCACGCCATACACCTAGAATGACAATTTTTCACTGTGAGGCAGCTGTTAGGTTGGACTGTATATCGTACACACTGTATGAAAAGGACTTGTTTTTCTTTCCTTTGTTTTTGGGGGGTGGGGTTGGTTTTGTTTTTTTACATAGTGTATGTTGACCATCCTTGGTCCAGAGACTCTAATACGATAACGAACTATGTGTTGTATTTGCTTTTGTTTTGTTTTGGGTTGGTTTTTCTTTGTCTTTTGTTTTCTCGCTCAGTCTATGAGCTCTGAGGTTCACCAAGGTGAGAGTTTGTGTATGTGACTGCACCCTCCCCGACACCACCATTGAGGAAGCCGCATGTCGACGTCAGGATGACATCAAACACAAACATCTGTGTGGGCTTCCGTTGTCTTTCTTCTGAATGTTGTCTAGCTGTTTCACCATTGGCACTCAATGGCTTCCTCTTCTAACAGCATAATGGGGTTTTAAATGTGCACAAATGTCCTGCGTGCATTCGCACACGGGCCGCAGTTTATAGTCTCATTCAAAAGAATTAACATTCACTTTGATTTTTTCATCAAACTGGGAAGAAATGGCAAGGCTGGGAATCAAACCCAGGACCTCATGGTTTCGGATGAGATATAAAACGAGGCCCCGTGTGGAAACGCAGGCAAAACATCTTGGCACAAGTTAAACCCTGTTCAGCTTTTCATAAGAGTAGGCCATTGCGTGCCGGTGGGAACAGATGACAGAATTTACAAAACCGCATACACACAGGGACTGGATGTAAAAAATCACATAAGTGCTTATTCCATTAGCCTCGATATAAAAGAATAAAATAATAACAATGGATTGGGTTGTAGCTAACCCCCCAAAAACTTGGGCTCTTAAATCAGATATGCAGGACACACAAACAGAAAATGATGTTCATCTCCTTTGCTGACTTGCAAAATGGACAAGATGCTCTGGGAAGATTGCTAAAGCGATGTACATATTTGCATTAAATAGGGAGAACATTAAATCTAGCTTGTGAATGGCAACTCTAAAACAGTAGGTATCCGATGTCAAACACGACTGTTCTTTCAAAAATGTTTAAAGACGGGATTGTCCATATCTGTCACGTCTCTTATAGTGACAGAACCATGCTTGTAATGTATAGATCAACCATAAGAACAACCAGTCTCTACTTAATAGCTAAAAACACTTTGACCGGACCAACACCCTGCTGCAACCAAACTTAGCTAATTCCTGTCTTACATAAAATTTCCCTGATTTTCGACACCCAACAATCTTATACCCAGTTTGTCTAATTCTAATAACATCTGATAAGCGATTGTGGCATCCTTATTCTGCATTGTAATAATCTAAACCAATCACCTTAAGACCGCAACACTACGAATTAACATGACGAGGAAATCCTTCCCTAAATCACCAAGACCATGGAATGTGTAGTTCTAACTAGTACACACCCTAAAAATCTTTGCAAGCCATACATGAACTTTTTCTATGATGACTAGTGTGTAAACCCCCCTGACATTAGAAGCCTATAGCAGAATCGGTTGAACTGAACAACAAAAATCTTAAAAAAAATAAACTGCTTTGGGAGTCCAGTCCTTGTATTTTTGAAACGCCGTATTCAATGGACTACCGCGTGCTTACCCTTAGAGCTAGATGTTCAGTACTCTTTTCATACGAATCACTGTAGTAAATTGGAAATCCCAAGTAACAATAACTATTCCTACGTCTATTTCTTACCACCAAAAACCATTGTTCATGTGCGTCCTAATACCCTCCTTTTTCTGAATACCATGACTTTAGTTTTTCTCAGTGTTCACATTTAATTCATGTCTTGCAACAGTTCTGCAGGAATTAATTGATTGTTTGTAAGCCATATACGGTTGGGTAGATAGTAAAGCGCCACATCATCAGCAAAAAGTAAACACATTTCCCCTAATGTATGGCAAAACAAATGAACATCCTCTGTATTTATCTGTAGATCAGATCTCCCTTTTGTAAATAGGTAATTATTATGCTTTTGACCATCTTTGGGATAGACGCCTAAACGGAAAACAGTGTTTTAAAAGTTACCAAAAACTCCTGTACACTTTGCCTCCATTTTTCAACATTTCAGCTGATATATTGTCAAGCCCACTGGAAACTTTCCTATTTGGAGTTTAGATATTGCTTGCACCAACCTCTTTTTTCAGATATATCTTGAGTTTAAAAGATGTTCAGTTCCTTCCTGTAAATCAATGTTCACACAGTGCCTTCTAATGTTTTTTCATCAAGGTTCTGAAAATCCTTTTAAATGATTAAACCAGTCTTCAGTACTAATATTGTTGTAAACTACTGCATAAACTATGCACGATGTCCACACCCCCATACTCCTTACTTCTGTCCAGAAGGGAGAAGAATGTGAAATGTTACTTGCTAAAAAAGATCTGCTTTCTGTTCTGCTTCTGTAACCTGTGTGTTAGTCCGTAACAACCGTTTAGAGATTGTCCTGTTTACATTATAATTAGCCCCTGTCCTCTTCATGCGGGTTTTTTCTGAAATTGTTTAAGTTTAAATCTACTTGTCCTTTGCGCAACTTCACGTCTTCATCAAACCATTCACTCTATTGTAAGTGTGAGTGTATGCCGTGGACATCCTTTTCAACATGCAGACACTAGCCTCGTTCAAACTTGCAACAAATTTGTGTCCCTAAAGCCCTTCGAATTTGTTTTTCTATCATACTTGGTGGCTATTGAAAATTGTATTCGGTATAGCAAACAGTGTTGTAAAGCCTGAAAGAAATGACAGCTTTCTTTTGTCTCATTTCCATACAAGTTTGTCAGAAGATACATTAACTTTTAGAGGTAGGATCGCAAGCATGGTTCTTTTCTGAAATATGGGTAGAACTTCAATCTCAAAGAAACCGGAAGTGGTCAGATCTGTTAAAACTTTCCACAACAGAGAAATATTTGAACAGAGGCTATTAGTCCAAAGAGAAATAAAATAGTCGACCTGTACCCTGAACCAGAGGACGCTATAAACGTGTAACTACATCATAACCGAGAGTGCCAAAGCCCATTCAAAATAGCACAACAAACATTTACATAACGCGATTAATTGGTTACCAAAGACGTTTGGTGCTGAATCATGTGAGTTTTTCTAGGCATTTGATATTGGAAAAAAAGATACAAAGTTGTTCAAAGTCATCACCCATTAAGGTAAATATGGTTAGCGTTCGAGCATAGAATCCCCTGTTAGCAACAGAGTAAAATCAGCTAATAACTTTTGAAGCTCAAGCAAACACGGTCTAGATCTTCCCAGGCCATAACACCCCTGTGTTTGAGTGGTCCGCAGAAATGCAGAATCACATGGGGGAAAGTATGTTCAAACAACAGAATTCGTTGGTTATTCCAAAAAAAGCGCGTGCAAGTAACAACAAGGGGATGTGTCATACTCCACCTCATCGGGAGTCCCCAAAAAGGCCCAACAGATGTTTCCGGACTAAAAGTAGCACCCGGCCCGAATATCTGCCCTTGAGGTGACCTGTGTTTGAGCCTCTGAAGGGAACAATTAAATATTCCCTAAAAAGAGAAAATCAACCGCAGATTAACTAAAGTTACTGTTAAACAAATAATATCAAACTTGAAGCATAAATCAACAAAATCTCTGGGGGCAAGGTTTAGCAAAAGGCCTTATCAGAGAAGTGAGAAAAGTTAAATTCCCAATCATGAACACCGGAGCAGATTCTGCCTCGAAAACCTGTAATGGTTAGCTGTAGCGGCTGAACCATTCGCCCCGCTGACAGTGAGCGTCCTGGACCCCCCCCCCCCAGGCCTTATTTGGGTAATCCGGGGATAACAATTCCAATTTTTAAGATCGTGCCGTTTGACCTTGGGGGCAACTCTTGGATCTTTCTCCATCACCAGAGTGGAGTCCCCGTTAAAAACGCGGGGATGCTGCTTGGCTGCCGGACCGTGCAGGCACGTGTACAGGGAGCTTTGCTTTGAAGACCTACAAGAGAACAGCACGTCTGGGCCGTGGACCTGCTCTGCTCACAGACTGTCGGAGTCTGCCTGCCTCTCTGTTTGTTGATGGTGGTGCTGCCTGTGGGTCAATCAGTTCCACGCAAATACAAGAGGCATCTTTTCCTGCCAGGTCTTTTAACAATAGACAAAGTGAACTCTGATTGCCCCCCTGTGTTTTCCTGCTTGCTGTCATGGATAAGCTCGCCTGTGTTGTCGTTCTTTAATCCCTGGTACATTGAAGAGAAGAGAGAAGAGAGAGAGAGAAAGATGAGAAGAGAGGAGAGAGAGAGAGAAGGAGAGAAGCACATGTTTTAATTTCCACATTCGAGATAGATCGAGAGTTATATAAGTTAATCAATGGTCAAAGTCTTGTTTGCCCACCCCCCAAAGATCATACACAACAGAGAGAACATGACAGAGAAGACAGACAGGGAATCCCTATCGCATGGAAGTCTTTTTTCTGTGATTACCTGTGTTTTTTGTGTGACCGGTCAAAGCGCTTGTGCTAATGAGGCATCCTCCTTTATGAAGGCATTGGATTCTTTCCATTTTGATACAGCCCACAGCCTACTGCTTTCCATGATCAATGTTCTCAAGCCAGAGGGCGACTTGTCCTGGCCAGATCTACCCAGCGCTGAACCTGCTGGCCGCTGGTCGCTATCTCCTCTCCCTCAAATGATCCTCCTGTCCCCAACCACATCACTTGTTTTCTGATACAAGCTTCATGATTAGGATGTAAACGAAGAGGGCAACTGAGCAGAGAAGCCAGCTTTATTATAAGATGGTTTGTAGGCACGAATCAAGAAGCTTGCCCCCTGGGTTAGCCTAGCAACGTAACGACCAGCTCAGGAACTGACAAGACGTAACTACATACAGCCTCTGTGCTTGGTCAAAAGGAGGCGCTTACCTATCAAACATCATCAAGAACGTCAGCAGAATAGCGCTTTAATTAAAAAAATTATACAAACGGCAGTTGTAATGGTCACTGTTGTTGCAAAATGCGATTGTCCAGATTTTTTGGTGACTGTTAGGCCACTGCCCAACATTCGGTTTGCGGCAATTTGAAAAAAATGCGAATCCTGCAAGGGCGCCCCTAAATAAACACTGAGCCATTCAGGTGATAACCTATTGCTCAGCACTACTTAACCGTAGAGAGGCGCCTCACCACTGATCTGTCCTCACCCCATTTCTTCTCCGTTTTTTGTCCATGTTTCGCCCAGGGAGGTTTACAGTGATGAACCTTCTCCATCGCTCTATGTTTTGAGCTTCCTCCTAATGTATACCCCTTTTCGCAAATCATCTGCAATAACAGCAGCCCAGTCGTTCGAGTCTTCCGTTAGTCTACGTCCCATCCACTACCAAGTTCATTGCTCTTTTTATGATGTGGGGGGCTGCTTTGCGTTGAACGCGCAAACCGCGCAGTCTATTGGTACTAGCTACAGAACTTCAGTTCATCAACTGGCACATTCTCCACAGTTCTTTATTTGGATCCTGTCCCTTCCCATGTGATCTGTGTCATGTAGGGCAAGCATAGGGTTTCACAAGCACTCTTCAAAACAAAACGTGTGACGGTTTTTGATAAACTCACGTCTCCGAGCCATACAGGAGAAAAGGTCGGATGCAGGCCTTATATATCAGCAGGCAGCGTCTCCTCCAGTGGATTTCTGTTTTCCGAGCAGACTTGCCTATTCCTGTCCCAGTTCTTCCAAGCAACGCACATTCCGTTCGGACAGCTAACTCAATTTTGGGCTTCGCACTCATCATCTCTCCCAGGTAGCAGAATTCGTCTACCACGTCTATCTTCCCTTGTTTCAATTCGAGCTCCGCCTGTCCTGCATTCGGTATTGTCTTGGGATCTGTCCTAACCCCCCTGCTAATAATCTGTCTCACTTCCTTACACCAATGGTTGAGTTGCATATTGCAACAATTTTGCACATCCACTTAAGTAGCCGCATCAACACTTCAGAATGATGTCAATACGAACCGGGTGTGCCGTGCGATTGTGGAACAAATTTCACCATAACATTCCTACTGGTAATGCAATAGCCAACTATTCTGAAAAGTGGGACTGGTTTTTAATGTGTGCACCAATATGTTCTGCAAGTAATTCACACATAGGATCTCAGTTTTATAATCTCATCGCAGGACTCTGAGGGAGTGGAGTTTTGTACTGATGTTAACTCCCAGGGAGTAAATCCCCCCACCAACGGGCAATGGTGCAATAAAACCTGCACTGTTAAATCGCATGCGCCAAGTGCTAAACGCTAGGGATCCCTGGCGCCCGGGTTACACCAAATGATTTCTTTTTTTTAAAAATAAACGCCAATGTGATGTTACTGACTGGCGCTCATGAACAGTTCACTTTTCACTCTTCTTCTTTTTCTCTCCCTCGCATTCTTCCTTTTTCTTTTCCTTTCTTTCCCTACTCTCTCTCCCTCTTCTTCTCCTCTCCCCCCCCCCCTCCTTCTCTCTTAAACCCTTTCTTTCTCTTCCCATCCTTTCTCTTTTCTCTTCTCTTCTTTTCCCCGGGGGTTCAACACAAACAGCTGCTGACATACCTTTCAATGCCACTTACAACTCTGCTATAAACATCTCCTCCACGTCTCTGGATACTTGGACCTGCTTTAAGCTCGCTTCACAGTGGTAGTTGTTTCTTCCCCTAGTTTGTTTCTTTCCCCCCTTGTTTTCTTGCTTCCTTGTTCTGGCCAAGATCGTCTTCAGTCGTGGTTCCGTCTTGGTTCACTTTGTTATATAGTGTCGGTCCGTTTCGTTTTCTATCATTTGCTGCTTCTTATGTGGTGGTGTAGGTTTCCATTTTGGGCGGCTTAGAACTGCAAAATAACCACCCAGAAAAAATACCAACCGTTTTGTTGTTTCTGGAAAAAAAAGTATTCTTGAAATAATTGTTAAAAACAAAAGGTAGTTTGCTCTTGCTTTTTATGTTCTTCTTATTTTGGCTTCTTGTTACTTTTGTCATTTCCTTCAGCTGACTCCTGGAGTGATGGGAAAAAATAAACAGCCTACTACTGTTCTTTATTTTCTCCTTTATTTTGGGTTTCTTGTGACTCAAATTTAAAAAAAAGAAAAGAAACAAGAGAAGACATAAGACTAAAAAACACATTCAGCTGACTGGGGATTGTTTCATTTTTAAAAAAATTTTTGCCCCAGGAACAGGAGTTCTTCCAGGGGTATTTTCAGTTCACTTATCATCTTTGCGGGTTTTTTCTTCTTTTTTAAAAAAAATGCTTGCTTTTGTTTTTTTAAAGGTTTTAAGTACATTGTGTAAAATCAGCTGTTTAAAATTGTGAGTGTGTTTTGCAGTATGGTTGGGTTTTTTTAAAAAGGGGGGGAAAAAGACTTTCTGTCCATTTAAAACCATTCTCCTGATACACTGAAAAACAAGGCGATACGTTGGAAACACTGCAAGGCAGGAAAGGGGGGGGGATGTTTTTGATATGCAAAGGCAGAAGTCTTCTTGCAGGGGAGCGTGGGATCGGCATTTTCTGGACACTCATCTGCTGCTTGAACCAGTGTGCGCGGAACACTGCAACACCATCAGGACAATCGAGGTTAACTCAAAATGCGGCCACACGCGGGGGGGGGGGGGGGAGAAAAACAAAATCACTTCTGTTCCATGGATTCTTCACAGCAGTGCATCATCATCTAAAAATCCCGTTTCAAACCCATAATTTTTTACACTGCCCCCCCATTTTTTGCCCCCTTCCCGCAGCTTGCAGCTCCATCCACGGTACCCCATTCCGCTTCACGATGATGGCTAGACAAGACATCAGTGTGCATTCTTAAAAAAAAAAAGGTCACCGAGCCCATTCCTACCAGCATAAAAAGGCCTACTCTTCCGGAAAGGCATAATGGGGTTTAACACGTTTGCAAGAGGTCTAGAATGGTGGTAACACAGGACCTCCAGGTACACTCTCATAAGAAGGACTTTCGAGGGAGAGGCAGAATTGGTACTGATGGGAAAAATACCCCTCGCACGGGAGTCTTGGTGGTGACTCAAGCCTGGGTCCATCAGATCTTTATTCCCCTCCACTCCTTCCCCCCCCCCCCTCCCCTAACAAAACTAAAAATTGTTTTTTTAGTAGATAGACAGCGCGCGCATTCAGCGCATGGAAAAGAACCCATGTCCATCAAAGAGAACATCCCTGGCAAAATCTGAGAAAAAAAAAAGCAACTTTCATAAGCGAAAGAATTGCACAGGCAGGCTCAACCGGCAGTGTGAGCAATTAAAGAAAAAGAAAAGTGGGTGCACTGCTCTTGTGGCAGCGAAACACTCTCCCTGGAGAGGTAAAGCGGCCTGAATTTCACACGGAGAAAGCGGCATCGTCAGAAAGCATAGAACTCTACGCTACTCTACACTTCTCTGCCCATGAATGGAATAGTATGCATAGCTAAACTACACTACACTACACTGCCATGAATGGAAGTAGTATGCATAGCTAAACTACACTACACTACACTGCCATGAATGGAAGTAGTATGCATAGCTAAACTACACTACACTACACTGCCATGAATGGAAGTAGTATGCATAGCTAAACTACACTACACTACACTGCCATGAAAGAAGTTTATGCATTGCTAAACTTCACACACACACGGCCAGGAATGGAAGTAGTATTGCATACGAAACTACACTACACTACACTGCCTGAATGGAAGTATATGCAAGCTAAACTATACACTACACTACACTACCCATGAATGAATGTAGTATACACACCACTATCTACTCTACATGAACCATACTACTCTACTGTCACTTCACTTCACTACACTACTACGCACACTTCACTTCCTACCATGAATGGAAGTAGTAGACCAAACACTCACGCCACATCTACTCCAGTTTTTCTTCAAGCCACTCCCTATGACGGAAAGTGCATACACCTACACTACACTACACCTTACCGAACTCCCTCCGCCAACCATACAACCCACCCCCCACTCCACACCACCTCACACTCCCCACACAGGCACCTTGTCATGGAAACCGGTGGCCCACACTCCAGCAGTCAGCACCTTCCCTGCCAACGACAGCTCGTCAGGACAGATGCGCCAACGGGTCCTCCGCCTCCAGAAATCCGCTCTACTCCCCCCCACCTCCCCGTCCTCTCCAGCCCTCCCACTTCACGCGCACTGAGCCCCGGGGGGGGCCGTCCTCCTCCCTCCCAGCCCTTACTGGCTGCCGTTTGATGTTGTGGTTGGTGGTGGTGGTGGGTGGTGGTGAAGTTGCTGGTGGCCTGCCGAGGATGGAAGATGGTTTTATATCAATCATGTTTTGTTTAAAAATACAAAAAAAAAGGGAGGGGGAAGAGTTAAAAAAAAACAAATAAAAAAGAAAAGAAATGGATCAGGAAGTGCTAGAGAGAGATTGGGGTATAGATAGTGGACCTGGAAGATGGAAGAGAGAGAGAGAGAGGGGGGGGAAGAGCAAGAGAGAGAGAGAGAGAGGGAGAGCAAGAGAGACGGGGAGAGAGGGGAGAAGCAAGAGAGAGAGAGAGAGAGAGAGAGAGGGGAGACCACGAGAGGAGAGAGAGAGAGAGAGAGAGAGAGAGGGAGAGCAAGAGAGATAAGAGAGAGAGAGAGATGAGAGGGAGAGCAATGGAGAGAGAGAGAAGAGAGAAAGAGAGAGAGAGAGGGAGAGCAAGAGAGAGAGAGAGAGACGAGAGAGAGAGGTAGAGCCAGAGAGAAGAGAGAGAGAGAGAGAGAGAGGGGAAGCAAGGGCGAGAGAGGGAGAGAGAGAGAGAGGGATGAGCAAGAGAGAGAGAGAGAGAGAGGCTTAAGGAGAGCAAGAGAGAGAGAGAGAGAGGGGAGAGCAAGAGAGAGAGAGAGAGGAGGCAAGGAGCTGTCGTCGCGAGGACAGAGATAATAACATCGATAGCGAGCTCCCGAGCAAGAGAGATGCGAGGAAAGAGAGAGGAGAGAGAGAAGAAAGAGAGAGAGAAGAGAGAGGGGAGCAGGGGAGAGAGAGAGAGAGAGAGGGAGAGCCAGAAGAGAGAGAGAGCCGAGAGAGAGAGAGCGAGGGGAGAGCGAGAGAGAGAGAGAGAAGAGAGGAAGCAAGAGAGAGAGAGAGAGAGAGAGGAGAGCAAGCGAGAGAGAGAGAGAGAGAGGAAGCAAGCGCGAGAGATAGAGAGAGAGAGAGAGCGTGAGCAGGGGGAGCAAGAGAGCAGTCGACGAGAGAGAGAGAGAGAGAAGTTGTAAAGAGTGGTGTGCATATCCTTTACTCCTTAGGCATCCCATTTGCCTTGTTCAGTGGAAAAAACCTGACAGAACACCATCCCCCCCCCCCCCCCCCACCACAAAAAACAACAACCAAAAAACAACTAACAAACAAAAACAAACAAAAACACACACAAAAGTGAGTCAAAGCCTGATAGTGAAATTTTGTTCAAAAGATTTTCATGTCATTGTTTTGACTTTGTGTATGCGTACAATTGTGTGTGTGTACATGTGTGTGTGCGTGTGCCTGCATGCATACACAAGTACAACTAAAAAGAAAAACCAAACTAATTTTACATGTACAACTGAAGAGAAAGTCATTGTTTTAGATTTCAAATATTCATTTTACACGTACATTTGAAGAGAATATAACCATTTTACATATACAAGACAACATAACATTTTACACATACAACTAACAATAATATAACCATTTAACAAGTACAACTTCTTCTTCTTCCATTTTTGTCATGTTTCTCCCAGGGGAGGTTTGACATTGATGAGCCTTCTCCATCTCTCTCTGTTTTGAGCTTCCTCCTTATTTATGCCCCTTTCTCTAAGATCATCTGCAATACAGGCAGCCCAGGTTTTGCTAGGTCTTCCCTTTGGTCTCTTTCCATCCACTACCAAGTTTATTGCTCTTTTTATGATGTGGTGGTCTGCTTTCAGTTGAATGTGCCCAAACCAGCGCAGTCTATTGGTACTAGCTACAGACTTCAGATCATTAACTTTGCACATTCTCCATAGTTCTTTATTCGTGATCCTGTCTTCCCATTTGATCTTTGTCATGTAGCGTAGCATTCGGTTTTCACAGCTCTTCAACAAATGTTCAACGGTTTTTGTGAAAACCCATGTAACATGTACAACTAAAGAGAACATAACCATTTTACAGGTACAACTGAAGACAAGGTAACATTTTACAGGTACAAGTGAAGACAATATAACCATTTTACACATATAACTCGAGACAACGTAACATTTTACATGTACAACTGAAGACAATATAACCATTTTACATGTACAATTGAAAAGAAAAGTGTTTCATATGTACGACTAAAAAGAAAAAGAATTCTGGTTTGTTTGTATGTTCCTCTGCTAGATTTTGCATATGCAACCGTTTTTACCCACCATTACAGTAGAGCTCTGCATTCTGACTTTAGGCAATTTTTTGTTGTTCTTCTTCCGCAAGAGCTCTGCAGTTCATCAATGCTGAGATTCATGCATATGTGCCGAGTCCCCCCCCCCCCCCCCCCCCCCCCCCCCCCCAAACCCAAAGGAAGCCGCATTCTGACTTCAGAGAAGGTCTCTAAACATGACACCTGTGCACATGCTGTTTTTTAAAATTTTGTTTTGTTTTGTGTCATCCATTCCTACCAGCACACAATGGCCTACTCTTCCGAAAGGTAGAACAGGTTTTTAATGTGTGCACAAGATGTTCCGCATGCATTCGCGCACAAGGCCTCAGTTTAAAGTCTCATCCGAAGGACATTCAGTTAAATTTTCTTCGTCAAACTGGGAAAGAAAGGGCCAAGCTGGGAATGGAACCCAGAACCTCACTACGGTTTACTTGTTAGGCAGGCAAACGTCTTAACCATCCTGCCCCCCCCCTTTCCTTCTAAGCTGTATTCTGGCTTACCCGGGACGAAACGATCCGTTTCAATCAATCCCTCACTCACTCACCGAAGCCACGCTCTCCTGCCGGTAGCCCAGGCCTATCAACATCCGGGTGATTTCGTGGACGAGGAACTCCAGGTCCAAGCCAGAGAGAGATCCATTGCACGCCTTTCTCATCTCCTTGATGCACTGCTTGATCACCTCGCTGGAGGCCGGCCAACACAAGGTCATGCGTTTGATGGCATAGTTTATAGTTTATAAAATGTGTGTGACTGTTGTGAAGGAGAATGAGAGAGAGCGAGAGAGAGAGCATGAGAGAGAGAGAGAGCAAACATGAAAGAGACTGCTGATCAATACACTGACTAATGATAGGAATACATGGTGAAGTACAGCTGAGACAAACAAATGCAAGCAAATCCACAGGGGAAAAAATATGTGTGGTTGTTAGGAATCAGAGGGAGACAGAGACAGAGCCAGAAAGAGAGACAGAGAGTGGTAATTTAGAAATAGGTGTGTGTTTATGTGTGCATATGTGGAAGCCCATGTGGAAAGATGAGAAGTTAAAACTAATAAAAGAGTGGCGATAACTGTAAACCAGCCCTCGTACCTCCAAACCAAGCAGAAATGCTAAAGCAACAAAACCACAGATTGAAGACTTACCTCATAATCTTAACCCTAGTGGCACGGTTCCCGGAATATTCCGGTAAAGGCGGGTCTAAGCTGCGTGGCGGATCCCGGAATATTCCAGGATGACGTGGGTGATCATAGTTGAAAGCTTACTTTTGCTTTCAAAGGTCAGCCAATGAATGTTAAAGGCTGTTGTAGGTCCGCAGAAAGGGGTGAAGGTCGTTTGACACACACAAGCAACAAAGAATCTGATTGGTTAAGAGTGTATTTTTATTTTTTTCCGGACCAGCCGAGATCGTCTTCAACAAAAATGGCGGCCAGCGTTTGCTCTAGAATTTCTTCAAGCGTTTTTCGAGCTTTTTTACAAAATTGACAGCGAGGAGGAGTTTTAGAGGCTGGATTTGGTTGAAATAAACAATGAGAGAGACGATGAGGTAAGGATTGTGGAATATTTTTGAAAAACTTGGTAAAAATCGATCGCGATCGGACTGAATCGAGCGGTGCTAGTTTTGCTGGATGGACTTCTTCGCTACTCGGCAATTTCGACGTCACAGATTGTTTTACTTTATTTTGACACAACGAGGCTTCGAAATAACTGTTGTTGAGTCAAATCGCTATGCTGCTGAGTACTTTGCATCACATGAAATCAAGCGATTTTTGTCATAGAAAGCCACCACTTCGCACATTCCACCATGACGGCCGGGATGGCATCGATCCTTTCGCTGAACTTTTCCGAGTATTTGGTGACCGATAAAGCGATACAAACTCCTTATTTTTTTAAAACTAATGTCAAGAAATAGTGTTTACCTAATCATGACATTTATGCACTGCAAGAACTTTGCTTATCGTGTTAAAATCGATCCGGGGTCCTGACGGTGGAACAGCGATCCGTAGTGCACACACGATTTTTTTGTTGTTGATTTTTTTTTACATAATCATAAACACTACTATAAAATTATACTCATTTAAAAGCATATTATCTCTTCTTTCCAGTGATCTATAGCTTAACACATTTAATTCAGTTTTATATATCAATATCAAGGGTTGTTTGAGCCCACCCTGCTCCAAAACAATGCTAGCCAATGTTAATTCAGCCAATAGAAGTGAGGCTTGTTGCTGTCTATTTAGCGCTACTAGGGTTAAAATACATTCTGAGAGGCACTGTAAAACACACACACAAACACATTTAAGTAAGACATCCACAATGACGCAATTTGTGATAAGGAGTGTAGCAAGCACACCCTGCCATATTCTTTTCATTCCTCATGAGGGCCACAGCTCTAGAGGTAACAAATGGTGAGATTTGGCGTATGTAACTGTTCGTCCACCATGAAGGTTGCCACAAACTAACTTCAAGATACTTATTCATGACTCAAACGTGCATGCATTGCCCCCCCTCCCCCCCCCCTACTTACTTTACCATCATTTATATATGGTTCACCTTTGTGCCTGGCGGCTGCATGGTGTGTGTGTGTCCCTGTTTGAGTGTGACATTGATGTGTTTCCTGGACGTCTTTCTGTGGAAGTTTTGTATCTTTGTGTTTGTGACGGCACGTGGAGTCCTGCAGTCAGAGCAGTTTTCTTTTGTATTGTTTGACTTTCGACTTATTTCAGTTTATAATTTTTCTTCGTTTGATATTTTTTTTCTTTCAAAATTTCATTGCTGATTTGTGTTTACTGCATCGCGCTGGTCTTTGTGACCCTTTGTACTGTGACCCTGCTGCAGCGTGCACATTTGCCCGTGATTCACGATCCAAAACTACCCCCTCCATCACTGCCCTGTGTTTGTCACTCCACCACAATGACTCTAACCTCACAGACTTGAAAGCTCTTTTCTCACGTGGGTCTCACCACATGCAAAACGGACTCAAAGAACATATTGTAAACCTTGGAATCCACCGCCGGAAAACCAGTCGAGGAACACGTGCGGGCATACGTCATCAACTGCAGTGTGCTTCCCCTACATCTGTCTGCCCCCATCACTTCTGACGTCACTTCCACAACAACTGTTACCAGCCACAACACTGCTTCACTTTCTTGTCCTCCAGATGCTTCGTTCATCCTTTGTCTGTGACTCTGGCGGTTCTGTCCTGGTGTGTGTAGTGATTTTCTTGAGACCATAAATCCCCTGACTGACCCAGTTCTTTTACCATGTTCCACACCTGACTCACCGCCCAAACCTCTGTCTACTCTTCCACTGCACACATCCCTACCATCACCCTCATCCTGTTCCTCAGCTAGTCATAGTCACTCACCACCGTCTTCTCCAATTTCTCAGCCTCCTTCAAACCTTCTCCATGTGTGTCTTCTTAATGGCAATCTGTCTGCTTTGATGGTAAAGCTGATTTAATTTCTGATTTCATATCTGAACACAACATAGATCTAACCTTTCTTACAGAAACTTGGCTAAAACCACTGGGTCACGAACCAAAGATAAAACAGCTAACACCACCTGGCTACAAAACTCTTTCTTTCCCCCCGACTCTCCCGTGGAGGTGGCATTGCCATCGTCTACAAAGACACTCTGCATCCAGCTCTGTCTATCTGTCACTCCCTTCCTTTTTCACCCGAATCTTTCGAAGTCTGTGAACTCAACCTCACCTTACCTGGCCACTCTGTTACTTTCTGTTGCCTTTACCGTCCGCCTCCCAACCGTAGAAACAAGTTAACATCTTCAGTTTTCCACCAAGAGTTTCAATCACTCCTTGACCATTTCAGCCTCTTTCCCAAGAAACTTATTGTACTTGGTGACTTTAACTTCCACTTCGACAACCAGTCTTCTTCTGATGTCAAGCGTCTTTCTCTATCAAATCACTCTCTTTCTCAGCTGATAAATGAACCAACACTCAGATCAGGTTATATTTTAGACTGGCTCATTACCAATGCTTCACAAGGTCTAGTCACATCTCAGTCTGTATCTGTCACTGACGAACTACTCTCCGATCATTCTGCCATTCTTTTCTTCCTCAACATTGCAAAGCCTATCAGAAAGAAGAAGTGCATTACCCATCACAACCTCAAGGCCATAGATATTCAAACTTTTCTTTCCCAAGCTGCTAAACGCCTATCACAAACCCCTGACCATTCTGACCCTTCTAAGCACTACAATACCGTCCTCAGCCAACTCCTTGATGAGCATGCTCCTCCTACTAACCATCTCCTGCCTGATAGGCCATGTGCACCATGGTACAACGTGACATCCTGGTCGCAAAACGCAAACGCCAGCAACTAGAGCGGCAATGGCGAAAAACAAAAACTGAAATAAACAAACAGCTTCTTCATAAACAAATCAACAAAGTCAAAACCTTAATCCATTCAGCAAAAACAAAGTATTACTCTTCTAAAATTCTTGATGCTACATCTATGAAATCAGTCTTTTCCCTCACATCCACTTTTCTTGGATCTGAGAAGGCTAGCCCTCTGCCTTCTATTCACGACCACTCTGAACTTCCTTCTATATTTTCTGCATTCTTCTCTTACAAAGTCCGCAACATTCGCTCCAGTTTGGATAAGACTCCTTTCCAGCCTGCAATTTGTGATCCTCAATTCCCTGGCAATCCTCTCCTTTTCATCCAGCAAGCAAGAAAATCGCGACAATTCTGAAAGAAATGACAATAAAATCATGTGATCTTGATCCTGTGCCTGCTTCTCATTTCATTCAGTGCCTTCCACAGCTTATACCCACCATCACAAAAATAGTTAACTCATCACTTCTTTCAGGAATTTTTCCAACAGCTCTCAAAACTGCAATAGTTACACCTGTACTCAAGAAGCATGACCTCAATCCTAACACTCTGAAGAATTATAGACCTGTATCCAACCTACCGTTCATCTCTAAAGTCCTTGAAAAAGTTGTTCTGATACAACTCAACAACCATCTTCATTCAAACAGTCTCCTTCCCCCTTTTCAGTCTGCCTATCGCGTTAACCACAGCACTGAAACCACCCTAGTCCACACCATAAACACGCTTCTACATGCCTCTGATTCAGGAAAAATTTCCATTCTCACTCCTCTCAACTTATCTGCAGCCTTCAACACTATAGACCACTCAATTCTTCTCTCCCGTCTCCAAAAGACTTGGTATTAAAGGCACAGCTCTCACCTGGTTCAGTTCATACCTTACAGATAGATCCCACAAAGTTGCTGTAAACAAGATTCAATCAACACCTGCCAAACTGGAATGTGGAGTCCCGCAGGGATCAGTTCTAGGCCCTGTTCTTTTCATTCTCTATACTGCCCTGCTTTCACATATAATAAACCGTCATCAGATCAATCATCATTTCTATGCAGATGACTATCAAATTCTTAGCAGTGATACTTCTGAAAATCTGCCTTCTCTCTTGATTAATATGTCCTACTGCCTTCAAGATATCCAAAACTGGATGATACAGAACAAGTTACAGCTAAATGCAGATAAAACCGACGCTTGAGGGTCAACACAAACTGTCTTCATCAAAAAGCTCAAAAATTTTCAGCAATACATCCGTCCTTCTATCCCTGCTGTGAAGATCTGGGGGCATTATGAAAACACACTTTTTCCCTTTTTATTGCATGTTTCTCCAGGGGGGGTTTGACTTGAGACCCTTCTCCATCTCTCTCTGTTTGACTACCCCCTTATTTATCCCTTTCCTAAGATCATTGCATACAGGCACCCAGATTTTGCGGGCCCCTTTGGTCTTTTTCCATCTAATCCCAAGTTCTTTGCCTTTTTAGAGTGGTGTCTGTTTTCCTTTGACCGGGCTGCTAAAAACGGGAAAAAAAACCCTACCTTTAGTTGGGGCTGGCACCCCACTCCGACCAAACCTGGTGCTACTAGCACCCGCGGTCAGGGCCCAAAGGTCCAGCGTCTCGAGTGCCAGCAACATTCCTTCTTTGCTTCTATTAGCGACTGGGCGAATTTTTATTTAAAAGGGCTTTTTTATCATTCGCTCTGGTGTCCTACCTTTTTTTTACAGTACCATACTTAATTAACAAAATTTTTAAAACCTGCTTTATTTGTTTGTGTGAGGGTGTACGCTAATTGGGTTTAACAAATTTTTTTAAACATTTTTTTAAAAACCCGGTGTCCCAAGAAAGAAGGCGGTGTTTTGTGTTTTCTGTGAGTTGTGTGTGGTTTTGTGTGTGTGTGCATGCTGTTTGTGTGGATGCCGTGCATGTGCCTGTTTGTTTCGTCGGCAATTGTGCGTTTTGTGTATCGTATGTGCCTGTGTATCGGTGTCTACCGGGTGGATGGGTGGTCTAGAGGTAACGCGCCTTTGTCTAAAAGGAAAGGTGAAGGTTGGTTTGGGGTTCTACCCGTTTGGACTGGAAACTTTCCCCCATCCATTAGACATGAGTGGTGGTTGGGCGCTATCTTTCGGATAAACGAAAACCGGGTCCCGTTGTTACACGTAATTATTTAGCGCAGGTAAAAAACCCACGCAACAAGAGAGTTGGTGCCGGAAAATTCTTAGAAAAAGCCACTCTGATAGGAAACAAATACAGGCTGCGAAAAAAAAAAAAAGGGTAAAAGGGGTTGGCGCGCGCAAAGGGGCGATGCTTTCTCCCGCTCTCCCCCGGGGAGAGCAGCCGATTTCACGGAGAGAAATCTCCCGTGATTAAAGTGGTATGAAATAAAATCTGGCGCTTTGATTTGTTGCTTTACAAGATTCAGCGCTATATAAATTCCATACATTATTATTATTGTATGCATGTGTGTGTGTGTGTGATCGGCCACAGCACCTACATGTGCCAGGTGCTTCCTGGCTGTGTGTCAGTTTCAAGTTGTTAGTTTTCTCAAGCACATATGTGCCGTGTGCATCTTCTTGTAGTTACATGTGTGTGGTGTGCACACACGCGCGCGTATGAGTGTGTGTGCGCACGCGTATGTGTGAGTATAGGGTACATGTAATTATGCCACTTTGTGTGTGTGTGCACGTGCGCTCATGTGTGTGTGTGTTTATTTATTTTGCTTATTCTTTTATTTCGAGGATAATGGAATAAGCACTCATGTGCTTTTTTAAATCAGTTCCGTGTATATGCAGTTTTGTAAAATTTTGTCATCCGTTTTTTTGTGGTGTGTGTTTTCTTTCTGCTTTTTGTGTGTGTTGCTTTGATGTTCAAAGTGTAGGCCTGTGTGCAATTTTGTTCTTTTTTACACAACACAGAACTGATAAGTAATACACATTTGATCACAACAATTTTAACAGGATCAGAAATGCTTTTTGTATAGTATCAGAAACAAACAAGTGAAATAAAAACCTGAGCATTTGTGAGGTATCTTTGCTTGATGACAGTGTAAAGGATATGACAAGGCATCTGTTTTCTACTGTGTTCTGGGGCTATAATTATGAGCTGTACTGGAATTGGTTCAGGGAAAAAACCTTTTCACGTACGGGGATACCGCTAAAAGGGAAAAAATAGACTTGTACGGGGTTAATGGGCCCCACAGAGGGGGTTATAAAAGTCAAATCCTGACCAAAAGATGCCCCAACTCTTCCCCCACACCCCTAAACCCCCTCTCAACCTGAAAAGAGGTAGCCCGCAAAGGGGTGTTTTTTACTTATGCCTCATTCTGCCAACGGTTCAATGGGGCACCCCCCCCAAAAGGTTATCTGCATGCAGACAGTTCAAGTTTTTTTTAGTTCATTGTTTATATAATATAAACGGCTGCTTTTTTAGAGAGAGAGTTAGAAATGTCTGTTTTTTGTGATTGTGTTTCTGCTGCACCTCTCCTCTTTATCTTCATGTCTGTTTGAACTGCTGTCACATCAACCAGTATGAAAGAAAGTACATGGAGTTTGGAGTCAAAAAAAAGCTTCTTTAAAGCTCATTTTAAAGAGTGCTTTGCTTGTCTTTTTTTGACAATTCACTGTGCAAGAGGATGTGTGAAAGACACAAGGGTAGTTTACGGCTGAACACGGCTACAGCGGCAAGCGGCTAGTGCCGCCTTTCCTTTTGCCTGTTTATTTATATCCACGCGCTACCAGCTGCAGGTCATGAACTTTGACTGGGGAACTAAACGGAGGCATTGAGAAGTAGTGGTTAACGGTTTTTGTGAAAACCTACGTCTCCGAACCATACAGGAGAACAGGCCTGATGCAGGCCTTATATATCAGGCAGCGTCTCTCCAGTGGGATTTTCTGATTTCCGAGCAGTCTTGCCAATTCTTTCCATTTCTTCCAAGCACTCGCAATCCTGGTTCTGACAGCTAACTCAGATTTAGCTTCGCAGCTCATCATCTCTCCCAGGTAGCAGAATTCGTCTACCACTTCTATCTTCCCTTGTTCAAATTCTAGCTCCTTCTTTCCTGCATCGGTATTGTCTTCACCCTTCTTATTCATACAACTGGGGCAGACAAATACTCCGTCCTCCTTCTTCAGACTTTTGAGATTGGAGCATCTTTTGTGACACCAATATTGACAGTTGGAGCATTTGATCGAATTGTTCCCTACACCTTTGTGGCAGACACCACACGGGTATTTGCCTTGCTCTCTATGTGTTCTGCGGTCTTTTCCAACTGTCATTGCTTTGGTCTTGTCAACATTCACATTCATTCCTCTGCATTCTAATCTCTGTTTCCAATTGCCAAATCTTTGAGTAGCATCATCACTGTTCTCAGCTACCAGTACTAAGTCATCAGCATACAGCAGTTCCCAGATCTCTTCTGGCCTCTCCACTTCCCTGGATATTTCATTCATCACGAGGATAAAGAACAGAGGGCTCAATGCGGATCCTTGGTGCACTCCTACTTTTATCTCAAAGCTTTCTGACGTCCCGATTATAGTTTTCACTTTTGATCTAGAGTTCTTGTACAAAGTCATAACCATTGAGATGGTGTGCTCCGGTACACCTTGTTTCCTCAAGGCCCATTGGATTGCCTTTCTGGGTACTCTATCAAAAGCTTTTTTCAGATCAACAAAGATGTGCGTCAAGCTCTTTCTCTTCTCCATATACTTTTCCTGCAGTTGTTTCACAATAAATTTTGCATCTATGGTTGATTTGCCAGCCTGGAATCCAAACTGCTTTTCATCAATATTGCACAGGCTCTTCAGTCTTCTTTCCAATACTTTTTCCCAGATCTTCATGCCATGTTCCAGAAGCCTGATTCCTCTGTTTTTTTCCACATACTAGTGCATCTCCTTTACTCTTGAAAATGGGAACAGTAATACTGTTTTTCCCATTCTTCGGGCATTTGTTCTGTCGCTGTTATCTTTGACATATTTTCGTAAGTTGTTTTACTCCTTCCTCTCCAGCTGCTTGTATCATTTCTGCACCACTCCTGATGGCCCCATGGCTTTTCTCTTTTTCATAGTTCGAATTGCTCTTCTGATTTCATCTTCAGTCACTTCTTGTACAGGTCCTTCAACTTTCTCCACTTCCTCGATTGCATGAGGTTTCTCAATATTTAGTCAACACACTCTCCATGCAAAAATTCATCACCCAGACCTGTCAGTCATGCTACTATCAATTACAGCGTATTAGTGCAGTTCGAAAGTACCTGTCCACCGATGCAACAGCCAAACTGGTCACGTCTCTCATTCTTTCACGTCTGGACTATTGCAGTTCTCTTCTGACTGGTCTGCCAGCATCATCTATCCACTCCCTTCAACATATACAAAACTCTGCAGCTCGCTAGTTCTCAAAGAAAAAATCTGAGCACATTACTCCTCTCTTGTGATCTCTCCACTGGTTGCCTGTGCCACAGAGTGTAAACTATAAGATCAGTACCCTCTGTTACAAATGTCTCCATAACACAGCACCTTCCTACCTCTGAGAATGTCTTCACCTGTACACTCCTTCTCGTTCCCTCCGCTCTCCCTTTGCCAAAAGCCTTCTTATGACGCTTTTAAATCCGGTCTCAAGACACATTTATTTCAAGCCTAAGATTTTCCCCTCTTGTTCCATTTCATTTTTGTCCTGCCCTCAACATACAACATCCCATCACCCTGCCAAGTGTACAACCTTTATGTGTGTGCGTGAGTGTGTGTGTGTGTGTGTGTGAGAGTGTATAACCTTTATGTGTGTGTGTGTGTGTGTGTGTGTGTGCGTGCATGCGAGCTTGTGTGTATACATTTGAATTTGTAAGGCTGCATGTGAATAAGTAAGATGAATGAAAGTGCTTTGATTTGTTTTTTGCAAGATATAGCGCTACATAAATTCCAATTATTATTATTATTTACTTCCAGCATGCGATGACCTAGTCTTCCAAAAGGCTGAACTGGTTTTAACGTCAATACATGTTCTGCGTGTGTTCATACGCAAGACCTCAGCTGTCAAGACTGATCTGAAGGATTTTCCTGAGAGAAGACTCGAAGCCAATGTTAACTCTAGGAGAGAAAAAAAAATCCTCTGTAATTAGAGTCTTAGTGTTGGCTTGAACACGCGCTGTTGAGCGCCTAACCACTAAGCTATCCCTCCCTCCCCCCCAGCAGACCCCACATAATTGCAACTGTCCCTGTCCCCTCCCTCCACCTGCCTCCACACATGAACTTACTCATCGCAATTGGGGAAGGTCTTCTGCAGGCGAGCCCGCAGTTTATCAAAACTACTGCAAGTCTTGGCCGTCGCTGTCACTGCCCTGGCTGCAGGCTCAGGCTGCTGCTGGGCATCGAGCCGCGCAGCGCTGGCAAAGGGCGGCACCGCACGCCCACCGCTCCCCACGGCCAACCCTCGACTGAGGGAGCCGATGGGCCGCAGGGGCAGAGGGGCCACTCTGCTGGCTGCTCCCTCCGTCGATGCCGTCAGGTGGGGTGTGGAGGCGGCTGTGGACAATGTTAGACAGGAGAATGTTCATGTAGAACATATCAAACGTGAATGCACACATTATCTTGAGCACAGTGACTGGACAATTTTGTGGGTTTATTCTAGGATTTTAAAAAAAAAAGGGGCCCAAAGGGCCCCTAAAAAGAACAAAAGGGGGCATTGCATCCCCCCCCTTTCCCCTTTATAAAAAGGG
>CM054154.1:44040015-44042515 GCA_028751875.1 Rapana venosa
AGTAGCAGTAGCAGTAGTTGAAGTAGCAGTAGTTGTAGCAACAGTAGCAGTAGTTTCAGTATCAGTGGTTGTAGTAGCAGTAGTTGTAGTACCAGTAGCTTAGTAGCAGTAGCAGTAGCAGCAGCAGCAGTAGTAGTAGTAGTAGTAGTAGTAGTAGTAGTAGTAGTAGTAGTAGTAGTAGTAGTAGTAGTAGCAGTAGTAGTAGTAGTAGTAGCAGTAGTTGTAGTAGTAGTTGTTGTAGTTGTAGTAGTAGTGGTAGCAGCAGCAGCAGCAGTGGCTTCTTCTTCTTCTTCACCACCATCATCATCACCTACAAATACGGGAAGGATGGACCATTACGGACATGATTATGATGATGATGATAATTAATAGTAACATAACTGCTGTTGTCATTATTACTGTTGCTGTCATCATCTTCATCATCATCGTCATCATCACCATCATCATCACCATCATTATCATGATCATGTGCGCTAAATAATTTGTGTGTAACACACGGGGTCTTCGGTTTTATCGTCTCATCCGAAAGACTAGCGCCCAGACCACCACTCATGGTCTATAGTGGATGGGGGGGAAAGTTTCGGGTGCAAACGGGATTACTATTATCATTTTCTAAAGAAACGCCCGACAACGACAACGACAACGACGACGACGGAAAACCTGACCTGCTCACGAACGCCATCGAAGCGCCTGCCCCGGGTCTCTGTTCCACGCTTTCCTGGTAGTAGGAGCTGGAGCTGGAGCTGGAGCTGGTGAGATGGCGGAAGAGTCTGTCGCTGGCGAAATACCGCACTGCCACTGTATTCATCACCACAAGGAACACCACGGTCACCGCTACCAGAGCCACCATCACTTTAAAGAGAATCCTCAAACACATCTTGCCACTTGCCAGTCCCTGTAGCTGTTCAATTCAGATAGGTTTTTTTGGTGGGGTTGGTTTTTTTTTGGGGGGTATCTCACAAAAACTGATAAATTTATGCGGGTTTACAAGCCGTACAATAAAAACTAGTTGTCTTGGGCGTTCGACGACGACGACGATGACGAAGAAGAAGAAAAGAAGAAACTAATGAAAAGGAAAACTTTAATCACAGGTGTAGAATACCTTTTTAAAAAAAATGATATGGGTCTATCTAATCACCAAGAGTCGTTTTGTGCTATTTTCCCCCCTTCTTTAAACCAGCAAGAAAAAAGGCACTCATTCACAAACGAAATCAGAATAGGAAGAATTTGTTCATGGGGAAAAAATCAAAACCAACCAAATCCCTTTGGAAGAGTTTGTCACTTTCAAATTGATCGTTTGCATAGACTAGCCTGTCCTCTGTCATGGGAGGGAAAATGGAGACAGCAGATTTAAACACTCACTGTCATCCTCACAGCTTACAGTGACAAGTATGGTATATTCTTTTCATTAAAAGTATGATGTACTCTATTTATCAAAAGTATGCTGAACTATATTTGAAACTGTGAGGGACGGTGAAGGATCAATACCCTGTGTTTGTCTATCAGTAATGTCTGTTTTCCCTGGTGCAGCTATAAGATCGTTTTGTGATTCCTTACTGTAAGTAAACTTCATAGAGACGCATAATTATGTTAAAATCAAATACAATATGCAGGAGATTTTGTGGCCAACTGGATTATTTAGGGCTCGTGCCGCACTCTCGTGCCTACACGTGTCTCGATGTTGCTGGCCAGAACTGTACTATTTTTAGAGTGGCCCCAGGAGCTCAAGTGGGATGACTTGGGACCACAGTCCCGAAATCGGAGATATTTTCCCTGGGACTTAATATAATTATCAACACAACGAACTGCATGCAATAAGGCCTTCAACAACGGGAACCCGGTCGAAATATAACTTAAAATTATTTTTAAACTGCCTAGCATATTGTTGTTTTTTTCAACACACATGAAAACGCGACCTAAAAATAATGTTTGTTTTTTTTTTAACTTGTTATGCCTACATACATTTTTTTAAAAACTGTGTCGAGACTTCGAACGTGTAACAAGCACTCCATAACTTTTCCCTGGAAAATCTGGGGTGGG
This sequence comes from Rapana venosa, assembly GCA_028751875.1. Lineage (NCBI taxonomy): Eukaryota > Metazoa > Mollusca > Gastropoda > Neogastropoda > Muricidae > Rapana > Rapana venosa. Next base: position 44,042,056 of record CM054154.1, read on the forward strand.
GATGTTTACTGGGTTCCCACGCTCACAAAAGACGATAGGAATTGTCAGATTTGGAATCGTCTGTTTCGTAATTTGCAGTCTGTGCACTTGGAAGTCCACCTGCTTGTGAAGAAAAGTTGGTTCTGAAATGTCTACAGGATGTTTCTTATCTCCCTTGAGCCTGTCCACTTTGCGAATTCAAACACTTTGCGAATGCAAACATTTTGCGTGTGACACAGCAGACGTGTTCTGATTTCACTCGATTGAATGACGTCCAGAAGTGTTTACGTCAAATAAACAGGTAATACGTCATTTATTCGAGTGACGTTTTTGGCTAATGCACATCGTTTGGTTTCTTAGTGGTGCTTGAAATCGCTTCGCTGCTCTGCCAGTCCTTTAGTATTAAAAGCAGTTGGTGATTGACGGTTTGACTTACCTTTATTTCATGCAGTGACATTCGACTTTAACATACAACACACAA
>CM054154.1:44047515-44052515 GCA_028751875.1 Rapana venosa
GCTTGTCTTGTCTGCTTTGGCTGGCTTGGCTTGTCTTGAGTTGGCTTGTCTTGTCTTGTGTTGGCTTGCTTTTCTGCCTTAGATTTACTGGATATCTTGGCTGGCTTGTCTTGTCTGGGTTGGCGGCTTGTCTTGTCTGGGTTGGCGGCTTGTCTTGTCTGGGTTGGCGGCTTGTCTTGTCTGAGTTGGCGGCTTGTCTTGTCTTGGCTGGCTTGGTTGTCTGACTTGGCTGGCTTGGCTTGGCTGGCTGGCTTGTCGTGGTTGTCTTGTCTTGGCTGGGTTGGCTGGTTTGTCTTGGCTTGGCTGGCTTGTCTTATGTGGGTTGGCTGGCTTGTCTTGTCTTGGCTGGCTTGTCTTGTGTGGGTTGGCTGGCTTGTCTTGGCTTGGCTGGCTTGTCTTGTGTGGGTTGGCTGGGTTGTCTTGGCTGGGTTGTCCTATCTTGGCTGTCTTTTCTTGTCTGGCTTGGCTGGCTGGCTTGTCTTGCCTGGGTTGGCTGGCTTGTCTTGCTGGCTGGCTCGATCACTGGCTGGTAGGCGAGGTTAGAGGGGTAGGGAGGGAGGGGAGGGGGAGCATGGCAGTTGCCACGAAGTGACCTTGGTGTGTAGAGATGCTAAAGAAAAACATGGGTGAATCTGGCTGGCTGGCTGGCTGGCTGGGATGATGGTGGTGTAAATGGGTGTGTGTGTGTGGGGGGGGGGATGGATAGAAAGGGTTTTTGGGTGTGACAATGATGATGGCAATCGTGACGGTGGTGGTGGTGGTGATGGTCGTGGTGGTGGTGGTGGTGGTGATGATGATCGTGGTGGTGGTGGTGGTGGTGGTGATGATGATGATGATGATCGTGGTGGTGGTGGTGATGATGATGATGATCGTGGTGGTGGTGGTGATGATGATGATGATGATGATCGTGGTGGTGGTGGTGGTGGTGGTGGTGGTGGTGATCGTGATTATCGTAGTGGTGGTGGTGATAGTGGTGGTGGTGGTGGTGGTGGTGGTGGTGGTGGGTGGTGGTGGTGGTGGTGGTGGTGGTGGTGATGGTGATGATGATGATGATGATAATAACGATGATGATGATGATGATGATGATGATGATGATGATGATGATGGTGGTGGTGGTGGTGGTGGTGGTGGGGGTGATGCTGGGCAGGGGCGGAGGTGGTGGAGGTGGACTACAACTTCAAGCACAGCCTGGTGGTGGTGGTGATGATGATAGTCATGATGATGATAATGATGATGACAATGATGATGACAATGATGATGATGATGATGATGGTGCTGGGCAGGGGCGGAGGTGGTGGAGGTGGACTACAACTACAAGCACGGCCTGGTGGTGGTGGTGATGATGATAGTCATGATGATAGTCATGATGATGATACTAACGATGATGATCATCATCATGATCATGATCATGATGATGATGCTGGGCAGGGGCGGAGGTGGTGGAGGTGGACTACAACTACAAGCACAGCCTGGTGGTGGTGGTGATGATGATAGTCATGATGATGATGATGATACTAACGATGATGATCATCATCATGATCATGATCATGATGATGATGCTGGGCAGGGGCGGAGGTGGTGGAGGTGGACTACAACTACAAGCACAGCCTGGTGGTGGCTATGCAAGGGGTCACCTGTCTCTTCCTGCAGACCAGCTACTGGGAAAACTACTCCTGCACTCTGGAGGTCATCCATGTACGTTGCCCTCTGCTCTATCCTGCTCTGCCCTGCCCTGGCCCCTACCCTGCCCTGCTCTGTCCTGCTCTTCCCTGCCCTGCTCTGCCCTGTCCTGCCCTGCTCTGCCCTGTCCTGCCCTGCTCTGCCCTGCCCTTCCCCTGCCTGCCCTGTCCTGTCCTGCTCTGCCCTGTCCTGCCCTGCTCTGCCCTGCCCTTCCCCTGCCTGCCCTGCTCTGTCCTGCCCTGCCCTGCTCTGCCCTGCCCTGCCCTGCCCTGCCTTGCCCTGCCCTCGTCTGACTGCCTTGTCTCTCTGTCTGTCTGTCTGCTTGTTTGTCGGTCGATCTTTCTGTCTGTCCTTGTCTGTTTGTTTGTTTCTATTTGTCTGTCTGTATGCCTGTGTGCATTCATGGATGGATGGATGTGTGGGTATGTATGTCTGTGTGCATCTTTTCTGTCTTCCTTCGTTCCTTCCTTTCTGCTCACTTCTTTCCTTTCTTTTTCCTTCCGTTCTTCTTTTCTTCCTTCCCTCCTTCTTTCATTTCTTTCTTTCTTCCCACCTCCCACCCTTTCTTCCCTCTTTCCTTCCCTTCTTCCTTCCCTTCTTCCTTCCTTCCTTCCTGCTCACTTCCTTTCTTTCTTCCTGCCTGTCTTCCTTTCTTCCCTTTCTGTCTTCCTTTCTCCCCCCCCCCCCCCCCATCCCCTTTCTTTCTTTCTTCCTTCCTTCCTTCCTTCCCTCCTTCCTTTCTTCCGTCCTTCCTTTCTTCTTTTCTTTCTTCCTTCCTTCCCTCCTTCTTTCCTTTTTTCTTTCTTTCCTTCCCTCCTTCCTTCCTTCCTTACTTGCCTACTTCTTAACTTCCTTTTCATCTGTCACTGTACCTGACCTCACCACCTACTTGACCATCTGCCTGAAACAACAGTAACAACACCTGTCTGTTTACATAATAATATACTTACATTTCTTTGGCTGCCCAGTCTTGCTGTTCCCACGCCGCTCATCCCGATCTCCCCGCCACAGCCACACCCAGACTGGTTATGTCTCATCTCCTCCCCAGGGTCGGAAGCTCACAGGGAGCCTCCCAATATCAGGCCGCCGTGGGGCCACCAGCCAGAGAGGCCCTGCACTGCTGCTGCTGGGTCATTTCGGTGGTGTTCAGTGGCGCCTGTTCTGAGCTAACATACGTAGGACACCACTTACTAAGCCCCCTACTAACGACAGTATTAGCTCAGTCGCGGAGCCAGACTGAGTGAGTTGCCTTCCCCCGAGGTGGCAACTACCACAACGTCCCTCCAACGACCGCTCCCCGCGAACCTCCAACCCCAAAGGCTTTGACACAAACTCACCACAGGCACAGGAGTGTATGGGGAAACCGAATCTGAGGTCACCATGAGACCAGAGCAACTGGGACCACCGAATCAGACACTTTGTTATTGCAGGATGATCAATGACAATGGGGATGACGTAATGATGCTGCTGTGGAAGTGCATATGCTTTGAGACTACTTGGACAGGGTTGTACTCTACGCTTACTATCATAATATATCCCGGCGTTCAACCGGGCCCGAGAGATACAGACACCTGCAGTGTTGGTCAGGTGATTTGACCAACACTCTATAACTCTCGCATCCTTAAAAAATGGATGAAGCTCGACTGCGTACGTCCCAAGTCTTCCCACTGAGCCCACAGCACACTCACTGTAGGTAGGAACCGGCTGGAGTCCGGAAAAAATAAATTCCTATGACTCTCCGTGGACTTCGAACCCGGGACCTTCCAGTCCGAACTCCAAGGCGCTAACCACTGCGCCATGGCGGCTGGTATGCACGTGTGTATACATGCATACATACATGCAAGTACACAACACACGTGCACTGCTTGTCACACGCATGCACACACACACGCGCAGGGTCGGAACGCGGTGGAGGCGGCGGTGGAGGCGGGGGTGTGTCACGTGATCTATAACGGCACCAATTACGTCAAACCGGAGCTGGGGCGAGCCTGCAACTTTCTGCTGTCCAAGCTGGAAATAGAGGAGTACCTGCAAGAGTCTGGTGAGATGGTGATGATGATGATGATGATGATGATGAGAGGGTGGGAGAGAGAGAGGGGGGGGGGGGAGATAGGGTGAGTGAGAGAGAGGGGGGAGGAAAAGAGAGGGGGGAAGAGAGAGATTTTAAAAATTTTTTTAATTTTTAAAAAATTTTATTCTTTTATATCGAGGATAATGGAATAAGCACTTATGTGCTTTTTTTTTTACATCCAATCCCCGTGTGTATGCGGATTTGTGAATTCTGTCATCTGTTCCCACCGGCACACAATGGCCTACTCTTACAAAAAGCGGAACAGGGTTTAACGTGTGCTCAAGATGTTCTTCGTGCGTTCGTTCGCACACGGAACCTCGGTTTATAGTCCCATCCGAAGGACTTTTAGGGGAGAGTGGAGTCGGCACTGAGGAAAATATCCCCTTGAACGGGAATCGAACCGGGGTCGTCAGATTGCAAGCGCAATGTTCTGACCACTAGGCTATCCTGTCCCTGGAGGAGCGAGGGAGAGAGGATGTGTAAGAGAGGGTGAGCGAGAGGGGTGGGGGGGGGGAGAGAAGTGGGGGGAGAGAGAGAGATAGAGTGAGAGAGACGGGGGGGGGGGGGGGAAGAAAGGGGGGGGAGAGAGAGAGAGATGGAGGGAGGGAGAGAGGATGTGTAAGAGAGGGTGAGCGAGAGGGGTGTGGGGGGGGAGAGAAGTGGGGGGAGAGAGAGAGATAGGGTGAGAGATAGAGTGAGTGAGAGAGACGGGGGGGGGGGGGGGGAGAAGAAAGGGGGGGGAGAGAGATAGAGAGATGGAGGGAGGAGAGAGGATGTGTAAGAGAGGGTGAGCGAGAGGGGGTGGGGGGGGAGAGAAGTGGGGGGAAGGAGAGAGATAGGGTGAGAGAGATAGAGTGAGTGATGAGAGAGACGGGGGGGGGGGGGGGGGGAAGAAAGGGGGGGGAGAGAGGAGAGAGAGAGAGAGAGAGGGAGGGAGGGGAGAGGATGTGAGAGAGAGGGTGAGCGAGATGGGGGAGAGAGAAGTGGGGGGAGGGAGAGAGAGGGGGAGGAAAAGAGAGGGGGAAGAGAGAGAGGACGAAGGAGGGAAGAGAGAGGATGTGTAAGAGAGAGAGGGGAGGGGGGGGGGTAGAGAGAAGTGCGGGGAGGGAGAGAGAGATAGGGTGAGTGAGAGAGAGGGGGAGGAAAGAGAGGGGGAAGAGAGAGAGACGGAGGAGGGAGGGAGAGAGGATGTGTAAAAGAGAGGGTGAGCGAGAGGGGTGGGGGGAGCAGAGAGAAGTGGGGGTAGGGA